>OU898281.1:15886424-17110174 GCA_918026665.1 Diabrotica balteata | reverse complement strand
GCCCGGTGTCAAAGTGGAATTCCTCCGACGTGGTGTTGCCGTGTTCAGAATTCAGATCCGTGCGGAAGCGTTCTCCGTGCTCACCTGGTGATTTATATGGATAAAATAATTGTTGATGATGACAATTACTGTGTCTACTTTGATAATTTTTTTACTAGCTTTACATTGCTCTCCAAGCTTCTAGATCGAAATTATTTTGTTGTGGGACTATAACATCTAATAATTCTAATAAATAAATAATCTAATAAATTTTCCTATAGACATGGGTAACATTAATTACTATTTAACTGGGAATAAGCCACAATTAAAGATAAAAATACGTTTATTGACGTTTCAATTTCCATTTCGGAAATCGTTCTCAAAATACAAACAGTAAATTAAACAAATTTTGATTTTTGTTACATAGTGAAAAATTCTTCTAATAATTTAATTCTATCTGACTCATTTATGTTGACAATTCAGACATACATTATGCATTTTAAAGTAGACGACTTTAAAATGATATTGCCAATATTGTTGAGTTGCGCTCCTGGGACGACTTTACTTATAAGATAGTTCATTCGATTACATGAAATCAACTTTAACTTGAGAATATCCATCAGAAAAAAATCGTAGCATGTAATTCGTCTTTAAAAAGACAAACACATGACATGATGACAGTAAAATTCTCCCGTTAGTGATTCCATAGTAAATTATGAGGGAAAACTCAGGAAAAAAACCTCATAATACTATCCCGACATGAAAAGTATTTGTTCGTGCATTTAGTTTACCTTTAATAAACACCAAAATTCTTATTTTAAATGTTTCGTTATTTAAAAAACATAAATGATGTATCCTCTATATGTTACTGACTTACTAATACTGGTATTTTCTTATTAATATCTTCCTCTTTCAATATTGGTAACCAGATCCTACTACATTCTGCCGAGGAATTTGCGACACAATTAGCCTCATTTAGCATAATTAAAGCTGCTCTTTGATTTTTCCTTTTTTACTATTCGTTTCTTTTAAGAGAACATTTGAATTATTCCATTGAACCCTATGTTCATTATCCCATGCGTGTTTACAGATTTGAGATCTATCAAATTCTCTATTTTTAATATATGATTGATGTTCACTTATTCAAACGTTTAATGGCCTTGATGTTTCACCTAAATAAAACTGATCGCATTCACGAGGTATTTTATAAATGCAATTCTTTGTCCTTTCTTGTTCATTGTTAGGTTTGGTTTTGGACAAAATAGATCTCAACGTGTATGTTGTTTTGAATGTTGTTGAAATGTTGAATTTATTTATTTAAAAGGATAGGAAATAGTGAACATTTAAAATCAGAATTTTGGTGTTTATTAAAGGTAAACTAAATGCACGAACAAATACTTACCATGTCGGGATAGTATTATGAGGTTTTTTTCCTGGTTTTTCCCTCATAATTTACTATGAAATCACTAACAGGAGAATTTTACTGTCATCATGTCATGTGTTTGTCTTTTTAAAAACGAATTACATGCTATGATTTTTTCTGACGGATATTCTCAAGTTACAGTTGATTTCATGTAATCGAATGAACTATCTTATAAGTAAAGTCGTCCCAGGAGCGCAACTCAATTGGCAATATCATTTTAAAGTCGTCTATTTTAAAATGCATAATGTATGTCTGAATTGTCAATATAAATGAGTCAGATAGAATTAAATTATTAGACGAATTGTTCACTATGTAACAAAAAACAAAATTTTTTTTAATTTACTGTTTGTATTTTGAGAACGATTTCCGAAGTGGAAATTGAAACGTCAATAAACGTATTTTTATCTTTAATTGTGGCTTATTCCCAGTTAAATAGTAATTAATTTAAAATGCCACAAGAAAATAGCTTCAGAACAATGGGTAACATTGCCTGGAAGTCTTGAAGGTGGTGGTTAAAACTTCATTACTATTTTGTCGGTGCTAGAATTGCAAATGCATATCTTCGTCTTCTTAAGGTGCCTTCTCCATTACTGAAGGTTGGCTATAATTATAGCAAATTGTCCTCTATCTTGAGCTGTTCTTAGTATCGAATGTGTGTCCATACCTGTCCAGTCTCTTACGTTCTTCAACCAGAAGCATTTTCTTCTTCCTGGACCTCTTCTTCCTTCCACTTTCCCTTAAATTATAAGTCGTAGGAAGTTGTATATTTCTCATCTGTAAATATGTCCTAGAGAACCTGTTTTTCTGTTTTTTACAATATTTAGAAGTTCTCGCTCAGTACCTATTTTTCTTAGCACCTCGTTGTTGATCACGTGCTCTGTCCAAGAGATCTTTAGCATCCTTCGAAAAAACTACATCTCAAAGGCTTCTGTACGCCTAATACTTCTAATTTCTAGAGTCCATGTTTCCACTTCGTATAGCAATATGGAATAAATTAACGTTTTTACAAATTGGTATCGGATACCCAACGATAAAGTAGAGTTTATTAGAAATTTTTTCATTCGTTGAAATGCGGACCTAGAAATGCATATATATGATACAACACTTCAGCTTTTGTATAAACACCTCAAGTCAAACCTGAAACACAACTAGCATTCACAAACATTCTGGCACATAAACTTGTGAACGGATTTCTTGAGGAAAAAATCCAAGTTCTTGGTCGGCAATATAAAAAAATAAAACAAAACAGGTAGATGGTAGAGCGGGTAGTGATGAGAATACAGTGCGATTGACAAATGTTCGCGACGACTTTCCAACATGACTTCAAGAAGATGTGCAAGATGTAGTACAGAAAAGCACCTGAAAAGATCTAATGTAGCTTGCGCTAAATATGAATTAACCCTCTTTATACTATGCTTCGCCCCTTTCCACAATAAATAAATATTACAATTTTTAAATAAGGTTTTAGAACTTAATGTTCTTTTTTCAAATTATCTGATTTTATTTGGAATAATATATCACATTTTGACGTTGCAAAGTATTGTTTAATCACGAAAATAATCAACTGGTTAAAATTTCGATCTGTATGGAAAATTGAAAAATGGAAAATATTGATACAGCCCAATTACAAGACGATAAAGTTGAGAAATCAGTTCAAAGACAACTGAACGAAAATTTAATTTGGGAAAATATTGGTGAAAACGTCTATGAGGGCTTAAATAAAATTGTAACAACAGTAAAAGAAATAGGTAAAGACATAATAAATAAGACTTACTCACAATCAATGTAATTTAACTATTAAGACGACCGGTTTCGCTTTCTACAATATGCAAAGCATCTTCAGGTCTCGATACAAAGTTAAATAAATGCTGAAATGACAAAAACCCATATCAGGGTGTTGTCTAATAAAGATAAACAAATTAGATGTTATAAATTACAATAATTATGCCAATATTACATGTCTGTGGTTTTTTCCAAAATGAATAAAAATTAATAAAAAGGTATAAAAAGTTTAAATAGACAAGGTAAGACCCACAAATTGTTACAAAATGGTCCATTAGATTTTAATAAATTAATAAATGAGCAAATAAATAAACATTACTTACATGCCGGTACTCTATTAATTAATGGATGGTAGAACATGGTTGAAACTATCATGTATTGTTGAATGGAGATTTTAAGTCTGCTATTGTAGTATTTTGACAGTAAAAGGGAAGTTCTTGAGGAGATAGATTTGATCCAATGAAGTAGAGATAGGTGTGTGATTGTTTGTTAGATGAAAGTGATGTTATATACTATTGTATTATTTAAAAGTTATTTATACTTATGTATTCAAGAGATATATTTATGAAATGTGTGTTATTTATTGAGTTTTTGTTTTATGAATACACATTTTCTAAATATATCTCTCGAATAAGTATAAATAACTTTTAAATAATACAATAGTATATAACATCACTTTCATCTAACAAACAATCACACACCTATCTCTACTTCATTGGATCAAATCTATCTCCTCAAGAACTTTCCTTTTTACTGTCAAACTACTACGATAGCAGACTTAAATTCTCCATTCAACAATACATGATAGTTTCAACCATGTTCTACCAGCCATCAATTAATAGAGTACCGGCATGTAAGTAATGTTTATTTATTTGTTCATTTATTAATTTATTACAATCTAATAGACTATTTTATGACAATATGTGGGTCTTACCTTGTCTGTTTAAACTTTTTATACCTTTTTATTCCTTTTTATTAATTTTGAAAAAAAAAACCACAGACATGTAATATTGGCATAATTATTGTAATTTATAACATCTAATTTGTTTATCTTTATTAGACAACACCCTAATATGGGTTTTTATCATTTCAGCATTTATTTAACTTTGTATCGAGACCTGAAGATGCTTTTTATATTGTAGAAAGCGAAACCGGTCGTCTGAATAGACGGAAATACGGAAAACCAAAATACTCGTAATAAGTAAACAACAGCATATAAAATCATCTATATATGTAAATAATACCAAACTTGAGCAAGTTGATAAAATCGTTTACCTTGGACATCAATTAAATTGTAACCCAGAAAGTCACGGCGAAGTTAGATCTAGGATAGAGCAGGCTAGAGCTGCTTTTAGAAGGATGTCCAAGGTGTTACGTATCCAAAACCTAAAATTGGCATTGAGGAGCCGCCTACTTCGGTGCATCGAGTCCTGGACTGTGAATAAAATCGATCTAAATCGCCTTGAGGCTTTCGAAATGTGGTGCTATAGAAGAATTTTAAAAGTTTCCTGTGTGGAGAAGATTCGAAACTCCACAATACTAGAACGTCTGAGCAAAACTACTGAAATCATAAGAAGGATCAAGCAGAGAAAGCTGAAATATTTCAGACATGTAATGAGAGGTGCCAAATATACAGCCAAAGCTACAAAATATCATGCAAGGAAAAAAAGCAGGCACACGCAGTCCAGGACGAAGAAGAACCTCATGGTTGAAGAACTTGCGAGATTGATATGGTGTTGATACAAGCATGCTTTTAAGGATAACAGCGAATAAAATTAAGATAGCTATGATGGTAACCAACGTTTTGAAAGGAGATGGTACATGAAGAAGAAGATGGATAATTCACCAAATAGTAGAATAAGTATCGGCAGACTGCGCAAGAGATGGAGAGAGAATACATAGAAGCAACAATCTGCTAATATACAAGTAAACCTGTCTATATAAAATAAAAAGCAGAAGAAGTCTTCTTGATGAGCTTGAATACATAAGTACTAAATATCTTTTTCTAATTTTATTTACTCTTTCTTAAATATTTTATACAGCAACCAATCAATTTTATGTAGCTGTGTCTGAAGTAAACTTTTAAAACGGGTAGACAATTCTAGAACAAGAATCGTATCTTGTTCCTTTTTTATAGTCCTAGGGTGAATATCATTTTCATACGAGAATCGTAAGTTCGTAAGCGAGTTGAATGGAGGGTTAGAAATCCCGCAGCCTCCCTAAACATGCGCTAGGTGTCCGTGTATGCGTACTCTGCGGACGCCATTATATTGATTGACAGGATTTGCAGCCAACGTAGCAGCGGCGGCGTCATCGGTGGTGGTGGTGGCGGCGATGAAAGCTGCGAGAGCGTCAAAGCGCCAACCTCGATTGTGTTTATCTGTTTTCGAATACAATTCTAAATTCCGGTAATTGTCTCTTGTTCGAATCTCCGGCCAGCCATGTAATTCTCGCCAAATTTATCAAATGGACTTCGGCTTCTCTCTATTTTATTATATTCTCGACAAGACAATTCGCGCTGAAATATTTTCCGAAACAGATTAATACAAAAGACTACAGCGAGTTTGTTTGTAATTTTCTTGTTTACGCCGCTAGTTGAAATGGTATTTTGTAGTATGAGTATGGAAACATAAAAAGCTGAAAAAATAATGAAGCAATTAACGTGCGTTAACAAACAGGATATGATAAAAATAAAAATAAAAGAATTAATATTTTTCACGTTGTTATATGTGATGAAATACAGCATATGAGCATTGTAATCCATATAAAAACTATTTGTACCACTTATTTACAGGTTAGGATAAGTTTAGCAACAAGGGACATGTCGAAGAAGCACATGATATACAGTGGAACTCGCTTATTACGGCCTCGGTAGTTACGTCATCTCGGTTATAACGTCAATTTTTAATAGGTCCGGTCAAAAACTATTCCATAACGTTATTAAAAACCCGGTTTTATCGGCTAAAAATAAACTAACCCTCGGTTATAGCGTCATAAAATTTTATAATAGGTTATCCTTTTTTTATTTTATGAAGAATAAAGTGCAATGCGTTTCTGGCTTTGCGGCATTTGTTCCTTCCAAGAATGTAAGAAAGGTCCATTATCCCTTTTGTATACAGGTATGTTACCCTAACAATCTATAATTTCACATTTATCAGTGCCGTCCTAACACTCCTAACAGTCAAATTTTCTGTTTCGGAACAGTCGGTTTAAGAAATTTTCGCTACCGTGAAATTGTGTTCGGATCGTTTTGTTTTTTTTTTATTTTAATTTGGTAATTAGCTTTTATTTTTTAATATGGCAAGTTGTAGCACTAAAAGGAAGGTTTTGCCTACTAAAGAAAAAGTGCGTGTTATAAGAGCATTTGAAAGTGGTCGAAAAATTGCTGATGTATGCCGGCAATTTGAACTTGTTAATTCGACTGTCGGCTCAATCATAAAAAACAAGGACACAATTTTAAAAGCCTTTAAAGAGGACGGAAACAATGTTAAAAAGATTAGGAAGTGCATTCGTGGTGATGTAGATTCAGCTCTACTCAAATGGTTCAAGCAGTGTCGCAGTTCTGATATCCCTGTGTCCGGGCCACTTTTAAAGGAGAAAGCTACAGAGTTCGGAAAATTGTTTGGTGAAGATTTCACATGCTCTAACGGCTGGTTAGATCGGTTTAAAGCCAGGCACTCAATTTCCTTCTCGAAAATTGTTGGAGAGGCAAAATGTGCGGACGAGAACGTAACAAGTGACTGGTTACAAAACACATGGCCACAACAAAGGCAACCATACAAAGATGAAGATATCTTTAATGGTGACGAGACAGGTGTCTTTTATAAATTAACGCCAGACAAAACTTTAAATTTCAAAAATCAAAAATGTGTCGGTGGAAAACGTTCCAAGCAAAGAGTGACGGCTTTTGTTTGTGCAAATATGACAGGTACAGAGAAAAGAAAGCTTTTGGTTATTGGGAAAAGTTTACATCCTAGATGTTTCAAAAACATTAAAACACTACCTGTAAACTACACAGCAAATAAAAAAGCATGTATGACTTCTGCTATTTTTGAAGAAGAATTGAGAAAGTGGGACAAGGAACTCTCTTTCAAAAAAAGAAAAATGCTTCTCCTAGTTGACAACTGTGCAGCCCATCTCAAACTTAATTTGACCAATATAAATCTAGTGTTCTTACCAGCCAACTGCACGAGTGTCTTGCAGCCTATGGACCAGGGAGTCATAAGAAGTTTAAAGTGCCATTATCGAAAACAGCTTTTAAAAAGAATGATTTTTTGTATGGATAATGGAGAACCTGTGAACATTACCATCCTGGATGCTGTTCAGTTTTTAGACAATGTGTGGAGTGCGGTTACGTCAGTGATAATTTATAAGTGTTTTCGTCAAGCAAAATTGACTGTAGCTTCTCTCAATGTTGAGGATGTTGATAAAGATGACGAAATGCCTTTGTCAGAGTGGATACAAAAATTTAATGTGAATCAGGGAGCGTTCGGAACTGATCTTGACTCCTACATTTCAGTAGACGATGAGGTGGAAACATTTCAAGTACTAAGTGATAAAGAAATTGTTGAACTGGTGCAAAACGTGGAAATGGATGTCGATGAAGCTGAAGAATAAGAAGACATCGTTGCTTGTCCTACAATCCAAGAAGCAATGAGAGCTGCTGAGACCATATCCAGGTTTTACCAGTTCAGGGAGGCATCCACAAATACCAAAGAAGCAGCTCAGCTTATTAAGGAAACAACAGAAAAACTTTATTTTTCGGAAAGGGTTGTGCAAAAGAAAATAACGGACTTTTTTCAGCAATAGAACTTTTTTACACAATGTAAGTTTCATATACATACATAATATGTTTTGTTTTTTAATTGTTTTTTATCCTAAAATGATTCTTGTTTTTTTTTTTAATTTGACTTAAGTAAATGTTATATTTTCGGTATATCGTAAACTATGTTAAATTATCATGTTTAGGCCCGGAGTAATTAACAAATAATATATTTACTATACCCAATAATGCTGTAATAATATTTTCCCTCATTAAAATTTTATTTTTCTCAACCTCTTTTTTAATGTCACTCTGATATAGCGTCATTTTTTTATTGGACCCTTCAATGACGCTATAACCAAGTTCCACTACTATCTTCATAAAACACCAGAGATATTAGAAATAGTAAAACTGAAAAAGTTATTAATTCAGAAATTTATTGATATTTAACTTATTTAATTAACACATTGACTGCGTCACGTATCCCCAGGGACATGTGCGTAATTTTTTAACAAAATTGGTCAAACCGTCGCATCTTGCAGTAGCGATAAAAATGGTATTTGTACGTCGTTTTAAGTGTAACAAATAGCTATCGATAGCAACTTTTTAATTCTCGCTACTGATGTCGGTAATATGAGGCATGCCCAGTAAGACACGTGAAGCACATAAACAAAAATTTAGTGTTAGGGAGAGCGCCCACCAAACTGGCGTGGCAAGTAGCACGTAGCAAGTAGCACGCGTCTAGCATGTTTCTTAAAATTTAACCAATGAAAACGAATGATTAGAATGAATGACGTCACTGTCAGTTTGGTGTGCGCTGAATCATTCGTTTTCATTGGTTACATTTTAAGAAACATGCTAGACGCGTGCTACTTGCTACTTGCCACGTGCCACGCCACTTTGGTCGGTGCTCTCACTTACTATGCGTCATAGACCCCGGGGACCCAGGAGGCATGTATCATTGCCATTCGTTTCAACTTGTTGGTGCTTGTCGCTGTATATATATGCGTGCAAAACATGCAATAATTTTTAATAACCTTTATTCTAAGATCAATCAACATTGTAAATTTTAATAAAACATAAAAACCTTCTAGTAACAAAAAAATAATACAATATAACTCACTTTCACCCTTATTCTGAGTGTGCCCAACTTCTAAAAAGCAATGAGGAATAGATTATTTTAAAGTGTATGCAGCATACAAATACATGGCTATGCGATTGCGGTTCTGGCCCACAGGTCATTATGTTTTGAAATAAATTTCATCTAACACGTAGAAACCTCATTAGTGCTCCTTTTGCCCTGCCTTTCATGCCACATGAAGTAAGTACCTTCTTTATCCACGACATTGAAAACAGTGAAGTTGAATATTGATTATATTCAACTTCACTGAAGTTGAACATTATTATATTGTTGTACTTGTAAAGGTACTTATTATTCATATTATTCATGTCATGTATTTTATTTGTCGACTCCTAACAAGTTTCCTGATATAACCATAACTCTGAATATTTGCTTTTAACCTTTAATTTATTACTATACCTTTGACCAGGAGAAAGATCAGTCTGATTAAGTTTCGTAGGTAAGTAGATAGAGGACTCCACCTAATATATTTATTATTTGTTTATATAGTGTGTTGACCAAATTTATTTAATAATTAACTGTTAATATCTTTTCTTGGCTTTGATCTCAGAACCTAAATATCTTTCGTTACCTCTTTTCTTTTCTAAGGTTTCTAAATTTTCTTCTTAAAGCCCAAAAAATTGAGTGGCGCATTGTTTCTATCTTATCTTATCTTTGGTAATTTTACCCAACTATATTTTTGTTTATTTCTGTATCTTTTCTAATATATCTTATCTTGTCCTATCTTTACTTATTTCATCCGTTTTACCCATTCCCGGTTCCAAAAGCTAGTTTCGAACCCACGACTCGCTCTGGCTGCCATCCGTAGTGTCTCCATTGGTGACCTTTCTAGCACTATCCACAAAAGGTTTTCGAAGTTACAAGTTTACATGTTTAGAAGTATGCAAATGAAAAAAAGTGAAAATCTGAAATTTGTTGGTTACGATACTATAAATATGAAGCAGTGCCACCTTTAGCTGCATGGGAGTGAGAATAGTAATAACGGGAAAAGGGAGAACACACTAAAGTATTTCAAAAGACATAAGAGCATATGGAAAGAGACTAAAGGGTCTCAAAAACCAGACTATAAGTAAGAAAATAAGAATAAACTAAATAAGAAATAAGAAAATAAAGAAAATAATAAATAAGAAAAACTTTGATGAGGATGAAAATAATGAGAAGTAGATATTGAATCTCCAAAAAGCAGTTACGTCATCTATTAATATATTCAGCCTATATACATAAATGTGTAAAAATTTGTTTAGCGCAGGTAAATGACACCCCGGCTGGCTGATTCTAATAGTCCATTACCAAAGAATAGTGTCTCTACTTCAAAAAGGAACGCCTAACAAGAGACTTATAAACAAATATATGCTCAGTACTCGGAACAAAGGAAATAGTTAAGAAACATCGTGTAAATATTTGCGGGCTCTCGAGATTACACTCGAGATTTGTTTTAACGGAAGTATGTTTTAAGAGTAGAGATAATTACGTTTGCTTTCTAGATTTAAGCCGACCGACGCGATGAGGAAAAAATTATTACTCAATTATAATTATTGTAAAACTACATTTTATTTTAAGTAGTATTATGCGGT
Organism: Diabrotica balteata; assembly: GCA_918026665.1. Lineage (NCBI taxonomy): Eukaryota > Metazoa > Arthropoda > Insecta > Coleoptera > Chrysomelidae > Diabrotica > Diabrotica balteata. The sequence goes on along the minus strand of OU898281.1, from coordinate 17,099,513 downwards.
GAAGAATTTTTACATAAAAATAACCTTTCTATTTTAATTAATAAGGAAAGAAGAGATTAGAGATTGTCACACATATTTAAAAACTGTACACCGATGGGTTTTTGACAAAACATTGTAAGCGACAAAACGCACATTTTTCCGAAGATGAGTTTTTCTTTAAACAACTTTTAGCTAACATAATTAAAATTTTTAATCCAAGAAAAAATTATACATAAAAAAACTATAAATTTAAGAAAAAAACGTGTAATCTAACATTATTTAATTAAATTATGTATTTTTTTTTTCAAAAAGATTTTGAAAATTTTACTTTTTTGTGATGTTAATGTAAAATGAAATTTACTTACCTAATTTAAGGTGTTGAAATTGAAAACTAAGGTTAATAATTCTTGGAGAATCAAAGAGCGGCTAAATTGAATAAAACTTAAATCATCTTTTTCTCAAAATCAGTTTTTACCAGTTAGACCACTCTTGCACTATGCGCCTCATTTGGAACAAATCAATATAGACCGGTAAACTAACGATTTTCCTCTAACACTCGTTGATATAGGTAACTAGCAACTGCTTTTGATAATTTTGGTCAAACGGATATGGGACAGGAAAGAGGCACCTGAAACAATAAGAGTGGTTATCAATAATGAGATAAACGAAGATGAGGTACGGAAAGCCCTGGAGTTTGTAGGCCGGCAGAAAACATCGTATGGGAAATGCAAGTAAGAGGTAAAGAAATGTATAAAGGCGTAAAAAACGAGCAAGAGGAAGCCCTCCTAATCAAAACAGTACGCGGAAGTATTGAAGAAAATGAACCCAAAAATTAACATCGGAAAGATAGGGGTTAAAGTAGATAGGTTCAAAAAAACAGAAGAGGGGTACCCTAGTAAAACTAAAGGACAAGGAAGCCGGAGAGAAATTACGAATAGAAATGGATATAAGGATGACAGGGATAAATATGGCAATCCGACGCAAAGAATGTGTCTTTAACATAACAGGCTTGGATCCAGGGGTTGTAAAACCTCGTTAATATAGGTAACTAGCAACTGCTTTTGCTAAATTTGGTGATAACAATATGTAATAAATATAAGGGTGTTTTAAAGTACATAGGTTTAAACTAATTGTTTAAACAGATTACTCGGTTAATAAATGTTTCCCTGCATAATCAGTTGGAGCAAGGTGTATTTCTCTCCACATATAATATGTCCGAGATATTCCAATTTTCTTGTTTTAATTGTATTTAAAATTCCTACTCCTTTTATTAAGGATTCCATTCCATAAAATAAAGTCGAAAAAACATAGCATCTCGCTAACCCAACTCTTAATTCCAATTTTAAATCTCTTTTGTATTTAAATCCCTACTAAGAACCACGAAGATTTTTTCATCTTTTTCATGACTGAGTTTTTCTCCTGTACCAGTAGGTTTTCATTTTATTGAAATGTTTCCCTTTTCTTTTTTACAACCACATTCTAGCGAGACGAGAAGTTTAGTTATATCCAATATGGATGCCAAGCCCAAGAGAAGCATCCAACATCTTACTGGGACTGCCAGGCATTTGTCGGTACTGATTATAAAGAACGCCATGACTCAGTAGGAAAAATTATTTCCAAGAACTAGCTGACAAACTGGGACCTTTCCAAACCGACCATCTTCCTTATTATAAATAAGTCCCTGACAGAATGCTTGAAACTGACAGCTACTAGCTATACTGGGATAGCACTGTGCTTACAGATCAACCAGTGGCACTCAATAGACCAGATCTTATACTAATTAATAAACCTCTTAGAGAACACAAAACAGCTAGGTCTAAATGAGCATCTCTTTAAGGCCATGCAGAAAGCTATACTCCTCGCGACGTCCAGATGTGTACAAATTTTTTTGAGATATACTTCAGCAAAGAGTCCCACGATAGCTTAATCCTTTTGATACACTAAGTATCTGGGATGAGTGAATGTTCTCCTTGGAGCAAGTGTGAGCTGCATGGAATCTAATATAATAATAATAATCTAATATAATACTTATATTAGATTTTAGCTTATCTCTGAATCACAAAAATAGTGGTATCACTTAAAATACAGATGAGAATATATGGAGTTTCACCATATTTCTCTTGTGCAAATTAGGTCGTGTTTGAAGCAATCACACAATCAAGTAGACAGGTAACTTAATTCAAAATTTTGTATATAGTTTTTTCTCTCATGTATGTTTGTTAGGTTGGCTCAGTCAATGACAGGTTAAATTTTTCTTTATATATCCAAGCAAATAATATTATTCGTAACTCTCTATTCTCCCTTCCTTTATTCCTTATATTAAATTTTAATTAGAAACTACGCCAAAAATTGCAAAAAAAATGTCTGGTTTTTTCTCTAAAACAAAAATACTTTCGAGCTTATTACAACTATAAACGTCACATTCATCGTGATTAACGATTTTATTACGTTTGAAGAAGAATTGACTGGAAGTGAAAGGCTGAGTGAGAAGGATGGTATATTGTGGTTAACAAAAGGCTTTAGAGGGTCAGTTATGTAACATCACAGTTCATCGCTATTAAAATAAGAGATCCTCCCACATCATGAAAGTAGAACGTATTGTTAGTCACTGGGCTGAATACAAATTAGATACGATATTATTTATATTCTGATAATTTTGAAGTAGTGATAATCTATTCTACTGTGTCATAAGCTTTGCGAAGATCTACAAAAATCAGCACCAAAGATGTGCTATATTTGATCGTTTTTTTAATTAAAACCTTGAGAAATTACAGATGATAGCACTATATCCTGAGCGAGATCTATAACTATAGCTATTTTAAATATTGACATCGACATAGACAGGTGAGGGGTAAGATGGGGCAATGCAAGATAAGGTATTTTTTATTAAATTTGCAAATTTCCAATCTGCTATTGGAAACTGTTAGGAAATTTAAATATTGTAGATACATGAGAGAAGAAATTATACACTGATAATACTTCCAATACTAATACACAATGCTAATACTAGCAAATTAGATTACTGTTGGGTTCAATTTGAAAGTAATATTAAAATTCAAATTCAAATTAAAGCTGAAATTAAAGAATAAAATCTGTTGGCCAGTGTCTCTTCAATCTTGATCTGACTTCTGGTTAAAGGTGTAGTTGCCTTGCTTCCTCATTGGATCATGGAATTTTTATTGTTACTAACGTACCACGGCGGCGCGTTGAAAATCATTCTAAGTATCTTGGATTGGATTCTCTAATTGATCTTAGTAGTAGGAGGCTTGGCGCAGCCCCATATTTGCACTCCATATGTCTATATGGACTGTATTATGCACGTATGCACAAGAAGTTTATTATCTGTAGATAGCTGCTATTTTTGGCCCATTAGCCAATTGATTTGGAGTATTTTTATACTGATATAGGTTTTTTGTCAAGATGTGTGCTTTCCAAGTGAGCTTTTGGTTAAGTGTCATCCCAGGTATTTGACTTCTGTTTTTACTGATAGTAACATGTCGTTTAATGCGATTCTCGGGCATACGGTGGTTCTGTTCGTAAATGTAATTTGAGTAGAATTGGTATGGTTAACTTTAATTTTTCATCGATTCATCCAGTCTTGTAGTAGCTTCAGGTGTATTTGAAGGTTTCCTAAACCTACTTGAGGGGCATCGTCGATAGATCCTATGGCGATGTTACTTGCGAACTTAGCTTCTGCAGAAGTATTTGTTCTTGGGATATCAGCCGTGTATATGAGGTACAGGAGGGGGTCAAAGACACTTCCTTGAGGGAAACCGGATTTTATAGGATATTACTTAAAGATTTCTGTAAGGAATTTGAGTTAAAAGTGACGTTCTGTGAGGTATGATTTTAATAGTAGTTAGTTAGGTGTGAAAAATGATGACTTAAGCGTATATGGGAAGCCGTCGTGTAAAACACCGTCGAAACGTCCAGAAAAGCAGTGGTGCATATTGGTTTTCTTCGAGGCATACATTAATCTTCTAAACAATCCTATGTCACTGTTGTAGAGTTAAATCGGCTTGACAGAAACCAAACTGGTGTACTGGGATTAATGAATTAATTTCGATGTCTTCTGAGATTCTTTGGAGCAGAAGCCTCTCTATTATTTTTGACATTGGAAGTAAGCTGATCGGTCTATATGAGTTGGTGATATTTGCTTTACTAAACACAATTATTTGTGCAAACTTCCAAATAATCGGATAATATGCTAATCTTCTGATAATATTATATATCGTGGGGAGTAGGAAAATTGCTTTCCTCAATAAGTTTTTAAATATTATCTGGTTATCATGTCCGGTGCTTTGTAGATTGCATCTAACAATTTCTTCTTTCACATGATTAAGGGTAAAGCATTTGATTAGTAGCACCATTGAGCAGGGAGTATCTAAGAAATTTTTGACTGTTAATGTCTTCGTTGTTATTTTTAATAAGTTCAGGTGCACGAAAACCGTGTGAGAGATATTTAGCAAAGAATAATGTCTTTTCTTGTTCAGTTTTTTCCCAGTTTCCATCGGCTTTCCTTAAAGGTAGTAGGTGCTGTGTAGGCCTCTTGACTGGTTTCATTGCTTTCAGATGTGGTCTTCTCCGCCATATACGCCTAGTTTCTCTTGTTTTTATGCAGCAAGAGGTTTAGTGTATTGCACTTTGTCCTTTGTCGTTCTGAGGAGAAATCTAGTTTTATATTATGCCTGGATAGTGTGACAATTATGAGGATAACGGTCAGTGGACAGATCCCAGGATGCTTGTATGTAAAAATAATTTAAGGCCATGCTATGTAGGATAAACGAATCGAATACATCTGGAACTTTATTTGGACTGACGGCCAGTAGGTGGGTTGCCTTGTAGATAAGTAAGAGCTGTTTGTATTAGCTATGGCTTGTCTGAGATTTTTTCCTTTCGTTGTACAAAGTCTGGGCCCCTTAGTCTATATGCTTGACATTCCAGTTGCTCCAATTTAGAAATTATCTGATAAATGTTTAAAGAAGTCTTTTTATTCTGCTGTGGTAATGTTCTGCCTTGAATGCCGTAGATTTCCGCAATATCAAAGTACTATAGTTGAGAACTGATACAGATTACTGCAGCTTGTAATTTTGTATTATTAGTTCTGAAAACATAGCTATGAGTTCGTTAAGGAAACTGTTCATATTATTCTGTACATTATTTACATTTGTTCCACTTGTTATTTGGGCGTAAGTCACGTAGTATTGGTTATTTGCGTTCATATTATTCTGTACAATATTTACATTTGTTTCACTTGTTTTTTGGGTGTTAGTGGCATTATTTGGATTGCTTGAGTTCGTGTTATTATGTACTTTATTTTTGTTATGTTGCGATTGATTGATTGTTCTTGTCCTGTTTCTACTTCTAATTGATTCTTTATATACCATACATCCTTTTTAATTTGCGAGTTGTTCTGCATATATGGTAGGTGTGTTTTTAAGTTTTTTACAATCGGCTGACATATGGAGTATTAGAATATGCCTTCAAAATACTGAGCTGAGAGGATAAAGGATTCATCGTTGTGGGGGAATACTTAAATATGTTTAGCTCTGCGGATAACATAGGGTAGATAGCTGATAATTTAAAAGAAGCTAAAGATAACAGCAAAACCAAATTGATGACTAAACTAAAATGCCCAGGGACAAAAAAGGATTCAACTCATTCACAATATATTTATGTGAAATTTCTAAAAGATAATCAGAAATATAAAATTCAAAGAAGAATGTCTCTAAATATCTTTCCGTTGCATCATGAATCATAAAATAAACAATCGTGAAAAAGAGAAAAGTCAAAGTCTCATCCTGTTTAATGAAGAAAAATGTGTAGCAAACCCAGCAGCAGAATGTACCAGACTTTAGTTGCCAATGCTAAAAAAAGGACCAACAGCAAGAACATATTAAAAATAGTGGATTTAAAGAAATTTGGAGACATATCACCTACAATTATACATAATACATATGCAACATACACTACACAAATATCTAACCACAATTTCTTTTAATATTTAGAAAATATGCTGACAAATGTGGCAGTCCTTGAGAGAGCAAATGCTGCTCGCGAGCTGCTTGATAACATCAAATGTAGAAAGATGGCCTATTTTGGACACGTAGTAAGGGAGACCGATATAATATTCTTCAACTTATTATGATGGGTAAAATCGAAGGACGCAGAGGAATTGGTAGAAAGCAGGCCTCTTGGTTGAAGAATATCAGGGAGTGGACAGGAATAAAGAAAGCTGAGCAAGTATTTAGAATAGCTCGAGACAGAGACAATTTCGGCATGTTAATCGCCAACGTCAAGGGGACTTGATAGGGCACGTTAAGAAGAAGATTTAGAAAATAATAATAAGAAACAGTAGAACTTTTTAGGAATTAATTTATTAAAAAATGTACCTAACAAAAAAAATATATTTTGAAAACGTTTTTCACGTCAAAAATCGAAATGTTAACTAAAGAATATTGTACTGTAGTAGGTACCTCTCAACATTTTTTATTATTTTAATATCATAAGAATAGTTTCAGAATACAGCTGTACTTCAGTGTAATAATTTGTACGTAAGACATTAAATAATGGATATTAATTAAATAATAAATTGTTGCCCACCGACTAGTGTATTCAATACATTAAAAATCTAATGCAATGGTAAGTGAACGTGGAAGTCGTTTATATGGCAAATGAAAGTGCATCCATCCATCACTTGAAGAACGCAAAAGTTGAAAACCAAGTTGAATACGGGTTTAGAGGGCTTTTACGTAACCGTTTTACGAGTGATAGTTCCAGTAAAAGTTCAACAATTTATAAAAACAATTTCAAATAAATAGAAAGTACTTTATTTTGGAAGACATCTTCAGCGACATTCTGGAAAACTAGAAAACTCGAATGTAAAATGTATACAAGTATATAAAATATATACATATATGTATGTATACAGGGTAAGTTTTTACTGCGACACTGATTGATAATTTTATTATGGTAGAGAATATCCAAAGAAGTTATTTGGAAAATTAAAAAAAAGTTAAGTAATACGGCTTAAATATATAATTTTTTAACCCTTTCAGTTCCACTTATATTAAAATAAAAGAACCCACGCACTATATTTTGAACCCTTGTGTGGTCGAGCGTTATCATGCATTAAAATAAAATTATTTCCTATGTAAGGAGCAAATGGAAGCCTTTCACATGTTGAGGAACCTCTGAGTAAAGCTACAGGGTCCGTTCGCTTTGTAACAGATATTCCTCTCCAAACTATTCCTGATGCTCTGACTGATATCCCTTATGTGCAGATCTTGTACAGTGAGAAGCCTTTATATAGTGTTTCTACTAGGTTGCCACTTGTTTGAGTTGTTAAATTTTTAGTTACCATTCTCAATTATCATATTTTGAATTGAAAGAAAATGGATGGAGAGGCTGTCGGTGATGGTGGCACTAACTAAATTGTCTGTGGACCAAAAAGAAATTATGGTGGCTTTTGACTTAGTGGTTATGTTCTAATATATTTTTAAATTTACTGCAGCTTAGTAATACTTATCCTAAACATTTTGGGTCTCCTAGAGGCATAACACCCTCCTCCAAATATGGTTCTAATATCCTTATCAAATGATTTGCAGCTTGTTTATATTAAGGCGGAATTGCTGCCTAAATTGAGCATCACTTAGTGAAAAAGGATTTTTGCGCAAAAACGAAAAATATGTCATAATGGCCGCTGGAGGAGAACTTTGATATACAATTAGACCAAGCAGACATCAGAGAAAAGTGCCCACCAAGCACCAACAATAACCAAGATTAGAACAGCAGTAGCCAAATTGGAAAATAATCAATCACAGGGATTGGATCAAATAGCATCGAAACTACTGAAAGTAGGAGGAGATGTATTACTAAAAACAATACATTATAACCGTTACAAAAATTCGTGATAAGGTTAAAGATTATTTTATATCTCCAAATAAGAGAGTAAAATTTCAAGAGCATGCCATTCAAACACATAATTTGTAAAAAGAACAAATAAATTATTACAACAAAATTATGTATTATTTCTATCTTCCATTACAGCCTGTTGAATATCTTCAAAAATTGTGGTTTCCAATTTAGTTTTAATATATTGACATTTTATTTCTTTAATTTTTGCACCACAGTATTTTAAAAAATAATCAGTAGCATCTGGCTTGGGGCTCCCATGTACTGCAGTACTATTTTTATAGGTGTTAAAATTTCGACCAATTATGGGCCGAATCACATACTATTTCTCATAAAACGTAACCATATTAATATTTTTGCCTCAGTTTTCCTTGCAAGAATCAAACAAAACAACACCGCCTAAACTAAACCTAATCTCACTTCTCCCAGTCCAGCCAGTCATGGTCATAGGTAAGTTGAAATTAATTTCGATAAATCGAAAATTAGTGACGTCCTTTGGTTAGTTCAGCTGAAATCCACTAGGCTCGCAAAGTCGCATTTCGACGTCGCCATATTAATTTCGACATGTTTTGAGTCTAAATCTCAATTAGAATCAGGACCCTGATTTTGTCGTGGTGTTGTAAGTCTTACTCTTCCTTGTCTACATCGTCTCGTATGGACGTTTGTTTCTCGAAAACGTTAAATGTCTCGTGATATTGTAGTATAAGATACTCTAGTTTACGATACCTTAACCCTACATCAACTAAAGTAATTTTCTGAGCACATTCATCTCATCTCAGATTTTCTGAAATACGGTCCATGTCAACTAACTTACATACGCAAAATGGTAAAACATTTTTTGAAATGTAGACAACATTGAAAGTCTAAACTATCCTGTCCAATTATTATTACAATTCGATAAAATCACGTTATGCTTGAACTTACTTTTCTTTTTTGATAATAAAAATATGAATGATTTTTTTAAGAAAATGTTGAAAAAATGAAGCTTTATCGAAATATAAATAAGGTGTAGGGTTTGCTTTTCATAAATTCCATAGGGTGTTGCAAAATAAGATGAAAAAACAAATTTATTTTTACACCTCGTATATGGCTCAAAAATAGCTTATAAATTATGGTATAGTTGGGGTGGTGCATTGATTTTGGAGTGTAAAAAATCACGTAATGCTTTGAACATACTTTTATTTTTTGATAATAGATATAAAAAAAAATTAATATTTTAAGATGCCGTCAACAATTCATTTTCTTTTAAAAATATTCTGTAAAATAAGTGTCCACTAATCTCACTATACCTTTTTTTGCGTTAAAAACGTCGGTATATATGCCACACGATTATTGTTAATTATACACGGGTGATTAACGAGAGAATTCAATGTTTCATGAAATAAATTAATGTACACAGTAATTTAAAGGTGATTATTGTTTTCTGTACAAGTTATCGCCTGACACAAAAAGTATACCTTCTTTGAACGACTACCTGGAATTACTGATAAGGCTTCACTAATGATAGTTTAAGTAGTTTTTATGCCACATTACAGCTTATGCCAATAATATAAATTAGAAATTGCTTGCATCTTCCATTTAGTTTGTAGATGTACATTGTTCATGTCTTACCTACCTACGTTTTTGGTGTCGATATTTTGTTATTTGCATTTAAAAATGACGTCGACAACAGGTTTTATCCCGGTTAAGTGTAGTTTTAAAAATGCCTTCAGTCTAAGAGAGAAAAATATAATATTAAATGTACACGATGCACTTGTACATCAACGCCCTTTAAGTAATGTTCGTGAAATCGTTAACATGTGTTGAAATATGACAGGGGTTGGAGAAGCAACAATTTATAGATTTCTAAAAGAAAGAAAAGGAGGAACTGTTTCATCTCCCAAGAAGAGTGGAGGGAGTAAACCCTTGGAAATTGAAGAAATACATAAAAACATGATAAGACGCAGCGTTCACTCATTTTTTTAGCAAAGAATTCCCAACATTGGACAAAATCCAAACAATAATTAGAGAAAACGAAGAGTTACCAATTGTAAGCAACAAGAAATTATGGGGACTATTGAGAGAGATGGGATTTCGTTGGCAAAAGAATAGAAGAAAATCCGTTTTAATTGAAAAAGATTACATTGTATGTTAGAGACGAGATTATCTAAAAACTATTAAAAAGTACCGAGAAGAAGGGAAAATAATTTTTTATTTGGACGAGACTTGGCTAAATGAAGGTTTATACCATATCTATGGGTTGATAAAGATGTGAAAAGTTCCCGTCAGGCATTCATCGAAGGTGTATCTACTGGAATAAACAATATTCCCGTTGAAAAAGGACGCAGACTCATAATAACCCATATTGGAAACGAATACGGTTTTGTCAATGGTGGATTATTAAGTTTTGCCTCAAAATCAACCAAAGATTACTACGAGGAAATAACTGCTGACGTTTTTGAAGAATATTTTGAGCAAATGTTGGATTTAATTCCAAAAAATAGTTACCATTCAAGACTAGCAGAAAAATTGCCAACAACGGCATAGAAAAAAGGAGAGATAATCGAATGGTTGGATAAACACGCAATTGAGTACAAGGAGAATTCGACAAAAAAGGAATTATTACCTATTGTAAGGCAACATAAAGCAGCTTATAAAAAATATATAATTGATGAAATGGCATTAAACCGTGATGTAATAATTTTACGTTTACTCCCATACCACTGTGATCTGAATCCGATAGAAAATATATGGTCTCAAGTAAAGAAGTGGTGATGGTGAAATCGGATGCAACAACAAAACTTTTAAATTAGAAGACTTACAACAATTATTAGAACATTCCTTATCAAAAGTAATTCCAGAAAATTGGAAAAATACTGTTAGTTATGCTCACAAGGAAGAAAATAAAATGTGGAATTTGGATAATATAACTGATGCAATGCTGGAACCGGTAATAAATAACATTGGAGTTGAAGATTCCTTAGATTCTGAACAAAGCAGTGAATCTGAAGTGGAATTTGATTAAAATAATATTCTTTTTTTTACAAATCGGCCCCTGTTACGGCCACAAATTATTTTATATATAACCAATAAAATAAACATCTTACATTTCTTGCAAATTCATTAGTACCTGTTAATCTCCATCACTCCGACACTGGCAACTTTATTTAGGGATTAGTAACCCTCAAAATTATTGTATCCTAATCTGCTTCAACCTTTATACCTGGTGGTCATACTCAATTTAAAATTGTTTTTCTATAATATAGTATAATATTATACTTCTGTAAACTTGTTGACAAATATCTATTTTTCATTGAGTCACCCGTATCAACAGTTTAGGGATTTGCATACATAATGTGCTATCAATATTATGGAAATGGACTATAGTATATATTTTTTAACTGTGTATTAAAAGTAAATAGTAATTTATATTAAAAGTGTCTACTTTAAAGAGTTAAAATATTTATTTAACAAAAATATTAATATATGTAGACTGTGAAAATCTTAAAGTAGCAATTAGTACATTAAATTTGTGAAGCTTAACAGACAGGCAAATTAGCACCCACTTGTTGAATTACAAAGATCAACAACGACTACCCTAAATTTTGAATTCTAAATTTTCATCAACATGAAAAGACTCTTTTTGCGAAAACGTGGACAGAAATGTCTTTTCCAACAGTAAATTTAAATAAAGCTGTAATTAGATGTGCGCCCTCTAATTTCTTGCTTGTAAAATTATTGCCCCAAGTAAATAATTAACTAGAAATTCTTGTCTGCAAAGAAGAAATTCCTTTCAACTTTTCCAGCGCACACAATTGGCATGCAAATAAAAAATAGTCGTTCAATAATTGAATACGCGAGTTTGTAAGGTCCTCCGTCAGAAATTAAGTTAAATGTTCTTTGGAGAATCTTTCCAGCACAAGAAATAACTGCTTCGCCCAATTTTCCGGCACAAACTAAATCGAATTACGGAAGCCACTTACAATGGAGGCCGCTGCTAATTTTCTGTTTAGTCAATTAAGAGCTGTTCAAAGTAGAAGCATTTTCGATTTTCTGCGACACTTTTTTGTTGGCTTTGATGATACTATAACGGCATTAGTTCAGTTTTGTGTTTGCCTTTGTGTGTTCACGTTAAAGTTATAAGACCAGAAATGGTTTATTAATTTAATAAATACTGCTTCTAATAAAACATAGGTATAGCATATTTTTATATTTTCCTTTCCCCCAATAATGCATTGTTCTTTTTACTTTAATCAGAGCTGAACAATTACGTGTACCTCAAACGGTGTACCGTGTAATTACGTGTACTTCAAAAATAATTACAGTTTCAAAACATTTTTCTTAAAATAATAAATATAATCAATAACAATTAAACAAAATAAATCAATTAATTACGAAATATTAAAAAATAAGTAGAATCAATTTAATAAAAGAAATATGTTGGATGGAACATAACATTACTCAAAACTTCTGACTAAAACTGAAGACTGAAGATGTTGAAGAAGGAAAGACTGAAGTTGAAGGTACATAAAGAGCTCTAAAAAGTCCAAAAGCATGTGGACTACAAGATATACCTTCTTCTTCTTTAAGTGCCATCTCCGCGGTGGAGGTCGGTAATTTTCATAGCTATTTGGACTTTTGAGACGGCTGATCTGAAAAGTTCATTTGATGTACATCCGTATAAATCTCGCAGGTTGTGCAGCCATGACATTTTACGGCTCCCTATGCTTCTCTTTCCTTGGATTTTTCCCTGCATAATCAGTTGAAGCAAGATGTATTGCTCTCCACGTGCAATATGTCCAAGATATTTCAATTTTTTTGTTTTAATTGTACTTATCTAAAATTTCTATTTTTTTATTCATCCTTCTCAGAACCTCTTTGTTTGTGACGTGTTCTGTCCACGATATTTGGTGGAGAGGTTAAATTTTATTACCAAACTTTCCACATTTAAGAGAGGTGCAGTTGGACACCTAATTGCTTCAAAATATTCATCAAGGACCACTGAAGCAACAAAACACTTATTACGTATTTTTCCTTCGATTTATTTATAGTGAACTTATATGTTATTCAACATTGATAATTATCGCAAATTCTGATTACACTAAAAAGAGTTGTACAAATATCATTAGCTTTACGTACTAGGAGGCAGTAACAAAGACACATCGGGTTACAAAGAAAAACAAAACGATTTACGGTTTAACACAAAACAACGGTTCTACAAGCGCATTTTTCACTTACGCATCACGCACTTTTGGGGATCGACAACCCCGTCTTCACTTGCCGAGAGGCAAATTCGCACTGTTCTTGTCCTAAACCTAAACTAAGTCCTTTAAAGAGGGGTGGAGAGAGATTCTGAGGTAGAGGGTGGCAAACACATTAACACGAGAGGTGACGATCTGAGCGCACAAGTTGATAAAATAACTAAATACAATTACAATATTATAAACAGGTTGTAGAAAAGAATGGTTTTTGCTGTTTGGTTCCAATAGAGGTTACATATGATTCTAATGTCTCTACTATCCATGTTTTTATTTAATAAAATTTCTTTAATCCGATTATGATGAACTCTGTCAAATGCCTTCTCAAAATCAATGAAACAGGCATATACTTCCTAATTCATATCTAAGCATCTCTGCGAAAGAACACTTAATGCAAACAGTGCATCTCGTGTTCCCAGTCCTTTCCTAAATCCCATTTGTGTATTACTAATGCCTTCATCTAATTTCTTATGTCTTCTATTGTGAATTACTTTTAAAAACAATTTCAAGACATGACTCATTAAGGCTACGGTGCGATGTTCATTGCACTCCGTTGCATTGGCTTTTTTGGGAAGCAGAATTGGAGCCATTCTTTAGGTATTATACCCCTTCTATATATGCTATTAAATAGATCCAAAAGAAGATCAATAGATTTAGTATTTACAATTTTGAGTAATTCGATAGGAACTTCATCAGGCCCGGGAGATTTACCAGCTTTAGCTTGTTCTTTGCATATTTAATTTCTTCTCGTATAATGTCAGGCTCTGTATCATCCTTAAATTCTTTTGATGCTTCTGTTATCTCTTTATCTTCAAAAAGTTGTGCTACATATTGTGTCCGTTTCTGCATTTTTTGGTTTATACCTGTTATAAGTTCACCACCTTTATCACTTAGTTGCCTAGTTTGAAGTGTTTTCTCATTCCTGTTATTCTCTAATTCTTTTATGCATGTTAAAAAAGTAATATTTTTTCTCAATTTCTTCTAGTTCTTGGCATTGCTCATATCAAATTTTCTCCTTAGCTTCTTTTATTCTCTTTTTAATTAATCGATTAGTTTCAATATATTTAATTGGATTTTTTGTTTTGAATGATTTTCTTTCATTCATTAATAGTAGTATTTCTTCAGTAATCCAGTCTTTATGTTTTTTTTTTGGTTTTAAGTTTTCATTTGCTGTTTTAATTATTTTTGATGGTACACAAGGCAAATATCGAACACAGTATTTAATTAAATCTTGCCCAAGTACTTTCGATCACAAGATCATCCTCAGGGGCACTGAGTATTTACATATTAATTTGAAAGTTCTTCCATTGACTGTGGATTCAACTGAACTACTTGGATTACAACCCATTTATATATTTTGCTTTTAATTTTGATTTTAATTTTTAGCAATTCAATTGAATATTCAGATTTTCTTTTTCTTTTTACAGTACTGATAGTGCTTAGTAGACCATTTTTTTGTAGTCAACTATCCACTGTCTAATATATTGTTTAGTCTATTTCTTACATTCATACTTTATGTCAACTTCAATTTCTCTCAAACTAACATCCTAATTATTATAAACAGGTTTGAGTGTGAGATCTGGATTATTCAATCTACATAAAAATATTAGATATAATTTTATATTTCTTCAGGTGATTTCCTATAGTGGTGTCAGTTGGACCTTTGGTCAATACCTAGTTTCATAGAATCTTGAAAGGCGCAGATCACTTATCTATTGTAACTGCCCTTCACAAGCTGTCATTTGTCACATGTCACCCCAATATTTCCGCCTCCGCCAGGCTGGGAGCCATTCTGTCTCCGGCTTCTATAATATAAAAATGTAGCTTCTCCAAATTTAAATTTTAAAGTGTTTGTTTGTCTTTAGTGTATTTGTTATGTCCCAGTTTACATATATGACATTTGGTTATTGCTGGATAGGCCACAATTGACGAAGTAAGTCTATAAACGTTAATCACTTATAAAAAAACTTTTTTCAACTATAAACTTGGAGTTTTTATCCAAGTGAATTAAAATTTCTTTTTTAAAAAAACGTTTCTTGGCTTATTTCAGATGCCCCTGAGGATGATCTTGTGATCGAAAGTACTTGGGCAAGATTTAATTAAATACTGTGTTCGATATTTGCCTTGTGTACCATCAAAGTTCATTTATTCGAACATTCAACCTTATATTGATTGTTTTAATTATTGCTAATTTTATATTTTCCCATTTCTGATCAATGTTATAGCTTCTTTTATTAAGTTCTTGGGCATTATGTAAATTTTCAGTAAGAGTTTTTACAGTTTGTTCCTTTGTTTGTGGTTCCCTTAATCTCTTAATATCAATTATACTTTATGTGGGTTTTTTAACTAGTTTCAATTTGGTTCGTAATGTGACTATTATGGGGTTATGGTCTGAACCGATGTCTGTTCCAGGGTAAGTTTTGGCAGACAGTATAGAATTACGAAATCTTTGTCTAATGAGGAAAAAGTCAATTTGATTTCGGATTATTCCATTCGTTGTATCATCGGGAAATTTCCATGTATATAATCTTCTTTTTGGTAGCTTATAAAGTGTATTAGCTATTACCAATTTTCTTTTGTCTGGCAAAATTGTATCAAACGGTCACAACGTTCATTTCTAATTCCTAGACCATATTCCCCCACATACCCATCCACCTTTCCCTGGCCAACTTTGGCATTACTATTGTAGTGTGATGTTTCTTCATTGATTTTAAGACTTGTTCCAAATCATGGTAAAATATTTCGATATCGTTGTCATCTTTATCTGCCGTAGGAGCATAAACTTGAATAAAATTTACTATACCTTTTTTAAATTGAAGTTGTATTTATTCTATCAGCATAAGGAGTAAAACTTCTCACAGAGTAATTGACCTTTTTTGAAACTAAGATAGCAACAACATTGCTATGATTGACCTCGTTGTTACCTAATAATACATGATTTCATTATTTGTAATTTGTTGGCCTGAACCTGGCCACTGTACGTCACTTATACCTACAACATCAATTTGGAGGTTTTTCATTTCAAGCAGTACGTTCGCTAATTTACCAATTGCATATAGACTTCTGACAATCCAGGTTGCTATTTTCAATGTCTTAAGTACACAGGGATTTCTCTGGTTTACGACATGGGAGGCCCTGTGACCTACGGATATTCCTCCCCTGTCGGTTCTTGGATTCCGTGCTCCATCATCAGTAAGTTTGTTTGCTTTACTGTCATTTGCCATTCATGACTTTACTAGGGGTACTCTATGAGTCTTTAATGCAGTGGTTCCCCGTTGCCTTCTGCATCCTTACGCCGTTGACCTATTTTTCGATGAATCCACTTTTAGGACCAGTTTCCCAAAAGAAGCGCTTGGATATTACGAAAAGAAAAACAAAAATACTCCATACTGGTGGGATGAAGAAATAGACACAGCGATAAAACAAAAGAAACAAAAGTATGAACAATATTTAAGTGCAAAAACAGATACAAATTGGTCTGATTACAAAAACCATCAAGCTAAGGTGAGACAAATGATAAGACAGAAAAAACAATGAATCCTGGGATCAAAACTGTCAAAAATTAAATACGTACATAGGAGGAACTAGAAGTACAGAAAGCTGGAAACTTATTAAATCTCTTAGGACCAACGACAAGAAAAAAGATTTAATCTCACCAATTTCGTTAGAAACATGGGACATGTACTTCAGTAAACTATTACAAGAAGACCGAATGGAATTCAAAATAAAAGAAAGTAACCAAAACATACGCGTTGAAGCATCTCCTATAAGAATCACGAAAAAGGAAGTAAGGGATATCTGTATTTCACTCAAAAACAAAAAAGCGCCCGGACCTGGCAATATACCCTCAGAACTGATAAAATATGGAACTGAAAAACTATATGAGCATTTGACAATACTCTTTCAAAACTGCATAAACAAAGTAGAGGTTCCAGCCGAATTAAAACCTCAACCATTTCAACTTTACATAAAAAGGGAAACAAACAAAATTGCGACAATTACCGTGGAATGGCAGTTACTAGTACCATTAGTAAAATCTATGGGAAAATGATCAAAAATAGAATAGAAAGAGAATACACTGATATGGAGGCAGAAGAACAGGCGGGTTTTAGAGCTGGTAGATCTACCATAGACCACCTTTTTTGTATCACCCAACTTATAGAAAAAAAGGTTGCTGTAGATCAAGAAGTCCACTTTTTGTTTGTTGATCTAAAAAAAGCCTACGATAGCATCCCTCAAAATAAGTTATGGAACACTCTCAGACAAACGAACATCAACTCAAATCTCATAACAGCAGTGGAAAAACTATATGAGAACGCCAACGCCAAAGTTAAAATAGGAACGAATGTTTCCAAAGGTTTTGTAGTAGACAAAGGACTGCAGCAGGGATACTGCTTACCGCCGACACTTTTCAAAATATATCTGGAACAAGCATTAAAACTCTGGAAGCGGAAATGCAGCGGCATGGGTATACAATTAAACAATAACAACCTGTACACTCTATGTTTTGCTGATGATCAAATTGTGATTGCTAACGAATATGACGACCTAGAATACATGACTCGAAAATTAATCGAAGAATACAAAAAATGGGGATTAGAAGTCAACATAGATAAAACAATGTACATGAACATCGGTGGTAAAGAACAAAATCTAGTTTTAAACGACGAACAACACATTAAGTACAACAATAAATATTCCTATTTAGGAGTAGAAATCACAGACGACGGCAAATCAGATCAGGCTATAAAAAAACGAAACACTCAGGGTAGAAAGGCCATATCTCAACTAAATAGTATTATCTGGGATCAACATATATCCAAAAAAAAATAAGCATCGAATATACAACACTATTATAAAGAGCATAGTAATGTATGGAAGTGACGTGTGGCAGTTAAAGACAACTACTGAAAAAACACTACAAGCCACGGAGATGGACTACTGGAGACGGGCCGCGCAGGAAAATCAAAACTCGAAAGAATTAATAACGAACGTATACGAGAGGTTATGAGAGTCACACATACGATTGTCGAAGATATAAGAGTACAACAACTAAAGTGGTATGGACATGTGCAGAGAATGCCAGAACATCGTCTGCCCAAACAGGTTATAGATTGGTCACCACATGGAAAGAGAAAAAGAGGCCGACCCAGAAAGAGCTGGAGAGAAGGAATAGACAGAAAGATCCGAGAGAGAGGTTTAGACGAAGATCTTTGGGAAGATAGAGATGCATGGAGATTGGGCATCGGAAGACGTCGGAGGACGTTTTAAACCGATTATATATATATATATATATATATATATATATATATATATATATATATATATATATATATATATACATATTCCCAACCCTTTGACAAAAGAGTGTCCTGTCACTTATTAACTCATTCGCCCGCAGCCGTTGGTCATAAGTGGGGGATTGAATGAAAGTTATCTGTTTTATTATTTGCCTCTTGACATACAAATATGTACGTTTGTTGGTATCTTTGAAAATATTACAACTTTAGTTTTGAAACCATTTAGATGTAAACCAAACATTTACACTATAATTACACAATATGTAATTGTTTATTAAAACTTATTCGCTAAAAATTGTACAATGGGAATTCACTCTATAAAATATTGCGGTTACCATAACTCCCAAATAAAATAAAATCAAAAAAATGTCATTTATTTAAATTGGATATGTTATCAAAATTTAAATTTTTAATCTTAAGTTGTAAGTATTGAAATATTCATTTTGTTTACATATAATAATTATAATAAATTTACAGTTTTCTCCTGAAGAAGTCACAAAATCGTGACGAAATATTGAGAAATAACAAATAGAGTTTTATTTCATACAGACCAATTGCTGAGACTACAAATAATATATATATATATATATATATATATATATATATATATATATATATATAGTACCTGAGTACCTGATGTTGTCTATGCTGCCGTTTACTGGTTGCCTTATGAATTAATTTGAAAAAAATCTGGGAAAAATATGACAATTTTGGCATATTTTAATATATAAAAGTAATGTAGCAAAATGTAAATAAAAAAAAATAAAAAAAAACATAGGTATTAAAGAAAAAATCAACCCATTAAAAAAACAAAAATTATTATCCCGAGTTATCTCTCTACAGGAAAATAAGTGCTAAAAACGTTGTTTGCCAATAAAAGCTTAGGTATATTTTATATATTTAATTGTATAAAATAAAACAAAATTGACAAATATACAAAACGATATCAAGAGTGTAACATTTTCATTATTTAATATTTTTCGTACGTGGTCAGGTGACTCAGGTAAATACTGAAAGTCATACACCTTACCCTCCAACCCGCCCTCCAACCGCGGCAGCGAAACTTTAGGGAAGTTGGACCGTTATCTCCCATTGCCTGAATATGAATCATCCTGATAATTATACACGTGCAGAATGTGTCAGCTAACCTCGGCTGAGACTTAAGCCGATTTAAGCCCGAATTGAAGTTCCTAGAAGAGAGGTTTTCGTAGCTGGTGGTTGCAAATGAAAATTAATGAAAGCGGGTAGCAGCTTTCTGAAAATGTTTCGGGAAGACCGGTGAATAATATATTGTAAAACTTAAGAGGATTGATTCCTTCCTTTTGAATGTGAAACCCCGCTGTGTGTGTATGGGGATTAGAAACTGGAGATACAACAATGTGTATTGAAGGGCCTCAAATTTTATAGTTTAACAAAAACAAACTTCAGGGAGGTGGATTTCGTAACAAAAACGAGTAATTATCTTTACGAAAATTAAAACAAAGACCACTTAACAATTGAAAATGTAACTATTATAATCAGAGCTATTCTATATTTGCTATTTATGCTCCATTTAATATTTACTTTATATTTTAAACGTATAAACTGAGTGTAATAAAGTATCAAAAATACAAGCAGGACTGTAAATAGAATTACAAATAAAAAGACTAGTTCTAATCACAGTCATCATCCAACTAAATTGTATTTTGTTATTAAAGTTTACTGTTAAAAGAAAGATTAACAATGGCGTACCTTTCTTGAACAGTAAATTAATCAATTTTTTGTTAAAATCCTTTGTAAAAGGTATATATATATATATAAACTAAATCGGGCTATGTTAAACAAACGACAAAACGTTTTCGGAATTCATATTCCAACATCAGTGTCTAGTTATATATGAAGGTAGCCACCAAATATGATGGTAAAAACCCGTTAAAAATTAATTGTTTTAATTTAATTTCCATTGTATCTTATGCAATATTAAGATGTTAAAGTTACCGTTGGATTTGGTAACATGGCAACATCTGACTCCATGTAAGTTGAAGTTAAAGATCAACTTCACGACCACAGACCTGAAAAATTTCGACCAATTTCACTTCTTTCACAACTCTACAAAACCTTTACAAAGATTATTACAAACAGGTTAACAATTAAATTTGATGGATATCAACTAGTAGAACAAGCCGAATTTAGAAAAGGGTACAGCGCCTGTGACCATATATACACTTTAAAAATCCTAATGGAAAAGACTAACAAATACAATCTCTTAATATGTCTGGGTTTATAGATTATGAAAAAGCTTTTGATAGCGTAGAACTGTGGGCAATAGAAGAAGCATTAGTCAACACATGGCGGCCATATGAAGCCATGAATGTGGCAGTCCTTGAGAGAGCAAATGCTGCTCGCGAGCTGCTTGATAACATCAAATGCAGAAAGATGGCCTATTTTGGACACGTAGTAAGGGGAGACCGATATAATATTCTTCAACTTATTATGATGGGTAAAATCGAAGGACGCAGAGGAATTGGTAAAAAACAGGCCTCTTGGTTGAAGAATATCAGGGAGTGGACAGGAATAAGGAAAGCTGAGCAACTCTTTAAAATAGCTCGAGACAGAGACAGTTTCGCCATGTCAATCGCCAACGTCAAGGGGACTTGATAGGGCAAGTTAAGAAGAAGGAAGCCAAAAGACCACGAGGAAGACCGCAAATGCGATGGAGCGACAATATTAAAAGAATTGCAGGGCCAATGTGGAAACGTCTTACAAACAACAGAGATGAATGGCGAGAACTAGCAGAGGCCTATATTCGGCAATTCGAATAAAGAAAAGGGCTTACCAAAAATTTTGCTACAAAGTTATAGAGTTTGTAAACCGAGAGTAACATAGTAAGTTTGTTTTTTTGTTATTTTGTATTACTCTTTATATTTGTAATTGTTTGTGGTGAGACAACTATAATGTAATGTAATGTAATATTTTTTTCCCTAAAAAAGAGTAGATATTATATCTATTAAAAAGTTTCTAACCATTTTATATATTTTTTAGTAAGGAAGAGCCTTTCTTTCATCCATCAGGAAGATTATTCTAAGCGATGTCCTTATTTTAAATAGCTTAAGAACCTTCTTGTATTAAGTTTGTCTAGGAGATCCCAGTTCTCCAAAAAAAACCCTGAGTAGCCGTACGCAAGCGGTTTGGTTTGTTTTGCTTACCTAGCCTCTAGCCCCGTAATTTCTGTCTCTAATTTTCAACTTCCTATAACGATGCCAATGTGGCAGGCAAAAATAATCGCACAATACAACAGTAGGCAGATTGAGACCCCGAATTCCAAAATGGGTGCTGAAACGTCGAGTTTTAATTTCTCAACGTAGTTCTTCCCGACAACTTAGTAATTTTCATTATTTTTTATTATTTTTTCTATAGAAGTCAATAGAAGAATGGTAAAACAATGCGAATTATTACTAAAATATTATAATATTATTTCTAACAAATAGTTATTAATTTATGGAATATACGAATACAAAATTATACACACCCCTTTAAACTTTGTCGATTTAGCATATTTACCGTTCTCAATGAAGTAATTTCAATTGTAAAAAATTCTATTCACGATATAACCTGAACACCTGCTTATATATAAATGAACAGCCATTAATTGGATTTGGAAACCGTCTCTTATAAAAGACATAAGCTGATTTGGCTCGTGAGTTTCTGTAAATTCAAATATCGCTTGAAATTCCTCGATCTGTAGTTGATTCACTCCAAGTCATTCATGACTGCCACACCAAAAGAGGACGGAAGTTAAATCTATTTGGTCTGTAATTGTCGATATTTCGTGGAAATATATTTATTAAGGTGAAAATTGATAAATTATACCAATTTTAAAATAATTAATTGTGCCCTTTCAAATCTGTTTGAATTTCGAATACGACTCGGAATCATTAAGTATTATTTGGTCTTCAAGAGCTATTTTTAAAAAATATGTTTCGGAGTTCTATTAAATAAAATACGTTAAACTCCATATGATTTTATTAAAACATAATTAAAGCCAGCTAGATGGCGTTATTTTTCGGCGAGAATTTGACAATTAAACTTGACTAAAAATAAGAAAATTTTGAAAGATACCGCTAATATTAGCCTTATTTATAATTTTTATCGCAAAATAATGAAGTTTGGGACCTGCTTTTTTAAACTTAGCTTGTAAGCAAGCAAAATTATTGTATTACGCTTAGATCTAGGAGGATTTAATGCATTTTAAAAACTTTTTCTTCTGTATCTCCTTTCACACGTTAAAGTATTTAATTTATTAATTACTGCGTATATACTTATGTGCATAACTACATTAACAAGCAATGACTAGTACATCCATCATATATTCTTTTATTTTTCACATACATAATTGAGACCCGAATTCAAAACTTAGCAATGATAAAACACTTTTGGAACCATTGGGGAGACACTCCACAGCAGCACTGATTCAAGCTTCGATGCTTTTATCAAGCAGATTTTTTAATATTCATTTTACAACAGAATTAAGTAAGTATATTATAGTAAAAAGAAAAAGTAATTGTTGATTGTTTAATTTGGATATTTATTAATTGTGTTATATATTACTACACTCACTGGCACGAAAAACGGAGTACTTTTAAAATAAAAACTTAAAATTTTAATTCTCCTTAAACTTTTATTATTATAATAACGTAAACACAAACGAAACAAACTGTTTAAGGTAATTTTTAATAAAATTTAAACTTTGAAACAAAAAGTTTCAGTAGATAACATTTTAAAAATTAAGGAAAAAAACATAAGTAAATGTTATAACAAAATGACGATCAATTAATGAAAACTTAAATCATATGTTCAGACAAACTGATTTTAATAATGAATGTTTCCTTCACGTGCTCGAATTATTGCCTGAATTCTCCTTTGCATGCTTAAAATCAAATAAGAAATGTACTGTTGAGGAATAAGTTCCCCTTCCTCTCAAAGGGCTTCTTGTAACTAATTTAAGCTTCGCCCAAGCATGTCCCAAACATGTTCGATTGAGTTTACGTTTGGATACAATGCTGGCCAATCCATTGCAAGAATGTTTATATATATATATATATATATATATATATATATATATATATATATATATTATATATATATATATATATATATATATATCCGGTTTTTTAGGCGTTACGCCTGTCCGGTAGGGATCTTTAGGAGTATCACCGAGCTGCAAGCCCTTATCTCTTGCCGTACTGCTCCACCATAAGCCGATCAGATCCCAGCATATTCTAGTCTAAGCCGCAGATTCATCTAGAATTTTAAACTGCTGCGTTAGACTTTTTGTGTTCTGTACACCGAGCTGGGGCTCGATCCCACATCCACTGAACCATTCGACAGTGAAGCGAATGAGAGGCAGCCACACAGCCCGCTGAGCTATCTGACCGACTGCAAGAATGTTTACTTCAGTTAAAAACTGTTGAGTGATTCTCGCTGTAAGGCTTAGCATTATCATACATAAGAACAAAGTATTTTACAACAAAACCAACATAAGGCACAACAAAATCTTGGAGAATTTCATCAATGTGCCTGCAGCTGTTATGAAGCCTCTCGGAACGATGTACAATTCTGTATGTGCCTCTAAAGAAATTCCAGCTCACACCATAATTGAGCCGCTTGATAGCCTTCACTAGGATTGAAGGTACATTCTGCAAAACGCTCATGTGGTCTTTCGCAATACTCTCTCACGGTCATCTGGAGACCGCAAAGTGAACCTGGATTCATGGGTAAATAAAACGTGCCTCCAATTATTTACAGTAAAATGAGCATGGTTTCTGGCAAACTAAAGCCGCTAAACTCGATGGATCCTGAGAAGTTGTAGGCCTGTTGCAGGTCAGCAGACAACATCGGCCATCTTATTTCTAGCCAAGAAAAACAAACCCGATGCGTTCTTTGTTACCCAACAACCAATAAAAAATGTATTAAATGTCAGGTTGCCTTACATGAAAAAGTTTTATTAAATTTCAAAGTAATACCTAATATTTTTTATATTATTTTAATGACAGTTTATTTAAAACTCTTTTATATGATATAATAAAACATTCCAAACAACGCATTTTTATTTTTTTTTACAGTTTTTACTGAGTTCCCAGCTGTTCTCCGCGTGTAGAGGTTCTCTCACCGGCTCTGGAACTTGCTTCAGCCATGTGTCACCTCCAGCCAAATTTAATTTAATACTGAACATCACAGTTATTTTAGAACACAATGTATAATCTTTTATAACTAAATGTAATTTAAAGGGTTTTTACCCTAGTATTTTGGTGGCTCAAGCATTGTGACCTAGCATTTTTTCGATTTTAAAACCTGATGATGGACTGTGTGGTCCGAAAACGTTTGTTTTATTGATGTAGCCCTTTTAAGGGTGTTAAGCTGATTTTAAAAAAATAGGTTTTTCATTTTTTAAACATATGTTTTTGTTAATTTTGTGCATTTCAAAGCATACATTTTTAAGAAATTAAAAACAAATAACCATAGATAGTTCTGGGCATGAATAGGTTAATAAAACAATTTATGTTATTTATACAAAGTTCAAAAATAAATGAATAATATATATTTAGTTATTTCATGTCTTTTTGAAGTAGCATTTACTTTTTTAGTCCCCTGTTTTCAGTGTGCATAGAGTCTAACCCTAAGGTATTTATAGCTTACCATCTGAATGAGCTCGATACAGTGACAACTGAAGTCTACTACTTCAGCACATAAAGAGGAAACATTGCCTGAGGAGAGGGTATTTACTATAGACAGAACAATGTCATTGACTATGTTAACATTCACACACGAGACATTTTTGAAATCACCAGTTACCAAGAACAAGGCTTTTCTGTGTTTTCCACAACCTGAAAAGTCTCTTTTGTGGCAATCACTAACTCACCATAATTGTTTTAATTAACTAACCTGCTAAATTTCTCAAGAGATACAAAATGATCAAATTTACCCACATGTACACTGATAGTTCAAAATCATGCGAAGCATCTGAACTGTATGCTCTCCATCTCGCCATAGAACTAATAAATCTGACAACAAACTGCAAATATATTATGTTGACAGATACACTTAGTGCCATACAAAGCATCCGACAGCTGTATCCAAAAAACCCACTTTTAAAAAAATTAAAACGGTCCTGCTTCAGGCTTATATTAATCATAATAAGAGATAAATTTCATCTGCATTCCATCCCATATAGGAATAAAAGGCAACGAAACTGCTGACCATAGTGATACACTGCTTTCTGAAATCGTAAACACATCGGTATCAAAGGATCTTCTTCTTCTTCTTCTTAGCCTTCTGTCGTCCATGTTTGGATATAGGCCTCTCCCAACTCCTTTCATCGGTCTCTATACTGAGCAACATATTTCCAATTTGTTCCGGCTCTTTTAATGTCATCAACCCATCTCATCTGTGGTCTTCCTCTTGGTCGTTTACTTTCGTAAGGTCTCCAATATTGTATTGTAGTATTCCAACGTTGGTCTTTCTGTCTAACAGTGTGGCCCGCGAAGCCCCATTTAAGTTTGGCAATTTTTGTTGTTATGTCCTCGACTTTTGTTTCCTCTCACCCAGTCGTTCCTTTTTTATCTGACAGTCGTATACCTAACATTGATTTTTCCATTGTTCTTTCTGTTGTGGCTAGTTTATTCATGTTTGCCTTGGTTAGGGTCCAGGTTTGACATCCATATGCCATGATAGGAAGGATGCATTGGTTGAACACTTTGCTCCTCAAGTATTGGGGTATTTTGCGGTTCTTAAGTATCCAACTAAGTTTTCCAAATCCTGCCCATGCTAGTCTTGCTCTTCTATCTCACTGCCGTTTATAGTTGTATGTCGGGGATTTTCTGTGTTTGTCATTATTTTTGTTTTTTTCATATTCATTTTTAGACCGACGTATTGGAAACTGGCTGCTAGTTCCCCCAACATAATTTGCAGTTCCTCGAATGTGCTCGCTATAATCACTATGTCGTCAGCGAATCTGAGGTGGTTTAACTTGTAGCCATTAACGTTAATGCCATAGGTTGACCAATTTGTAGTTTTGAAGACGTCTTCTAGGGCTAGGTTGAAAAGCTTTGGCGATATTACGTCTCCTTGTCTCACTCCTCTCTTAATGGCTCTTCATTTGCTCTTCATTTGTTCTTAATTTAAAGGCATCTATCCTCGTTGTTTTTTAAAAATCCTTTTTCTCTCTTCTATCATGTTAATATTTATTTTTGCTCTGACTATACGATGGTCACTGCCTGTTACGTTGTTTATTGTTGTGACGTCTTCAAATATTCCTTTGTTGTTTGAGAGAAAATAGTCTATTTCATTTTTGATAGTTCCGTTAGGTGCGACCCATGTCCACTTTCTGTTAGGTTTCTTTTTGTAGAAGGTATTCATAACATACATGTTTTCTTGTTCCAGGAATTCCATGAGTTTTTCTCCTCTTGCGTTTCTTGTGCCGAATCCAAAGTTTCCAATATTGCTTTCAGAGTCTTCAATCTTACTTCCAATGTTGGCGTTAAAGTCCCCCATTATTATTATTTTGGATTCTTTGTTGTTGTCTATAGCTTTTTTAACGTCTTCGTAAAAAGAAATTATTTCCTCATCGGTTGCTTTTTAAGTTGGAGCATAAACTTGCACGATCTTTATTTTAGTTTTTGGATTTAGTTTTAAGACCATGTATGTATCCCTGTCTGATATGCTGTCAACTTTTTGAATTTGAGATTTTCTCTTCTTGTTGATTAAGAAACCTACTCCACCGTATGTGTAGTCTTTTCTGCCTTTATAATAGAGTCCTTCACCTCTTCACCACATATCCTTCACCTCTTCTTTTAACTTCTGACAGTCCCATTATGTCCCAATTCAAGTTCCCCAATTCCTCTTTTAGTTCGTAGAGTTTTTCGTCTTTTGCCATGGAGCGGATGTTGTATGTTGTTATATGAAGTTATTTGTTCTGCTTCTTTTTCAATGTCGACTTGTCCCCCCCCCCAGAATCTTCGGATTACACCATTGTTACGGTGTGGGACTGTGGAATAGAATTCCTACCCACTTGGGGTACCTTCCGTGTTTCTGTTGCAATCGACATGTTTGGTTTTGGAGGTTTTGGCCATAACCCACCACGCTGGCCAGACGGGTTGGTGGGGTATAAGGATGCATCGTATCCAGCATTGTAACCGAGGTTAGCGGCCTACTCAGTTCAGCCAACACCCCTCGGAAAAGATGGGTCGGCACCACTCATTCTTAATGAAATTACATTTCCTTAATTCCGGATGTTACAGTTATACCGCTGATACTCGGTCGTCAGAGCCTCGATTGTGATAACAGGGTTTACCAACGTGAAGGTATCAACGGATATAAAAGCTTATATAAAAAAATCAATCTTAAGTGCGTGGAAAAATAAATGGAATGTGTCGAATTTAAAATTAAAACAAGTGACACCCAGCACAGAAACATGGAATGTGTTACCTACGTCAAGAAGCCAAGAAATAATAGTAACGCGCCTTAGACTCAGACATACTAGGTTAACGCACGATTACTTAATTAAAAAGTACGATCCGCCGCGATGTTAAACGTGCAAAAGATTCCCCAAACCGACGCGAAACTTTCGCAGCCGCAACCTACGCGGAATCGCAGCGAATCGTAAGGCACGGCGGCTTATGCAGGTGTTCAGACAAGTTGGGGCGGAATCCGCAACGGTCGCGGCAGATCAGCGTTGTTTTCATAAAACGCTGCATGCACGGTTTTTTTCGCTGCAGGTATAGTTTCGCGTGAATTAAAATGGCTGTTACAGAAAAACTAATTGAAATTGTGAAACAATATCCTATACTTTATGATTTAAGGGGCGAAGATTATAAAAATATACGAAAAAAGTTTCATTGAAGTTTCAAAAAAATTGGAGTTTCAATAAAAACAAGAAGCAGCTAGCTTTTGCACTTCCAATTCTAATACTAGATGTTCTTCTCGGAGCAATACACAGTTAACACCAATACTTTCCCCTATATGTGTCGATACTAACAATACTGAATGTATCCCGTACCAAGTTATTGCTTCTGGAGCTACCTGTTTTTTTTTTTCAGTTTCGGCAATTGCCAATAGTAGAAGAACTTCTTCTTCATCAGACGAAGCCATTATGTATTTGTAAGCTACGAATAAGCAACTAGAAATATAATTTGTTCACATTTGTATCGCGAACAGTCGCGTCGGATTTCGCGCCAATGTGGGGAAGCCTTGTCCGCTACCACCCGCCTGCGAATGTTCCGCAACGGAAAATTCGCGTCTCAAAAGTTTCGGGTCGGTGTGGGGAATCCCTTATACGACACTAACAATAATGCACATACTATGCGAATGTCCCCTCTACAATCAACAACGAAGTAACAACAAGATACCAGGAACACTTCTAATAGCTCTTGGTGCAGACTGTAACTTTAACAATACTCTGAATTTCTTGAAAGACATTAATAAGTACCACAATCATGAATGTGTTGCTTGTGTGAGTCCATATCAAATAGGTAAAGAAATAATAATAAGACTTACTCACAATCAATTTAATTTAACAATCTGACGACCGGTTTCGCTTTCTACAATTTGCAAAGCATCTTCAGGTCTAGATACAAAGTTAAACTAATGCTGCAATAAAATAAACCCTATTAGGGTGGTGTCTAATAAAGATAAAATAAACAAATAAGTTAGTTCATACAAATTATAGTAATTATGCCAATATTACATGTCTGTGGTTTTCAAAATGAATAAATTTGAATATATAAAAGGTATTAACAGACAAGGTAAGACCCACAATTGGTATAAAGTAGTAATATTATATTGTAATAAATTAATAAATGAGCAGATAAATAAAACAAAACAAACATTACTTACATGCCGGTACTCTATTAATTGATGGATGGTAGGTCATGGTTGCAAAAATCATGTATTGTTGATTGGAGAACTTTAATGTGCTATTGCAGTTGTTTTGACAATAAACAGGAAGTTCTTGAGGAGAACAGATTCGATCCAATGAATTAGAGATAGGTATATTGTGGTTGTTTGTCAGATGAAAGTGATGTTCTTTACTATTGTATTATTTAAATTATTTACACTTATATCAGAGATATATTTTTGGAATGTGTGTTATTTATTGAGTATTTATGTAATGAAGGAGACAGTTTTATGACAATGAATAAGAGTAGCTGTACCGATTGTGTGGTTGTGCAATTATTTTGACTTGTAATTATCAAGTATATTGGCAAAATTAATCAATTATTGTAAAGTCAAGTATGTAAAAAGTATATAAAAAGTATATAAAATTATTACAAATTAAGACAATCAGCGACAAATTAAACACACATTAACAGGAACAGAAACACTAAATGACGGGACAAACATTGAATTTAAAACTTAAACTTGGGGAATGGAAGAAACTGCAAGCACTACATCTCACTGTTGGAAGTAATGAGTTTTTTCATATTTAATCTATTAGATTTAAGAGGCAAATTTGACATATGTAGGTTGAAGTGTGACAGTTCTTCTTCTATTACTAAACACTGATTTAGTAGAGAAACTTATTAATTAAAATTGTTAAAGTATGCCAATCTTAAACACATCAATTTACTTTTGATTTCTAAATTAAAACAAATTTTGAGACATTCATTAATATCAACATACTCCATAATATGAGAAAGCATTTGACTCAGTCCAGCATAGCTCCATGTTAAGAGCTCTTACAGAGTGCAGTATTGACCATAGGTACACAACTCTTCTTCGAAATATATATGATAGCGCAACAGCTGCTGTAAAAATGTACTATGGTGACACAGACACATTTCCCTTGGAGAAAGGTATTAGGCAAGGAGACACTATCTCTCCTAAACTATTCACCGCCCTATTACAGAGTGCTATGAGAAAAAATAATTGGGAAAATATTGGATTAAATATAAATGGGGAATTTTTGAACAACTTGAGGTTTGCAGACGACATAGTCCTTATTGCAGATCAGGTAGATCATGCATGCCAACTTCTTCAAGACCTTCAGAGCTCTTGTGCACGAGTTGGCCTTAAAATTAATTTTTCCAAAACACAATACATGACCAACCTGGTACTGGCAAAAAACATTTCCACTAATGGCACGCAAATTGAACAAGTGTATTCCTATAAGTATCTGGGCCACGAGATTAAATTGGGAAGAGACAATCAAACAACAGAGTTAAAAAGGAGAATAGGATTGGCATGGGCAGCTTACGGAAAACTGAGGGAAGTCTTTAAATCAGCTATTCCCATGTGCTTGAAGAGAAAAGTATTTGATCAGTGTGTACTTCCAGTTCTGACATATGGAGCAGAAACATTGACACTTACCAGAAAAGTAATTAATAAGATACAAGTGGCACAGAGAGCGATGGAGAGGTCAATGTTGGGCGTATCACTCAGGGACAGAGTTTCGAGTCAGATAGTAAGGAGAAAAACTGGTGTGACGGACGCAGTTGAAAGAATTACAACCCTGAAATGGAACTGGGCAGGACATGTTGCTAGGGTCAGAGATGGAAGATGGACAAAGAAAATTTTAGAGTGGAGGCCTAGACACGATGCTTATCGTAGTCGAGGACGTCCTCCAACAAGGTGGTCGGACGATTTAAAGCGCATCCAGTCTAACTGGATTCAAGTTGCTCAAGATCGGATGCAATGGAATTATTTACGGGAGGCCTATGTTCAGCAGTGGACGCAAAATGGCTGATGATGATGATGACTCCATAATACTGAATAACTAAACTTACAGTATTTAGTAATAGAAGAAGAACTGTCACACTTCAACCTACATATGTCAAATTTGCCTCTTAAATCTAATAGATTAAATATGAAAAAACTCATTACTTCCAACAGTGAGATGTAGTGCTTGCAGTTTCTTCCATTCCCCAAGTTTAAGTTTTAAATTCAATGTTTGTCCCGTCATTTAGTGTTTCTGTTCCTGTTAATGTGTGTTTAATTTGTCCCTGATTGTCTTAATTTGTAATAATTTTATATACTTTTTACATACTTGACTTTACAATAATTGATTAATTTTGCCAATAGACTTGATAATTACAAGTCAAAATAATTGCACAACCACACAATCGGTACAGCTACTCTTATTCATTGTCATAAAACTGTCTCCTTCATTACATAAATACTCAATAAATAACACACATTCCAAAAATATATCTCTGATATAAGTGTAAATAATTTAAATAATACAATAGTAAAGAACATCACTTTCATCTGACAAACAACCACAATATACCTATCTCTAATTCATTGGATCAAATCTGTTCTCCTCAAGAACTTCCCGTTTATTGTCAAAACAACTGGAATAGCACATTAAAGTTCCCCAATCAACAATACATGATTTTTGCAACCATGACCTACCATCCATCAATTAATAGAGTACCGGCATGTAAGTAATGTTTGTTTTGTTTTATTTATCTGCTCATTTATTAATTTATTACAATATAATATTACTACTTTATACCAATTGTGGGTCTTATCTTGTCTGTTAATACCTTTTATATATTCAAATTTATTCATTTTGAAAACCACAGACATGTAATATTGGCATAATTACTATAATTTGTATGAACTAACTTATTTGTTTATTTTATCTTTATTAGACACCACCCGAATAGGGTTTATTTTATTGCAGCATTAGTTTAACTTTGTATCTAGACCTGAAGATGCTTTGCAAATTGTAGAAAGCGAAACCGGTCGTCAGATTGTTAAATTAAATTGATTGTGAGTAAGTCTTATTATTATTTCTTTACCTAAGTACCACAATATTTAATAAACTAAATTGTAATGCAGTAGTTGCACCTAATGTAATCCATTAATTTTTCGCTAATGGCCATTTGGTCGATGCGGTTTTCTAAATAAAAAAAAATGATCGGATTGCAGTTTAAATAAGCAATAAAAAAATAACGAAACTCTTAAATAACTTTATTAAAAACCTCTTGGAATTTTCTATATAGGTAAAACAATGCAATGCCATGTATCTTATCACAACAAAGTATTTCATAAATAAAACTCAACTAAAGAAATTATCAGAAATATATTTAAAAATATCATAAAATCTGTACAAATATGTTTTTTGATGCCTTTATCGTTGTGTTTAATGTTATGTTCCAAACGACTTCAACCCATGGCATTTGTCACATGAATTTTGGAATTTCTGGAGATCTTGGAGCACGCTGTCTGCTGCTGAGCAAAATCAGATTAACGAACGCCTTTGAATCTTCATTAACTTATGTATTAAACTGGTTTTCGGTTAGATGTTCCAGAAATAATATATCTGAATCCTGCCGCTTTCTAGTTTTATATATTCCGTAACCGTTACAAAATTTATGTAATACCGTATTGCTTCGTATCTACAGGTAGTTATGATGAAACAGTAATTACTTCAGATATTACTCTCTTCATTTATATATCTATATGAGAACACTTTCCATTCTCATCGTGTTTTTATTGAAATACCATCATTTTATATTTGAAAATGTTTAACGACATTGTTAATTGACAATAATTTCCCAAATAAAGTTATTACTGTTTTTATTAGTTTATCACATTTATTCATCCAATAGATTACAAATAAGAGTGAAATTACTTTTTTATAACTTCGCACTAATTTCTTAGTCTAGTCAAGATTGCAAAGATATTACTATCGTCAGAAATAGCCATTCATTCGGCAAGTGTATAAATACTTTCTCTCTCCAATTTCTCACGCCTGTTTCTGACTAAGTCTTGCTTTACTTCTTCCAATCATTTCTTCTTTGGACGTCCTCTTCTCTTTTCCCCATTTCTTCTTCGTTCAGTATTGTTTTAACATTTCGATTGTCTGGCATTCGTATAATGTGACCAAGCCATCTAGTTTTTTGCGCTCGTATTTTAGCCGTAATTGCTAGTTTTCCATACATCCTTATTATTCTTTATTCGTTCGTCTTCTCCAAATATTCTCTGCCATCTTTATTTTTCCGATTATCTGTTCTAGACAATTTTGTTGCTTTCAGTAATGAATGTAGTGACCCTATCACTCTGCTTCCCTTCATTAATCTTTTATCTATCTCTTTTTTTTTCTTTTCCCGTTTGTTTATAGAATTATATAGACATAAAAGAGATATCTACACATCATAGTCCAAGTCATTAGTGCGTTATATATAGTGCAGCCACGGCTGTGAACATTCATTCCTGATTTATTATTGTTATTGTATACTTGTTTTGATTCGTTATTTAACCATTGTATTTAGTTAATTTTAAATAAATTGTTTTTAAAAACGCGAGTCTGAAAACGAGTTACTTAATTGGCGCAGTCAGTAGGATACCTGAAGGTTGCAGCAGATTCCAGTTAATTGCAGCACAACCGTTGGTGTCCACCATTTATCCGGAGAACCTACAATAAACAAGTAAGTTACTGAGAATTTTCCTTACTTCTTATTTTCCTTTATATTTTGAAAATTATTACCAGTTTTATTTTATTTTTACCATTTGTCAGAGATTGTAATAAATCTTCTTCATTTGAGTAATTTTAAAAACATTTTTTATGCAAAGTGATATTGATAATTTAATTTGTAACTTAAACAAAATGGCATTAAATAACACACCCACAATTCAAGCGGCAAAAGCTCTCGCTGACTTTTTACCCACATTTAATGGGGATCCGTTAAAATTGGAAAGCTTTATCCAAAGATGCGACCAGTATTATCGCACTTATGGACAGACAACGGATAACACCTTGAACGATTTTACATATAATGTATTATGTTCGAAGTTACAAGACAACGTATTAAACTTCGTAATGTGTAGACCAGATTTAAATACCTGGCCATTGATTCGAAGTACATTGAGAAATAACTTCGGCGACAGAATCGACAGGCAAACATTGAATAAAGAATTCCTACAAACAACAAAATACAAAAACGAAAATATTATAGACTTTTTAGCAAGAATATCGCAACTCAAATCAAGATTGGAAATTAAAATAAATTCGGAAACGAATTTAAGTGTTGAACGGAAAACGATATTAATGGAACAAAATGAAGCAAATTCCATAGACATTATACTTGCAAACGTAGATGAGAAAGCTAGAACGATTCTTGAAATAAAGGAACCGAAATCGTTTATAGAAGCATCCGACATATTAAATAGACAATTTTATAATGACCAAAGAGTCGATTCAATAAACTTTTCAAATAAATTTAAAGGAAAACCTCAATTTCAAAATTCAAAATCAAATAATCAAATAAGTTATAACCAACAACACCGCAATCTTAATCCAAACTTTAATCATCGCTATAACACACGTTATTCATCTAATTCTAATTATTCAAATCACCATGAACAAAATAATCATTTCAATCAGCCTAATACATCAAGGCAAACCTTTTCCAATTACAACCAATCTAATCCTAATCGTCATTTCAATCAACCAAGTACATCAAAACAAAATTTTCCAAGCCAACCGATAAAAATTCAATCTAGACCTATTCAAACTAAATATTTTACAAACGAACAAGTTTTTGGGAAACCAAAAAATGTATTTGATCCCAGGAATGTCCCAAAAAATACATTCTCACCGGAACCAATGTCAACGACATCTAGAATCTCTTCCGGAAAACAAAAATTTCCCTTTATTCAGAGAGGCCCTCCAAATTTCCAATTCGAAGAACTTTATCAAGTAGAAGACGAAAATGAAGATAACCAATATTGTGATGCATATAATCACCTCCCAAATCCCCAAACAGACTCTGTAAACATAAATGAAAATTTTCAAGAGGATCGTCACGAAAATCCCGACGATTAAACCAACACATTGATCTAAATAATACAATTCCCAATTCTCTCCCATACATTCAATTAAACTTTCCAACTCCCATTAAATTACTAATTGACACAGGCTGTCACCCATCTCTCCTAAGACCCTACATTGCCGAAAAATACTTTTCAGAAAAAATCACAAGACACACAACTCCGATTATTACGTGTGCAGGATCCCGAGAATCCCAATTCAAAGCCAAAATCCCCCTTTTGCAAGAATTTCACATATCCGAACCTCTCGACTTTGTCTTATTTGATTTCCATAATTATTTTGACGGTATATTAGGAATACGAGACCTTCGAAAA
The DNA here is from genome assembly GCA_918026665.1 of Diabrotica balteata. Taxonomy (NCBI): domain Eukaryota; kingdom Metazoa; phylum Arthropoda; class Insecta; order Coleoptera; family Chrysomelidae; genus Diabrotica; species Diabrotica balteata. The sequence continues at coordinate 17,063,956 of OU898281.1, read as the reverse complement.
TTACACTTAAATTTAGATTTAAATCGCCAAATCCTTTTTAATCAAAACTCAGAGATCCCTCTTAATTATAGAAAAGATTTTAATAGTCAAAAGATAGAAATTCCACCTTTTTCGTCTGTAATAAAAAATATACAGACATCATTACCAGATGGAGATATCTTTCTTAACGACATTGTTAATGAAACAAAAACAATAAAAATCCCATCAAGTTTAGTTCATGTTGAAAACGGACGTGTAAAAATTGAATTTGTTAATAAAACATTCCACACACAACTAATTAATATCGATAACAACTTTCTAAATAATTTTGCGGAAAATTTTGATACAAGAAATTTTAATTGCTTTTCAATGGAAGAAATTATGAACATTACTATAAACGATACAATTAACACTAAGGACCGGAAAATAACTTTGGAAAATTTTAGACAAGATCATTTAAATCTTGAAGAAAAACATGCACTGAAATTATTAGTAGAAGAATACCAAGATATTTTTCATAACCCTGAAGACAAATTGACCTTCACAAATCAAGTAAAACACAGCATTAATACCACCGATGAAATTCCAGTATATTCAAAATCATACAGATACCCCCACATACATAAGGAGGAGATAAGAAAACAAATCAATAAAATGCTAGAAGATGGAATAATCAGACCATCACAGAGTCCGTGGAGTTCTCCCATTTGGATTGTTCCAAAGAAATTAGACGCTTCAGGAAGACAAAAATGGCGAATCGTGGTAGACTATAGAAAAATAAATGAAAAAAACTGTTGACGATCGCTACCCATTACCTTCCATTCAGGATATACTAGATAAACTTGGCAGATGCCAATATTTTACTACAATTGACTTAGCTTCTGGATTTACACAGATAGAAATGGAGAAAGAGTCTATTCCTAAGACAGCTTTCAATGTCGAAAATGGCCACTATGAATATCTTCGTATGCCATTTGGCCTTAAAAATGCACCTGCAACGTTTCAACGAGTAATGGATAACATACTCAAAGATATTTTAAATAAAATTTGTTTTGTATATATGGATGACATAATAATATTCTCCACTTCACTTCAAGAACACATAAGTAATATAAAACAAGTCTTTAAGAGATTGAGAGAAGCTGGTTTAAAAATACAATTAGACAAATCAGAATTCTTTTGCAAAGATGTAGAATTTTTAGGACACGTCATTACGCCAGAAGGCATTAAACCTAATCCGAAAAAGGTAAATGCAATAAAAAAATTTCCCATCCCAAAAACTGCCAAAGAAATTAAATCATTTTTAGGACTCATAGGCTATTACCGAAGATTTATAAAAAATTTCGCTAAATTGACTAAACCGCTAACATCATGCTTAAAAAAGGAATGCAAATCAAACACACTCCTGAATTTATAGAAAGTTTTGAACTTTGTAAGAACATCCTAATGAATGATCCTATCTTACAATACCCAGATTTTAGCAAACCTTTTAATGTAACAACAGATGCTTCAAATTTCGCAATCGGAGCAGTACTATCTCAAGGACCAATAGGAAACGACTTACCTGTTGCTTTTGCATCTAGGACTTTGAATCCAGCGGAATGTCACTACAGTACCATAGAAAAAGAACTCTTAGCTATAGTATATGCTGTTAAATATTTCAGACCATACTTGTACGGCACAAAATTCAACATTATTTGTGACCATAAACCCTTACAATGGCTTTTCTCCTTAAAAGAACCTAATTCCAAACTAATAAGATGGAAACTTAAATTAGAGGAATACGACTACCAGATTATTTATAAGAAAGGCAAATTAAACACAAACGCAGATGCTCTCTCCAGAGTAGAAATTCATCCCATAGATACCGAAGATAACGACAAATTGTCCATTATAATGAACTTAGACCACAACGAATTTATTGATCTTGAAGAATCAACAAACGAAATGTCGAAACTTAGAGACTTAGATTCGAATGATATTATATTAAAACCTGCTCTTGATCACAACGATATACAAGATATTATAAATATTAATCCATACCAAAACATAACACAAGAATTTATTAACGAAATAATTGACAAAGAACTACCAGTACCAGAAGAAGATATTGTAGAATCCATAGAAGAAAATACCAAAAAAGATAAGAAAATAAAAATTCTTCAAAATATAGCAATACCAAATACAGAAGAGAAATCTGACGATTTAGAAACGGTGCATACTAGTCAAGAAGATCCCATATTAAATATACCGTATACAGAAAAGGCCATAAATATATACAAAAATCAAATAATAATAACTTCTGCAAATATATCGAAACCAAAATATACATACGAAAAAATATTCAACAAAAATAGATATCATTGGCAAATACCAAAAAATGATTTTGAAGAAACACAGTTTCTATGTTTAATTAAAGAAATCATAAAACCCAATACGACCTATTGCCTACTATTTAAAAACAAAGACCTCGAAATACCTTTTATTCGTTTTATGACAAACTCATTTAAAAATAATGCATTTTCCTTAGTCATTTCAAATAAAATTCTAACGGATATAACGGAAGAAGCGGAAAAACAAGAAAGGTTAAAATTTTACCACGAAACGAAAACAAACCACAGAGGCATTAATGAAAATCTTGCAGCACTCAAAAAACATTTCTACTGGCCTGACATGGACAAAGATGTCACAAATTACGTCAATACTTGTGACCTATGTCAAAAATCAAAGTACGAAAGACATCCCACCTCACTTATTCTCAAACCAACACCAATTGGCAATTCCCCTATGGAACACATATATATCGATACATTTAAGTTCAGTAACCAAAATTTCCTTACCATTATAGATAGCTTTTCTAAATTCGGTCAAGCCTATCCCATAAATTCAATAAACGCTATGGAAATTGTTAACAAATTAACATTCTTTATAAGTCACTACGGAATACCCAACAAAATCACATGTGACAATGGCACAGAATTTAGGAATAAAATATTTCAAGATCTCTGTCTCTTACATCATATAGATGTCCATTACGTAACCGCCTACAACCCAAATAGCAATAGTCCGATAGAAAGATTTCATTCTTCAATCATAGAAAGTTTGAGAATACTTAAAGAAGAAAAAGAAAATATCATTATTTCTCAGTTAATGAGTTACGCAATATTAGCTTATAACAATAGTATTCATAGTGCTACAGGCTATACTCCCTTTCAAATAATGCGAGGCAAACTAGATTATAAAAACCCCTTCGAACGAGATGAGAATGAAAGAATAACACAATATATTCATGATCACTCAAAAAACCTAAAATTACTTAACAATATTATTCTTAATAAACTAAATAAAAACCAAACACAAAACTTAGAACGTGCAAATAAATCTAAACAATCAGAAATAAAATTAGACACGAATCGTCCCATATATCAGTTAAAAGGTTCAGAACAAAGATTAGCAAAATGTAACCAACCTTATCAAAAATTAGTAAATCCCAAATTAGTTAGAGATAATAAAATATTATCCAACAATAAAGTATATCACTTGCGAAGTATAAAACCTCAACGTATTGTTACAGATAACTACAATCAACATGAAAATACTAGCGATGACGATACTCCTCTATCTACAAGGATATCAAACGTTAGAAATAAAAGAAATTAATAATCCCATCCTACCTGTTCAAATTGGACAAGCAAAAAGGATACTATCAAAACATACATTTCTTTATCATATTAATTTATCCCAACCATTAGAAATAAGTAATCAAATATATAATGAAGTAATAAACTTAAGAAATTCTATTAAAGTAAACAATCACTTTTCAATATTAATTATAAACAAAATAGATCATGCCATAAAACTAAGTAAAACTATAAATAATCAATTAGAAACATACCCACAAAACCCCAGAACCAAACGAGCATTAATTAACGCAATAGGAAAGGTATCCAAATGGCTTTTTGGCACCTTAGACACTGATGACGAAAAATTATTACAACAACTACTTATCCACTCTCAATGACAATCAAAATAAGATAAATTCAAGTTTATTTCAGCATCACACCTTGTTAATAGAAATGTCGAAAACGTACTCAAAAGGATTTGAAACAATTAAAGAAAATCAAATAATAATAAGCAAACAAATGACAATAATTTCAGAAGAAATTAAAGAATTAATAAATGTAGAAAAAGCTTTCTCAATAAATATAATAATAGATAACCTAATAAATCAACTACACGACCTACAAATTTTGGTCAATAACATTGAAACCGCTATATCACTAGCAAAACTAAATATTCTTCATAGCTCAATTATTAATCCTTTGCAATTAGAATCAATAATACTAAAATTAAACAAAATATATACGGTACGAAATGTACCAAAACTTCAAAATTTTATGAATTATTACAGTCTCTTCTCAACTCAGGTGAATATTCATGGGAACTTGGTAATTTTCAAGATTCATACCCCAATAGTTAGTAATCCCTTAAAATATTTCCGAATATATCCTATTCCTTTAAACAACCTAACAATTATACCCGATCAACCATTCCTGCTTCTCAGTAACGAAGAAAATTGGACAACATCTGAACAATGTCCCGAAATCGAAAACTACTATTACTGTCCAAAGAAGTACCTACAAGAAAATACACAACCTTGTTTAAGCAAACTCATCCGAACTGGCAAGAATAAATGTATAAGCACGAGTATCCATTTGAAGAAGACTGAAATAACCACAATTAATTCAAACCAGCTAGTAATCGTACCCATCAATCCCATAAGAATAGAAGCAGATTGTGAAAAGAACGGTATATACGAAATAGACAAACCTTCCATCATAACCATCGACAAATGTAAAATAACCATCGACAACAAAATTTACGAACAAGAAGAAACAATGCACGAAGAGTATGTATTCGATTTACCCAAATTCGAGTTTCAAAGTAACTTAACCCAAGTTCCAACAATAAAACTAAAAACATTAGACGACGCAAAAATCAAGCATATCCAGACCGTAGCAGAGAATATTGAACTACCAGAATTAAAAGAAGCCCCGACGTATCACAATTGGACCAACACATCTCTCATCATCCTTATTACACTAATAATCTCTGTTTTAGCTTATTTCAAAGTATTCAAATCCAAACTCAACTCCATCACAAGAAGTCGACCAAGAGAGGCACATGGCTCAGAAAATCCAACTCCCTTGTTTTCCGAGCTTAAGGAGGGAGGAATTATATAGACATAAAAGAGATATCTACACATCATAGTCCAAGTCATTAGTGCGTTATATATAGTGCAGCCACGGCTGTGAACATTCATTCCTGATTTATTATTGTTATTGTATACTTGTTTTGATTCGTTATTTAACCATTGTATTTAGTTAATTTTAAATAAATTGTTTTTAAAAACGCGAGTCTGAAAACGAGTTACTTAATTATAGTTACTCATAAGTATTCAAATTATGACACTTTTTCAAAACTATAGACAGTCTCTGCTCCTTTTATTTTGATATAATTGTTATTATTTGTTATGTCTTCTCTCATTTCTTTGCTCCCTCATTGATTTTTGCTTAGTTGAGGAGATATGTTGTGGAATACAATTTTAGATTCCCCATGTCCCTAATTACATCTTTATCAACGTCTGTTTTGCCTTGCAATTCTTAGAAGGCACAGATTAAAGCCTGAATTGATCTTAATTTGGTTTCGACAATTCGTTTCCGGAATTATTAGTTCTGCTTCATACATTTGGTTGATATATATTGCTACTTCACCACTTTCTTTATCTGTATTGTCCTATTTTTATAAAAACCTTTTAACCCAGCATGACAAGAACCTTTGAAATGAGTTTCTTGAAAGCAAATAACTGACGGCGTTTGATGAGCTATAAGCGTTTGTAATATTTGGCAACAAGTATGGTACTTGTTAAGGTTTCATTGTAGTATAGATCTAAAGCTGTTTAGGATTCTTGAGAGGATAAGAGTTCCCCGTCCATTGTTGCAGATGTTCTGAGTTGATAAAGTTGATGGTGTAGTTTTCTTTTAATGTTTGTGATTTTTGTTTTCAACTATTTTGAGCTTTGAAAGTATGGTGTCCAGATTGATTAGAAAACCTGATACATGATCTGTATAGGTTTTAAGAAGATCTAATAGGTCTGCGTTGTGTGGAGCTGATTCAAAGAAATTTAAAGTCTGATTATAGTTCAGTGTGAAATTGTTTTTATTGCCTTCAAAAATTTGTTGTAAGGATTGCATTTCATCGTGAATGGATTCTTCCAGTTTTATTGTATTAGGTTTGGGTTTTTGAAATGTGGGTTGTTTTATAGGTCTTCAGGCGGCAGTTCAGATTCTGAAGATGATTAACTGAAGTTCAGATTCATTAACTAAAGATGTGCTTATGTTTTGATAAGATTCATTATTAGATACTAGAGTGTTAGCGACTTCTGTGCATTGAGTGAAATTGTCTAATGAAGTTAGTTCGTTATGTGATAGAAATAGACATACTGGAGCTAAGTGACCTAATTGTTTACAAGAAAAACATTCGAGGTTGTTGGTTGCTAAAAAAATTCTGTATGATGTATTTTCGAAATTTATTATGAAGGAAGCTGGTAATGTTGCATTGTTTTCTAATGGAGTTTATTTTAAGAAAGTTGATAGGAGATAACAGATTTAGACCTAATTTTATTAGTTCTGCTTCCAAAGTAGAATGTGGTATGCTAGGACATACATTAGATAAAACGATTCTTTGACTTGGAGTAATTAATTTGCGGGCAGTGAGAATTTGTTTGACTTTAATTAAATAATAATTTTTTAAAAATTTATCTACTAGTTCTTTTGGGGATAAGTAAATGCATCTTCTATTTTGCGAAATCCGTGAGGCTAAAATAATACACTCACCGGCAAAATTAACGGAACACCTTAAAATTGGGACATGTTAGATGTCTCGAATTTCCTAAACCTGTTGTCGATTTTAGTGATTTTTTTAGTATGTTATAGGTATATTATTTAAGAATATCGATGTAATAATATTGTTGCTAAACAGGTCAATGTCATTTTATACCGGGTGTAACAATCCTACTGTGTTTTTTCCTTAAAGTTCGGAACACCCTATGGAATATTCTAGCATATATAAAATATTGAAATTAAAACTTAATTATAGCCTCAGGCTTTCTTAACATTTTCTTTTTTGATTCATTTGCTTATGTTTGATAATAAAAAAGTTAGGTACGTTAACAACTAGCCATGTTTTTCATCAATAAATCCTCATTTTTTGCTTAGTTTAATAAACAAGCCTAAAGTAGGCTATGAGTCGTTAACAATTTAATACAGACACCGGCAAATTTAAAGGAACCTGTTATTATTGCAATATTTCTTTATATTTGTATTTTATAGACAATTCTACATAGAATTGAAAGTTCCTTGTCACAAGAAAGTCTTAAATGTCAAATTAATTTGTTTATTTGTATTGTGTTTTACATTTTACAGTCATTCTGTCTGTCTGGCATAGTAAGAAAGAGACTTAAAAATGCCGGTCTCAAGTCATATGTGCCAATAAAAGCTCCCAGACTCCAGAGACACCATCGTTTAGCACGACTACAATTTGGTCGAGTACATCAAAATTGGAATGATAACCACTGGAGTCAAATTCTCTTTACGGACGAGAGCCGTTTCTGTGTAAATTACATCGACGGTAGAGAAAGATTGTATCAACGCCAAGGAGAACGAAATGCCCCTTTCAATTTTACTACGACCGTAACTTTTGGTGGAGGTTCAATTATGGTGTGGGGCGGTATATGTTTGGGAGCAATAACACAGTTAGTGGTGATTGATGATGGAGCATTAACAGCAGATAAGTATATTAGAGATATTCTTCAAGACCATGTGGTACCTTTTTCACCATATATTGGCGAAAATTTTATTTTAATGCAGGATAATGCGAGCCCACACGTCGCAGACTGTGTAAGATATTTCTTATTACAAGTGGGTATAACAACGATGAATTGGCCAGCTTGTTCCCCAGACCTAAACCCGATAGAGGATATGTGGGACATGCTAGGCAGAAAACTTAGGGCACGCGTTCCTGCTATTCAAAACAGAGAGGAAGTCACAATTGCTTTGATTGAGGAATGGGAGAGACTGTATAAACAAGTGATCGATCAGAAGTATGAGAAGACGAATAACTGCAGTTGTAAGGGCTCGTAGGGGAAACACACGGTATTAAAGCCAAAAAAATGCATAAAAAACCAATTTAAGTTCAAACTGTACAATAAAGTTAATGCGTTTAAAATCCGTATTGTGTTGAGTCTGACATCTTTGTGTTTTATTTCTTCTTAAACAGGTTTTATATTGTACTACCATTGTAATATAAATTCAAAATACTTCACCAACATTCGTATTATGATATTATCTAAACAGTATATAGATTATAGAGAAAATACTCAGATTTTATGGTTGTTCCTTTAAATATGCTGGTGAAACTAAGAAGAAAATGAGCATTTATTGATGAAAAACATGGCTAGTTGTTAACGTACCTAACTTTTTTATTATTAAACATAAGCAAATGAATCAAAAAAGAAAATGTTAAGAAAGCCTGAGACTATAATTGGGCTTTAATTTCAATATTTTATATATGCTAGAATATTCCAAACGGTGTTTCGAACTTTAAGGAAAAAACACAGTATGATTGTTACACCCGGTATAAAATGACATTGACCTGTCTAGCAACAATATTATTTCATTGATATTCTTAAATAATATACCTATAACATACTAAAAAAATCACTAAAATCGGACAACAAGTTTAGGAAATTCGAGACATCTAACATGTCCCAATTTTAAGGTGTTCCGTTAATTTTGCCGATGAGTGTATCTTTAGGATTTACAGTACTGCCCATTGATATTAGATAAACTTCAATTTTTACGTCGTCAATGGAAGTAAATAAGATGGCTTGCTGTTTATCAGGGAATTTGGATCATATATATTATATTGATGCTACAGAGTTACAAATATATAACATTACCCATCGGTATAAACAGATTATTAAAAGACGAATATATCGGATTTTAACCTATAAAGTTACTTTACCTGAATGTGTCCTTATTAAAAAATCAAATATAGGAGAATGGTATATTTGTAATCATTGTTACAATCGCAACCATTTGATGAAAATAATGATATAGCAGATAAAAGCATTTGTTATATTAACACCAGTAAGGCGAGAAATCCTCCGTTGCATGCGATGAAACAATTAATCATTTGTACGCTTTCTTTCGCTCCCTACAGCCGAACATTATACACAAAAATATCAAAAGATTTTTATTAAATGAAATTTAGACATTGTGAAAGTACTATTGCACAGCTGTTTATGATACAGTTGAAGTACAATTTTGTTTTTTTAATTCAATTAAGATATTTTAGTGGTTTTATTCACATACATTCAAGTAGTTTCCCGTCAATTATTCTAAATACCAGTATATTAGTTGACAAGGTATGATTAACTTTTTTTAAATAATAAAAACACAAAAATTAAATATAATTTTTACCAGATGGATTTACCCGTATCTAATTGGCAGTATTTCAAAATAATACTAAATGAGGTAGAAATTCGAATATTCCATTTTAAATTATTTTACTTAACCCTTTCAATGCGATAATATTAAAAAAAAAAAAATAACGTAATTTTACGGTTGGGGAAAATTGGTCCCAACAAAATTCGGCATTCAAAATACAATTTTGTTTCAAGTGCACCTGCAGAATACCTTATCTATATAAGAGATATCACTGGATTAAATAAATTCTTTGTTTCCTAAGTAATAAATAAAAAAATACAAAATGGGATACATTTGTCCCAACAGTATGAAAAAAATGGATACAAATTTCCCACCGGTAACAAAAATACTTATAATTTAAAAATGTTACTTAAATGAAATAATCATTGCACAATGGAAGCTTACATCCTGAACACACTGTTGTGGCTCTTGTTTGCACATTTCGAGAATTACATGAATGACATCTACGACGAGATTTTCCTTGAAACGACAAATGATCTCTACATTGAAGTTCTGCCACTACAGCGTTTTCTAACAAAACCTGGTTTTTGTCGAACTGTGTTTATCAAATCTTCTTCTAGGTTTACTAGAAATGTAAATAGATGAAACATTACGCGTATGAGCTTCTTTGAATATTATCCATGCATTAGGGCTGATTTTAAAATACTTTTCTCCACAATTTTTGTGATTTTCGATTTACTTTTTAAAAACATTTGATTTGATAGATTAACGTCAACCATAAATGGACTATATGCTTTTTTGATAGCTTCTGGACAGAGCACGTTAATATTTTACTGACATATCCCAATAGCACCAAATCTAAATTAAAAAGAGGTATGACTGGTCTAAAAGAGAGGAAGATATATATATATTATTATATATATATATATATATATATATATATATATATATAAGGTAGCATAGAGAGTAAAGCGCACTGTAGCTATTGTTAAGGAAAGGTCATCTGCACAGCATTTGGGAACACCCGAGAAGATGAAAAGGGTATACAGCATTTCTGAAGCCAGTGACAAGTCACCAAAGAACTTGACCCACGTGCGGCAGATTAAAAGTGCGGATGAAAGAGTGTTAAGAACTGATGTCAAAACAAAGCAAAGACGGTATGAGTACTTTAGTAAGTCGCTAAATAAAGAACGTCAAAGGAGATACAGAGTATGCAGGATCCCAAATGAGAATGTAATACGGGGAATAGCAAGAGATGAAGTTGTCGAGGCGTTAAATAGGATGAAGGACGGTAAGGCAGTAGGACCTGATGAAATACCTGTGAAGATTTGGAAGGCTCTAGGAGAGAAAGGGATTGATGTTTTGTGGCAAATGATGAATAACATATGAAGACAAAAGGATGCCCAATGCATGAAGAGAGAGTGTGATGGTATAATTGTGTATCATTCAGGACTGTAAAAACTTACAAAGACTTACTTTCTATACAAAAATAAAGTAAATGTGGCACACATTTAAGGAGAGAGACATCTATAGAAGAATTACAATTTGGGTATAAGCCAGAAAAGAGAATAACTTATGCCTTGTTTGCGTTTAGACAGTTAATAGAAAATACAGCGAGAAGAAAAGAGAGCCTTTCTTTCATCCATCAGGAAGATTATTCTAAGCGATGTCCTTATTTTAAATAGCTTAAGAACCTTCTTGTATTAAGTTTGTCTAGGAGATCCCAGTTCTCCAAAAAAAACCCTGAGTAGCCGTACGCAAGCGGTTTGATTTGTTTTGCTTACCTAGCCTCTAGCCCGTAATTTCTGTCTCTAATTTTCAACTTCCTATAACGATGCCAATGTGGCAGGCAAAAATAATCGCACAATACAACAGTAGGCAGATTGAGACCCCGAATTCCAAAATGGGTGCTGAAACGTCGAGTTTTAATTTCTCAACGTAGTTCTTCCCGACAACTTAGTAATTTTCATTATTTTTTATTATTTTTCTATAGAAGTCAATAGAAGAATGGTAAAACAATGCGAATTATTAATAAAATATTAATTCTAACAAATAGTTATTAATTTATGGAATATACGAATACAAAATTATACACACCCCTTTAAACTTTGTCGATTTAGCATATTTACCGTTCTCAATGAAGTAATTTCAATTGTAAAAAATTCTATTCACGATATAACCTGAACACCTGCTTATATATAAATGAACAGCCATTAATTGGATTTGGAAACCGTCTCTTATAAAAGACATAAGCTGATTTGGCTCGTGAGTTTCTGTAAATTCAAATATCGCTTGAAATTCCTCGATCTGTAGTTGATTCACTCCAAGTCATTCATGACTGCCACACCAAAAGAGAACGAAAGTTAGATCTATTTGGTCTGTAATTGTCGATATTTCGTGGAAATATATTTTATTAAGGTAAAATTTAATTAATAATTATACTAATTTTAAAAGAATTAAATTTGTCCTTTCAAATCTGTTTTAATTTCGAATTGGACTCGGAACCATAAAGTATTATTTGGTCTTTAAGTGCCATTTCTAAAAAATGTGTCTCAGAGTTCTATTAAATAACATAGGCGTCAAATTTGCTACGATTTTATTAAAACATAATTGAACCAGCGTTATTTGTTGGGGAAAAAATAAGGGACGAGAATTTGAAAATTAAACTTGACTAAAAACAAGAAAATTTTGAAAGATTCCGATCATGTTGGTCTTATTTATAATTTTAATCACGGAATAATGAAGTAATGGGTTCCTGAGAAACATGTAAGGCTCGTGAGGGTTATGCACGAGGAAGCGTATAACAAAGTACAGACTGCAGTCGGGTTGACCGAAAGTTTTCCAGTGACGGTTGGTTTGCATCAACGCTCTTCACTGAGTCCTTACCTGTTTAATCTTGTTAAGGATGTACTGACAGAGGAAGTAACGGGGGGCTCCTTGGTCAATGCTCTTTGCTGATGATATCGTGTTAGTAGAGGTTAGAGAGAAGTAAATATTAAAGAATAAGTTGGAGTATTTGAGAAGAGATATTAAGAGATAAGACTTAAGGTTAGTAGGTGGAATACGGAGTATACGTGGTTGGAAGGAAGAAGGATGGTTGGAGACGTAGAAGTGCTTGGAGAAAAGCTAGAAAGAATAAGAGAATAACTTAACTCCTACATAATGGAAAATGAAACACTATATCGAGAAATTGAATGCAAATGAGCGGGGTACTTTCTGATCAAAAAATGGGGGAAGAGCTGAAAGAAAAGATATATAAGAGTATGGGAAACCTGCGTTAGCTTATGGCTTGTGTCACCGCCAAAGAGTACAAAAGAATAGCGATGAGATATTAGAGTCGGGATTTATCAAATGTGGTATCATTCCTTGCGATGTAATTCCACTCTCGGAGCGGTTAAAAATAACTAAGCAATCTACTATGATAACTAATAGTGGTACAACAAATAATAAATCAAGTTCATCAGATATCGAAAACACTTTCATTCGGTACATAGAAGATAAAAGACAGGAAGCCACCCAGTTTAAGACACGTGAAAAGAAAAAGAAAATAACTGTTCCTGTCTATTCTGCAATTAGTTTAGAAGATCTAACTAAAGCTACTTTCACACCTCATTAAGCTGTTGAGCCAGAAATCGTAGATGATTAAGACAAGGATATTGTTTTGGAATTACATTTTCCACTAGACAGGGATTCGTCAGATAATGAAATAAATGAGCTGTAAGAGATGGTAGAAGAAAGCGAATTTAATGAAAAAATAGCCTCAGTTTCTATTGGAACAAATATTGCTAAAAAACTTAAAAACTCTGAATTAGATTATGCTAAAAAATATATTGTTGAGTAAGTTTTATTTTTTTATGAAGATCATGTTTACCCTGGAGTGATAACAATAGAAAATAAAGCGATGATTAATGCCATGGCAAAATCCTTAAAGTTTGATTTGTATTCGTGGGACAATGTAATTAGAGCCATAAACCCTCCTAAGAAATTTTTAGACGGGGATTATACATTGTTCCAGAATACGACAAATGGTAGTATGATTAGTTTTACACTTTGTATTTTTACTATTGACGTTATAATAAAGTTCGTTTATTTAAAATGCAGCAATGTTCCTGGCTTTTACGCTTCTTTCATAAATGTAGCTAGGTTTAAACTACTTTTTTGCATATAATTGGTGCAAAGTTTAAAATCTTACAGGATTACTATGCACCAGCAAGTACGTAGCCAAATATTATTAAAATATCGAGTGGTGCAAAGTATGGTTTTTCTAGGGTAGACTTTGCAGCACTAATAAAACTAGGTTGTTCTTTTAAATATACAATATGCCTAAAAAATAGCTATACTACGAGCTACATTACAACCTGTTCAATATTTATAATAAAAAGTTCAGATCTGGTTTTTAGTTACATCATATCCACTCTAAGGAAATAAAAATTAAAAAAAAAAAACGGTACAAACTAACCCCGTTTTATGGTATATTATTCTATTACAGCATGTATTACGTAATTCATGAAATATTAACAAACTTCATAAAAATTAAATCAAATTGAAAAAAAACATTCCCAACCCTATGTTATTTCACTGAACGCCCATGGATCAAACTTCTGGCCCACCCAACCGACATCTGTTTAATTTTGCATCCGTATATTTCCAGAACATTCGGTCTTTTTCTTTTCTCATTCCCATTCTCTTTCTGTAGATCCGCCGTTGATAAATTTATTACAAACCGAAAACTGAAACGTAAACATTCAGGCAGGGGCTTGCTTCCAAATCGGTCTTAGCACACAAACTAACACGGTTGTCTCAGATGTCACATGTGAGCCTCGAGTCAAGATAGCGACTTATAAGTTCCATAAAGAAAGTTTTTTACTTCAATGCCATGCAAATTGAGCACTTTAGTGTAATTTACAGAAATCAGTTTTGAACAACTGAAAAATAAAATTAGTAGATTTTATAGACTACTACGCTTACTATTATTTATTAGTTTAGTATTGTATTTTTGGTTGAGTTTACCGAAAGTACAAGCTGAATATAGCCGCAAATGCCAACCAAGAATTAAAATATTTCTGTTTGGCAGTGTTGGAATGTTTTTAAAATGCATATGTTGTATCCTTCAAATATAAAATGAGAAAGCTTTTAAAACGTACGTATCGATTATATTAGTTTATGAATTCTCTAGTTTTATGAATTTTTAGTTTATATGAAACAATAACGAGTGAATATTTGTCACTCTCCGGCAACTGCTGATTTGACTATTCCCAAATGTATTTCCTAATGTATCAAAGGGTAATTGCCAAAAAATTTCTAATAATTAACTGCAATCAATCTTCAAAGAAACAAATATTTACTCATTCTTGTTTTACATAAATCAAAAATTGCAGAATTCACAACATAATTTAATCAAAATGTACTTTTCTAAAGCTTTATTTTTTATTTTTGAAGCATACAGCTTGTACTTTCGGTAAACTCAACTGTATTTTTTATTAGAATGTTATATATTTCTATTCAAATGTCACTGTTCCTCTCCATGACCCACTGACGCTATAAGTGTATGGCACTTGAAAAAGTATCTAGGTTATTCGTTTTGTAGCTTGGCAGCTTACTTTATTTTCTGTAGATATTGAGCTGTTTATTTCTATCCCCAGTTCATTAAAATTTATTGTTTATTCCATTTCTTTACTTCTTCTTCTTCTTTAGGTACCATCTCCTCTAAGGAGGATGGTAATCATCACAGCTATTTTCACTTTTGAGATTGCAGCTATGAACAAGTCGACGGAACTGCAATTATACCACTTTCTCAGATTGTTGAGCCAGGAGATGCGTCTTTTTCTAATACTTCCCTGTATCTTTCCCTGCATTATGGTTTGTAGCAACACATATTTATCCCCTCTGATAACGTGGCCGAGATACTGTAACTTTCTTATCTTAATCGTATTCATGATTTCCATTTCCTTTGTCATCTTTCTGAGGACCTCAACATTTGTTATTCGGTCTACCCAACTTATTTTTAATATTCTTCGGTAGGTCCACATCTCGAATGCTTCAAGTCGATCGCTACCTCTTTCTTTAAGGTCCAGGCCTCCACCCCATACAGCAGCACCGAAAACACATAAGAACGTAATATTCTTATTTTGAGTTGTAAACTAAGGTCTCTACTGCATAATACTTTTCTCATCTTATTAAATGTTGCTCTAGCTTGTCCAATTCTCATTTTTATTTCTTCTGTATACTCGTTATTTTCATTAATAATTGTACCAAGATATCTGTATTTTTTTACTTTTTCTATTGGAACTCCTCTTATGTTTAAAATGTCTTGTTGTTGTGTTTTGGAAATTGTCATAAATTTTGTTTTATTAGCATTAAGCGTTAGTCCGCTTTCCTCACTAGCATTTACTACATTATCTAAAAGTGTCTGTAGATCTTGTATATTCTCTGCAATTAGTATAGTATCATCGGCATATCTGATATTGTTGATGGGTCTGCCGTTGACTTTTATTCCAATTGTTACATTTTCGAGTGATTTTTTAATTATTTCTTCCGAATATAAATTGAACAATAAGGAAGAGAGTATGCAACCTTGCCTTACGCCTCCTTTTATCTCTACTTCCTCCGAAAGTTCTCTGTCGACTCTAACTTTTGCTGTTTGGTTAAAGTAACTAGATAAAACAACAAGTTCGAAAATGTTTCTAGAAGATTCGACGAAGTATGTAGTCAGAACAATGACAAATTTGAAGAAGTTTCTGGAACATTTGATAAGGTAGAAGAGAAAATCAAACAGTTAGAGATCATGATAACGAATACGAAAGTGCTACCATCAGTTAATGCAGTAGATTTAGATCCTGTAGTGAAAGAGGAACCACCTAGAGACGAATACACACATCATATGAGATTCAAATTGCCACCATTTGATGGAAAGTCTTCTTGGTCTATATACTTTAGATAATTTGAAGCTATTGCGACAGCCATCATTGGACAGAACAAGAAAAGGCTGTTTCCTTAACTACTGCTTTACGAGGTGTTACTTCAGGAGTGAAAATATCCCAAGATCGATTCCTAAGAGCCAAGAAAAATATTACCAGACCTTGTTCACTCGACTAGATAAACGTTACGGAGATGCCCATCTACAACAAGTCTACAAAGCTCAACTAAGACGTAGAATTCAAAGAGCAAGTGAAAATTTTCAAGAGTTTGAAGCGGATGTTGTTCGTATAGCGGCGCTGTTGGCTTATCCGGAGGCACAAGATAACATATTGGAAGAAATTGCTGTAGATACCTTTATTAATGGGAGAGACAGTGGACTAACAGAGCTAGCTGAGACATTACCTTGGAACACGAAACAGCTAGCTAAGCTTGAGGGAACTATCGAGTACGAACCTCTGAAGACAGCAACGAACAACATCTATAAATATCTGGAGAAAATCGGACGGAAAGTAGTTTGTAACACGATGCCGAAGAAACGCAAACCCAGATGTTGGAATAGTGGCGACTTACCTTGACCAGTAAATTGCACGAAAATAATAACAATTGGAAATCTAGGACAGATCGAACACTGGGCTGGAAGTCATTTAAATTCTGATGCTCAGTCAAGATGAACTTGTTCGACAACACATCCAATTAGCCAGTGCCAGAAAGATCAATATGATTCTTGATGAAAGAATGAAGGCTTTGAAGTAGGTGATCTTGTTTGGTTTTACAATCCACAACGTCCTAGAGGCTTGTCTTTTGAAATTGCTGAAAGGTAAACCAAAAGTAGTTCACATAAATCGTCTTGCACCTTATGTAGGCTCAAATAAAACAGAAGAAGCACGAACCCTTAAACATGAGATCAAATATGATCGGCGACCAAGCTTTAATGAATTTATCTCAAATTACGCAGAGAGAAAGAGTGCTAGATTCGGCGTGACCACAGAAGTTTAGCAGGATCTTTTTAGTGTTTCGCACAACGTCTCTCTAGCACACTGTGTTGCAAAGATCTTGAGATGACTAAAGGAATCTAGTCCGTATTCTATAAGTTCGCTCGTTTAAAAGAGTTAAAAAATCAGCAGCCTTAAGTTATAAGAGTACTGAGATTAGAAGATGGTCCTCGAGCTTTGCTGTATATGGTGACCAGGAAGCCGTTTACAGACAAGGCAAGCTATGAGGATATATGACGTGATCTAACTAATTTGAAGAAAATCGTGCGCAATTATGATATCAAGAGTTTGGCCTTATCCAAGATAGGCCATGCACTAGAAAGTCTGGATTGGAAAATTATCAGAAGCATGTTTGAATTGATCTTCTGAGAAACCGGTGTACGAATTACTGTGTTGCATTAACCCGAAAAGATGGTGTCCTTTAGTTGACTGTTATTTCTTATTGAGGTGTTCATGCAGAGCTGAAGAGTCCTGTAGATCCCGCCATCCTGGTCCTATATATAGGGTTGCTGATCAGGACGCTCAGATCCAAGAGGGGGGCCGTGTAACGAATGAGTTTATTTCGACGTAGCCCATATAACGGTTGCATCTCGAGACGATGATGTGTGGTCGAGAATGTTCCTAATGTATCGATGGAGTGAGAGATCAATGCGCCATTACAAGCAAAAATAGAGATGGACTGTTCCAGTATATTCTAATACATAATAACTTGTAAATATAAACAACACTGATATTAGTTTATCTAGTTGACAAGATAATCTAAAGTTGTAAACTTATAAATAAATATATTTTTATAAATTAGAACCGCTCATTTTATTGGTAGAACACTACAATATTTTTAAAATTTGAAATAAATTAGATTCCTCCCTATCTGCGATTAAAATTAAAAACGTATTTTATATGAATATCTTCTAATTCACTAACTCTGATACGTCACTGTATTCGATTATTTCAAGACACACAATTTAACATGCTTCTATCAGTTAAGATGTTGTTTGGTATGCTAAGTATTTCTGAATTTTCATCTTGAACTCAAAATGTCGGATGGCTTTGAAGTTGCCACTTTGCTGATACGAGGGCTTTATGAACCGATTATTGATGAGAATTGTTTCGCGAGAGATTACCGAACTTTGAGGAACAACTGATTTGGTGGTTTTTAAAACCATTATGCATCTGTTTTCTTTATTTTTTATTAACATTTAAATGTTTAGAAAGTTTTTATTATAAAATAACGTTTGATAGATATAAAGTATATTATATTTATATTAAGGGATTAAGTTATAAACTGATTTTTATGTCAAAATTATATTTGATTGTTATTATTTAAATTTTCGATTTCTACTTCGCAAATTGTTTTTAAAAAACAATTATTTGAAAAAATAGTGGCAAAAATATTATATCCAAAGGCTTGAAGGTAAGGCCATCCTATTCAAGTGAAAGATTGAACAGAATTCTAAACATATTTTTGACTTATTTGGAATTGTTGGAAATAAGTTAATTGGGAAAATAATTAAAACGACATAAAACAAACAAGGCTTATATTTGAAGAAAAAAGAAGTACATGAGTATCGAAGGAGATCAACATATCCTGGTCGTAGAGGAAAATCATGAGATCAAACTATGTGAAGACTACAAATACCTAGGAGTAAAGATCACTCAGGATGGAAAATTAGATGCAGCCATTAAGGAACGAAATACACAGGAAAGGAAAGGCATAGCCTTACTGAACAGCGTACTGTGAGATAAAAACATCTCTAAAGAAAATAAAAGAAGAATATACAATACCATAATAAAAAGTATCACAACATATGGATGCGAAGTGTGGAGCCTAAAAGACAGAACAGAGAAAATGCTTAGAGCAACAGAAATGGACTTCTGGTGCCGCTTGGCGGGAATCTCTAGACGCGACAGAATAACTAACGAGAGAGTCCGAGAAATTATGGACGTTACACATAATATTGTTGATGACATCAAAACGACACAACTTAGATGGTACGGACACCTAAGGAGAATGCCAGAGAATAGAATACCAAGACAAATTCTTGAATGGCAACCAAGAGGTGTAGGCGGAGACCAGGAAGGCCTAGAAGAAGTTGGAGAGAAGGAGTTGATAAAGAAATCAGGGAAAGAGAACTGAAGGACGATCTATGGAATGATAGAATAAAATGGAGATTGGAAATCGGAAGACGTCGAAGAACGTTATAACCCGACATTATAGAAAAAAGAATGCTTATCTGAAATATAGATCTAAAAAACGCAGAAGGCTTATGAATATAAGGAAGTTCGTAACAAGGCACATGGGCTAATCAGGCGGAGGAAAACAGAAAAATGGAAAAGGTTGTTAAAAGAAATAGAACACGATTTTTATGGATGACAAAAATATATACAAAAGCTCAAAAGAGGGACAAAGAATAGAAATTAAATAGAAAAAATAGATTAATTAGCTTTAGAAAAGTTCTTTGATATAGTGAGACTATCGGATGCGATACACATTCTGTACAACAGACAATACCATTGGATATCATAAAAATAATAGAGAAACTATATGTAAAAAACAGAACGGAAGTAAAAGTTCAAATATAAACAACAGAATCTATAAACAATAATAATAATAATAATGTTTATTAATTCCACATACATTGTATAAAAGAACAATAATTTAAGTATGTTATTTACACATCGAACAATAAACATCTGGTACTACCCGTTAAAACCAAAATGGTCGAGCACGGGCGTCGTGTGTGCATTGCGTATTTGATACATTAACAATCTAATAGGTAAACTACATATAAATAATAAAATAATTCCATTTATACAATAATTTTATATTTCAGTTTGTATAACGTATTTTCATAATATTTTGATGATGAATACTATACTTATTTTGATTTTATAACTTTCAGGTAAGCAAAACTATTACTAAACTATTACTATTATGACTGAACTATTAGTTGTTTAATCCAATAAATTTTGTATATAAAAGCGATCCAAATTGAGAACATATTTTTTAAATATTGATTTTATCATTACCAGTGAGTTGAGAGTAGTTAGGTATATTTTATATTTATCAGGTAAGGCATTGAATATTCTTGGAGCTTGATAGAGGACGTATCTTTGACCTAATCTTTTTTTGCTACTTCCAGTTTTAACATGTTTATTTGTTTTATTGCGGGTTTCATAGGGATGGCATAGTTTATGCAGTATATGTTTTCTATTATATATGTAGACCAACATGGAATACATATATATTTGTCTTGTATCCATTACTTTGGCTTCAATAAATAGAAGATGACTTGAGTAAGTACGTTGTTTATAGAATATTATTTTTAGTATTCTCTTTTGTAAAATATCAACTTTTTTTAAGTATGTTTTTAATACACCACCCCAACCAAGTATTCCATATCTAATTCTCGACTCAACAAGAGAATAATATAATATTTTTAAATATTTTACATCAATTATTGATTTTATATATTTGAATTTTGGAACTAAAGCTCTCAAGCATTTTGCCAGTTCATTCAGATGCTTATCCCATCTTAGATGTGAGTCTATAGTTATACCCAGATATTTTATATTAGAGGCTGTTTTTATCGTTATGTTATTTTCCATGTATTTAATGTTTATATGGTTAAATGAAGGTAGTGATACTTTGTTACTACAAAATGGAATAACAAACGTTTTTTCAAAGTTAATTGTTAATCCTTTATAATTGAACCATTAAACAATCTTAAACATATCAACTTCAATTTTGCTTTTTAAATCCTTCCATGTGTCTGCACTATACAAAATAGCAGTGTCATCGGCGAAACTGATTATTTTTCCTTCGGTGTTTATATTATATAAGTCATTTACATGTATGTTAAATAGTAGTGGACCTAAAACTGTTCCTTGGGGTACACCACATTGTAGGATAAGCTGATCACTGTAAGTGTTATTTATCTTCACAATTTGTTGTCTTTTGTATAAATAACTTTGAATTAACTTATGTGAAATTCCACGTACTCCGCACGCTTCCAATGCTTCTAGAAGTTGCGGATGGCTGACCGTATCAAATGCCTTTGCTAAGTCTAGAAATACACAGGCAGTAGGTTTATTATTGTCAACTCTATCATATATGTTATTAACAAGTTCTGTAATTGCATCACTTGTAGAAATACCTTCGCGAAAACCAAATTGTGAAGATGATATAATATTATGTTTGTTGAAAAAGGTAGTTAGTCGGGATTTAAGTGACTTTTCAAATATTTTTGCCAATGTTGTGATTAGTGAAATAGGTCTATAGTTAGATAAACTACGCTTATCACCCTTTTTAAAGATAGGTGTTATAATGGTTTGTTTAAACTTATCCGGACACTCCCCTGTTTCAAATATTAGATTTATTAATTCAACTAATGGTTTTTTGATTTGTGCATTTATATTTATTATTGTTTGAGAGGTGATTTTGTCAATTCCCGGAGACTTCTTATTCTTTAAATTGCTTATAATACTTTCTATTTCACTTTCTGAGACCGGTGTCAAATATATTGAATGGTTTGAATATTTATATGTAGGAGTATATGATTGTGGTGGTATTATTTTTTTAGCATATGTTTTCCCAATTTCTGTGAAATAACGAACAAAATCATTTGAGATGGTTGTATTGTCTTTAATAATAGTTTCATTTTCTGTAATTATTTCTGGAATATTTTTTTCTTCTTTTGTATTTTTCAAATGTTTTATTATATTCCATAAATTTTTAGATATATTTTTGTTTTCCAAAATCTGATTTCTGAAATAGTCTCTTTTGGCGCTTTTTAATAATTTATTGAGCTGATTTCTGTAATTAAGATAATTAGTTTTTTTATCTATATTATCTGGATACAGACAGGAATATAATACAACTGGAATCAGACAGGGAAGTCCAGATGTAATATTTAAGTTCTTATATTTAATATAATACTAAATAAGGTAATTAAACAAGTAAAAATAAAAAAAAAAAACTTTTTGATAACAGAGAACGAAAATGATCTCCAAAGATTCACAAGACTGTAGAAACGAGCTGTATTTTGTGTTGGCGGAAGCAATGATTTTCTGTAGGATTGTTGCTCTAGTTTACAAGATTCAGCGCGAAAACGAAAGTAAACGAAAACGAAAAAGAAAATAATTGTTTTTGACTTAAGACTTATTATATTGACTCATCTCATTGCCATATAACAATAATTTATAATTAGTCATACCACAGTATTTTTCACGTTTCTAGTTTTGTCACACCGTTTTATATCAGTTAGCGAAAACAATAATTAGTGTCAACCTTTGAGACACCTAAATCGTTAGACTCAAATGAACACTAGTTAAAAAACAAACAGCGAAAGAAAGGTCCAATGCTAAATTGTGCCATATCAGGCTCGTTATATCAAAATTAATATTTCAAAGCCATTCTGCGTGTAGGTAGGGTTAAAGTTAACTGCACTGATTGTCAAGACTAAATTTATAAGAGTTTAGTTTATAAATAAAAAATATATTTTTTTTAATTTTTACAAAATTTATCGATATACACTGTATTCAGCAAAATGAACTGTGATATCCAAGAGGCGTCAAGATACCAAGAAAACGTTCAAATTTAAGATGGAATATGACATAAGGAAACAAGCCGGTACAAAATGGCACTTCTTCTTCTTCTTCTTGGAGTGCCCATCCATATCTGATGTTGGCGACCAACATGGCAATCTGTATTTTGAAAACTGTTGCTCTGAAAAAACGGCTATTGAACTTAAGCCGATTTTTCAGCCAGAAAGTCCTTTGCTTTCCTGGTCCTTGTTTTCCTTCTGCTTTTTATTGTAAAAATAATTACTTCCTCTTCTTCTTCTTTTTTATATGTACATGACTCTGTATGTTTTTCAATGTGCCTCCAGTAAGTTGTCGTTCCTTCGTTTTCGTGGTCTTCCTACTGATTGTCTTCCTATTGGGGAACCGTCTCTTGTCATCTTTACTACTCTATTTGTTGTTATTAGGCTAATATGATCGTTCCATGCTACTCTTCTATTTCTTACCCAGTTCTTGATGTTCTCCATCTTCTAGCTATGTCCATAGTATCTTACCATCATTTTTATCTCTGCTGTTTCTAACACCATTTTTGTCCTTTCTGTGTCAGGTCTTGTTTCTGCAGGCAGCATATGTCATTATTGGTTTGATGTGATTTGTAAATTCTGTTTTTCTTTTCTTTCCCGATATTTTTATTTTTCCATATTGTTTCATTCAGACAGCATGCGGTTCTGTTTGCTCTATTATTTACTTAATCTTCCACTTCGGTTTCGAGCTTTCCGCAGCTAAATCATATGATTTCTAGATATTTAAACTTTATCACTTGTTCCATTATCTGAGCTTTCAGCTCCAATTTACATCTCAGTTAATTTGTTGTTGTAACCATGCATTTTGTATTTTTTTTATGTAAATTAACATGTTAAATTTTCTGGAGGTTATATTAAATTGGTGCACCATACGTTGTTATTCATCTTCACTTTAAAAGAGTAGTATCACGTCATCTGCATAGCAGATTATTTTAAATCGTTTTTCTTCTACTTAAGGTGCCTTCTCCATTACTGAAGGTTGGCTATAACTACAGCAAATTGCTCTCTATCTTGAGCTGTTCTTAGTGTCGAATGTTTGTCCATTTTTGTCCAGTCTCTTACATTCTTCAACTAGGAGCATTTCCTTCTTCCTGGACCTCTTCTTCCTTCCACTTTCCCTTCCATTGTAAGTCGTAGGAAGTTGTATTTTTCTCCTCTGTAAATATGTCCTAGTTAACTCGTTTTCCTGTTTTTTTACAATATTTAGGAGTTCTCTTTCAGTACCCATTCTTCTTAGCACCTCGTTGTTAGTCACGTGCTCTGTCCAAGAGATCTTCAGCATCCTTCGAAAAACCCACATCTCAAAGGCTTCTATACGCCTCATACTTGTAATTCTGAGAGTCCATGTTTCCACTCCGTATAGCAATATGGAATAAATAAACGTTTTTACAAATTGGTATTGGATATCCAACGAAAACGTAGAGTTTATTAGGAATTTTTTTATTCGTTGAAATGCGGACCTAGCATATTCTATACAAGCACGTATCTCGACCTCGTGGTCAAGATCGTTTGTTATCCAGCAACCAAAATACTGGAATATTTGTACTGGTTCTATATGTTTGTTGTTTGTTTGTTGTTTTATTTGTGATTATATTTAGTCCCAAGCTCTCTGGTTATGAAATTCAAAAGTCGTCGTAAACCCTCAGCGCTGTCCGCAATAATGACGGTGTCGTCTGCGTATCTTAAGTTGTTTACGTATTCTCCGTTGATTTTTATTTCTTCTTCAATATTTTCGAGGGCATTTTAAAAGATCTTTTCGAAATATATATTAAATAACAGTGGAGAAAGTAGATACACAGCCCTGACGAACTTCTCTTTTTATTGGCAATTCTGCTGTCAGACAATTGTCTATTTTGATCGACGCCATTTGATCCCAATATAGTTTTTTAATAAGTGCTACAGTGTAATGGTCTATACCATGTTGTGTTAGGGTTTCTATGAGTTCTGTGTGTTTTACTCTATCAAACGCTTTTTCGTAGTCGATCGGTTAGTTTCGAAACACGTCTTTTCGCTGATCTCGGCATTTTTGTAATAATATCTGGTAGCCAAATAATGGCTCCCTTGTACCAAGTCCAAATTGATTGTCGCTCAGATTTCTTTCGCATTCTCTATATATTCGTTGATGTACAATTTTGGGTAAAATTTTCAGAAAATGGCTCATCAGGCTAATTAATTTGAACTGTGCGCATCTATTTGCTATATGATTCTTGGGTATATGTATAAATGTCGATCTAAGCCAGTCTTCTGGGAAGATTTCAGTGGTATAGATTGTGTTTAATAATATTGTTAACGTCTAAAGATTTTCTTCATTGATAAGTTTTATCATCTCTACGTATATTTCATTTGGACGTTTGTTTTTCTACCTTTTGGTATTCTTTTGTAGTCTTTACTTGTTTCATTATTAATGACAGTAACCCATATCTTTCGTTGTTCCTAATGAAGTTTTTCTTATGGTTTTCTATTCCATTTGATATATTTGTAGTTTACATAATTCACTAGTTGATTATCTAGAAGGTATAGGTTTGGAATTTGTGAAATGCTGTAGTATGATTTTCAAAGTGGAAATCAACCCAAATAATTTCAGTGAAAATCAAACCAACCTTTAATTTTTAATAAAAAATTAAAGTAACTCAAGTTTACTTACAAAAATAAATCTTATATTTTAAAATGTATACAAAGATGAAACAAGTCGTAATATACGTTAATTAATTTTTTTACAGTTTGTCGTTTCCTTTTAAAAAATACTTAACTTACATTTTAAAAATATTAAGTTTATAACTCTAGCTGATGTGTAGTTTTTTTGTTGAAATAACCAAGAAGATGTGTTAATGTGCAGTTTATCCACAATATAAAAATATCATGCTTGAAAAAATCAGGTTGTTCTCCGCAATTTCTATCACGGATATAGTATGAGGAAATTAGCGTAAAATTTAATGACTCTTGCTTGAACATAAAAAAGTTGGAAAACTCATAACGACTTATTTTAGCCTTAATGTATGGCAATGTTTTTCTTTGTCACGTCAACATGTACCATTACCATTCGAAAAACATTAATCGGATCTATATATGTATATTATCATGATTTGAAAATTTGGACCTTTTATATATTTAATTGATTTAATATGCCTTAGGTTTAATTTTGCAAAAACAAATAAATTACTTTTAATTAAAATATGATCTCAGGGTTCCTTTTATCGTTAATTATAATAAAATGCTTTAAAGTATTCTTTAAGCAGTTGCCTTTAAGGAAAGGATGGAAAATAGGAAAATAAATTAAAACAAATAATTTTGTGACAATAAACTATTAAATATTTTAATAAAAAAGAATAAAAAAATATTAAAGCAAGACAATTTTACAAGTAATCAAAATCATATATCATCTGAGCTAATCCGTATAATTAAAATTACAAATTCATTAAAATTCATATACAAATTAACAATAATGGTTTGGACTTTTGTTCAAATAAGAGATCTCTTCTTTTTTTTTCCTTTTTTAAATTAAATTAAGACAAATTAAGAACTTTCTTTCATGAAATATTACTTCGTTTAATTTTGTATATATCTGAATTTTATTAAACGGCAATGCAATCAAGAGACTCAATATCATCAAGGCGCTATTAAAGTACACATGGAGTAAGGACAAAACCATCTTACTTAATATAAATAGAGCTTTAATCCGCTTAAAACTGGACTACTTCAGCTTCATATACATGTCTGCATCAAAATCTGACTTAATGTTACCGAACCCGCATTATTTTTCGTCTTTTCACACACTTTTATTCGTCTTTTCTTAGGCGCTTTCAAATCTAGTCCAATAGATAGCCTTTACTACGAAGCTAATTATCCACCTATCTGGATTCGACTAGAATATCTTCTTCAATCTTACTTTGCTTCCGTGCGCGCAAACCCATCCAATCCAGTCTACCATTTAATTACTTCAACATCGCCTCCGGAGACCCCGCAAAGGATTCAATCAATAATAGACATCCAAAAATTAACTCTAAGAAAAACCATCTACCTTACTACAACATATCCCTTCTCAATCCCAGATACTCCGCCTTGGAATATACCAATCCCACATTCAATCACTTCTCTATTAGAATACATTAAATATGAAACCTCAAGCCTTCTCATAAGGCAACACTTTAAAGAAATAATAAGCAAGAACGAATTCCAAAAAATTGTGTATACATATGCCTTCAAAACCGAAGTAGGCGTTGAATGTGCCGGTGTCACATATGATGAAATAATAAAATCATCTTTTTTAGCGAATTTATGCAGCTTATACACTAGAGAACTTTATGCGGTACTAAAAGCTTTTAAAAAACTAAAAACAGATAATAAAAACCAAGCAATATGCACAGACTCCCTGTCGTCACTACAATCGATAAAAAGTCTATACTCTCAGCATCCCTTAGTTCAAGAAATCCATAGGACTTACAGTGCATATGAAAAAACAAATCGTTTATTCCATTTTCTTGATTTTAGATGGATTCTGCAAAGCCCCAGCGTCTAGACTAGTAAATCAACTCCTTTCATCAGTTGATTATAGACTATAAACAGCTTGAGGACATGGTATCTCTTTATGTTTGTATGTGTTTTCTTTTTAGAAGTACCTACGTTTTGTGGTTCTAGCTTCACTATCCACGTAAGTTGATAACATATTTACTGGCTTATTATCGAACCATACATCTTCAACAAGAGCAATTTTTCCTACAATGAAATCACTTTCTTTTTTCTTTAGTTCTTTTTAAGATAAGATTTCTAAATTTGGAACACAGTTTATTCGAACCGTACCTATAGGCAATAATTGCTTTTTTGTGAGATAAATCTGTATTTTTGGATTATTAAACCAGTTTTCGACAAATATTTTATGATTAACGTTCTTCGGTACTGTCTCTGACAGTCTAGTGACAACATTTTCACTGACTCCTAAATCAGGCGCTCTATTTGGAAAAGTATTGCTTTGTTCACCAACAAAAATATCAACACCATAACTAAAATTGATACACCACTAAGTACTTGATTTATGTATCACCTACTAACCCCACTAACTTGTGAGGTTTTGCCGAAATATATTGTTTAAGGTGATGCCGGTATTTCGTAGGGATAATTTGTTCGTGAACAGCTAGATGTTCCTCCTTGGGAACCAATAAAAAGCGTTGTTTAATCTTGTCTAATAGAGGTCGAATTTCAAACAGTTTATCATGGCCTGTATTACCAATAGGAACGAAGTTACTACTATCACTAAAATGAAGGTGTTTCTTTATAAATTCTCATTTATTGCAGGTCATAGATTAAAATACTTGTGGTTTACTTACAGTTCCATTTCAGTAAAGTCTCGATAATGGTAATTTCACCAATGACAAAAGTATTACAGTTCCTATGAATTGCTCCATCTCGTTTTCGGTAATATTGTCAGGTTTGTTTTTGTTATCCTGCAAAGCTTTTATGTTTGATTGTTCAACACTCGTGGATATTAATTCTTTTGGAAACAAAAACACAACTCAAGTATACATTCTGGTAGCTCGACAACGCTTTTAAATGCATAATCACTTTTATTAAAATGGCACAAAAATTTTTCAGGTTTCTTTTTTTTTTTTGTTGACAATTCTATTTATATAAGAGCAAATAGGTATATTGTCATCCAAATTCTATTGTTCATTGCTATCACTATCATCAGACTGCGACTGACGACATCAAGGAATATACTCATTATCGGAATCTGAACCTAATTCGTCTTCATTTAGTTCTCCATTAAAAGGAATATACTCATTATCTGAATCTAAACCTAAATCATCTTCACTTAGTTCTCGATTACCAGGAATTTAGTTAACGTATTTAGATGAGCCATAAAACTTTCCAGGATCCATTCAGAAAACATAAACCAAATGATAATTTTTCTAAAAACGGTAAAACTAAAATAAGATTGAATGCATTTGAAACCATTATGGATTCCACAGAATTATACCAATTTAGACGGAATGCATACGAAACCATATATGGTTTGATAATAAATGACATCATAAACCTAGATAATAATGCGAAATTCGATGTAGAAAATATTTATACAATAAAAAATAATACTTTCTCCAAAAATGTTTTTCCAACCATTCCAGCAATAAAAAATATTGCTTAAAATTGGAGTCATATAATGTATAAGATACAATATACAGTGTGGAAACCACTTATGGAATAAAATTGTTTGTGTCCTTATTATAGAAAATAATCAAAAACTCTGGGACACGTTAACTTTTAAATTTAAATGTGCGCTTTTTAAACATAAGTTTAAATGTACAGGGTGATCCACGCACGTCTGGAGTAGTCCATAATCCTTATTTTTAATGAAACACCCTGTATATTTTTGTTTTTAAAATACTTTTAACAACCTGATTTCAATGAACTATATCATGTAGGGTCTATAATGAATAATACAAGTTGAAATTTTGAAATTAATAATTTATCACATGTTATGATATTATTTTAAATTAGCTAAATACAGACAATAGACTTCTACTCCAAGTGTCAGTACACTGTATATTGGGGAAAATTTCTGTTTAGTAACCGAGTTAACATTTTTTGTCGTGAATAGGTAAAAACTGTATAGATAGTCTGCTAATTAAACTAAATCGGCAAATAATGCGGATTTTTATCAATCAGTTGACATGCTGTTAACATTTTACATTAAAATAATAAATTCTTAATTAAAAACTAATTTCTTGCAGAAATAAAACTGAAATATTTAACTAAGGCCCACCGAATTGAGATTTTAATGATGATCGGTTGCGGGGAGAATTGTAGCAGTCAAGTTGAAGTAGTAAACTTATTTAATCAGAGGTATCCTCAGCTGCCTAATATTTCACAAGGTACTGTGTCTAAAATTTATGCACAATTCAGAGATTTTAGATATGTCAAACCATTAAAAAGAAAATCGAACTTCATTGAAGATGAAGTGAAAGTGGATATTTTGTTAAGTGTCGCAGAGAATCCAACGTCAAGTACACGTCAAATTGCACGTCAAAATAGTGTGAGTCATACAACTGTCCTAAGGTGTCTCCATAAAGTAAACTTCATTCAAATAAATTGACATTTGTGCAGGAGCTAACAGAAGACGATCCGGATCGTAGAATGGATTTCTGCAAAAGAATGATGGATAAAATTAACAAATGAAATAGCTCTTGGCACAATTCTTTTTTCTGATGAATCAAAATTTAGATTAAACAAAGAGGTAAACTGACAAACCTGTAGGTACTGGTCAGCGGAGAATCCTCATTGGATGCGTGAGACACACACTCAGTATCCTCAAAAGTTGAATGTTTGGGCAGGTATTATAGGAGATCATATTATTGGTCCTATATTTATAGATGATAATTTGACAGCGGAAAAATATTTAAGCATGCTAAGAGACGATGCTCTTCCTTAGTTGGTTAACTTATATCCTAATCAAATACCCAACACCCCATTATGCTTTAATGGTGAGAAATTACTTGAATAAAATCTTCAATAAGTGGATTTGATGAAGGGGACTAATGAGCGGCCAGCTAGGTCGCCAGATCTTACGCCTTTGGATTTTTTTGTAGGGTTATCTCAAGAACAAAGTATATGCAACACAATCAACTATCATTGAAGATCTCAAAAAGTAAGGATAACTACAGAAATACGGAATATTTCACCTCAAACTTTAAACAAAGTTCAGATCGAGTTTTATAGAAGACTGTGTTATTGCCAACAACAAGGTGGAGAACATGTTGAGCATTTATTTTAATATAATCCAATCAATTACCTCGGGTATTCTATAAATTCATTGTCTTGAAGAAAATACCTAATTTCAAAATTTCCTTCTTCCTTTCCTATTTCCGCCTTGTATTATTCATAATAGACCCTACATGATATACTTCGTTGAAATCAGGTTGTTAAGGAGCTTTTAAAAACATGAAAATATACAGGGTGTTTCATTTAAAATACAGATTATGCACTATGCCAGACTTGCATTGATCACCCTGTTCATTCAAATTTATGCCTAAAAAGGGTACAATTAAATTTAAAAGTTAAGGTATCTCAACGTTTTTTATTTTTTTCTAAAATAAGGACACAAACAATTTTATTCCATAAGTGGTTTCCACACTGTATAAGGTATCGTTCATTCACTACACGTGTACAAACGAATGAGGCTATAAGGACTTTTCACTTGATTGGTAGACAACCAAACATACAGATGTGTAGTATAAGGAGTACTTACTATGATGTAGTCAGAATTTTCAATGAGTGGTGGATATTATGCATACTACAACACTTTGAAATGATCTGAGATTTTGAGCGGTTTCTTCTACATAACCTAAGCTTTGACGCAAAATTCGAGTTGTTTTTTGTAAGACATAAAAAATAATTACCAGTAACCTGGATTACGCGTTCAAACTGCCGAGAAAAACTTATCTTCCTGGACTATATCGGTAGCTGCATAAAAGCGAACACATGTAATCGATATTACAAGTCCGGCTAATTGAATTTTAAAAATTAAACCAGTAACACTGAAATATCATTGTGCGGTAACATTTTATGCAACCAAAACTGTTCAATTGAGC
Source organism: Diabrotica balteata (assembly GCA_918026665.1). NCBI lineage: Eukaryota > Metazoa > Arthropoda > Insecta > Coleoptera > Chrysomelidae > Diabrotica > Diabrotica balteata. The sequence goes on along the minus strand of OU898281.1, from coordinate 17,032,370 downwards.
AATTATTTCTGTTTTGTACACATTATTGCCGTTCTAGTTAATTGTTAGATGATAAAGTGCTGTCCAACTACGAATGGGTCACGTTTCTCATAGGTTATATGAATATGTAACTCAAATGACGTCATAATATGGAATAAAATCGTTATTTAACCCTTAACCAAACAAGTATCTTCTAAGACTACGTCAAATGTACATCTACTACAATATCTACTACACGTCAACATGCCACGTCTTTTCATCCTTGCCTGACTGATTGGCTTTATGTCACGTGGTTAATAAGTTTCTCTGCATACTCGCCTTCCTGTATTTTATCGTATCCTGATACATTGTTTATGAAATTTTGGTCCAATACTGGGCTAGGTCTGTTTCATTTTCATTGTCAGCCACAAATCTTGGAGGTTACATTATTGGGGATTGTTTCTGCATGTGAAAAGATGTCCGATATTTCATATTTTTCCATCGTCACACTGCCCTTTTTATATTGACATATAGTGTATCTGATTTACTAATACTTTTTAAATCAGTCGTGTTTAGCCTTTGACTTTAATTTCTGCACAGAGCAAAATCAGAATCCACAATGCATTATCCTATACAATCTTTACTAAGACTGGACTACGTCCAGAAGAAGCCTTATAATATATCTTATTTAACATTACCCTAGAAAAAATGATAAGAGATTTAACAGTCAACACCAGTAAAGTGTTCAACTAGTTCACCCTATTATTATGACATATGGGTGTCAAACCTATACCCTAACCAAGGCAAAAATCAACAAACTTACCACAACAGAAAGGGCAATGCAAAGGACAATGCTAGGTATACGATCATACTGTAGAAATAAACAGGCGAATAGAGATTGCCAGATCAGCATTTATACGAATGAAGCTACTCCTAACGTGCAATAATCTAAATTTGGAGATCAGACTACGTACTATTCGCTGTTATATATTTTCAATATTATTATATGGAGCTTTTTTTTATTTATTCGTATGAACTTTACACATTGCAGTTTTTACATAAAGAAAAGGAAGAAAAAAAGTGACAATAACAATAATAAATAAGTAAATAAGTAAACACTGACACAGAACATATAAAATTAAAATTTTTAAAATTAAAGTCGAAGGTTACATCCTCGAAGCCAATTTGTCGCCTTGGGAGTAAGTTGGTGGATTTCTTGAAGGCTGCCAAAGAACTTGGAGGCTGGACACTCGAAGACGATGTGGTTAATTGTTTGTTCAGCGGCGCTGCATTTGTCACATTCCGGACTGGCATTTATACCCCATTGATTCAGCGATTTGTTACAAATTCCATGACCAACTCGTATTCTATTTAGGTTGCACCATTCACGACGGGGAAGAGAAAAGCCGCCTGGTTTGATTGTGGGGTTTCTATCAGATTGGAATTTCTGATGTCTGGATTCCATTCGCCCATCCAGTGTTCTTCGGTAGTGAAACAGCCAATTTTGTAGCAGTTCTAGTAGGTGGATGTCTGGATTTCAGTCTTAACTGCCTTTGGTGTGGTTCAGCGATGTCTGTGTTTATCGGTAGTTCTGGGTTTTGTTGGCATTTTTGAACTAGAGTGTTGAGTGCGGCTAGTCGTCTTGTTGCTGGTGGAGCGATGTTGCTTAAAACTGGAAGTCACTGGGTTGGTGTGGACTATAGTTCCCGTTATGTGCCTCATTGTTTGATTTAACTGGGTATCTATGACTCTTGTGTGATGACTGTTTAGCCAGACAGGAGCGCAATATTCTGCAGTAGGATATACTAAGGGCAGCGCGCTCGTTCTTATTACCTCTACATTCGACCCCCATGATGTATTTGCTAACTTATAGATAATATTATTGCGGGTCTTAATTTTTGCTGAAGTGTTTTCCAAATGCTTTTTGAACGTTAGGGTACGATCTAGAGTAACGCCGAGGTATTTTGGGTTAGCACTGTGCTTTAGCCTGATTCCATCGCATTCTATGTTTAGTCTGTAATTTGCCTTGTTGTTGTTTAGGTGGAAAGCTGTTACTTCAGTTTTCGATGGGTTTGGTTGTAGGCCCCTGTTCTTAAAGTATCTGTTAATAGTGTTTAGATCTGCTTCTATGGTGGATTCGGCGATGTTTATGTCTTCTTCTTGGGCACCCAAAGCCATGTCATCGGCATAAATAAATTTGCGCGAGGTGGTAGTTGGTACATCTGACGTATAAATATTAAAAAGTAGAGGAGACATAACTGACCCTTGTGGCAAGCCGTTTTGCAGGTTTCTGAAGTTACTATTTTTCCCATTTAGGTGTACTTGGAAAAGTCTGTCACTTAGCATTTGGTTTAACAACCCGTTGAACGCACGGCACGGTAACATCTGGTATATTCTATATAAAAGGCCCCCTTTCCACACTGTGTCGTAGGCGCAGGTCAAGTCTATGAATGCTGCTACTGTTTTCAGTTTCTTTTGGAATCCGTTCTCAATAAACGTTTTTAAGGAAAGGATTTGGTCGCCACAGCTTCTTCCCGGCATGAATCCAGCTTGTTCTTTAGGAATATTTGACTTTGTAAAGTAAAATAGTCTCGTTTGGATTATCCTCTCGAAAATCTTGTAGCAGACGCTTAAAAGAGCGATTGGTCTGTAGCTCTCAGGTAATGCAGGGTCTTTCCCAGGTTTAGATATTGCGATGATCTTACTTTTTTTGAAGGATTTTGGAAACTTCTGCTTAGTTAGTATTTGATTGTAGAATTCAAGAAGCCACTTTCTGGCATTCGGACCAATGTGTTTTATAAATTCAGGATAAATGTTGTGAATTCCTGCGGCTTTACGACATCTCATTAATTTTAGAGCTTCCTCTGGTTCGATGAGCTTCATTATCGGTAGGCTATTATATATATATATATATATATATATATATATATATATATATATATATATATATTTATATATATATATATATCTGGAGCTAAGACTTGGACATTAAGGCAGAATCGAGGCCTTCGAACTCTGGTTATACCGCAGAGTATTGAAAATATCATGGACTGATAGAATTACAAATAAAGAAGTACTGGAGAGGGTTGGATAAGAAACAGAACTAATCACCACTACACAAATCAGAAAACTGGAATACCTAGGCCACGTGATGAGGGAACCAAAATATGAAATTTTTTGACTCATAATACAGGGAAAGAGTCAAGAAAGAAGATCTGTTGACCGAAGGCAGAACTCATGGTTAAATAATTTACGTGATTGGTATCAACGCAGATCGATTGATTTGTTTAGAGCAGCAAGTTCTAAAAAAAAATAGCCATTATGATTGCTAACTTCCGTAGGAAGACGGCACTCTAAGAAGATGAAGAATGTATATGATTGTCAGATAAAAAGAGGAACGAGTCGGTAAGATCAAAAACAAAAGTCGAGGATATCACAATAAAACTCACCAAACTCAAATGAAGCTTCGCGTGTCATACAGCTAGACCAACGTTGGAACGTCACAATACAACATTGGAGACTTTATAAAGGTAGATAACCAATGGGAAGACGATAGATGAGATAGGTAGATTACATCAAGAAAATAATCGGAACAAATTGAAAGTGTGTTACTCAGAAGGATTTGCTGAGGAAAAAGGCTGAGAAGAATATAAGTCTCCAAAATTCATGATTTCACGGCTAAAAATTATTGCTGTATATAGTGACTAAAAAGGTAGTTGTAAACTTCTTCTTAGGGTGCTCATTCTGGCTATGATGACTTTGTTGGTTGCTATATGGAATAGCTGTGTAGAGGTATTTCTATACCATGCTCTCAAGTTAGAAGACCAGGGTATTCTTCATCCTGGGGCCCTTTTTCATTAAATTTTACCTATTTAAATGTATTGGAGCAGTTCATATCTGCCTTGATTTCCCATTATATAGACCAACTACTGCAGCTTACGGCTCTTCACGATGTTGACCAAATCCACGGTTGTGTTTATCCTTCGTAGTACTTCATTGGCGACTTTGTCTGTCCATGGTATCTTCAAGATCCTTCTGCATAACCATAGCTCAAAAGCCTATTTTAATAGAGTTTATGCCTTCAATGTCCACGTTTCTACTCCGTACAGAAGCACTGAGTACATGTAACATTTAAGAAACCTTATTTTTGTATCTAGTGTGAGGTTATGGCTTTTGAATACAGAGCTCATAGTCAAGAATGCACTTTTTTCTTTCCGATGCGACATTTAATCTCTCGGATATTGCCCCACGAGTCATTGATTATAGTTCCCAATTATTTGTACTGTAAGACACGTTCAATTCTCATTTGGTTCACATACAGATTTGCTCCAGTTATGTTTTCCTTGCTGATGATCATTAGCTTGGTTTTGCTGGTGTTTATATCTAGTCCATATGTTCTACTTGTTTGCGTCATTTTATTCATTAAGTTTTGCAACCCTTCTATGGCATTGGAAAACACTATTGTTATATCTACATATTGCAGGTTATTTAGTTTGACTCTATTTATTTATATGCCTTCATCAAACACACTTTAGAGTGTCCTCAAAACTGTGCTCCGAGTACAGATTGAATATCAGTGGTGAAATTATATACCCCTGTCTCACTCTCCTACAGATTTTGACCTGATATGTATATTCTCTATCTATTCGGAGCACCGCTGATGGATTCCAATACAGGTTAGCTATTATTTTAAGGTCTTTTCTGTCAATCCCTGTCCTCTTTGGTCCTGTCAATCACTTCCATCATTTTTTCATGCTTGACTCTATCGAATTCCATCTTGTAATCAATCAGTCATGCAAAAACATCATAGCTGACACTCTACAATTCTGAAACAATACCTACAGGCTAAATAAAGGTTCCCTCCTACCAACGCCGTTCACAAATCCAAACTGATTGGGCACAATTTTTTCGTCACATTTCCAGTAAATTCTTTTGTAGATAACTTTTAAAAATGGTGGCCCATCAAATCCCTTATTTGAGCTACCCTACTGATATTTTTCCTGTCTTACATATTTCATTAAATATTTCAGCAGTTCTGAAGGAATTTCATCAAGTCCCGGTGCCTTTTCATCCTTCATTTGTCTGACGGCTGCCGTTATTTTTCTTCTGATAGGATTTCAAGACTAGAATTTTGTTCAATTGTGGGTTCATGTATTGTTCTAAGGTCATAGAAAAGTTTCTCCAAGTATTCTTCCCATACTTTCAATTCTTTCTTTTTATCTTCTTTGGTTATGACCTGATTGCCTTTATCATCTGTTATTTTTTCGCTGTTGCATTTTTGAAACTTTTAGGCTACTGCCATCACCTTTAAATGGATATTGAAGTTATCATATCTACTCTATTTCTTCACATTGTTCTGTTTTTTTAATTCTCTTTGGCTTCTCTTATCTTTCTTCTGACGGTGGTATGTATTCTCTTATATTCTTAGAGATTTCTTTTGTTTTTTGTTTGATCCATAAGTTCAAGTATTTCATCAGTCATCCACAATTTTCGTTTGTCTTATCTTTCTTCAGACGTTCTTTTTGTATTTCTCTCACTGTTTTTTGTATGATGGTCAGACTTTCTTCTATATTTTCTGTATTTTTAAATATTAGCGCTGTTGTATTAACGTTTTCACTCACCTTCAGTCGTACATTGGGATCTTTCAGTTTTTTAACATTATACTTCAGAATATTTCTGCCCCCGAGTATGTTTTGACAGATGTATAGCTGCTAGAAAAATATAATGAGTTTCGTAACTGTTTATGTTTTAATAAAATTTTTAAAAAACTTTGTAACTTTGTATTGTAAAATCCTTAGGAAAACAGTAGTTATGCATCTATATAAAATTGAAAATTAAAAACAAAATAAAGAAAGAAGGTTATTGATGAAGTCGTTCACAATAAGAAATTCAATTAAAAAACCATTGACCTTTAAACGATATTTACTTTGTTCAATGACATGCAGTGTTGATGTCAATAATACACATAAAAACATTCTCGCTTCGGTTAATAAACGATCGTTAACATGACGTTGTTCCCGCTCTAAACATGGAACTAATTAATATGTCATTCGTTAAGGCGACATCAATTGCGGATAAGGCAAAAAAGAATTTTTAGCCGCGTTTAATGAGACAGCGAATATTATTCTAATTAAATATCTTACTAATACAATATTAGCAAACAAACCACTTTCACCCATGCGTCGATGGTCGATGCGTCAATTTTATTTTCGAGCAGCTGCAACAAATCCTGCAAATTTTTTAAATAGTCACAGATCCAACCGCACTAAAATATGTAAAACAGTTTTTAATATTGGAGTAAACTGTGGCATTTTTAATGTTTTGGGTTGATGCATCACCATGCTATGTGAAGTTACAATTTCTTTTTTAAAAAACAAACATTGATTTAACCCTCTACCGCATGAATTTTTGTTTTTTGACAAAAATAAATTCTTAGATAAAAATTTTAATTCTATTTTTACGTAAAAATATTGAAAAAATCTAGCTACGAGGAAAACAGCATTATGCAACTATGTAATATTAAAGTTAAACTATTTTGAAGCTACCACTGCAAACAGAGTTTCTTTCTTTATTAATAACAACGGTATTGTGCATTTTGTGCACACTATATATATTTTCCCTGTAAAGCCTGAAAATTTGCATCTTGACCTAGTGCTCTCATCCCAATAGGGAAAATAATCAAGCCCATCTTTACCGATGTCTTCTTGGGGTATTTCTTTAGTGGGTCCATGTTTTCGTTTTGTAACTTCGGAAATCTTTTTTGGATGATGCTAGAAAGATAACCAATGGAGACACTGTGCTCTCAACGAGAGCTACCGAGAAGTCTCACGAGATAATCGACTCTGCTCAACGAGAGCCACGAGAAGTAAGTTTGGTTCCACTAAAAACTTCACCAACTATCCAAGACAAAAGAAGAAGAATTCATATCCCCACTTAAAATCATCTGGACAGTTGTAGGTAATTCTGAGGAAGTAAAAATTCGAAGTTTTGATTGTTGCCGGTACCAACAATTGGTCATGAGAAGCAGACAATACTTTGGATTAAGTTATTGTCAAAAGATACGGGCCTTCGGCGAAAATTATCAATTTATGTAAAAGCACCTGCATACCCAAAAGCATTAGATCTTTTAATACTGAGTATTAAGACGGAAGGATTACTACTTTTAGTATTAGGGAGAGTCCATTATAATTTAGTAGATCCAATATTATTTTCTTATCGTAAACACGGAAATTCCTATCATCGGCGTATCACACGGGGTAAAAGAAATTAAAAATAATTAATATTTTAATAATAAAAAACTGTTACAGTTTGTTCTCGTATATCTGCTGAATGCTACTACTTGACGGTCTTCCTACTCTGTTCTGTTTATTTGGTTTTCCGGCATTGCATAGAGCATCGGCTATTGCTAGTTTGGTATCCAAAAGAGGTGTAAATCCAAATTTCTTTGCTCTTTTAGCTAATAACCAACAGTTCACGGCTATGTCAATTAAAAATGAAAAAATATTCATGGAATCAAGGAGATCTTCACCCCCCATGTAGTTGTTGTAGATTAGGAATACACTGTTAGGACAAGGTATCATTTTATCTATACTGTTTTATTTGAAAAATCTTCTTTGTTCTCCCATTGGTTCACTTCCGGCATTATGTTGACATTTGAGTAATGATTTTATTATAAAACCAGGACATACATTGCCATCCACATTGTCTATATGGCTATTTTCTCTACCATATGACTCTGTGCCGCGCTTCTTCATTTCTTTCTCAGCTGGCATCACAACTCCAGGAACACAATTAAGTCTTACTGTTTCTTAAGATAAAATGCCTGTTTGATCAGATATATCATAAGAGGGTCTGTTGGTGAACCAATTGTCAAAAAACAACTTGTAATTATGATGTTTTGTATCGAATCTGCTGATTTGACAAACCACGTTGCTGCTCATACTAAGATTTGGTGCTCCTAGAAGTACAATGTTACTCTGGGAACCAGCAAACAAATTAAAGTCATAGCTGAATCCCGAAAATACCACTCAGCACAAAGTTTTTGAAGTCCCACTTGTTTTTTCACCTACCTGTCCCATGTGTTTTTTTTTTTAGTTATATGCTGTTAGCTGACTTCGCGCTTTTGTTGGAATAATCTGTTTGTCTACAGCTAGAAATTCTTTTTTCGGAACATGAGTAGTCGTTCTTTGATTTGGCTCAGATCAGGTCCAATTTTAAATAATTTGTCATGTCAGGCTGAGCATTTTCAATCATGTCCATCATTGTTATTGAAATGCAACAAACATTTTATTTCTTTGAATCTGTTCAAGCTCATCACATCGCTAACTGTTCGGTGGCCATATTGGCATTTTCATAGTGTCTTGTTGTTGTAAGTTGAATTATCGACATGTAAATAGGAATTCCTATAAATTGTTCTATTTTATAAAAAAAAATTTTTGGTTTGTACCCATTTATGGACATGATGGGGTAAGGGTTAAAGAATGAACAATAATAATTATCACAGGACACTTTATATTATTATATAAGAAACTTTGATAAGCTTCATTGCTGGTACAATGTGAAACTTTTTCACAGAAAGTTTTTTCGGTTTGTCTCAATTTGCGATTAGTCAGAAACTTACGAAGCTCAAAAAGCATTTCTGGTTGTTCAACTTGCTCTTTATCTTTCTTCTGGGATCCAACCTCGTTCAGCAACAACCCAAGTATTTGAATTGCAGACCTGTTCGATTTTTCTCAGAGGACTATATCTTTGCGTTGGGTGTAATCAATTTATTATAATCATTGTTTTTGTCTTTCTTGATATTTATTTTCAACCCGAGGTTCACTGCAAGAGTTAGATCATTTAAAAGGCATGAAGATCTTCGATGTTATTGCACTATGGCTTGTATCATCGGCATACCTGATGTTATTAATAAATATGCGTTAATTTAATACCCTTATTAGAGTTGCCATGCTGTCTGCGAAGGCTTTTTCTAGTCTAAATTGAACAGCATGGAGACCGTATACAACCTTACCTTACTCTTTTTTTAATGGAGAAATTTTTGTTTCGTTGAAATTTTGAAGACGTATGTTGCTGTGTGGTTCCAATCAGATTAGCGATAATTCTTATTTTGGCATTAATCCTAATCTTGTAGGTATTTTTATCATCAATTCGTGTTTTACATTATTCGAATGCTTTACGTAATCGATGAAACAGACAAAAAATCCTTTCTTTGATCTAAACAATTCCGTATTATGTTTGATACTAAGATCGCTTCTTGTGCCAAGTCCATTTTTGAAACCAATACTCTCTCTATCCATGACCTCTTCAATTTCTTAAACAATCTAGTGTGAAAATATTTACAGGAAAAGTTTAAAAAGTGACTCATTAGTCTTATAAGTCGGTGGTCTTGGTAGAGCGATAAATGTAGCTCGAAGCCAATCGTTTGGAATCTGGGTATGTAGATGTCGTTTAATGTCTAGATTTTACTTCAATAAGTAACTTGATTGTTTCTGCGTACTTATCATCTGGTCTGGGTTTTGTTCTCTTTAATAGTTTGAAACAGTAAATGTGAGTAAATCTCACTGAAGTCGCTGATGTCAGATTTCTTGTTTATGCTTTTCTCCGTTTCAGAGATAAGAGCCATCTCAAGCAATCATCTTTTAAAATAATTGTTTTTTACTGCTAATACCTTGGCTTATACGTAATTCATTGTACAATCGTTTTGGTTAATGTGCATGGATAAACTACACCTTTCTGGATATTTCTTCGAATCACTTTTGTGGAATGTGGTACGGTCCTTTAGTCACCTTGAAGAATGGTCAATGTATTATGTTACAATTTGTGCAAGGAATACAAAGAGACACGAAATTGTAACTATCAAAAACCAAATTATTATCCAAGCATTTCTCATGGCGTTGACTTCATCTGCGATATTTTTTTGGCTACGTTGGAGTATCTTTTGTGCAATTTTCGTTTTTAGCCACCCCGCAAAATAAAAATCTTAGAAGGAGTTTATATCGGGGGTGCCGAGTTTAATTCGCTTCTGTTTCCGATACGATTATTTATATATGTACCATTTTAATGTACGCCTGTACTAATGCACGTTCAGTAAAAATTAACGCTAAATAGTCTCTAACGTGGTGCTATAGACGCATGTTGAGGATTTCTGGATAGACAAGAGTGACAACGAAGAAGTACCTACTACATAGAATGAGCTAAGAGCGGAATAGTCGTAACCATAAACGTCGCAAACTAGAAACTGGACATATAATGCGCAATTACAAAGATATGACCTACTTCGGGACATACTTTAAGGTAAACTTCATGGGAAAAGAGGTCAGGACGAAGAGAATATCTGGCTACATAACTGCGAAAATGATTTCACTTAACACATACCGAACTTTTCAATGCAGCAGTAAACAAGTCAGAATAAGCTGTTAGTGTCCAACATCGTAAGGGTGGCACCATAAAGGCTGATTTATGTTAGAACGGGCCGTGTACGGAACGGCTGTGGTACGGGACACGTTGAAGAATCGTGTAATATGAAATACATTAGGTAGTTTATAGTACAACGTGACGGGACGGCAACGGAAACGAGCTCCGTCTATCTGCCGTGCACGCCCCGTGGGTGACGATTCTTTTCCCGTACCCGTCCCGTCCTCGCCCGCTCCGTCATAACATAAACTACTTGTCAGGACTTGCAACGTGCTGTTCACGGGGAACTCTATTTTAGTTGTTTCTGACCAGTTCGGCTTGTCGGTGTGTTTATATATTATTATATTACAGTAAATTACATTCTACAATGAATGACGAACATTTAATTGAATGTGTGAGGAAGTACCCAGCTATTTATGATATGGCTCATCCAAAATACCTAGACAGCAACCATAAAAATTCATTGTGGAAGAAAATTGCTGAAGAAGTTAAGAAACAAGGTAAAGTAACATTTATATTATCAACTTTTTTTATTGATTATACATTTTTGACTATATCAAGAAACTAAAGACTAATTATAGATATAACATAAATATTTAAAATTTTAACATTTTACACAAAATCTGAGGTTATTCTACCCGTCGACGAAGAAAAATAATTCTTAGACATTTCTCTAGCAGCAATGACGTCATTTGTTGACCTTCCGCTTTGAGAGGACAAACTATTTAGCGGAAAAGTAGTAGATGAATTATCATTTACGGAAAGAGATGTTCGGTTTGATGAATTGTTATGACGCCTTATAAAATTATGTAACACACATGCCGCTAGAATTATGTAGTCTGCATGATTAGGAGTTAATTTAATAGTCCTTAATAGGATTCTGAATTTTTGAGCTAAAATCCCGAAAGCATTTTCAACAACACGTCGAGCTCGTGACAGTCGGAAATTAAATTGTCTCATTTTCTCATGTTCACGCGATTGACGTCCAGGATATGGCAGCATTAAATAAGTTTTTAATGGAAATGCTTCATCTCCTACTAGGACAAATGGCGCTTCAATGTTAGATCCAGGGAGACACTGTCCTGAAGGTATATTCAAAGCATAGCGATCTAAGCTTTTCCCAATTGTAGAATGCGAAAATATACCTCCATCACTACTTCTGCCGTAAGAACCAATATCGATCATGACGAAATTATAATTATCGTCAACTACTGCTAATATCACTGTAGAAAAAGTTTTTTTGTAATTGAAGTATACCGAACCACTATTGGCAGGAGCTTCAATGTTTATGTGCTTACCGTCAATAGCACCTAAACAATTCGGAAAATTCCACAATCTCCAAAATTCATCTGAGATAGCCTTCCAATGTGCTTCAGTTGGGATCGGAATCACTTCTTTCATTAGCGTTTGAACTATTGCTCGGCAGGTTTCATGTACTATTTGAGATATGGTAGAGTGGCCAATTCGGTAACTATAAGAAATAGTTTTTAAAGAATCTCCGGTCGCCAAATATCTGTAAGAGAAAATAGTGCACTTTAAGTTCCATAGTGTATCCTGTAAATAAACAATTTATTTAAAATACTAGCTTTTCAATTTTTTTTGTAATAGGGTTTTTTATTGTTGCAGATGCTGTATGCAAAAAAAGGTGGGTCAACATCCGGGACCAATTTAAAAAATGTTTGAAGAAAAGGAAAACAAAAAGTGGACAGGCAGCTGAGCCACATAAAAAAAAATACAAATATGAGGAAACATTGCAATTTTTGACGCCATACATAGAGGAGAGGAACACAATTTCAAATGTTGACTCGCCCAAGGAAAACTACGGAGATTCAATAACAGAATCTTGTCCTCAAGGTCCTGTAGAAGATATAAATATTGATAGCGATAATGGTGAATTCCACGAGCCTATCGCCCCAAAAAAGAGAAAGAGGAAGGAAACTGAAAGTGCAGCTGCTGTGCTTATGAAGTATGTAGTTCAGGAAAATAATTTAAAGAAAAAAAGTGACGAAAAACATGACATAGATGCATTCTTGGATGGACTGGCTCCTACTTTGAAAAGTCTTCCAAAGTATTATCAACATATTGCTAAAGGAAAAATATTTTCTGTTGTGCAAGATTTGGAACGTCGGGCCTTTTACAGTTCATCATCTCAGCCAGCTACTCCACAATCTAGTGCCACTAGTAATTCATGGAATGATGAACAGCATCAATATAATAACGATTATCCTTCGCCAGTAGAGTCGCCTGAAAATCCTACCATTCCCCCATCATCACAACTTACCAATTTTTATGAAAATGTTAACTCTCAATTTAATTTTTAGCAGTAGGTTACATAATGTAATAATAGTATAAAAATAAATAAAGTATAATAAATTTGTTTTCTGTCTATACCTATAACATTTTGTACTACTTTTTTTGACTTACCTTAAGGTTACAGCTAATCTTTCTTTTGGTGAAATAGGTTTTTGAAATTTAGTTTCTTTTTTCATCAAAAAATGTTCCACTTGGTCCAATAGCACAGAAAAACATTCCTTACTCATTCGAAAATAACCATAAAATTTTTGTTCGTCATCTAATAATTCTTTATAGAGAGTTACGAACTCTCCCTCCGATTTCCTTTTTACCCATGCTGGGTGGACTGCCATCGCCTTTTCCTTTTTTCATCTTCATCCAAAGCTACTGCTATCGCTAGCAATTCCATGTTTGTAAAATTCATTTTTTAAACGCACTCAAGACACTCGCAAATTAAAACTAGTTTAGAAAAACCCGTGCAGAAGCCTGAAGCGACCCGTCGTAGCATAAATCAAAACCCCGTACGGGACCCGTTTGGTCCACGTCCCGTGTCGTACACGTCCCGTCCTACCATAAGATTCAGCCTTAAGAAGTCAAAATAAGAGCCTCTAACGACTTTGCACTTCATGTGCAGGACACGGCCGCTTGTTACAAACCCAACTTTCAGTTGTAGTGACATTTTGAAAGGACCTTTAAGTGCAGGAATTATTTGATTTTGCCTGGTTTAAATTGCCTTCAATGAAAAATCCCAAAATTCCAGTCCAAACATTCAACTCTTGTGGATACTTCGTACGCACAGACTCCAATGCTTATTCTCCTAAGACCAATAACGTACAACGGACGGATTATGTTTCTTGTAAAGGAGGGTTCATCTGTAAACAAAATATTTTTAAAAAAAATAATTATTTGCATGGCATCTCTCCATCATAATTTTACAAAATTGCATCCGTTTAAATTGATCACCAGGAAATATTTCTTGGATTGTCTGCACTTTATAATAGTGGTAGTTGTTTCTTATCAAAATATTCCTCACTATTTTTGCATTCAAATCAACTTTATCGGCAATTTGTTTACTTGAACACGACGTCGCTTCAGCCAATGCACAAACCTGAATTTCTCTTATTTCAGCATTTTTTATATCTGCCATTAGTATAGCAAACTTTTCAAATTGATGAATAATGGCCAATAGTTTTCTCTCTAGGTATTGGTCTATTTTCAAAAGCCATAATAAATAATTACTGCTGTTTCTTACATATAAGCTGGATCGGAAATAATCGTCTGACGTTCACTAATAAATCTGTATAAATCACCTTATGAGAAAATAAACTTTTTGTTACTTTTTGTTAGAATTTGGTAACTTGGTTTAATTTTTTTATTCATACTCACTAGTTAAGTTTAGTAAAATAATACGATTAATTTGATCAAGATGTTTATTTTTAAGCGAATTAGTGCCAGCTCCTCTATCAATAACATAACATATCGTTTTCATTCTTAGCGAATTTTTACTTCTACACCATTAACTTGACTCTTCGAGAGCAAAATCATTCCACTTTCGATTTCAATAAATGTTTCAACTTCTTCGTTGAAAGTAAGACCGAAGAGCACTTTCTTCGGCAGCTACTGATGAGGTGCGAATACGTGTATTACGTACCGTTACATAATAAAGAAATCCACGTTTGGATGAGACGTCTACATAGATTTATTAGTCCGATGAAGAGAGATATTTGTGGGTGTCGATTTTTTTGTATGTATGTTTCTTTAAAAGATTTGTGTACTTACAAAATGTGAATGTGAAAGCTTGTTGAATATGATAAATAATTATTTCTTATAAATTTTTGTATAAAAGTTTGCAATAAGAAGGAATTAAAAATATATTCACTTGATTGATTCTAATAAAGAACATTTGACTAACGTACCGTAAAAAGGGGTTACATTGAACATTTTCTTCACATTTTGTTGAATAAGTTTTGTATCTGTTGCTCAATCGAATAAAAAAAAATACCACTTATGGGTCACTATAGAAGCATGACTTTACATACGTTAGATTATCTGTTGGGCGTAGCTATGTAAAAATAGCTATAAAAAAGTTGCTGTTCAATTTTACCCCGGGTTCGGGGTAACATTGAACAGTAGTATAAATCGGTGTCTACGAGTCCACAGGTTAGTTATTTGTTCAATTTAACCCCGCCAGTGAAACAAGCGGAAAAAAACTGGTGGGGAGAGTTTTGTTTGTTTTTTTTTTCTCAATGGTTATATTTATTGACAAAATATTTTTTTACATTCTTTTTTATTAAACTTTAAATTTTTTTACACTGTCTTATAAAATCATATTTCAAACTAAAGAAATTGGTAATTTTCAAGTCAAATGATAAAACATAAGGGAAACGTATAAACGACAGTCTTTAGAAGGATTTTAGCCCAGAGTATACCCATCAAATTGGATCGAAAAAAACCACTTTTCCGCGGCGGTCTTCAGCTGGAGCTGGCAGAAGTCTCTTAAAATCTGAAGAACTTACGACTGAAATGTCGTCTATCTGAAAATAAATCAACAATCGATTTTGGTATAATGCAAAATGCACTGAAAAATTTACCTCTGGCCAATAGAAGGCAGAATTCTTCGCAATTCTCAGGAACTTGACCACATAATCTCCATCAGGCAGTTTTTATTTTATAAGACCAACGAAAAATTTCAAGATCTTTTTGGTTGCGAATCTCACGAGTACATAATCGTCGACGACTGCAGCCCCTGTTGGCTTTTTGATCTCCTCGTTCTTTTCTTGGTGCATTTCATCACAAAATGTCTCGAAATCACAATCAGATTCGTCCTGAAGCTCTAGTTCGTAGTCGGAACTGTCACTATCCAATTCCTTAGCAGACTTTTTCTTATTCTTCGTGGGTGATGCAGAACATCCAGAACTTTCTCCTATTTCAAAATCTTCCCATCCAATGCATTTACCCGGTGTGATGTTAATTTTTTTTTCTTTGAGTTCTAGCTCTCTTTTTGTTCCTAATACCCTGTAGAAATTGTAAAACTGTGTCGTTTAAACTGTTTTCAAAACTTTCATTTGATTCAGTATCATCAGTACCAGGCAATTTCTTTAATATTTGATTTCTGTCTAAAGGGTATATACCCGTTGCCCAAAAGCCACTTTGAAGGTTTTGTTCACCAGTTTCTGCGAATTTTAACATCAGCTTTTTTAAAAGTTTTGGAAACATCTCCTTTGGAAGACCAGTTGATCCCGTTGCTAACTTATAATCGCTGAGTATTGCACGCCATTGTTTCTTCAGTGGTGCGAACACCGCGACATCCAGGGGTTGAGCGATATGCGTAGTATTTGGCGGTAAACATATGAATCGAATATTATTTTCAACCGACAGTCTGATAATTTGCTCAAAAAAATGGCTCGCCAAGTTATCCCTGATTAATACTTTGACTCCTTCTTCATGGAATAAAGGAAAACAGAAGTAAACCAATTTAAAAATGTTGCAGAATCGAACCATCCATGAGCTGTTCGGTTGTATCTGGTTTTATCGGGTCCTCCTTCCGTCCAAGTTGTCCAAAGGTTTTCTGCTTTGTAGACTACATACAGAAGCAGCAGAACTCCTGAAGCGCTTCCACAAAACATCAAAGAAATGTTTGATTTTGATTGAGATAATAAACGTTCTGGGTATTTCACCCCTCTTTTAAAAAAGCATCTTGCAGACCCAGGATCATCCGATAAATTTGTCTCATCGAAATTGTATATACAACCGGGGGAAACTCCGTCTAGACATTGCTCAAGGTTATCAAAATAAGCAATGAAAACTCTAGTGGAAGATGCTCTATTTGGGTTTATATTTTGAGATTTTCTTACACTTATTTCTCTGTTTCTTTTCAGAAAACCTTTAATCCAGTCGATACCAGGCAAATTATTTTTAAACTGCTTAACTCTCTTACCCATTGTATCCAAATGGCTTTTCATAACATGTCGTAAATCGTCGTGAGTCAAAGGAAAGCCCCATTCAGCTTTTTTCAAAAGCATCTTGACCAGTGCCTTTGTCGTTGTTTAAAACTGGGGCCTTCCGACGTCCTTCATTTTTTTGTTGTTCAGTTTGTGACTTAATGTTCCTTTTGGGATTTTGTATTTCTTCGACGCCTTGGAAAGTGATAACTGTTTTGTTTTAATTTCGCGGATTGCTTGATTCAAAGTATCAGAGGTGTAATTTTTGTATGATCGACTACACAACTTTCTAACGTAATCACGCATTTTGGACTGAGATTATCGCACTACACTACCCATTGCACCACAACTGAATTTCCTAACCACACAATGTTCCTACCGCCAAGCCAACCAATGTTATACTGAGCTCTGAGCTAAGTGAATTTCATTCAAATGATTCAAAACGAGGTAGCGTAACGCTAGACAATAATATTTAGATGGAACTCGATTGACGCCGCCCAAGCACGTTCAATCCTGCCGTTCAATGTTACCCCTCGTTCCTAAAATAATTGACATATTTTTTGTATAAATTAATTAAAAATATTCAAAACCCTAATCATTTACGGTATTATGTAGAATAAGGTTCAAATAGGTACTAGTATCGTGTAAAATTAGTCATAAGAAGATATCTTTTGCATATCGCCAGCTGCAGACCAAAGTTTGAGAGATTTTTTTTTACTACCTTTTATTTCAGAAACCATTTTTTATTTCATTTTTGTTAATTTTGAGAACCTGCCAGAAATTTTATCAGGAAGTCCAAGAAAAACATATTTGCAACCCTCAAAAAAATATATCGGCCCCAAAAAAAAAGTTTACGCCAACTTGTAGAAAAATATAATCTTCATTGCAAAACTGTTCAATGTAACCCTCGGGTTCAATGTAACCCCGTTTTACGGTACAAGTTAATTTCGTCTTTAATGATCAATATTAATGCTATAAGAAAATAATAAAAGTGACATTACTTTGAAACTTTTACCTTAACAAGACCATAATCTCAGTGAAAAACTTATCTTTCCAGAGGAGAGTTTGAGGCACATATAGTGCAGATGAGGACTGATAATATAAAATTCTTTTAATGTAAGTTTATTCTTCTTAAAAAGTAGCTGTAGGTTAAAATTTGGGATGTATACAAGCCAATAAAATCTCGTTTTCAATTCACTCGGCATATACCGTTTGAGCCTGCACACCACAGTGACCTATGGATGCAAAGTTGCGATAAAACTTGTTTAGGTGAATTTAAAATTTAAATATAAATAAAATAGGCTTCCCAAAATGAATTAAATGCCAGTCGATATCGATCTAATAGGAAACACACGATTAAGGATGAAGGAGACTTTCGTGAGGTTGGAGAAGAAAGCAGAGAAGATGGGGCTCCATATCAACGAAAACAAGACGAAATATATGTATATGAGCCGCAATAACCAAAGCAGAGACAGAATCGATCAGAACATCACCATCGATAACTTTAACTTTGAGCGCGTTAGAGAATTCAAGTATCTTGGAACAACAATAACTAAAGACAATAACGGATCACAAAAAATAAACAACAGAATTCAGGCCGGCAACAGATGTCTTTTTGCTCTACAAAACCTTATAACATCGAAACAACTAACAAGACGTACGAAGATACAGGTCTATAGAACAATCATACAACCGTTGTGATGTATGGAAGCGAAACGTGGACGATAACAAGGGCAAACGAAGAGAGACTATCCTAAGGAAGATCTTTAACCCTATGCTGGATGAAGCATCAGGACAATATAGGATAAGAACTAATAAAGAGCTCTAAGAACTTTACCCAGACGCCACCATCATAAAAGAGATAAAGTCCAGAAGACTCCAATAGGCAGGACGCCTCAGAAGACACTCTGACAAACAAACCGTAAGACTGGTGTAGGAGGAAATCCCAACTGGAAGGAGACCACGCGAACGCCCTTGTCTCCGGTGGCGAGATAATATAGCAGAAGACCTAAGCACTACGGGCGTGGAGAATTGGATGGAGGTTGCTTAAGACAGAAAACAGTAGAGGCATGTTCTCGAGTCGGCTAAAACCCACAAAGGGTTGTAAGTAAGTGGATTATTACGAAAAATCTTATTAAATGCCATAACAATACAGATGTTGCCGCCATCACCCATAAACATCTGCTGGAGAGTGAATTAAAACCACAGTGCTACGTATGTGATATTGTGCTCAGTGTTCGCGATATTTTACTAGAGTGTCTTTTATATTGCATGGAGAGACTTCAATATAAATTACACGATACCTTAAAGGCAATATTAAGTGACGGAACTGATATGAAAAATTTGACATCATACTTATATTCCATAAATGTACTAAATAATTTGTAAAACTTTAAATTGTACAACGCCAATGACCCTATGAGATTGAGGCATAAATAAATAAAAAAATACAGGTGTTCTAATTTCTGGAAAAATGGAAAATTTAAAGAAAATTTCCTGACTATTACATTTAAATAAACTGAATATTTTCTCTCACTAAAGCTCTCGAGATGCACCGTAAGCTCTTTTTCTCAGCAGTTCTTCGAATTCGAACCTTCGCTAAGTTATTTTTATGAATTTTTTACCAAAAAAATGGAGCGGTTTCTCCGAATTTTGCCGACGCTGTGTTGAGAAGTTTGCTTAACAGAGATTTCAAAATAACCGTTGAGTATAGGGAAATATAACTTTAGATTATATCGAAAAGTGGAATGGTTTTCAGTTTCACGGTCCAAATAATTTGAAAATCGATACAACTAGCGAATGCTGGAAGTAAAAAATAAAATTAAACTGTGCCGCTGCATTTTAGGCCTGTAACTGAGACAGCGGACAAAAATAAAATACGGAAATGGAGCAATACAAAAGTTCTTTTTATGTTTTTGTTTATATAATCAATAAAGTTAAAAATTTCGTTAACTGTTGAGTTAACTATAAAATGTTTATAACAAATAGCAATATACAGGGTGTAACAAAAAGGTAGGTCATAAATTAAATCGCGTAGTCTGGGACCAAAAATAGTTCGAGTGAACCTAACTTGCCTTAGTACAAATGTGCTTATGAAAAAGTTACAGCTCTTTGAAGTTGGAAAATGAAAATCGATTTTTTCCAATATATCAAAAACTGTTAGAGATTTTATATTGAAAATGGACATGTGGCTTTCTTATGTGAGGAAACAGTAAAATTTGTGCACCCCATAAAAAATTTATGGGGGTTTTGTTCCCTTTAACCCCTGTTTGTATACGTTCCAATTAAATTATTATTGTGGTACCAAATAAAATGTAAAATATAAATAAATTTTCATATTATTACCAGGTCTCTATAATATTACTTCTTAACCATTTACAAATATGTGGTGG
Organism: Diabrotica balteata; assembly: GCA_918026665.1. Lineage (NCBI taxonomy): Eukaryota > Metazoa > Arthropoda > Insecta > Coleoptera > Chrysomelidae > Diabrotica > Diabrotica balteata. The sequence continues at coordinate 17,012,371 of OU898281.1, read as the reverse complement.
ATTTTACAAATGTTTAAAATGACCTCCATTTTCTTAAATACACATTCGACACCATTTTAAAAAGAAAAATCGAATATTTTTGAAAATTGTAGGCTTCTGACGAAATCAATTTGCAACTTCAATTATTCTATACCTTATATTCTATTCCTAAATAAGACTTACTCACAATCAATTTAATTTAACTATCAGACGACCGGTTTCGCTTTCTACAATATACTTTTGATATCTTAATTGAAACAATTTATAGACATTAATTAATATCAGCATATTTCATAAAACTAGATAACTTAACTTGCAGTATTGAGAAGCAGAAGAACAACTGTCACATGCTAACCTACATCTGTCAAATTTACCACTGAAATCTAATAAATAACACATAAAAAACTCATTGTGCCCAAGACTGAAATGTAGTGCATAAAAGTCCTTCCCCCTTTTAAATTTAATGTTTGTTTCGTCCCTTCTAAGTGTTTTCTGTTTTAGTGTGTTTTAAATTGTCCTTAATTGTTTTAATTCTAATATTTTATTTACTTGACTTTACAATAATCTACTATTTTGCCAATAGAACTTTATCAAAGAGATTTGATAACTACAAGTTGAAAAATAATTATTGCACACCCACACAATTTGTACATCTAAACTTATTCATTGTCATAAAACTGTCACCTTCATAAAACAATTACTCAATAAATAACATTTCATTACACATTTCATAAATATATCTCTCGAATAAGTATAAATAACTTTTAATAATACAATGGTATATTACATCACTTTCATTTAATAAACAATCACACACATATCTCTGCTTCATTGGATCAAATCTATCTCCTCAAGAACTTCCCGTTTACTGTCATACAACTACAATAGCAGAATTGAGTTCTCCATTCAACAATACATAGTAGTTTCAACCATGCTCTACCATCCATCAATTAAAAGAGTACCGGCATGTAAGTAATGTTTATTTATTTGCTCATTTATTAATTTATTACAATCTAATAGACTATTTTATAACAATGTGTGGGCCTTACCTTGTCTGTTTAAACTTTTTATACCATTTTATTCAACTTACTCTTTTTGAAATAAAACCACAGATGTAATATTGGCATAATTATTGTAATTTCCATCATCTACTTTGTTTATCTTTATTAGACAACACCCTAATATGGGTTTTTATCATTTCAGCATTTATTTAACTTTGTATCGAGACCTGAAGATGCTTTGCATATTGTAGAAAGCGAAACCGGTCGTCTGATAGTTAAATTAAATTGATTGTGAGTAAGTCTTATTTATTATTTCTTTACTAATACTTTTAAATTATATTTTTAAGTATAAATTAAACATAGAGATTAAGTATCTGACTCCCTTTTTAAATATTATGTGCTACAACTACAGTAAGTAAAACAGCAGCACAGTGCAGCATTGCACTGGACTATTTTAACCAAATATTGCGTAAATTTAAAAGGTTCAAATGTTTCGCAATGCATTTACCCTGCAGATGTTTGGTATTGTAAATGAATATTTCATCCTGAAATTTCCACTAATGATACTTTGAATTACCCACTTAAATATGCAACGAACAAAGTTAGATTTTGAAAATGTGATAAATATTTTGAACTGAAATTATTTTAAAAGAAGACTGGCGGAGAATCGATGCAGTTTTTTTTTCATTCTATAAAAAAAGATTTGTAAAACATATTGTAATCCATGTTTCCTGATAAGATTGGGTAAAATTGGGTATGTCCACTTAGTAGATTAAATGTGATCAACAGTTCCTCTGTTTTTATTTCAATACAGCAGCGGTCCTCACATAGGTTTCTTCAGGTTAATTTTGAACTATCATAAGTATTTCTGATGAGAGTAGAATAACTGTAAACTCGTCTAGAAGAATGCTGGAGTTTGAATTGAAAGGACCTGCAGAGAAACACCTCTGTAATTCTGATATAATAATTTGTTTCCCTTTTATGAAAAAGGCAGATCATACTTTTCTTCTATTAAGGGATTTTTCTTCTATCCATATTTCTTACCTCCTGCCTGACTCGATTTGATGACATTGTCAGGCAGGGAGTTTGACTTGGGCGGTACACCTGTCAAATAATAACGTAGGTGTCCTAAGAGTAGCCCATCGGGGACAGACACGCAGCGTACACAAGCGGGCAAAAGCTGGTTTGAGTCTAATGTTTCGTATACAAAAGACACGAGCCCGTATTTCCATTAACACATTCATTGCCGATTACACCTATATGTGTATTCCGTGTTAATATACATTCAATTCAATCTTACTCTTGGAATAAGTCATGGAATTTCGACTTTGAATGATTGAATGCAGGTGACGTCATTTTGACAGTGTTTATAAATATTTGGTTATATTTCATTAGATAAACGTCACGTAAACGATTATTTTGTTATTTTTGACAAGTTTTTTGTGTTTTATTGTTAAATAGTGGTCATTTTAAAATGGAAAGTCAACCGGGACCTTCTGAAATTAAAAGAAAATTAACAATTAGGGAGGTGACTCGTCCACTAACGGTAGAAGAGATATGACATATTTTAGAGTCGGACGACGATGAAAGTGATGATAACTTTTCTGTACACAGTGATGAAGGACATACAACAGACAGTGCGAGTGATACTAGTGACGAGCATGGAATTAATGATATACAGAATGCAATTACAGCAACAAATACGTCCAATGATCAAAACACGACGTGGAGTGATAAAGGAGCTTTAAAGAAAATTAAGTTTGCGGGAATTCAATCATTTGTCCCAAATATGATTGGAAAACATCCTGTTGACTTTTTTATATTTTTTTTTTTGATCAAGAAATAATGAATTTAATTGTAGAGTAAACTAACGAGTATGCCGTCAATCTTTTTTTGGAGAACAGACACGTGAACAATCCCGTATTACATACTGGAAACATCTGACAGTTGATGAATTGAGGACATTTATTGGCTTGCTGCTGCTTACAGGGACAGTTCAATATTCTAGATTAACCGACTACTGGAAGACACATCGATTCTACAGACGTTGTTTTGGCGAGTATACGTCCAAAAATAGATTTTTACTGATATTGAGATGTTTGCACTTCTCATCTGTTGGAGAAAATAACAAAGATCGTTTAGCAAGAGTACACCCCATCATGAATCACTTAAATAATAAAATGCAAGCTATTTACAACCCTGGAAAGCAACTTTCTCTTAATGAGTCCATGGTGTTATGGCGAGGACGTTTAATCTTCCGTCAGTATATTAAGAATAAGAAACATAAATATGGGGTGAAACTTTACATGCTAACAGAACCCAACGGATTAGTCCAAAAATTTTGAATTTATAGTGGATCTAAGGATGCATTGGGCGGAACTGGTCATACCTCAAAAGTAGTTAAATATTTGTTACAAGAAAGGCTACACCAGGGACATTCGGTTTATATGGATCGTTATTATAACAGCTATGAGTTAGCTTCAGACCTTTTACAAAAAGAGATTTACTGCACTGGGACCTTGAATATAAAAAGAAAAATCCACGAGTTATTCAGCAAGTAAAACTTAAACCAGGAGAGAATAAGTCGTTATTTCGTAATGGCGTGCACATTGGTATATGGAGATCCAAACGCGATGTGATGTATATAACGAGTGAATACGGAAACGAAATGACTGAATCTCGAAATACAAGAGACCAGGTAACATTGAAACCACTCGCAATTATTAATTATAATAAATACATGTCAGGCATTGACCAGCATGATCAAATGCAGTCATACTATCCATGTATCCGAAAAACATTGCGCTGGTATAAAAAAATATTTGTCCATATATTACAAATGAGTGTAATAAATTCGGCTATTCTGTTCAACAAGTACTCAGGGCAAACAAAGAAGAACATGTACGATTTTAGATTAGCCCTTTTAGAACCACTGCTACCACCAACAGTTGACCCCAAGGCTACTGCAACCCTACACGAATTACAAAAAATTGATAAACTTACCGAGGAAGAATATAAAGCATCTGATCAAACATTGAAGAAGATGAAAAGAGTCGCAAGAAAAGAGTGTAAAGTTTGTAGAACTCAAAAGAAAAGAACAGCAACTATGTACGTGTATAATGCCTGTGATGGTTCACCAGGATTTTTCGTTGAATGTTTTTTTATTTTTCTTAAAGAATAATACATGTTCGTATAAATTCAAAATCACCTAGAGGTGTAATGCCAGTGCACTGGCAATGAAATTTTCATTAGAGGAACCGTCTACACCTATAGGTGTTTTTTCTTATATAACGAAAACTTATATTTTTTTAATAAAGTATAATAATAAACAGTGTTTTTATAGTAGTTAAACAACATTTTTTCGATTTTATTCTAACCGGCACCGTTATTGCGACTTTACTATAATCGTAGGCAGTGAATGTGTTAAGATTTTGGGTTTACGGTGGCATAAATTCCTGCCAGTAGACCAGATCTTTAGACGGACAAACATAAGCATTATAATTTTTTCCATGTTGGAACTTAAAATTATCTATAGACGACTTACGTACCTTGCTGAGTGTGGTACCTAATATAGTAATTTCCACGCTGTCAATTATTGAGAATCAGCCCTAAGCTTGGGGATTCGTTTGTCAGTTAGATGAAACCTCTAGTATATATTAAAAAATAAAGCCATTTTAAAAGTTCTTCATCTTCTTCTTCAGCCTTCATTTATCCAATGTTGGACATAGGCCTCCTCCAATTGCTTCCACGCTTCCCTATCTTTTGCAATTCTCATCCACTGCTATTCAGCTACAGCAGTTATATCGTCTATCCATCTCTTTTTAGGTCTTCCCATGCTTCTTTTTGTTTCTCGAGGTCTCCAGAATGTCACTTTATGAGACCATCTGTTGGTGTCTTGTCTTGCTACATGTGCTACCCATTGCCATCTCAATGTCGCTATTTTTCCCATGATGTCGGTTACTTTAGTTCTTCGACGTATTTCGGTGTTAGGAATTTTGTCTCTGAGGCTTATATTTAACATGGCCCTCTCCATGGCCCGTTGAGTTACTCTTAATTGTTCTGCCATTTTTCTTGTTATTGCCATAGTTTCCAATCCATAAGTTGCAACTGGTAGTATACAAGTGTCATAGGTTTTTCGTTTTAAGTGAATTGGGACTTTTCTGTCTTTTAAAATGAAGCTCAACTTACCAAAAGCAGCCCATGATAATTGTGTCCTTTTTAATTTCTAGGGTTTGATTTTCCTTTTCGTTTTTAATTGCATGTCCTAGATATATATATATATATATATATATATATATATATATATATATATATATATATATATATATGTATATATATATCTATATATATATATATATATATATATATATATATATATATATATATATATTGTTCTACCTTTTCTATATTGATGTTATCTATCGTGATGTTTTCTAGGCTGTTGCTTAATATCTTTGTTTTGTCGAGATTCATTTTTAATCCTATTTGATTCGATTTGTGATTTAAATCTTGTAGCATTGATTTTAGTTCATGGATATCTGTGCTTATTAGTACTATGTCGTCTGCAAAACGCAAATGGTTAAGATATTCTCCATCTATTTTTAATCCATTTTCGGCCCAATTTAGTTGTTTGAAAACATTTTCTAATGCCAAAGTAAATAACTTGGGTGAGATGGTGTCGCCCTGTCTCACACCTTTGCCAAGGTCTATTTTCATAGTTTCCAGATCATCATCTATTTTTACGTGAAAAGTAGCATCATCGTATATATTCTTAAGGAGGGCAGCATATCTTGAATCTACTCTGGCGTCGTCCAATGCTGTTAAGAAAGCCCATTTCTCGATACTGTCGAATGCTTTGTGATAATCGACAAATGCCAGATGTAGTGGTATGTTGTACTCTATTGTTTTTTCAATAATGGTCCGAATTGTTTGCAAGTGATCGATAGTGCTAAAACCCTTACGAAAGCCTGCTTGCTCCACTGGTTGGTATGCATCTAGTTTAGCTGTCAATCTATTTGTTATTATTCGGGTTAGTAGTTTGTAAAGGTGTGACAATAAGCTTATTGGTCGGTAGTTTTCTATATTTGCGGCGTCCCCTTTTTTATGGAGTAGAATGACTTCCGCATTTTTCCATGTCTTCGGTATTTGTCCTTCCAATAGGCATTTATTAAGTAATGCTCTTATTGCCTCTTCTAATGCAGTGCCTCCCATTTTTAGCATCTCTGAAGTAATTTTATCTTCTCCTGGTGTTTTCCCATTTTTCATTTGTTTTAGGGCGGCTCTAATTTCTGATGTTATTATTTCAGGGAAGTCCTCTGAGCCCACATTTAAGATATGTTTTGTTGGTATACCGGGGTTCGGAATAGTAGAAGTATACAGCTTCTCATAAAATTTTCGGATTTCTCTAACGATCTCTTCCTTATGCGAGCACAATGTTCCACGGTCGTCTTTTATCTTTATGATTTTATTCCTGCCAGTGGATTTACATGTTTTTAGTACTTTCATGTTCTTATTGTTTTCTATGGTTTCAAGAATCTGGTTTGTTCTATAAACTCTGAGGTCTTTTCGAATATTTTTCTTAACGCTTCTGTTGAGCGCTTTATAGTCCGGGTTATCTCTGTTCGTTCTTCTTCTTTTCTCTATCTGTTCTAGAGTTTCGGGTTTTAGTTTAGCTTCCTTTTGTTTTCTTATTCTGCAACAAAGTTTCTTAGTGACTGTTTGTATGTCTTTAGTTATTTTCTCAGCTAGTTCATCTATATTCTTGTGCTCAAAGGTATTTGCTACTAGTTTTCGTGCTAATTCCTCTTGGTATTTCTCTTTATTACTGGCTAGGATGTCTGCCGTCGGTAAAGGGTTTGTTGTTAATAGTTTTCGTCTTTCTCTCTTTACGTTAATACGTATATCAGCACGAACTAGTCTATGGTCACTGCCGGTGTTAAATTTGTTCAATACCTCGATGTTTTTACATATTGATCTATCACTGGAAAGGATAAAATCTATTTCATTCTTAACCTGACCGTCAGGGCTACGCCATGTCCACTTTCTTTGTATTTGTTTTTTATAGAACGTGTTCAGGCAAAACATTTTTTTCGGTGCTTACGTAATTTGCTAATGTCTCTCCTCTGGTGTTTCTGTTGTCTAGACCGAAATTTCCTATGTAGTCTGAGTCACCTGGTATTCGCCGCCTTATTTTTGCATTTATATCTCCGGTGATGATAACATAGTGTGTTTTTTCTAGGTCTTTAGCTCGCGTTATATCTTCGTAGAGTTGTGCAATTGACTCGTCATCTGCAGTGGAAGTTGGAGCATAGCAGTGTATTATCTGTAAGCTATATCGTATATTCAGTTGTATTACAAGATATATTACTCTTTCCGACACTGCAGAGTATTTCACAATCTTGTGTTTTATTCTTCGGTTGACCATGAAAGCCACTCCTCCTTGGCAGTGGTTCTCCTCTGAATTATATTGGTATATATATAATTCAGATTTTAAAAGCTATACATCTGATTTGTCAACTTGTCTCCTCATTTGTTCTGTTGTATAGTTGTATAGTTCTGCCGATATTTTATTTATTCCCGGTGCTATATATATTTTTTGTATTTGCCTTAAAAAGTGTACAAATTTATTATTCCTTGAGTAAACATAATCGAAGTAAACATTTTAATATTGTAATGTACCTACCTACTCACATGTAAGATAATTAAAGTATCTATGTATTTCTATATAGTTTTTAGTCACCTGGTATATGTTATTTACAATTATGAAAAGTTCTCATGTATAATCACTAATAATTATTTGCTGTTAGAAATCAGAATCAATACTCTTCATAAATATTTTCCTATTTAGAATAAATAAGTTTCGCTAGTTTATTCGCCTAATACTTCGTATCTATGGAATAATAATAATTTATTTCTCTTATTTCTTTGTTCGATAAGCTATCCGTATTTGCTATTTTAATATTAATATTTGAGTCCAATCTCTTGTACTCAAATCCATCCAGAAACATCGTTAAATAATTGTAGATAACAGAACTTATAAATTCATAGTTTTAAGAAATAACAGGCAGAGTGTAATTTTCATCCTCTAATATAATAAATTTATACATGTCAATATATTCTGTTTAATTCCAAAACAAAGAGTTAGTCCGGAGAAGAAATAAACGCATAGTATTCCATAACAAAATTTGGTGTCAGAACGTGGGATATTAGTAGCAGAGTTCCTCTGATTGCTGATAGAAGGAGAGCTGAGGAATTTTTGAATTGACTTGTTTCCTTCGAGGAATCATTCAAAAAAAACTGTCAGTGTGGAAAAATCGCCACTACAACTAATTACATTGGGGTCCAGTACATCCAGTTCGAAATCCAGTTCCAGTCATAACCCAATTGTAGTTCCATCGGAAGTAGAGGTGAACCCGTGGAATAATAGACTATGCGACCAACAACAATATTCTACTTGTAAGTACATTCTATCTTAAATTCTGTCTCATATTTTAAAAATCTTGTAAACGTATGTCTACTTTATATCCTGATATAAGTAACTTATTTGACGAACAAATACCTTCTCCCGACTCAAATTCTCTTTCAAATTCTTCTACTTCTAATTCAAATAAAATGTCAGTATCAATTGAAATAGCTGAAAAACTTCTCATTAGATTTGATGGTACAAAATCAAAATTATACGAATTCATAGACAATTGTGATAAAGCATACAATTTAGTAAATCCGCAATCCAAACCCATCTTATTAGCCATTATAGAAACTAAATTAACCGATAAAGCTAGGGCCATAACTAGAAACAGAACATTTGACGAATGGAAAGATTTAAAAGACTTCTTATTAGATGCTTATTCTGAACGCCGAACTGAAGGTCAGTGGCAATTGGAATTACATTCCTTACGTCAGATGCCCAGTGAAAATGTAATGTCATTTGCAAATAAAGTTGAAAATTGCTATATAAAATTAATAAATACACTTGATCCAGACTTATCTCCAGATGCAAGAAATGCATGTACTAAACTCTTAAAAACTCAAGCACTAAATGTCTTTATTAGAGGATTAAACAAAGACCTCTCTATTTTAATCAAAGCCCGAAATCCAGATTCCTTAGAAAGAGCTGTTGCTATAGCAATTGCCGAAGAACAAGAACAGTTATCAAGACAAGAAATTTTCAGACCATTCTGTAATATTTGCAAACGAAATAACCATTCCTCAAATAACTGTCGATATAAAAACAATTCAGATAGAAATGTTAGACATCTTCAAAATTCTAGTTTTCAAAACCCAAAATATCCTAATTCAAATCTTCAAAGGTCAAATTCTCAAAATCAAAATTATAAACCTTCAAATTCAAATTCCAATTCTGATTTTCCTCCAAACTTAAGAAAAGAAAATACCAACACTTCCCAACGTTTTTGCAGATACTGCAAAAAACCAGGTCACGTTATAGAAGAATGTAGAAAACGCGAATTTAACAATAAAAACAAAAATCCAACAAATTCTTTAAACTTCCAGAATCCTCGACAACCAACGGTCGATTCTCGAGGAGTTCGTTCAGTTCAGGCCGTATCACAACCATCAACTTCTCAGTCACTTCCTATGTAGATTTACCCTTAGTAAATAATTCTAATCCATCCTCTTGCAAGTTTCTAATCGATACAGGCGCAGATATTTCTTTAATTAAATATTCAAAAATACTAAACATTCCAAAAATTTATTCTAAGTCTATTACTCTACGAGGCATTGATAAAAATGTCTTAAATCCAAATAAAACTATATGTAGTTGTAACGTAAATTTCAAGATAAAAGATTTTGTCCAAACTCATGTTTTCTATGTCGTAGAAGACGATTTTCCTCTTCATTTCGACGGTATATTAGGTAGCGATTTTTTTGAAATAAATAAATGCCAAATTGATTATAAAGAAAATAAATTAAACTTTAAAAATTGTTCTATTCCAATTGAATATATAAAATCTCCATTAAACAATGACAATGACGAATTTCTGAGAGATCAAAATATCGAGACAAGTTCTAATATCGATGAAATATTTCCTTATGATGCTAAATCCATAGAGGATCATTCTTATTTAGAAACCAATGATATCCAAATAACCTTAAGTAGTGAAGAACTACTATCCAATCCAATTCAATCTAAATCTAACTCTAAATCCAAAGAAAATTCAAGTCCAAAATGTGTAAAATCCACTGAGATATGCACAAATAAAACTTGTAACTCTTCACGAAATCATAAATCAAAATCTTGTTCAGAAGAAAAATCCTGTTCAGACGATCTTATACTAAATCAAAACTCTAATTCTAACTCAAGAAGTAATAAAACTATTCTATCCGCAAGAACTGAAACAATTGTTCAAATTAAAGTAATAAATAATGAATTAAGCGAAGGATTATGTCCCGAACGCGAAATCTTTAAAGGTGTATTTTTATGTCCTAGTGTTGTTAAAGTAAAAAATGATTTCTTTTTAACCTCAATCGTAAACACTACTGAAACGGATGTTGAATTAAACGATATTCAAGTAGCAATAGAAAAAATTCCAAATTTACAAAACAATGCAAATATACGAAAAATGTCTTCTTATAAAGATAATACGAATTCTAACAGAATTGCTAAATTAAAAAATGCCTTGAGAACAGATCATTTAAATAGTGAAGAAAAATCATCTTTAATTTCTATTTGCAAGGAGTACAATCATATCTTTTATCTGGAAGGAGATCAACTTACCAGTACAAATGCCATAACTTGCAAAATTCCTTTAAATTCTAATGTACCTATTAGCACTAAATCATACAGGTATCCTGAAGTACACAAACATGAAGTCGAAACTCAAATAAAAGGTATGCTAGATCAAGGTATTATCGAAGAATCAACTTCGCCATGGAATTCGCCCCTTTGGGTTGTGCCAAAAAAGGCCGATGCTTCAGCAAAGAAGAAATGGCGAATTGTTATAGACTATCGACGACTAAATGATATTACTATAGGAGATTCATTTCCACTTCCGAATATAGTCGATATATTAGACCAATTGGGTCATTCAAAATATTTTTCAACAATAGATTTAACATCAGGATTTCACCAGATCAAAATGGATCCTGAGGATTCTCCAAAGACTGCTTTCTCAACTCCGTCTGGACATTATCAATATTCACGAATGCCATTTGGATTAAAAAATGCTCCCAGTATTTTTCAAAGGCTAATGAATACTGTCCTCTCAGGAATACAAAATTACAGATGTTTTGTCTATCTCGACGATATAGTCATTCATGCCGATACATTAGAAAATCATAATAAAAGATTAAAAGAAGTATTCGAAAAATTGTCTACATTCAACTTAAAAATACAACCAGATAAGTGCGAATTTTTTCGTCGCGAAGTAATGTATTTAGGACATTTAATAACTGAATTTGGTGTCAAACCGGACGAAAAAAGGTATGTGCTGTTACAGATTTTCCTATACCCAGAACACAAAAAGATATTAAGAGCTTTTTGGGTCTCACTGGTTATTATAGACACTTTATAAAAAATTTCAGTGCTTTAACACAACCTTTAACAAAACTGCTGAGGAAAAATGTTGAATTTAATTGGACAAGCATTCAACAACAGTCATTTGAAAACCTGAAATCAATACTTTGTTCAGAACCAATACTTCAGTATCCAGATTTTACCAAACCCTTTGTCTTAACAACGGATGCTAGTAATTATGCAATAGGGTCCATACTTTCTCAAGGTAAAGTACCAGATGATTTACCTATTGCTTATGCTAGTCGTACCTTGAACAAAGCGGAATCAAACTATAGCACAACAGAAAAAGAATTACTTGCAATTGTATGGAGTGTTAAACACTTTAGACCATATTTGTACGGAAATAAATTTTTCATTTATACGGATCATAAACCACTCACATGGCTATTTAATGTAAAAGATCCCGGATCAAGACTCGTTAGGTGGAGATTAGCATTAGAAGAATATAGCTATGAAATTATTTATAAACCAGGTAAATTAAATCAAAATGCTGATTGTTTAAGTCGTCCTCCTTTAACCATATCTGAAACAAATATTTGCGAAGAAAACAAAAACCCGGCAACAATCACCTTACAAATAAACAAAATGAGTAAAGAAAATAATGACACTTATTCACAGTTCTTATCTAAATCCGAAACTATATTAATAACAAATGATAATATAAAAGAAACAAATGAAAAGATTACATCATTTTCACAAAATTTAGCATTGTTTGTTTCCGTAGATTTAAATTTTAATGAGATCGTTCAGAAACAAATAAATAAACAATTCAGTCATATAGAAAAATTGAAAGCCAAAAATCCAAGACTAAATGACATTATATATATTTCTGATCAAAATAAAAACTTTTATTACATATTTATAAAAAATAATTATTGGGACAATACCTCTTATGAAGATATATTTAATTCCCTAATAAAATTAAGAGACTGGTTATTAAACGATAAAATATTAAAAATTTGCCTACCCAGAATAACTTTTAGCTACGATAAATTAAGTTGGGGAAAAATTAGATCTATGATTAGATTTATTTTTAGAAAAACTGATATATCTATTATCATTTATCATGATATACTAACAAATCCTGAACCTGAGGAAATAACTACAATATTACAAGAGAATCACACTAGTCCTACGGCTGGACACTCTGGTTTTCATCGGACATACAATCGTATAAAAAAACATTTCAAATGGAATAATATGAAAAATGATATTAAAAACTTTATAAAAACCTGTGAATCTTGTCAGAAAATAAACTCGTTAGAAAAAAATTCGTAAAGCCCATGGAGATAACAACAACAAGCTCAAATCCATTAGAAAAAATATTTTTAGATATAGTAGGTCCTTTACCTTTAACCGAGTCAGGTAATAAGTTCATATTAACATTACAAGATGACTTAACAAAATTTTCTCAAGCTTATGCAATTCCGAATCATGAAACCAAGACTATCGCTGAAAATCTGGTTCGTGGATTTATTTGCAAGTTTGGAAAACCCGATATAATAGTTACTGATCAAGGCCGAGATTTTACTTCCAAATTATTTTCTCAAATCGCCAAGCTTTTTAAAATCAGACATATAAATTGTACTGCTTATCATCCAGAATCAAATGCTGCATTAGAAAGGAGTCACGCTACTTTAGCAGACTACCTTAAACATTATATTAAAGCTGATCAATCCGATTGGGACGAATGGCTAGATTTTGCTATGTTTTCATATAATACAACTAATCATACTTCAACCAAATTCACACCATATGAACTAATATTTGGATATACACCTAATCTACCTAGCAGTATAATACGACCAGTAGAACTCAAATATACATATGAAGATTATTTAGATAATTTAACACTTAAACTTAGAAAATCTCATGAGTTAGCAAAAACGAATCTATTAGAATCTAAAGTAGTCAGTAAAAAATATTATGACCAAAAGATTAATGACACCGTTTTCTTAGAAGGACAATTAGTATATCTCCAAAATGAGCAAACAAAGAAGGGTCAAACCAAAAAACTTACACAAAATTATAATGGACCTTATAAAATTCTAGAGATAAATTCTCCTGTCAATTGCACAATTTTAGTAAATAAAAAACCAATAAAAGTTCACATGAATAGATTGAAACATGCTTTTGTTTCAGGTATGCAATAATATGGCTGACAAATAGTGAACAAATTCACAAGAAATATACCAATACTCCTATCAACAAATCACCTGGAATCTATTACGAACACATAAAAAATGTTCAATTTATTGAAACTCATTGGAACATATTAAGTCATATTCCTTTACAACCTTTTACAGACAAATTAAATTTTGTAGATCTCACCTATCAAAAAACATTAAGACTGTGTCAAAACAAACCAGTTCTTATTGAATTACGATTATGTGATACTTCACTAAAACTCTTAGGACAAATCATACCTAGACTCTTTCAAGATGAACAAACTTTAAAAAACATAATTCTGCATGAACATTTTAGACCAAAACGCGCTCTATTTAATGCAATTGGATCTGTTTTCAGGACCTTATTCGGTACCTTAGACAGTGATGATGCTGAAAATTTCAATAATGCTATTAACAAAGCTGAAAGTAACGAAAATCATCTTCTTGATTTACTAAAACAACAAATTCATGTAGTAAAAGCCACGATTGCAAATTTTAATAACTCTATTACAAATCTAGACCGAAACAAAGTGATTTTTGATAAAAATTTTGAATCAATTACCAATTACACAGATAAAATGAATAATAAATATTTTAATTTAGATTTAAAACAAAAAATTGAAGAACATTTTACTTTACTAACTTTCTTTATAACAGAATTACAACAAGAATATTCTACTTTAATAAACGTTATTCTATTTGCAAGAAATAATAACCTTCATCCTTCTGTTATAACACCTGAGCAACTAATTCAAGAATTATCTAAAACGGTAACGCATTTACCTAGTACATCGACTTATCCATTTCCATTGACTATCGATTATGCTCATAAATATTTCGATATCATTTTACTTAAATATATATATTTTGATAACAAGATTTTAATTACGGTTAGTATACCTTTGGTTAGTAATACTCCTTATTCTCTTTTTAAACTAATATCTCTTCCTATAATTCATCCAACATTAAAGAGACTTACCTTTATTCTTCCATCTGTCAAATATCTTGTTCTTTCAGAAAATAGAAACATTTATGTTACTATTGATACATTAGAAGACTGTTATTCATTAGATGAAGAAAAACTTATTTGCAAAAATCCTGATACTTTCCGATTTACACACACTAATCCAATTTGTGAAACTGAATTGTTAACTTCAATAACAAACATACCATCTAGTTGCGATACTCGTATAATTCAAACAGAATATGAAATTTGGCATAAATTAAACAAACCAAATTCTTGGATATATGTTTTACCCAAACCAACAGATTTAACTTTAAGCTGTCAGACTAGTACGCCAATATCTATTGTTCTTTCAAACACAGGTATTTTTTCTACTTCGAATAATTGCAAAACTTACACCGGATCAACTATTTTGATATCTGTCTCAAATCCAAAAGAAAGTAATTTTCAGTCTATCATTCCAGATTTATCCCTTCCAGAAGTCTGTTGTGATGATATTAAGATAAATAATGAATCCAAATTACACCTTGTTCCCTTACAATTAAATAATCTCGATCGAGATGCATTAAATTTAGCAAGCCATAAACTAGATAATTTAGAGAAAATGACCTCAGAAACAAATATTAATTTTTCAGACACAATAAAAAATAGTTCTTATTTCACTTATGCAATCTTATTTTTGATAAAATGTATGTTACTTTATATTTTATACAGGATAATTAAATATTTTTACCGACGATTTCGTAGAAATCCGTCACATAGTTGTCAACAAATTACAAATTGTTTAACACTAAATATATGTCAAAGTAAACGAAAACATGTACATGAGACAGATTTAAGTATAGATTGTAAACATAATAAAGACAATAATTATAGTGAATCCAAAAAGTGTGAAGAGACTAGTTTCACAGAGACTACACCGATAAGACGAAGTGAAAGACTATCGAGACTAAAAGAAACTATTTAAATGTGTTAAAATAAAATAATAATGTATACAAATGTTTTATACCATTTAAATGAAAATTCATTTTACAATTATTTTCATTCTTACAAAAGGAGGTGTAATGTACCTACCTACTCACATGTAAGATAATTAAAGTATCTATGTATTTCTATATAGTTTTTAGTCACCTGGTATATGTTATTTACAATTATGAAAAGTTCTCATGTATAATCACTAATAATTATTTGCTGTTAGAAATCAGAATCAATACTCTTCATAAATATTTTCCTATTTAGAATAAATAAGTTTCGCTAGTTTATTCGCCTAATACTTCGTATCTATGGAATAATAATAATTTATTTCTCTTATTTCTTTGTTCGATAAGCTATCCGTATTTGCTATTTTAATATTAATATTTGAGTCCAATCTCTTGTACTCAAATCCATCCAGAAACATCGTTAAATAATTGTAGATAACAGAACTTATAAATTCATAGTTTTAAGAAATAACAGGCAGAGTGTAATTTTCATCCTCTAATATAATAAATTTATACATGTCAATATATTCTGTTTAATTCCAAAACAAAGAGTTAGTCCGGAGAAGAAATAAACGCATAGTATTCCATAACAATATTTATATTTTGTTATTTTCTACGCAGGCATTCGTATTTGTGCAGTTTTGAATTTTTCAAGCAATAGTCAAACATTTTCTTGAAATACGAGCCACAACCTGTTTCTCGAATTTATTTTCTCAGCAAATCGGTAGTTACGATCAGAAAACTGGAAAATATAAATATAATTGCCTCGGAATCATGTATGGAATACGAAATACGAATTCTTTTTGAAAAATTCCCTAGAGATTTTTGCTGTTGACATATATGGGTCGGATTTTAGAGGTGGTCTGAGTGAGTAGGTAGTTTATATTTATGTATGTAGGGCTGTGGTACAAGGAAGACGGCCGTTTTATATATTTTTCTACTACCCACGCCGTTAATATAATATTAAAAAGCTATTATGACAAAAGTAGGTATTTCGAGTTTTTTTTAGTAATAAAATAAATGTGATTGTATAGGATAATAAAAGCAGGAGTTTTTAGTACAGACACAGTAAATTCAAAACAAAATTAATACTTTGGTTCCCATACTTCGAAACTGACAGATAAGCGTGATTTAATCATTTATATCGTTCCGTTCTCTGGAACCAAAGCATTATTAATGGATTGAATGAGGTAGGAGTCGGTCAGATAGCCAAGCGGGCTGGGCGGCCGGTTACCCATTCGCTTCATTGCGAGTGGTTCAAAAGAAGTGAGTTCGATCCCCTGCTCGGTGTACAGAAAACAAAAAGGCTAACGCAGCAGTTTAAAATTCTCAATGAATCTACGGCTTAGTCTAGAATATGCTGGTGTCTGATCGGCCTATAGTAGAGCAGTACGGCAAGAGATCAGGGCTTGCGTCTCGGTGATAATCCTCCATAAATCCCTACCGGAAGGGCGTGTACCGCCTAAATACCGGGTATATATATATATATATATATATATATATATATATATATATATATATATATATATATATATATATATATATATGTATATATATATATGTATATATATATATATATATATATATATATATATATATATATTATGAAAACAGAAATACAATAAATTTATTTAAATAGTGGTTAGAGACATAATTTGTAAGTTAGATACTAGATAATATTATAAAAAAATAATTATATGAGGGTATTTTTAAGAATTTAGCATAAGAATTAGGTTTAAGAAATTTTTTATTTTATTTAATATTAGATATATTTGAGTCAGCATATGCAACCAAACATACACTGTAGTGTCAAAGTCAAGAAATTATTTATTTTTGGAATGTTAATTTAGAATATAATTGTGGATGTAAAATTGTAAAAATATAGTTCATATAAATGTTTAAGTTACATATAATAGTGTAGTTCTGATCTGGAGAGCCTAAAGTCAAGTAAATTATAGATAGAAAACTCTAGAAATGTCAATGGGACTATTTACATAATACATCACAGGCAGGAAATCATTCCAGATTGTTCATATAGAACAAATAGAAGGATTCGAACATGATTTATTGCTGGAATGTTCTGGAAACAAGGAAAAACATATAAAAAGCCATGTAATTAGAGTTTAGTCAGTCAGTTTAGTCAGTTATGAGTTAGAGTTTAGTCAGTTAGTTATTAGTTCAGTTACCAGTTCAGATATCAGTTATCAGTTATTAAAGTTATAATTCAAGAATTTAGTTACAAGAAGATTATTAATTGAGTTAATTATAACAATTTAAGGATTATTAAGTCAGTTATTTATGAGGTTATGAAGAGATTATTCAATGCTAGAAGAAGGCAAGTTAAATGAATTATTAAGTTAAATACAGTTGGAGATTAATTATTACTACAGTAATATAGTGACAGTTTTGAAGTTAATTTATTGAAATAAGCATTCAATAATACAACCACAAGATCCAGTATATTTCAAAGTACATTAAGTATATGGAAATTACAAGGAGTTAAATATATATTTATATGGTGAGTGAAGATAATTCAGAAGGTAGATATTAACATAGTTGGATAACCAAGGCTTAGTAAGAAGATATCGAGTGGTGATAATAACTTTAATTTTGGAAAAACTTTAGGCGTTCAGTGAAAGAAGGTGCCAAATTTTGTTAATAATTTAATAATTGTAAGAATTTCAAATTTTAGATAGATTGTTTTAAATTGATATTGCTTATATTTGATAGATAGGTTTGTTTCAAAATATTTATAATAAAGATAATTTAAAAAAGTACTTACAAACTAATTCTTTGAGAACCGCGATAAAAACCCTATACTTACATATATCATTCAAATTTACTCATTGCTCATACAACAACAACACATCATCACAATTTATATATATATATATATATATATATATATATATATATAAGAGTAAGAAAAAATGCCCTATTATAATAAATGTTTCTCTGAAATAAATTTTGATAAAGTTTCTTAACAAAAACAATTGAATTTGTAAACAAAAATTGAATAGCTACAAATCAGTCTAAATGTCATAAGTACCAACTTAAAAATTCTTATTTTTGACATATTGTCAAAAATAAAATTTTGTTTGAAAAATTCTTTTTTGTTTAGTAACAAAAAAGAAGAAGATTTATTCACCATTGATAGATGCCTGAAAAAATGTAACAAATACGTGGAAAATTCAAAATGTGATATTTTACTGATTGAATATACAAATTACACAGAAATAATATAATTATAAATTTTGCTTAGATTTTGAATTTCTGACCTTTTGTTTAAATTATTATCACTTTTGCTAATACAAACCATTTCCAAAAAAGTTCTTTTAAATTTATTACTTTTACTACATAAAATTTTAATATTATCAAAATCCATAATATGGTCTTTGTCTATTACATGCTCTGCCAAAACACAAGATGGTTTCTTAATTCTGTAATCACTTTTGTGAGAAATAATTCAATTTGAAAGATTTCTTCCAGTCTCACCAATATACTGAGCTTTACACTGAGTACAACCAATGCTGTATACTACATTTGTTTGATCTAATTTGTCTATAGGATATTTAGTTTTGGAATATAAAGATGAAATGGTTTTGATGTTTTTTGTTGCTATTTTTATATTGTCAATAACCTTTAGTGTTTGTATTAATTTAGGAGTTAATGATGGTATAAAAGGTAGTGAATGATAATATATGTTCTGATTGTTGGATACAGTGTTTTGAGATTTAGCAAAAAATAGTGTTAAGTTATTTATATTTAATAAATTAGAAGAAAGCATCCTATGTAGCATATCTGGAGGATAAGAGTTTTCAATTAAAATATTTTTTAACAAATGAAGATCTTCTTGTAGATAGTTTGGATGAGAAAGTTTTAAAACACGTTCCTTTAATCCTGTTATAAGGTTCATTTTCATCTTATTTGGATGATGAGAGTAATAGCTTATAAATATATTACTACATATGGGTTTTCTGAACCATCTGGTTTTCAACATATTGTCTGCATTTCTTACAATTCTCATGTTAAGGAATGGTAAAGAATTATCTACCTCTTCCTCAACTGTAAATTGTATATGTTGAATATGACTGTTGAAAATGTTGACTGTTTCAAGAATTTTTTATTTAGGGAGTGCCAAAACTAGATCATCTACATATCTTTTAATAAATGGAATGAAAAAATTGCAATTATTGATACAATCGCTAATAACATCATCCATGACATAGCTACTTAGAATGGGTAAAATACTAGATCCCATAGGATGATGAGGTATATATATATATATATATATATATATATATTATATATATATATATATATATATATATATATATATATATATATATATACCTCATATATATATATATATATATATATATTATATATATATATATATGAAGTACGAATTTCGATTTTTCTATTACTTAAGTACTTTTCAAACCTTGGCGCCTAACTGTAGTACATAAACATTATTTAATGTCAGCATTTCAACAAAAAACTTTACGTTTCGTTTGTAGCACTCAAACACTTATCGACATTATCGTATAGCAGTTGAAGGGAGAAATACTGACAATCTAACTATATAAAAGGCAATGATGACAAGTCACACCGTTTGTCCAGTAAACACCAGTCTAGTAGTACACCATTTGACATTTCAATCATATTTTGGTCTTGAACCGATGCATTTAATTAATATCTATCTATCTAATTAGCCTTCTTCGGTTCATCTTTGGACATATTCCTCCCCAATCCTTTCCCATTCTTCTCTATCTGTCGCTACAGTCATCCACCTAGAGCCCACGTGCTTCTTGATTATATAATGCTGTATATTGTTCTGAAGCTATTTTCTTGTGGCATTTTAAATTAATTACTATTTAAATAGGAATAAGCCACAATTAAAGATAAAAATACGTTTATTGACGTTTCAATTTCCACTTCGGAAATCGTTCTCAAAATACAAACATTAAATTTATTTCTCAATTTAAATCTCCAACTTAAATGTTCCCTTTGCAACTTAAATATACAACTTCTTTCAGTAAGTTTCGAAAATTGACAAAACTTATCTATCTGAAAGACCTTATTATTCGGTGGAAGAGTTTCTCAACGAATAACTAAGAAATTACAATACGTTTAGGTACAAGCAACTAAAGTATTTTTATATACATATATTTGGGTATCACATGCAGCAACTTAAACTTATTCGTAAACTAGTTCGTAAGGTTTTATTATGTAATTTGCATTTTAAGGTTTTAGGCTTTTAGGTTATTGCATTATTAATAAAAATACGGTCTTTGCTTTGTTTTAAACTTTTGTATTTTTCAGAATATCTATTTTATCAGCCATGTTGTCTGTTTCCATTACGCAAGAATTTTCTCCTATATAGGTACTTCTCAACTGAATAAGTAATTCAAATTCCTTCAGTATATAATTCTCTATTTACTACTTCAGTTTTTTGTCACCATTTGTTTTTATATTTAATCCAGATATTATATGTTTTTTTTACTTGATTTCTCTGTTTTCTCTATTTTATTATGAAGGGGTTTTATTTCTTTTTTTATATCTGCATGTTGCAATGCAGTTGCAACTTGTTTTGTTTTGCTTTTATGTGGGATGTTTCGTATAATTATATAATAATTAAAGTTGGGAAACTTAAAGTTTCCTCTTGGTCAGTCAATTCTATAGAACTATTTCAACATCTAATAATTTTACCCCTTCCCCCCTTCTTTTAACTTTTTACAAACGGCGCGGCGGCGGCTTTTGTCTAATGTGCTCTTAGATATTTTCCACACGATTTTACAACTGTCTTTAATCTTGATTTCTTAGTAGAACAACCAGTAAATTTAAACGTACAATTATAATTCTCGTTTTATTTTATTGGCTTAACGTTGGCTACGGAGTTTTCTCCTGTAACTCTAACTCTAGAAATTCATTAGTCGAGGTTTATCACGGCCGTAATTAATATAACTTTATGCAAACCGTGGAGTGGCAGAAACTACAAAATAAATATGTAACTTGCGCTAATCAGACAGTTTTGTTGGCTTTGTTATATTATTAAAGTTTTGCAGTAGGATGGTGTTTTGGCTAATTTAATTTTGGGAGTGTTATTTGAAAGTTTTGGGGAATGAAGTTATGATGCAGTAACAGAAATTAATTTACGAATGAAAATGATATAGAAAAAGCAATAAATTCTTGTGCTACCAGACTAACACGCACAAATCTGTGTTAATTTACTGTAAAATTGCGTTGCTAATAGTAAAAGGGAGATATTCCTGCTTTAGACTTTTTAAAAGACTCATTATGTAACGAAATCTGGGACGAGTTTTATTAGGTGAAACCTATTTTTTTTTTAATTCCCGGAGTATTAAAGCGACACATGTTCAGGAAAAGGCACTGTAATTATTTTTAATTTTGTTTTTCAGCAGGAGGGTGTGATTTCTTTTTTAGCGTTAAGTTATTATTACAATAATTAAGTAAAGTTATCCTGTGGGAGTCTTTTTTCAGTTCTTCTATCAGACGCGGCCCCCTGCCAATGGGGGATGCTCTCTGGGTATTCTTAGAATCGATGCCCAGAGGGATACCTGCTGTGGAACAAAAACTTACAGCTGACAGTAGGTATAAAATACACACCCATGAAAATTGAGTATAATAATTTAGGTTTAGGGTCGCTGACTGGGGATCGCCAGGGCACGTCTGGAGCCGGCGCTGGACGCAAAGTAAGTCTATTATTATTATAACACATTCAGATTTAGCCTTACGGCTCACACTCCCTCTGAGAGAAAAAAATCACTCATTCCAGATACCTACGGTATCAAAAGGATTGCGCTCTGGTGGGACTCTTTCCGTGTTATCGAGCCCTAGGTAAGCTCTAGGCCTTTTGTCATTTTACGGAACTTAAGGAAAGAACTTACAGATTTAAGTTGCAAAGGGGTATGGTTGTATAATTTTTAAATGGTTGTATAAAGATTGGTCAGCTCTACTAGAACCCCCAAAAGAAAGATCATATCGAAGATGAGACTTGAACAAAGTTATTTTGGAAGATGCTAAATTGATTTCCTTTAAAACAGATCCTATTGCATAGTAGGCTGAGGCTAGTTTCTTACTTAACAAATCGATTTGAAGGGACCATTTGACCATTTGTGGTTGTTTATAAAAATACCAAGAAATTTTACACAATCAACGAAACTAATCTGACTGTTATTAAAAAGCATGGGTTGAAAAGTTCCTTTATAGGATAATGCTACTGTCTTATCCACGTTAAAAGAGAGTAAATTAGAGTCGGACCAGGTTTTTATTTTTAGTTGATCAGAAGTTATAGTTACATGAAGGCTTGCCATATTAGAGTTCCTCCAGATGAGACTGGCATTATCAGCAAAAAGAAATTGTTTCAATGATTTTTAAGTTAGTGATATTATTTATAAAGATAAAGAAAAGTAGAGAACCCAATACTGAACCTTGTGGTACTCCACATACAATATATTTGTGACTAAAGTCAGTATCATTTGCTCTAACTAGTTGTCTCCCATTCCTCAAGTAAGATTGGAACCAATTTAAAGAAATATCTCGAATTCCATACAAATTTAGTTTTTTTTATCAAAATATGGTGATTTACATAATAAAAAGCTTTGGCATTGTCACAAAAAACAGTGCCAGTGTAAAGATTATTGTTTAGTGCTTGATAGATCTCATGGAATACAAAAATATATTACTGGTACATTTATTAGATAAAAAGTCGAACTTACTTTGTGATAAAATGTTGTTTTCCACAAGGACGTAAGTCGGTCTTTTATCCTCTTCATAATTTTCGATATAACCAATAGTAAGGCAATAGGTTTATAGTTGCAAACATTCGATTTTCTCCACTCTTATCCTCCTCCTAAGTGCCCTATTCTATTGAGGTTGGCGATCAATATGGCAAATTTCTCTCTGTTCTGGGCTTGATGGATTAAGTCATTGCCTGTTGTGTGAGTCCAATCTCTGATGTTTCGGAGCCAGGATTTCTTCTTTCTTCCTATACCCCTTTTACCCTCGATTTTGCCTTCTAATATTACCTGGAGCTGCTCAAATTCCTTATGGCGCATTATGTGTCCTAGAATTTTGATTGTATTAACCAGATGAGGTGGTGTGTTCATTATTTCCAGTACCTCTTCATTTGTAGTTTTGCTGGTCCAGCTTATTCTTAGCATTCGGCGGTACATCCACATTTCGAATTAATTTAGTTTGTTAAACCTGAAACTGAAACTGAATGAATTCAGTTTGTCCACTATTATGAAGATTAATAATAATTGCTGTCTTTAGGCACTCTTGAAATATACCTTTTTGAAAGGTATATAACGACTTGCATCTTACCGGAAGGTAAGACACTTCTCCAACCAAATGGACGTCCGTACCTACCGATGCGCTAATATTGATTCAGACCACTTTCGGTTCCAATTCACTCTTAATAACTCTAGATTTGAAGTGGTGCTATTTAGGGGATTTTCTGCTATTTTTTGGTTTTCATTCTCACTATATGACCAATTCATCGTAGTCTCTGAAGTTTAACGAATTCAGAGATTGGTATCTCTTTGAACAGTTAGTAGAGTTTATATTTGTACCTTGTCCTCCATAGTCCGTTTTCCTTAATAGCTCCAAATATATTCCTTATGACTTTTCTTTCAAACATTTCCAGCTTTCTTTTTGTGTTTCATGTCATTACCGATGCCTCTCATCGATAACATATTATGGTCTCAAAATAGTTTTGTAGACCCAGATTTTCAATGTCCAGTGTATGTTTTTGGAGCAGAATACATGTACTCCAATCGTCAGAGACGAAAATGCCGCTGGACGTCTAAAAAGCATACGAATAAACTGAATTTTGTCGAGAATGTTAATTTTAGAACGCCAAAAACGAATCCAAAAAGTTTACCACTTTACCCTTGGACTTTTTCCTAAAACCCTCTTGTAGAGAGGGAAAATGGAAAATAATCGATTTACCAAAAATCTGTACAACATAGAAACAACATTTTCAAAAATAAAAAAAATTGGTAAAATAATTTTGAATAAAAATGTTTATTAAATGTACGAATGTAATGAACCTTTCTCTCAGAAACAACGTTTGAAGCAATCGACAATTTTTAATGTCAGTTGCGCACCCGAAATCAATGTTTAATAAAATTTGTTTCAGCTCCACGGAATCTTGGATTGGCTATATATACGGGAAGGATCAAAACTAACACAAGTCTGTTAATATTTTTTTATAAATGTTTATGTTTATATATATATATATATATATATATATATATATATATATATATATATAATTTTTTTTTATTTTCTGGTTATACTTTTCCATCCGTGTTTAATGCAACTCCAAAATAAAACTTTCTCCAGTTTCAATATTGTCCTCTGATTCAACAGTTACTTTAATTCAACATTTGCCCGTGTTTTTTGTCTTTTAAATATTGTCCCCTCTACGTGGAGGATTTTGGGGAATGCCCCAGGGGTAAAAGTGGTAAACTTTTTTGCATCTTTTTCATAAAATTGATATTCTCGCAAAATTCAGCTTGTTCGTATGATTTTTAAGGGTTAAATCTCTAACGACTATACTAATGGGCGAGTGAAAAGTAAGCTTTGGTTCCCTTTACTATTCTTTTGTAACTATCTGGTTCTTCTGTTACATCCGTGTTTAACGCAACTCCAAAATGAAACTTTCTACAGTTTCAATATAGTCTTCTAATTCAACTGTAACTGTAATTCAGCACTTGCCTGTGTTAAATTTTTTGTCTTTTGAATATTTATTTTTAGTCCGGTCTCATCTGCCCCTATTTTTTGTGAATATATTTCTGCCGCCTCTCCTTCTGCGAGAAATAATGCTGATGTCATCGCACCATCTTTGATGTTTTGCAACAGTGTAATAATACAAAAGTTTACCAAGTTCTCAACATATTAAATAGAAGAGTTTCCTTTGGATTTAGCAAATCTTCAGCGTTCCTAGAACCGATAAGAAGTTACTGTCGCATTGGCCTAGTTCGGTTCACTTTGTAGCTACTCCGCTGAACAGGAACAGGAAGTGATTCATGACCCTAAGGTAAGGGATAAATTTAATATACGGCGGTAAATTACTTGGGCTTTCTCATAGAGTGTATCCAATTTGACGCGTTCCAATCAAGGTGAAAGGACGAACAAAAACTGAATGTGGTTAAATTGACTGGAGGAGAACCTCGAAACGTACACGCGAGGAACGTACGGGATACAAAAAGCTTTTTAATCGATTTAGTGACGGGAATAAGATAAGGGAAAAATTCATATTAAGCTAGGGCAAATTTGAGCAGGAGCACTAAAAGTTGATTTAAATATTTTTATTTCTTGAATGTAAAGCTAAAAGAAATCGAGGAATTGATATATATATATATATATATATATATATATATATATATATATATATATATATATATTACTCCTTTAGCAGCAGCTAATACTAATACCATGGCTGCATTATAAAAATTGTCCATGAGCTTCTCGTCTATTTACTGCAAAATATTTAAGTATTAGACATAGCTCATGTACAGAAGAAAAGAGAAGAATTCTGATTGAAATACAAAAAAAAATACACTGGTTGATTGGACGAAATTCTACGCTGTTTTTACATAATACAATATTATTATATAAACAAATAGTGTGAAACATACTACTGAAAACAATGGTGTATATGTGAAACAAATATAAATAAATATAAAAACAGTTATAAAAATTTGGAACGAAAATGCCACAAATCAACAGAAAATATTTCTATTCAAACAAAAAATTAAATTAAATGATAGGTACTTACCACTGGTCTACATACAATTTCGCCAATTTTCGTCGACTTTTTCGTGGGGTACATAAACGTCTTCGTGAACTACCCATTGAAAAATTATGAACACTCTGGATTGTCAATAGTCTGAATCTGAACTGAACTTTTTCCACTTAACAAGCACTAAATTCTTGTTTCAACGGTGTTTATGATCCTACCAAGAGAGTATAGGGTATATACCTGATACCTAGATATCGACAACAAGGACAGCCTGTGTTGACCAAGAGAGATAACTACTAGCAGAACTTCGAGCTTTTCTAAAGTGAGAAATTTTTTAAAATTTTTTTAACGTTAATTTTAAACAAAAAAATATTGTATACAAACAATTTATTAATATATAAAGAGTTAGTGCTCTCGAACTTTTTAATACTTATCATATAAAAAAATAATAATCTCAATATCTGCCATAGTTATTTTATTATTTTATTTAAACTTTTTCATTTGAATTTAGCTATGCCAGAGTAGCGAGGAACGGCCTTAAGTTTAGCTACCTTCTATAAAACTTATTAAAAAGCTCCCAAGAAATAATTATTGACCGTACTAATAAAATTGCTGTTGAACTTTAGTAATATTATTATAACGTAGTAATTTTATTATACAGATTTAGCCATATGACTCACACTCCCCCTAGGGGGAAAATTCACTCATCCTAGATACCTACGGTATCAAAAGGATTAAGCTCTTTTGGAACTCTTTCCATGTTATTGACTCCTAGGTGACTTGGTACGTCGATACCCCAAAAATTTTCGCACGCATCTGGACCTCGAAAGTAGCACAGCTTTCTACATGATCTTTTATAGATTTTCATTTAGACCCAGCTTTTTTATGTTTTCTAGGAGGTTATTCAGAATGACTTCAGTGGTAGAAAGAAAAATAGGTATCCTCAGGGTACTTTTCATTCTCCATTGTCTCCTTATTTGTATTTCCAGATCTCTGTACTTGCCGACCTTTTCGTTGTACTTAGCACGCAAATTATTGTTGTTAGGTATCGCCATATCGATAAGTGTTGTTTGTCTCGTTAATTTATTAACTAGCACCAGATCTGGTCTATTATGTGCTACAGTTTGGTCTGTGAGCACACTGCGATCCCAGTATAGCTTGTAGATGTCATTCTCAGGGACGTATTGATAATATGGGAGACGGTTTGTTTGTAGGAGTACTAGTTTAAAATCTATCTCTTGATATAGGATCTTCTCTACTGAGTCATGCCGTTCCCTATATTCGGTTGCAGAAAATGCCTGGCAGCCCCCGGTAAGATGTTGGAGGGTTTCTTGGGCTTGACATCCATATTGCCATTTGTCGTTTTGGACCTGACGGTCTTTGACAATATATTTTAGGTAATTCTTGGTTGATATAACCTGATCCTGGATGGCAAGTAATGAACCTTCTGTTTCAGGGAACATCTTTCCTGATGTCTACCAATAGTTCTACGCTATAGTGTCGACATATTATTGGCTGACTTCATTTAGATGTCGCCCGTGAAAAGGTTTGGCCATACAGATGCGCATTTTTTCGTTCTTAGTAAGATGGTCTATGCGCATTTCTTGTTCTCTCAGTTTGATTGGTGTTGTATCATCTACTGCACAAATCACGCCAAGAAGAGTAGATGTCTCCGCCTGCACCTGAAAATAAGTAGTTAAGGGTAGCTAAGCGCGGAAAATGCGTAGGTGTTTAATGCTTTAAACAAATTTTTAATATTAAGATGTGAGCGGAGTAGCTGTTTTACCCTTCGTATGAACTCTGATATTAATTCGATTTTCATTTGTTAATGGTCAATTTTGCTTTACTCCTAGATATTTATACATATCATTTCCGCCCATAGCCTCGATGTTTTGGCTATTTTGCATATCGAATCCTCCGGGCTGAACCTTTCCCTTGACTATTTGCCTAACCCAAAGTGCATACTGATATCATTTGAAAAAGTTTCTACAGTTTTTTGGCATTTGATCTAAGTGGTTTCAAGTGGAAGCCATTAGTTTCAAATCATCCATATACAACAGATGATTAAGCTTCGCCACTAAAGTATTGTTGTTTTTATTGCTAAAACCTGAGTCAGTGGAGTTGAATTGCTGGGATAGTGTGTTTATCGCTAGACAGAACCACAATGGACTCAGCGTGTCTCCTTGGAATAGGCCTCGGTTAATTGCGATATTTTCCGTTTTGATATTGTTTTCACCAGGTATTTGGAGGTGAATTTTAATCTTCCAATCTGTCATTATATGTCTTAAAAAGGTATACTATATTGTCATCGACTTTATACATTCTTAATATATCTACCAGCCATTCATGCGACACTGGGTCAAAGGCTTTCTTATAGTCAATAAAGGCAGTGAAGAGGTTCCTTTTTTATGTATGCCTGGTTAGAAATAACTGAGTCGATAATAAGTTGTTCTTTGCAACTCATGGAACCTTTAGCGCATGCTTTCTGTTGAGGTTCTATGATATTGTTTAGAACGCAGTGTTGGTAGATATGCTGGGCTACACAGGATGTGATCAATTTATACAAAGTTGAAAGACAAGTAATTGGGAGGTACTTGGCTGGATCTTGGGTATTATTTTAATCCTTCGGTATTAAATAAGTTGTTCCGTGAGTTAGGATTGATGGTATTTCCAGCGGGTTAGAAATAACACGATTAATTAGTGTTAGCACTCATGAGCACTTCAGAACTTCTTAAGCCAGAAGTTTTGAACTCCTTCTGGTGCAGATTTCCAGTTATGAAGCTCTTTGATGATATTAGAGACTTCTTCTGTGGTGAAGAATTCATAGACAGTTGTACGGTAGTGTTAACAGCTGTGCGTCGTATCTTCTATCCATCCAGCATTGGTGTTCCAGAGCAACTGGTGTGGAAAGTTGATTTCCCCAAAACTCTTGAATTTCTTCTTGGCTTGGGTATGATTTATTGGCACTTTCGACAGTGGAATTGAGTTTCCTATAGAACGCCTTCTCGGCATGCTCCAAAAGCGCATTGTCACATTTCCGGCTGTTACTGATTTTATACCTCCTTAGTCGTCCTAAATAAACGAAGAGTTTTTGTTTTAATGTACCTAGGCACTATTGGGCTGTGTTGTTTTCTGGATCATACTGCGAGTGTCTTGCAGTGTTTAGCATTATTTGATCAGCGCTTTTAATGCATTTTCTACTAGTTGTTCCTCGTATATATTCTGTCACTTGACCAATGTCCCTACATAATAATTCAATCTTATATACTATATGGTCGCTACCTCAGTAATCTACGATTTGCAGATGACATAATCCTGATAGCTACTGACCTACAAGAAATGCAAACCATGCTTTTAGAACTACATACCGAATCTTCTAAAATAGGACTGAAAATGAATTTAAACAAAACAAAAGTCATGCACTCCGAAAACACCGTGACAATAATAAACGATAAAGTTATAGAAAAAGTTGAAGAATATATATATGGCCTGATAAGCCGCGAAAAATCTCGTTTTGAAATGTATTTAACATATATTAGATGGTCTCGTCTTTTGTCTCATCCTTAGTAGAAACTATTTTTTTTATTTGAAACTGCTTCAACTGCTACAGATAACATAAATATAAAAAAAATTGTTGTAGGTAACTGTTCATAATATTGTCTTTCGAATACGTACAACGGACACTCTACTAAGAAGTGATGTACTGTTAGTTCACTATCAACCGTGTAACACAAAGGTTTGGGTTACTTCTGCAGTAGGAAATCATGTGTGATCTTGATATCTCCTAATCGTAGTCTGGATATGTTTTTAAGATTGTGACACGAATTTCCTTTGATATGTGTTTCTTAGAACATAGGATGTATAGATGAAATTTATTTATAAGAATTTTAAGATCTAAATGGGTATGGTCCTCATTTTGGTTCCATTGAATAATAGAATTAGAAATAGTATAATTAATAAGTCCCCGGAAAATAATCACAAGAATCATCGGTAGAAGTATTATTCAAAATTTGTTCTGTAATTTTGTTTTTAATTCTAGAACAACGGGATTAAATATCAATTATTGCTAATTGCTGATATGTTTACTGTTCGGAGGTTCGATCGAGGATCAAAGTAGAAACTATTGTTTTTAAACGCAACTGCTTATCGATTTTACCAGTAAATTTCGTTTTACATTGATTTCTATTTTTATTTCACTTCCGCATTTTCTAAATTTCAACTCGAACTGAAATCTATATTATCACTACGACTATTAAAAGTACGATATGCTTTGTTAGCCACATCTCAGACACACCTCGTATTAATATAATATCTTCCTATTTTTGTAATAAACGGGTATAATATGTCAGAGAATGTTGTTCTGTTCACTGACGGCTTTTATCCGAAATATGGTTATGTAATGTTATTAAAATGATTTCATCTGAGTGCTATTTACATCAGAATACGAGTACGCTGCGTCTTGATTTATTTGCTATAATTAGGTGTTGTGGCAATAGCTGAACCAACTTTCCGCATATAATAAATAAATATTATTTATGGAGTATGGTTTTTTCTAATTTTGCAGACCGGTATTTGAACATTTATTTCACCATTATGCCTATTTAGTACACTATTATCTCTTAGACAATAATTCATTTTATTTTTCAGATTTTTCTGTTTAAAAAACTCGTAATAACAATGTAAATATTGTTCATATATTAAACGGACTACTAAAGGAATAAATTAACCTTCTGTAACCGGCCTGAATATCACATCAGTGGTATAGTCCAGGGGCCACGGCTGTTTCTAGGCCGATTAAAGTCCACGAAGTTTCAGAGTATATTTTTATGTATTTTAATCCGCTCAATTATTCCAGTTTAAACATTACCATAAACGATCATAATTTTGAGGTGGTCAAAGAATTCAAATACCTAGGAGCAACAATTACCAGTGAAAACACAGGAGAACGGGAGGTTGAAATACGAATACTGGCGGGGAATAAATCATTCTTTGCCATTCAACATCTAATGAGGTCAAAGTTTCTCTCAATCTGTCAAATGTACAAAACCATAATACGACCAGCAGTGACATATGGAAGTGAAACATGGACATTGAGAAAGAAAGAAATCAACAAGCTATTGGTATGGGAACGTAAAATCCTGCGAATTATATATGGTCCTTACAGGGACAGCGTGACAAATGAATGGAGGAGCAGATACAACAATGAAATAGAGACTCTCTTCGGGAAAGGAAACATCGTAAGATACATAAAAGCCAATAGATTAAGATGGACAGGCCACGTGGTACGGAGTGATGACGACAGACTGATTAGCAATGTGTTTTGGGAAAGACCAGATGGTAGAAGATCGACAGGAAGGCCTAGAAAAAGGTGGAAAGACGCAGTCAGGGAAGACCTGGAGAAGATGGAAGTAAGGCCATGGGAAATAATAGCACAGGATCGGAATTAATGAAAGGCAATAGTAAACGCGGCAAAAACTCACGAAGAGTTGTAAAAGCCAATGATGATGATGATGAATTATTCGAGTTTCAAACTTGTTTTGCATCGGAAGTAATGGAAATGTGTTACAAACAATTTAATTCTGTAGGTATCCCAGAATGATAAGTCGGTAAAAACTACTTTTTGTTAAAAATTGGTTTTTACGTAATTCGATTCATATAGACCTAATACATGTATTAGTGAGAACTGAACATATCCGGTTAATAGTTTTGCCAATAGATGGGGGGAGCGTTACATTCATCACACATGGCTGCGCACGGACTGCTGATCAAGAAATTTAAAATGGTGTAGTTGTTCATGAACCTTACCAAGACATAAATGGAGAGGATATTTTGGAAGACTAATAAAATTATTAAATTTTAATTTTTACATACATCTCGAATATGTATTACGCACTGAATATTATTTTCCTCTAATATCTAAATTGCCGCTATACTTGCCATTTATTGGCTTCGAGAAGGCATTTGATAGTGTATAACACTGGGCAGTACAGAATTTCCTACAAAACAGCAGAATAGACTACCGATATACCGACTTAATTACAAATATATACAACAAGGCAACAACAACTATTAAGCTAATGAAACAAACGGAGCCTATTAAAATAAACCGAGGAGTAAGACAAGGAGATACCGTCTCGCCCTAGCTATTCTACCAATCGCTAGAAGATGTTTTCAAATGACTACACTGGGATGGCTTGGGAATTAACATAAACGGACAAAATCTGAATGATTTACGATATGCTGATGATATTGTATTAATAATAGAAAAAAGTGAAGAAATACAAAAAATGATGGAAGAACTAGATAGAAAATCGACAAAAATTGGACTCAAGAAGAATTACAGTAAAACAAAAACCATGATTAATCAACCAGAAGAACTAATAATTACAGTGGCACAAACAAGAATGGAACAAGTAAAAGAGTATATATATGTATGCCAAATCACTAAATTAAATAAAGAAAAGCAGACCGAAGAAATAAAGAGAAGAATAAGATTGGCCTGTGCATCATTCGGAAAACTGTCTCATATTCTAAAGAATTCAAAATACCCCCAATACCTAAAAACCAGAGTCTTCAATCTATGTATACTCCCTGTCCTCACATATAGCTCTCAGACATGGACGTTTACAAAGGAAAATATGGAAAAACTAGCAAAGACAGAAAGATCCATGGAAAGACAAATGCTGAACATTAAAATATCAGACAGAAAAAGAAACGAATGGATCCGTTATAAAATAAAAGTGAAAGATGTCTCAACCCAAGTAGCAAAGCTTAAATGGAAGTTCGTCGGACACACCCTAAGTCAGAAAGATGAAAGATGGACTAAGACAATAATTATACATTGGAGACCATGGAATCACAAACGAAAAAGGGGAAGGCCACAAATGCGATGCTCAGATGACCTGAAGAAACACGCCGGCTCAAAATGGATGCAAATTGCCCAAGATAGAGAGGCATGGAAGAAGGAGGAGGAGGCCTATATCCAAGGATGGATGTTTAGGGCTGTATAGATAGATAGATAGGTAATATCTAAATTGATTTCTGACTCTTTAGGTTGTTTGTAATAACTTGGACTTGATAATATGCGAATAGCATTGAATGTGATATTTTTCTAGATGGCATTTATACTAAATATAGTTTAAAATGTTTATAAATTTATAAACGTATGTTATTTATATCTCATTATCCTAAGAAAACGGCAACTATCTTTTAAATTTAGTGCATACTTGTTGGAAAGCGTTTTTATTTTGTTTTCATCACAATAAAAGAACTTTAGTAAATTAATGTTGTGTTTTAGTTACTTGCATCTTTCTCACAGCCGGTATTGATACAGTTGGTTTTGTTCTTCTTCTGTTCTTCCTGGTTGTAGATCATCACAAGAAAACTGCAAAATTGTGCTAGAATGTAACAACTAGATAGAATTTGTTGATTATCTCACAAAAATCCAGTATTTTTTAGTAAATTTTATTTACTGATAACAACTGGGACAACCCCACTGTCAAAATTAAACAGCAACAATCCATCATTAAAGAAGCATGCATGAGAACTAGGACCATACCTATATTTGAACCACAATTAATTCTGTGATGGGAAACACGAAAAAGTGAGGGGAACATGAAAAAGGATATTCTAAAGCAGTTAACAGGAAGGAATGTGTAAAGTAAATTTGCTCAAGCTATTCAGGATATTGAATTATTAAGCTTAAAAATAATGATGATGATAATAATGATAACAATGAAACCGTTTGGAAGATGAACCGGACCTGAAGATAAAATTAACATATTTTCTTCCAAACATGAAATTTTTAATTTTGTTAGAGCTAATGATTCTTTATTAAAATATATAAAACTGTAATACATATTTAAATATGTTTCCTTGTACACACATATCTGAGTATAAAAATTAGTGGGTTACGAAGGATAAGCACAAAAATAACCGGCAATGGAAAAATAAGTTTAAGAAACGCTGTATTAGAGTATAAAATACAAAAATTCCATCTTTTATTTTTTATTTCAATATATACCAATCCAATTAGGAGCAAGAAAATTAGTCTTATCTAATAATAAACTTATTTTGCACAATATTAACTTTTTAAGATTTATTAAGTGTTAAGTTTATCTTAGTAAAAACTAAAAAGTTTTACTACGTAATAAACGTGCTTCTAGAACATCCTGTAAGAGTTCCGATGTGTAATTCCTAATTGTAAGATCTTAAGATAGAGAAGTACACGCATCCACCTAGTAAAAAATAAAAGCATTGTTCACATCTTGACCTTCTACTAGGTGAATAACCTTAAGATTAAAATAATGTTACGGAAATCTGTAATAGCGTTAAATGTGTCTTTGAATATCTCTTTGAATAATTTGCCGATATTAGTGATGATGTTTTGTATAACGTAGTCGGTTCGCTATATTTACGCGGGTTTCGGATTAAAAATTTTATTGTAAGTACCCAGTTTTAATTACCTGCTCTTCGGGGAAATATCAACTGGTCAAATGAAATGAAAAATAATCCATAGCTCTTTTTAATTAAATAATAATGGAAAATCATTTATATAATTGACAGTATAATAAGGAGAATTGCGTCATTAAAGGAGTCTAATGTGGCTAATATAAACCTAATAATAATTTTATATTACACTTCACACAGAAAATATGGTCTATGTATATTTGTTCCATGGAGAGAATTTCTAATGAAAAATAAAAAAATTTAACTTGCCACCAAAAAGGAAAATCAGTCATTGTCATCAAAAATATCATAATTGTCATCATCATCACTGTCATCACCATTAATTGTTATTATAATTGGACTTATTTCGTTTATTTTATTTTTGTTGTTGAACCACACTTCTGGAGTTACAATTGAAAGTGCCTTTCGCCAAGTTTCCCGAACTGCGTCGTCGCTATAACCGTTAGGCCCAATATGGTTGTCATAATATTGTTTTGCTATTCCCCATATATATTTGATGGGATTAAACTGGCAATGATACGGTGGCAGACGTAAAACTTGATGACCGTAACTTTCAATAATCTGATCCACAACAAAGGTTTTTGGTTTTGCGAGGATATTTGCCAAGCGTAATAATTCTGATTTTAAAATATGTTGTGTAAATAGTATATGTTCCTTTGTCAACCATTCTTTAATTTTATTAACAGTCCAAGAATTCGTTGGACTTTTGTTTAATACTTCAGAATGGTAAGGTGCATTGTCTAAAATAATTACGCTGGGATCACTTAAACCTGGGAGAAGTTTTTCATGTAACCATTTTACAAACATTTCTGTGTTCATATTATCGTGATAGTCCCTTGATTTTGATTTAGATGAAAATATTAAATCAGCACCTTCTATAAAACCCGATTTCCCTCCTGCATCTAAAATTATGTGTCGCTTCCCTTCTCCATCAGTATATTTGATAGACTTTACGATATCATCTTGCCATATTCTCTTGGTTGCACCCTTAGAAAATATCCATGTTTCGTCTAAATATATAAAATTTGCCCTTTCTTCTTTTAATTGAGAATATTTTCTTAGAAAGTTAATTCTTTTATGCACAACTAAACTTCTTTCAGAAAGGGCTTTTCTGTTATCCTCCTTTTGAAATTTGAGACCCAAATTATGTATCACTTGAAATAGACTTGTTCTGCCAATTTCGTCAAATTTTCTATCTTTTAATTCCGAGAGAATTGTATTTAAGGTCACATGTTCCTTGTTGGCTCGAATTCGATAAATGGTATCACATATTTCAAATTTTTTCCATCTGGAATATCTTTCGTTTTCAATGATAGGCGAGTTTTTCGGTGATCTTCTTTCGGCCGTTCATTATTGCGATTTTGTAATACTCCTTTTAGTTTGGTTT
Source organism: Diabrotica balteata (assembly GCA_918026665.1). Lineage (NCBI taxonomy): Eukaryota > Metazoa > Arthropoda > Insecta > Coleoptera > Chrysomelidae > Diabrotica > Diabrotica balteata. The sequence goes on along the minus strand of OU898281.1, from coordinate 16,976,115 downwards.
CACTAATTCCTAGAGCATCACATACGCGTTGTTGAACAGACATTACCGATTTTTAAGGACCGCCATTTTCTTTTTCATCCGTAAAATACTTATGTACACTTCAAATTAGACTATCTACATCTAACACACGTAAAGGCATTTTTAAATATTTCCACCAAACATACAATGTTAACACTGGTAAAGAATCAATTCAACTGCAATATTGTAACAAATTTATACCTACCCTAATGTTATTTTAATGTATTTTAAAATATGACCCTTAATGCAGTTTTTACCTAATTTTCTGGGAAGTTGTTTACTGCAACTGGTTATCAATGAGTCATTAGCATATCTAATAGATAACATAAAAAATTCGTTGTCTCTAAGACTAAGATGTAGTGCATAAAAGTCCTTCCCCCATTTTAAATTTAATGTTTGTTTCGTCCCTTTTAAGTGTTTTCTGTTTTCTGTGTGTTTAAATTGTCCTTAATGGTTTTAACTTTAATAATTTTATATACTTGACTTTGCAATAATTTACCATTTATGCCAATAGAACTTTATCAAAGAAATTTGATAATTACAAGTTGAAAGAATTGCACACCCACACAATTTGTACATCTAATCTTATTCATTGTCATAAACCGTCACCTTCATAAAATAAAATCTCAATAAATAACACACATTTTTAAATATAACTTTTAAATAATTCAATGGTATAGAACATTACTTTCATCTAACAAACAATCACATTACACCTATCTCTTGTTCATTGAATCAAATCTATCTCCTCAAAAACTTCCCGTTTATTGTCAAACAATTACAATAGCAGACTTAAGTTCTCCATTCAACAATACATGATAGTTTAAACCATGTTCTACCATCCACCAATTATTAGAATACCGGCATGTAAGTAATGTTTTATTTATTTGCTCATTTATTAATTTATTACAATTTAATAGACTATTTTATAACAATTTGTGGGTCTCACCTTGTCTGTTAAAACTTTTTATACTTTTTTTTCCTTTTTATTCATTTTGAAAAACCACAGACATGTAATATTGGCATAATTACTGTAATTTATATCATCTACTTTGTTTATCTTTATTAGACCACACCCTAATATGGGTTTATTATTATTTCAGCATTTATTTAACTTTGTATCGAGACCTGAACATGCTTTGCATATTGTAGAAAGCGAAACCGGTCGTCTGGATAGTTAAATTAAATTGATTGTGAGTAAGTCTTATTTATTATTTCTTTACCTATTTGTTTATTTATACTAAGCTATTAAATTATTAAACTTATATGATGTGATTATTATTAAACTCATGAACAAATCTTTACTCATCATTTCGAATAAAAATATGTATATAATCAGTTATTACCCCTTTCAAATATTTATATTCCTCTTCAATAATCAACTCATTCATTCTATTTGCGAACAAGAAAAAAATATTTAAAATTCTCTGTAAAGAAGAAAAGCTCCTGTGGATTTTTTATTTCAAAGTAAATTCCAATCACTTTTATCATCTATAAAAACTTTTGATTTATTTTACGGTCTTTGCCTCACTCTTTTGTGTCCGAATTTTCACTTTGATACTGCATATTGAATTCGAGAAATTAAACCCTGAATTTACGTAGACCTTTTTTATCGTGATTAAAAGAAATTATTAAAATCCACGACACAGCTATAAATCAGCCTTTCGTTTCGACAGGCGGTGGCTACTGAAACAAACGGGAGGTTTTTAAATTATGTGAAAAGCCGTATTTTAGGATTTTTTCGATATAATAGTATAGAGTGCTATTGGCAAAATGTTACATATTTTATTAAACAAATATTTAGGGAAATATTTTCTTTTATTTACATCACATTAGCTACCGCTAATTTAACCCTTTGGGATCCAGTGGGACTTATAGATCCCAGCGACAATTTCAATTTGCCAGATGTTCCAAATAAGTCCCGTTTTACATTATATTCTTCGATATCGGAGTTTATCGACTACACTGCACATGTTTCTCTACTAAAGTGATATTGGCAACGTTGGATGACTCAGTTCGTTCGTAAGTACGACGCAGTCAACACGTGGTTCTTATTTTTCGACGTTTTTACAGTTCAAACAACTTGTTTTCGACACAATCGTAAGGTAAGTTTGTTGTTTAGTGTGTGTAATTATTCTACACGTTAATATGAGATTCGTTTACTTTTGTAAATTGGCAAACTTACATCAGAAATCACATGGGATTTATGAGTTCCACTGGGTTTGTTGAACGGGACTTTTATATCCCATTAGTTTTTTCAGCATGTCAAGAAAAAGAAAGCTTACTCAAAAGGAATTGCAAGAACTGGCTGATAATATAAGCGACACATCTTCATGCGATGACATATATCCAGAATCTACTATATCTTCAGAAGACGACGAAGAAGACCCATTCCACGACAGTGATCATTCTTCTGATGAGTCATATATGGCATCAGATGATTGTCCTGATAATGAAGAGGAACACACTCGCTAATCAGATGGATCAAATACGTCTTCATTTGATTCTCCCGTAAACGAAGAAGACGAGAATACTTGCTTGCCAGATGGGGAAGATTTAATTGAAGGTAAGAAATCCATTATCAATAAAAAGAAAAGAGAACTCTCTAGAAATTTTTTTGAAAGTATTCCCTCGAAGTTTATTTATTTTTATCGCGGATTGTACAAAAGAGAGAAAGGAAAGTCTGAACCGCTCACTGATGCTGGTGAAGTAATTTGGTTGGAAGTAATTGGTTTTACTCTAATAATGTGCTACAACAGAGTGCCTAAACTGAGACATTATTGGTCTTCGCATTCATCTGTCGGAAATAAAGTACTGCAATATCAAAAAACAGATGCTTATTCATTCTCTCCAAACTTTACTTCAATGGCCCAAAGAAAACCGAAGATTGCAGTAAGATATATTATGTAGAAGAACTGCTCGTCTGTTTCAAGTTCACATTTCAGAAGTATCGAACCGACAGTACTAGACAATCAATCGACGAGAGTATGGTGAAGTTCAAAGGTCGGTCGTCCCTAAAACAATACTTACCTCTAAAATCAGTGAAAAGGGGTATAAAACTATGGTGCAGTGTGATTCTAAGACAGGATACACATATGATTGTAACATTTACTCTGGAAAAAAAGCTGAACAAGCTAATGGAACTCTAGGTGAAAGAGTAGTAGAAACGCTATGTAAATCCATACGTATTGATAATGTTTTTGTGGCTTTTGACAGGTTTTTTAACTCTGTACGTCTAGTGGAGACTATTAAATTCGCTGTAGTTGGTACAGTCATTACAAATAGACGGAATATGCCTGAGAAGTTTTCTATAAAAAGCAAAATGAACAAGGTAGACTTTGTATTTCTAAAATGAGTTCCAAACCATAGCCACAAAATGGCAAGGTACCAAACAAGCACCCTTGTTGAGTAACTGTCATAAGAGTAGTTGTACAACTATTCAAAGAAAAAATAAAAGTGGGACCAAAGTGGACGTTTCTTGTCCTGCTGCTGTTGCTTTATACAACAAAATTATGGGTGGTGTGGACCTAGCTGACAAAATGAGAGGAGTGTATGAAATGGATAGACGATCCTGTAAATGGTGGAAAAAAAGTTTTTTAACGAATTGCTTATGGTGTTAGTGATATATAGTTGGGTAATTTATAATGATTTACATCGAACACGCAAAAAAACACCCGTTTTAAAAACTTCATTTGAGCTATCAGAAAATCTCATTTCTAAAGGTATAACCAATACACAAGTAAAACATAGAAAAAGAAGTGTAGGTAGACCTTCAATGAGATCACGAAATAAAAATGTAGGAGACCACATGCCGATTGAAACTGCTAAGAGACGGCATTGTGTTGGTTACTCAAGAATGGGTAAAGAAAGAAGAACCACAACTATCTGCTCAATGTGCGATGTAGGTTTGTATAAACATTGTTTCACATTATATCACACATATTAAGTTACATGGAAGTATTTTTTATGCATATTTTGTAATTCTTTCTGAAATACAGTGTTCATTTATTTGTGGCAGTAATCTCCCAATATACCCTACGGGACATAATTATCCCAAACAACATTCCCATTGGGACATATATTATCCCACTATTTTTTTTGGTAGAATATCATAAAATATCTCCTTTTTATTTTTTATGTAAACATTTGGTTTGGTACACTTTAAAAAAATTCTATGGTTATCAGTACAAAGAAATAATTAAAGTCGAGATCGTAACAACACAAAAAAAATTGGGTCCCAAAGGGTTAATAGACGGGAATACTTCGACAACATTTTCACCAGCGCTTCTTAGTTTTGGAGGAGAGTAAGATAAAACAGATGTAACCAATTGCAAAGATATACAGGAGTACGCAGAAAACTTGAGTAAATTAGAAGCAATACCAGAACTGGCAAACGTACACATGGTACACATTCAAAGGCCAAAAAAAAAACACTACGATCTAAAGTGAAGACACTGGCGTCTGCATCCAGGATATAGGAAAAGGAACATCATCCACCCTCGGCCAGCTAAGCTTTTACCAGCACGCTACCACCAAAATATTCAGGACCCCAAACAGTAATAGCAGTTATATCGCAGGTAATGGTACGTAATGGTCCAAACTGAAAATGTCCGGTAGTTGCAACAGGTGACGGTGCATGTCAAAGACTTATAACCTCCATATTAAAAGGTGTACCATCTGCGAAAAGGTGTAATCTTCACGCCATAAAAAATGTATGCTACATTTTTTTCCAAAGAAAAAAGGGGTAACAATGACATCGTCACCGCTTGCCAGCGGCCCTCTTTCTCTGTATGCATTAACTCTCACCAACAACATATCCCTACAATCAATGTGTCCTGGACATGGAATACTAACAAAAATATAAATCGCCATAAAAAACAACAGTAAACTGAGTTCGATCTGGAGTATTGATATGGTAAGAGCTTCTACCTCCAGGTCTTTAAGTATTGATCACAGACCACCGTCCTTTTCCATACCCTGCGATAAATAAACATCGATAAAAAAACTGCGATAAATAAAATCAATAAAGTATTGATCGATCGGTTATATTCCTCGTATGTGTGGAGTATTTACCTACATCTTACCTCTAGTCCTTGTCGCTTATTATACCATGCCTCTAGTCTAGGCTGAGTAGTGATCAGTCATTCTTACGGTTTTTTTGTCCAAAGATCGTCTCTTAACTCGCTCATCCGAGAGCCTCTAATATTCATATATATATATATATATATATATATATATATATATATATATATATATAGTAAAGTCTCTTTTTATTTGATTGTAAAGTTGTGTGGTTTATATTTCATCCAAAAATTTCTATTCTTAACTATTATAACAATTCTATTATAATTGTGAGTTTTACATTGAAAGTTCTTTTCTTCTTGATGTGCCTATTCGTTACAAATGTTGGAGATTATCATGGCAATTTTTATCTTATCTTCAGCAGTGCGGAAAAGCTGCACAGGTGTTGTATTGAACCAGATTCCAAGGTTCTTTAACCAAGATGTTCTTCTTCCTGGACTTCATTTTCAAATATTTTTCCTTGAAGGAGAGCATATCTGGATTCATTTCGCATAATATGTACGAAGAACTATAACTTTCGAGATTTCATGGTGGTCAGTACCCCTTCGGTTCTTGTTCATTCTTCTGAGGACCTCTTCATTTGTGACTCGATCAGTCCACGGTTTTTGAAGCATTCTCCGATATAACCACATCTCAAATGCTTTCAGTTTTCTGCATATATCTTCGTTCAAGGTCCACGATTCAACACCATAAAAAAGAACAGAGAAGACGTAGCATCGCAGTATTCTTACTTTTGTATTAAGAAAGAGGTTGTGACTCTTGAAAAAGATCCCCATCCGATTAAAAGTGGATCTAGCTTTTCCGATACGTGCTCTAATCTCATGGTTGTTGGTCCATTCTTTATTTATTATGGTGCCAAGGTCACTCTTTCTACAGGGAATTGGTTGAATGCCCCTGAAGATGCTCTAGGAAGCTAAAGTACTTGGGCAAGATTTAATTAATAAAACTGTGCTCAATATCTGCCTTTCATTTAATGAAAGTTCATTTATTCGATCATTCATCCTTATATCAAACTATAATAGAGTTTATTTTTAACAAATCATTGTGCTACAATATAAATTTACATATTTTATATAATATATAAATTAATTCAGTTTCTCACAGACGTTGTGTATCACGTAGACTCAACTTGTACGTGAGGGTTGGATTTTTTTAACATATTTTTATCGGACAAATTACAATTATGAAAACTTTAAAGTAGTAACATGGAAACTGCTGCCAAAGTACAGTTAGAAAAACACAAAATTTAAAAATATAACATTTATCTGACATTTCAACTTAATAATACCTCTTCATAAGTTCATGTAATGTATATGTATTACCATAAATGCATTATTTTAATTCTGTTTTAATTTTTTATAGCTATGTATTGTTTGGATGATATAGAAAAAAAAGTAGAAGCAACGTTAACCAATTAGCAAGGAATATTTGCTCATTAAACAATATTGGAATACGGTAAAATTCCAGAAGCTTCGTAATCTAGTAACTTTAGAACATATATGTGCTCTTTTAGTTACCATTACACGAATTAACGTGACTGAAGCGTTACTAAACTTAGATGAAAAAAATCTTTTGTTCGACCTTTAACAATCTTCCAATAAAGTTCATGTTATTATATCTTTATCTCAGCACTTTCAAGCCTTAAAGATTCTTGTACTGAACCCGATGATATCCCAACCATATTTCTAAAACATCTTCTGAACTCAGCCAAATATCATTTACTTGACATGTTTAATTTCATATGGACGCAATAGCATTTTTCTTCAATATGGACTAATTCCTACATCCGACCTCTTTTAAAAGACAAAAAATCACGATATAGTGTGAAATCATCTAAGCCATGTAAATTTCAATTACTTGTTCCATGCGCAAACTTTTAGAAAAACAGTAGATCGTTAACAGTAGATCAATGTGGACATTGGAACAAAATCGATTACTGATTACTGAACAAAATGAATTTAGGCAGAATCGATCAACCGCTGATATCATTCTGGAACTCGAAAGCGATATTATGGAATCGTTTGAAAATAATAGAAAATGTACCGTGATATTTTTTGACTTAAAAAATGCCTTTAATACTGCCAGAAAACACAGGATTCTACAAACGTTGTATGAGTGGAATATCCGGTTACACTGTTTATTGTTCATCAAAAATTTTTTAACCAATCGGACATCTCGTGTGAAAGTTTCCAATTCGTGCTCGAAAACTCACTGCTTAACAAATGGTGTACAGCAAGGTCCTGTTCTTAGCCTAACACTCTTCCCAATAGCAATTAATGATATTTTGAAAAACAGAAAAACCTTTAGAAGCACGGATTTATGCTGACGATTAAGTGGTGACAAAAGGAAAAAACATGGATAGTATGGCAAAATGTTTACAAAGCTTTATCAATAAACTGGAAACATGGTATGAATACTGGCTTTGAACTTTCTACTACAAAAACAAGAGTCACGGTCTTTGCAAAAGCAGCAAATGTAAGTACTGCGTAAAATCTTACGTTATACGGAAAACCAATAACAGTAGATCCTTATATTAAATTTTTAGGAATGCATTTAGACAACAAACTGACATGGCGAGAACATATAAAGCAATTACAATTAACTTGACATTACAGAATAAATATTTTAAAAATATTATCAAACAGGTCATGGGGTTTGGACCAAAATAAAATATTATCAGTATACAGTCTAATCAGGATGCATCACTTATTGTTCTGCCAGAAAGTCTATTTTAAAATCTCTAGATATAATTTATAATAATGGTCTAAGAATCGCACTACGAGCATTGAGAAGTACACCTATTGAGAGCACATACGCTGAACTTGGTGAGTCATCCCTTTACCAAAGGCGAATACAACTGACATTAACACGTTCATCCTCGGTATACTGTAATCAAAAAAAAACTATTTACAGTAACACCTTCACAGATAAATATAACGAACTTTTTAATTATAATGATAAACTAAGAAAACCATACTATGAAAAAATTAGAACATATTGCAAGAAATTAAACATTGATTTTCCTGACATATTCGATCCAAACATCACCGATCCTCATATCCCTTGGTCAATCAATATTCCACAGTGTACTGCTTCGAGTTAGAATCTATGGAGAAGCTAGGAGCATATTAACGTATGTATTAAAAAAGGCGTAGGTAGGTGTGGCTAACGATAATACCAATATGGCGGTGACATCAGGGCATCGAGCAAAAAGACAATAGAGGGAATGTAAAGGTAGTGGGAGCAAACATATTGTTAGACAGGAAGTGCGATCTTTAGAGGCCACATTAAACAAGGAAAGAGAGTCTCTCTCCTTGTTTGACATCAAATTTAGTTGGGTTATGTTGGGTTATGTTATTGTTTGTCCCAAATGTCACATGAAATCTTATTTATATTGAAGTTTTTTAACAATTGTGTCGCATTTTAGACTCTTATCATTAATAATTAATTAAAACTTTCTCGTCTAAGACACATTCTGCGAAATATTATATAGCTACTGTTGATAAGTGTCGGAAAATTTAAATTTGGCGCATTCGCATTTCCGGATATGTCCGCCATCAGAGGCCACTTTTTTGGTCTCCTTTTCATAAGGATTAGATTCCCTCTTTTGTCTTATTGCTCGATGCATCAGGGCCAGACTCAATAATATTAAAACTACTATACAAAAGTGACTAGTTGTTCAGAAGATTTAATCTTTATCTAAAAAAGTGCAATACAGTTTTAATAAACTATGATTTATTTATCATGCGGTAAACACTAAAAACACGATATATTATACATAAAGATAAATTAATACAGTCAGATACTATTAATTTATTCTCTGAAGTACGGGCCATTAATTTGTTTACATATTTGTATACTAACCCGTGGAACGATATTCCTGAAGATTTTTTTATTAACATTGCTTCTGCTACAGCAACTACGTTGATAACAAGAAACCATTATTATGCACTATCACAATATATTACAGTTTCTATAAAAGTATTATAAAACTGAAAATATTCGAAATACAACAAATGTAAACAAACATATACGATCTGTTTATGTTTCAAAACAATATTAACAATATGGCCGAAGTGAGGTCGTTTTTAGTCACGTGATGCCCTCTCCATAGATTCTAATTCGATGGTGTAATGTCACGTCATTTCACGTGATATTTTACGTTCTGTGTCGACTGTCACATAACTGTCACGTCCTACGTCGATGTTCTTTCTTAGGCACTGTACAGAAAAGAATAAGAAGAAGAATGTTCGAGCATTGACATGGCTTCTGTGTGTGTGTGTCATCAACGCTCTCATTTGACCCCTCATACGTCAAAATCACGCCAATAGCAACGATACGTTTTAGCGCCCGTCTTTGTTTTTTTTTTCTCAGCATATTTCCCGCCTTCTCCCCGTTCCAACGAGCCATCGTACGTCACAATTAGGCCAATGGAAACGAAGATACCCAATAATGTCCACGGCACATATTTTATTCAACCCCATTTTTCATCCCCTTTCCAACGATACCTCGTACGTCATCCTACGTTAAGCCGTTTGGAACTTACGACCGGGGGTTGCAATTTTAGGGGTTGCGATTTAGGGGTTGAGCTCAGAACCGTCTAGTCTATCTACTTATATCCTAAACACCCAATTGAAAAAATGATCAAATCAGAACTTCACACATGTCAAGAAAAAGGAAGAACAGTTGACTTCATATGGATTCTTTCTCATGTGGGTATCCCCGGAAATGAAGAATCCGATTTAAGCGCGTAGTGCAGTGTCTAGTGCGGACTTAGAAATAATATTATAATAAGTGCGGTCCAGAAGGCTTTCTGGAGCTTTCTATTAAGGCAAAAATCAAGTCTGGCATAACGAATCGCAAATATCAAAGTCTAAACTACGACAAATTAAAGACACAGTTAAAGGAACTAAACCTTTTTACAAAAATTGCCATGAACGGAGTGCAGTTAACCGATTACGATTAGCCCATGCTAGACTCACACACTCTTATCTTTTTTCAAAATGTAACCCACCAATATGCGAGCTTAAGAGTAAAACATTTCCTTGAATGTGACAAATTCAAACATCAACAAGCTCTTTATAATATAGATTCAAATTTATCAGTTGTGTTAGGTCAAAATAATTTCCTACTATACTGTAGGGAAAAAAATCTTTTTGTAACCATATAATATTCTTATTATTGTAAAATTGTACAGATCCTTCGCTAATAACCATTAGGTGGATGCGAATTTCTTTAAATAAAAAAAAATCTGTTTTAAATTTTTTATAGCTATGCATTGTTTTGATGATATGGTAGGTAATTAAAATCTTGTCCCGTTCACTTACATGGACACGCTACTCTGACAGTGAGTAGCAACTTCGGTTACGATAGGAACCTAAATCCATTAAGAAGTTTCCCTTTTGAAACCACTTTCCTAACAGAAAAAAAAAAGTTGAAGCAACGTTAACCAATTAACAAGGAATATTTGCTCGTTAAACAATATCGGAATAGGGTAAAGTTCCAGAAGCTTCGTTATCTAGTAACTTAAGAACATATATGTGCTCTTTTAGTTACCATTACACGAATTAACGTGACTGAAACGTGATTAAACTCAGCTGAAAAAAGTCTTTTGTTCGGCCCTTAACAATCTTCCAATAAAGTTCGTGTTATTGTATCTTGAGTCACTGCTGAAAAGGGGAGAAATCGTCAGCGGGGCAGACGCTTGAATGTAATTTAAACTTTTAACAATCATCAGAAAGTTTTATATTGTTTCGCCTAAAAAAACCCTCGCTGAGTTCAAAATGAAATAGAAGTATTTACAATTTTTAAGGCTGATCCGAAAGTTGAAAATACAAACTTCGAAGGTAGGCATTGCGGTTTTCATCCATTTATAATAAGTTTATATTTGAATTTATACATGGAATTTATGTGGTTTGTTTTATTGGTTGAAATTGAAATAGTTCATGTTTGTTTTTATTCGCTGGTTTTACAGAATTCATTTATTTATATTGATATGAATAATGTAATAAAAGTTGGTAACGAACGTTTTTTAAACCAGTATTTCTAAACTAGAATCAGGAAATAGAATTTTAAATATTATACGTTATAACATGAACATGAGTTATATATCAAAAACATAAAATTGTTTTTTTAATTTATTTTCACTCTTTACAATTCAGGCTTTTTTTGCAAAAACCCCATATGGCCAGTCTGGAACCAGAACGAAGCAAAAAAGTAATATTCGAAAAAAAGAAACAAACACATTTGAATTAACCCTTAATTGAATTAACTTAATATTTCTAATAAAGTAAAACTGTATTAAACAATATTCTGTTTCTAAAGGTTTTATCCAAGTTGTCGTCTGCCTCGCATCTCCGGTTGTGGTGGGGTACAGACATGGGGATAAAAGGGATGATGAATTCTTCTTCTTCTTTAAGTTCCATCTTCTATCGAAGGTTGGAAATTATCATGGCTATGCGGATTCTGTTGACTGCCGCTCTAAAAAGTTCTGCACTACTGCATTCAAACCATTAACTGGAGTTCTTAAGCCAGGATATTCTTCGTCTTCCCACATTTCGCTTTTCTCGGATTTTGCCCTGCATAATAAGTTGTAATAATGCGTATTTTTGCCCTCTCATCACATGTCCCAAGTACTCAAGTTTTCGTCTTTTAATAGTTAATATTATTTCCGCCTCATTTCCTATCCTTCCAGTTACTTCCATGTTTGACATTCTTTGAATCCATGATATTCATAGGATTCTTCTCTAACACCAAAATTCAAAGGCGGCCAACTTATTCAGATGAACTTGTTTTAGTGTCCAAGCTTCCAAACCATAAAGAAGAGTAGAGAACACGTAACATTGCAGCATTCTCAGGCGTAGTTCTAACCTTATATCCCGACAACAAATAATCTTTTTAAGTTTAATAAATGATGTACGTGCTATTTCAATACGTGTCTTAATTTCTTTGGTTTGGTCTACATCTAATGTTATCTATGTTCCTAAGTATTTATAGTTATTAACACTCTCAATTGCAGTATCTTCAATAGTCAATTGGATATTTGCATGTGCAGATTTAGTCATGATCATGCATTTAGTTTTCTTTAAATTTATCTTCAGTCCGTACTCATGACAGCGTTCATTAAGGCGTTGCATTACATTCTGTAAATCATTGTTGTTATCCGTAATTATTACTGTATCGTCTGCAAAATGTAAGTTACTCAAAACTTCTCCTGTGATAGATAGATAGATAGATAGATATACCTTCTATTAAGTCTGAGAGCGCTTCTTGAAATACTGCTTCACTGTAGATATTGAAAAGTAGTGGGGACAGCACGCAACCCTGGCGGACTCCTCTCTGTATTTTGATATTTAAGGTGTACTGGCTGCCAACTCTTACCTTGGCAGTTTGATTCCAATATAAATTAGATATAAATTAGATTAAATTAGATTAGATGATGAATTACCGGTACATATAAAGTATTTTTTCATGTCTATCATTTTATTGAAAGACAAAATGTTTATTGCTGTTGCAGGCAGTGGTGCGTAACTAACTCCTCAGTGGTTGTAACAAATTATTGAGATTAGCTTCTTCTTCTTTGGCTGCCTTGTCCGTATTCAGACGTTGGCCGTCATCATGTTCACAATTTCCTGAAACCTTTCTCTGTCGGCTGCTGCGCGAAATAATTCTTCTACTGTGGAACCACATCATTGTCTAATATTTTGCAGCCATGAAAGTTTCTTTCGATCAATCCATCTCTTTCCTTCCACTTTTCCTTATATTATAAGGCGAAGTAGATGGTATTTAGGTCCTCTAATTATATGGCCGAATTATTCTGTTTGTTAAAAAAATTTATTTCAAATCCTTTATAAAAGATATATAATAAAATGCCCAAACGGGCTATCACAATTACATTACAGAACGTTTTCGGAATGTTAATTCCATCATCAGTGTAAAAAGAGTATACATGCTATGAGCCACCAAAATATATGGTTCAAAACCCTTTAAATGTTACAAATTTATAGTTGTTTTACATTATTTATAATAACAAATTAGGATGTTTAAGCTACCGTTAGAAAATACCACAGAATACAAAGAACTTAATCGAGCCATACGGAAACAGATAAAAGACGATATTAAAAAACATCAACAAGAACATGTAGAAAGAGTGATAAAAAAAAATCGAAGTCTGAAATATACCAAACCGAAATTAGGAAAGAAAAATATTATAACTATGAAAAATCAACAAGGCCAACTAGAAACAAGCAAAGCTCAGATATCAAACATAGTTGAAAACTTCTATACTGAGTTATACCGCTCAAGAAACGATCCCCCCGACTTTTCAAAGCAAAATCTGAAAAGACAAATAACAAACGTAAATTCTGAAGTAATGCCCGAAATAAGCGAAGTAGAAATAGAAAATGCAATTAAAGAATTGAAAAGAAATAAAGCACCGGGTAGTGATGGAATTCTGGCAGAAATGTTGAAAGAAGGCGGAGAAGAAGTCATCAGGTACCTAAAAATACTTTTTAATAAATGCCTATTTGAAGGAAATATACCAATGGAATGGAATACTGCTAACACAATATTAATACACAAAAAAGGGGACAATACAGATCTGAAGAATTATCGTCCAATATCACTACTATCACAACTTTATAAAACATTCACAAAAATAATTACAAATAGATTGACAACAAAGTTCGAAGTATATCAACCAGTAGAGCAAGCCGGATTTAGAAAAGGGTTCAGTACATGTGACCATCTTCACACACTTAAGGTCCTAATAGAAAAAGTTAACGAATACAATTTACCAATCTGTTTAGCATGTATAGACTAGAGAGAAAGCTTTTGACAGCATAGAATTATGGGCTATTGAGGAAGCACTGGTCAACAGCAGAATAGATTCTAGATATAGGATATTAATACATAATATATATATATATATATATATATATATATATATATTATATATATATATATATATCAATATGCTGAAATGGTAGTCACGATGGATAACGGAATGAAAATGAGGCCAATAAAAATCAACCGAGGAGTAAGACAGGGAGACACCATATCTCCAAAACTATTTACTGCCGCAATTGAAGACATCTTTAAATCACTAAATTGGGAAACAAAGGGACTATCGATAAACGGAAAGTATTTAAACCATCTAAGATATGCAGATGACGTAGTACTAATAGCCGATAGCTTGAAAGAACTGAAGACGATGATCGATGAGCTTCATACGGAATCCATAAAAAAAGGACTGAAAATGAATCTGAGTAAAACTAAGCTAATGTCGAATAAAGATGATCAACCATAACCATCCAAGGAACAAAAGTGGAACATGTAGAAGAATACATATATCTGGGTCAGAATATCAAGGTAAACAAAGAAAACCAAACTACCGAAATAAGCAGACAAGTAAGAATGGGATGGGCCGCATTTGGAAAACTCTCATACATACTGAAAGACAAAAAGATACCCCAAAACCTTCGAACCAAAGTATTCGATTCTTGTATCCTTCCCGTTCTCACTTACGGAGCTCAAACCTGGACATTCACAAAAAAGAACATGGACAAGATTCGAAAAACTCAGCGAGCCATGGAACGACAGATGCTTGGTATCTCACTAATAGATCGGCAAACGAACGAAGCAATCCGAGCAATATCAAAAGAGTCGCGGGACCAATGTGGAAACGCCTAGCACACAACAGGGATGAATGGCGAGAAATGGGAGAGGCCAATTCGGATAGAAAAAGGGCTATAAAAAAAAAGTTACCGTTGGAATTGGTAACATGGCGACGTATGACCCTACATAGATTATATGGTCCTGAGACGAAGTGACCCTTCGTATATGACCCCTTGTTTTTTATGTACTTTACCTTTAACTTATATAACTTAGTGATAAAACTATTGTATTATTTAGTCATAGGTTCTAAGCTTATAGATTAACTGTAGCAATTAGTAATATGTGCTTATTTTAATTGTTGTATATATATATTGTATATTATATTGTTTGTCTCAATGGCCATTGCAGCCGAGACACATTAATTTAAATAAAAAAAAAAGTGGAAAAGGTAAAATTCGTTATTAAAGTAAAAAAGTAAGACTCTTACTGCTTATCTAAAAGCTAGAGTTTTTTACATAATAATTTACTTTCTAAATATGCTTTTCACAAACTAAAAATAAAAAACTTAGTCAGAAGCAACAGCAGTTTTTTTCGTCTTCGTGAAAATTACATCTTTAGATTTAGTTTTGCTTTAAGCTCCTCAAACGATAAGCCAGAGAAAGGAAATTATTTCGCGCTAGTAAAATAATTGAGATTGGTATTAAATTAAAAGTATACAAATTGTTCATATTCATATTCCCATATTATTTAGTTGTATACACTCCATTTATATTTACTCCGCATTAGCCACAATAGGTGCACTGGATATATATTATATATTCGCTATTTGTGTCTAGGACAAAGCCCCGGGATTTGCAAACATCGTCACAACTAAACCCATATATCCCAATTATTTCCATTATATGGATCTATGCATTGTACGTGAACGTATATATCCATATGTGAATTAGAATAATAAATGATTGTAACAGACACATTGGTCCCTAATTAATACAATATTGTAACTATTTGTCTCATCAGGGACTCGTAACCTTCTGTGACAGACAAACTAAATTAGTGAGATGAATATTGTACCTTTGTGGATAAAAAGGTTGAAGCTTGAAAGGTGGAAAAGTCTTTATTGGATTTAGTTCAAGCCGTATAGACAAAAAATGAGTGCTTTTAAGCATTGATTAGTGCATTTTTGGAACCAGCATAGTGTTATGAAGAGCGATGCCTGGAGTAACCTCCAAACTATTGGTTACATTTTTTTTAATAATTTAAATTAACATAGGTGAAATGAGTACAATAATATGAAACTCATTTTTGTCTTTAGTTTGAGTTAATTTGACCCAATAAATTATGCAAAATAATGATTGAAGGTACTACATTTTTTGCATTTTTAGGTTTTGAAATAACTTTTGTAAAAACTATTTTAAAAAATCTTTTTAAAATCCAATCAGTAAATTTGTTTTTAGATATACTGAATTTCTTATAAAAAGTCTTAAAAGCTTATCAATTTTGCAGGGCCAGAATTGTTTTTGTAGAAGTTAGAATTGTTAGAGATATAATTCCAAAGTGATTCAATTTTTGGTAGATTATATTTTTAATATATCGTAAAACAGGGTTACTTGGCACTGAGCAGAGTAACTTTGCACCGAACGGGTAATACATGAAAAACACCGAACTGAATACTAAATAACTGCCGTTATATCTCCGAAGGAATAATACATAGGAATATCATAATGGACTACCAAAAATTAAATGTCATATCTATCTAAAGCCCCGAGGACTGCAAATCTAAGGAGGAACAAGAGGTATTCTATGAACAATTGCAAACCATCCTGCATAAGATACTTCATGAAGAATCCTTAATTTTTATGGATGACTTTAATGCACGAATCAGAAATGAAATAGTTCCAGGAGTAAAACAAAGATTTAATGAAAATCGTGTCAACGTAAATGGAGAATTCATGGCTAAAACCAACGGAAAGAACTGGCAGAATTCAAGAAATACAATATCGAAAACTTTGTTTTTAAACTTCCACAAAATTTATTTTAAATCTTATCACTACAGCTGTTTTGGCTGATTGCCTTTCTCAAGTGATCTATTTTTGGCTTGGGTTTACAAATAGATCACTTGAGAAAGGCAATCAGCCGAAACAGGTGTAGTGATAAGATTTAAAATAAATTTTTTGGAAGTTTGAAAACAAAGTTTTCAGTGTTTTATTGTTACAGAAAATGAATTTCCATCAAGTAACGGTCGAATCCATCAAATACAATATCATACCAGCAAACGAATGGGAAAGAGACCTGCCGGAACTGTTTAAAGGAAAAGAAAATAATAATCAACACAATAACGTACCTGAATTAAGACATGAAATAGAAGTCAATTTTCATAAAGTAGAAATAGTTCAGATGGAATAGATATAACTAGTTACGGATATGTTGAAGAAGTACGACAACAAAGCAAGTAAAGCAGCGGGATTTCTTAATGACACAATCTGGTAAAACAGATTATTAAACGCAACAATAGTCATAAAGCACATGCTCAAATGATAAGTACTGTGAATATGATTCAGACAGGTGTCTCACAAGCTGATGTTGCACGTCATTTTGACGTATGTGGGAGCGTGATTTCGCGATTGCGACGTAATAATTTGGTAATGTTGCTAAAATACATATAGGTCCTCAAAATGCAACTAATCCTCGACAGAATCAGTAAGTGGTAGGATGATCTCGTCGATATGTGCATATAACTGCACGTGAACTATGTGGAGCCTTAGAAAATACACACAATATTACTGTATGTGACCAAATTTTAAGGAATAGATAACATGAAGCTGATTTGCACGCTAAACGTTCATTAAGGCTACCCATGTTACGTCATGGAAATCGTAGACTAAGATTAAGGTGGGCAACAAAATGTGCATTGAAATTAATTGATTTTATAACTAGAATATTACGCCTCTACCGTAGCCAACGCAATCGCCAGGTCTTGATCCCATCGACCATGTATGGGATATGGTTGACATGGATTTCTCCACATTTACCAAATGTTCAAACTAGACAAGTTCTTAAAGATCATCTTAAATAGTAATTAATCCTATTGCCTTAAAACACCTAAGACAAGACACAAAAACAAGAATCTGTAAAGCACCAATTAGACCTATACTAACATACACGACGGAGACAAGGCCTGACACATCTAAAACTAGACGACTACTAGAAACAACAGAGATGAAAATACTCCGACAAATATCAGGGAAAAGTATGTTGGATAGATCATGCAATATACAAGACATAAATGGATGGCTGACAAAATGGAAACAAAAGTAGAATCGTAGAGGATGGGTTAGTACGAATAGCACCAGACAAGTAAGCAAATGGACGAAGAGGTATTGGCAGATCAAGAAAAAGATGGTTTGATATATTAAACAATTTATTAGGCCAATATTGAGAAAGAAACAGGCTTTAAAGACTATATAAAGGAAGGAAGAAGAATAAGTGTAAAAGTATATTTTCTGTAAACCTACGCTCATTTTTTTTGTCCAATTATATACGCCCAATTTGTTCTACCTCTAGAACACATAGGGAACATCGCAATACGTCAATAAGACGGGCGCGACTGTCTCCACCGGTCGACGGACATTCCCCCCCAAACTTATTTTTAAGCAACAGGGCATTGCAAAATCATAATGTTCAGACAGTCCCAGCAGACAAAATTTAGTAGGTACACATCCAATGGTATATACCATAACGGATTGCGATGTTTACTTGTTAAAATAACGGTTTTAAACCAGGGTAGCGATAACAAAAAAAAATGTTTACATTTGCACTTAACACGTAACATTGGGTATACTTTGCACCGCCAACTTTTAAGTGGTTCAAAGTATCCTCAAGGGTAAAAGTTAAATAGGAAAATGATTATCAGGAAATGCCCAGACGTTATAAAGAGAAATTGAGATCTGGCAAATATGCTAACTACTAAGAAGAAGATTTGAAGGCATGTTTGTTGGCAATAAAACATAATATGGGTACAAGAGTTACTGCTGAATCGTTTAACATTTCTAGAATAACTGTTGTTTACAAATTAGAACGAGTACACGCTAGAAATCTGGATACCCATCAATATTCTCTTATGTAGGGGAAAGATGGTTCGTACGATGCATTCATAGCCATAGTGATGATGGTTTTCCTGTTATTAAAATGAAATTGCGACAAATAATCAAGACTTATTTAAGTAGCCAAGGAAAAAAAATTCGCTTGAAGGCTAATACTCTAGGTATGGATTGGGTCAAATCAATATTTAGCCATCATAAAGACCTTATTACAAGGATAGCCTTTAATATAAAAGAAGTAGAACAGAACTCCAAGAACTGCAGACCAAATCAGTAAATACATAGAAAATTTAAAACAAATATTAAATGGTGCGAAGCCACAAGCTCTTTTTAATTATGACGAGACTATAGCTTAACAGATGATCCTGGACAAAAAAAGGTATTACCTAAACGTGGAGTTAAATATCCTGAACGAATTTGTAACTCTTCAAAGAGCAGTATTTATCTTATGATGCCTGGAAATGCAGCTGTGAGCTAATCACTTCTTATGTGGTGTACAAAACCAAGCATTTGTGGGACAGATGGACTGAAAATGGTAGGTTTAAATCACAGATATTTACAAATTGGTTTAACAATTTACTATTGCCCAGGCTTAAAAAAACTCAAGAAAAGAAGGTCGTTTTAGGAGACAATTTGTCTTATCAAAAAAATTCAATGTCATTAATCAAAAAAATACAAGAAACTAGCGATAAGATTTTAAAGTCGGGATTTAGGAAATGAGATATAGTTCCTTGCGATGTAACACCGCTCTAGGAGCTGTTAAAAACAACTAAGCAATCTAATGTGATAACTGATAGTGATGCAACAAATAATAATAAATCTAGTTTGGTATATATTGAAAACACAGTTCAAGACACGTTGGAAGAAAAAGAAAATATCTGTTTCAACTGGACAAAGTATTGCCCATTACGAAATTAGTTCAAAAGATCTAACTGAAGCATCTACTTCCACACTTCATTAAGGATGAAGTGTCATCCAGATTTGAGCCAGACATCGTAGATGATTTAGAGCAGGACATTGTTTTGGGCGACTACTTTTCACTAGGCAGGGATTCATCAGATGATAAAATTACTGAGCTGCAAGAAATGGAAGAAGAAAGCGAATTGAATGAAACATTCCCCTCAGGTTCTCTTCAGTTCAAAAGTTATATCTGGAGGATAGTTAGCTTTATCTGAAAAGAACTCTACTGTACATATACGTTTATAATCTTAGCTTATTGGATAAATACTGACTTGGTATAATTTAACTTCATACTACATTTTAAATGTTAAAAAGTTTTTTAGAAACATTGTTTAACGTATTCACAAAAAAAAATAAAATGTTTTATAGCACAGTGGTCTCCTAATTTGCGTAAAAATCCTTTTAGCTCGATCAATTGGATCGTATAACGCGCAATCATCCTACTGTTTCGAAAGATAAGCCTTTTCAAAATGCTCTAACATTGAAACCGTATCAAAACTGGCAATAGATTATTGTGTTTTAAACTGCTTTGTTGGGGATATACGTTATCTGCATTGTATTTCGCTGGATTTTGTATGTGAAAAGCAACGAAATCCACTTTAATTCTTTTTGTCTGAAATAGGTTAAACTGAAAATTTACTAAAACGGCAAGAATATTGAAATGGCCCTTTTTACTTATCTATAAAATGAAATTGAATGGAACGTAATGACTGTGAATAGATGAATTGATTTAAAAAAATAAACTCAAAATAGACTTAAATGATAAATTTGATAAAAATAAAATTTTCATTGATCTTCGTCAAAAAGTTGATAAAAATTAAATATAATACAACACTGACGATCTACGCGCCTGAAAGAACTGTACTTTTAGTTTTTTAAAACGGTGATGTAGGTTAACAGTTTTAACTCCGCCTGTAATGGCTGTTGGATGGATCGAGTAGCTTAACAGTCTTTCTTGTCGGTCCCAAGCCCAGATAAAGGAGGAGGGTTAAGCGAAAGGCTAACAACCTGCTCTTATAAAAAACAGTCTGTTATGAAAACTGCAAGTTTGCCTTGGAATCGAACAGATACATATGGAAAACGACAATCTTAATGGACAAGGACCTTAATGTTGGAACATGGAACGTCCCAAGTTGGTACCGGACGGAAGCATCTATACATGCAATAAAACAATTAGAAAAAGTAGGAATGGACATTACGGCAATACAAGAACGAAGATGGCTAGACACGGGAAACATAAAAATAGACAAGACGGTCATTTTCTACAGTGGAAATTAGATAGAAAAACACGAATTTGGCACAGGTTTCATAGTAAGAGAAGAATACCTGAACCGTTTATAAGTTTCACGCCCATTAGTGAAAGACTTTGTTATATTAGACTGAGAGGAAAATGGTAGAATATCTCAATTATATCCGCACATGCTCCAACAGAAGATAAAGACGAACATAATAAAGATTACTTCTACGAACAACTCGAAAGAACGCTTGAGATAATCCCCAAACAAGACATGCAGATAATCTGTGGAGACTTCAATGCAAAAATTGGCAAAGAACCTAACCTAAGATCGACAATAGGACAACACAGCCTTCACGATATCTCAAACGGCAATGGACAAAGGCTCGTAGAGCTAGCATCGGCTAACAATATGCTTGTAAAGTCTACTAGGTTCCAACATAAAAACATTCATAATCAGACTTGGGTCTCTAATGACCACTCCACGCGGAACTAAATTGACCACGTAATTATCGATGCTAGACATGGAAGTAATGTGCTGGATGTAAGAAGCCTCAGGGGAGTCGATGGAGATACAGACTATCACCTAGTAAAAGCAAAAATTAGGTTGAGAATTTTTTCAGAGAAACCTAAGGCCAATGAAACATTGAGACAGTCGAACATCGAGGAAATGTAAAGTGAGAAAACACGAGAAATTTACAAACAATAAATTAAACAGCATCTTAATACAGTAGACCAGAGCAATGATGTCGAAAGGCTGTGGCAACGAATGGAAAAATCAATTACAGAGTCAGCAGAACTAATAAAAGAAAAAAGCAGGGATAGAACAAGGAAATGGTTGGATAGAGAATGTCAAGAAAAACTACATGACAGAGAAATAAAGCGAAAAATTATGCTTCGATAAGGAACAGTAGAAAGTAAAAAAACTATGCTACTTTACGCCGAGAAACAAGAAAATTAATTAAAGGGACAAAAGGGAAGTACGAACAACAGAAATATAAAGAAAATAGAAAAAAGGGAAGAAATATGAAGAAAGAACAGAAAAGGGTGGGAAAGGTACTTTTTGGGATTAAGTTTGTGTTAACATTCAGTATTTTGTATTTTAGCAAAATATTTCGCTAAGCTATTTTCATCGGTCGAATAAAGGCAACATCTAATGGCTGTGTTAGGTACGTAGAATTGACAGGGAGACACACAAATTTAATGTTTTCTGCTTCACTAATATATAAAACATTTAATGATATATGGGACGATAAATTGTCACCAATTAACACTTTTCAGTCAATAAAATAATTATAGCCAGAATGATTGCCAGTATTCGGAACGAATAGGCACTGAAAGAAGAAGAACACTTTGATGCCAGGAATGTGTTTCAATGTTGGCAATAAAAGAGAAGTGAACCAATCTTCGAAACAAGCTGTGTTGAACCATCTGCTCTTCGATCTATTGTACTATGTTTCATTTGGGCCATTTTCTACCCAAGTCGACCTCAGTTTATTGGATTTATATACGGCTTATAAAGGTAGCATTTCTCCAGACGCATTTCCACAAAACATTATTGATGTTGCCGATTTACTAAAATTCATCATTTTTTCAGGATATTTAGTCCCACGTTTTGTTAAAACTTTCTTTTTGTCGGGGTCGTCACTTAAATTTGTTTGTCTCTTATAGTGGTTTTATGTTTTCTCCTCTTGATCGTTTGATGATTGTCAGTTAATAACGGATTTCGTTTAAGGAAAGCATTTAACCAGTCTTTTTCTGGAATTTTTTTTTAATAACTTAATAATTTGACCATCAAGATCTAAATAATTTTTCACTAAACTTCGTAAATCTGTCTGATCAATGAAAATCCGTACAAAGATAAGCTATAAATTATGAGACATGAAGGCGTCCTCTCCAGCTTTCTTAAAAATTGTCTGACCACCATATTGTTTTGTACGCCTATTTTTTAATCTATTTTTAAAAGTACTTATTGGCACTTCAAATTCCATTGCAACTTTTCTCTGAGATAGAACTCCAGTTCTGATAGCTTCTAGAGCTCTTTCGACTGTGTCTGCCGTGTTATTTCCATAATTTTTACTACCAGCGACACGTTTGTAATTGGAGGGCATCTTCTTCTTCTTAGGGTGCCTGTCCACTCTGAACGATGGCGATCATTCTGGCTATGACTTGTTGACTGCTATTGGAGGGCATCTAAAAGAGAAAAAAGGGGTACCTATGTCGTTAGTGCTATATATAAAGTTAATAAACCCTGCAGTTGTTACAAGGCTAAATTCAAAGTTACAATCAGCATTTACTTACTTTAGTTTAATATAGAACCAACGAATGATCAACATGAAAACGGTTTTCGGGGCCAAAGTTACCCGAAAACGTTAAAATCTGTAGCATCTTGCAAATAATACCCGACCTTCTTAGTGTCTATGTTTAGACTAAAATAATGCTCCACAGCGGTCAAGAATTCTTATATTTTCAATACATAACTATGTAATTAATCTTACTCTTAAAAGTATTATTAGTTGCCATTCAATTTTTCCGGATCAAAAAATCTTATGTGAAATGACTACATTCTAGAAATTCGTTTTTTTTCTTAATATAACAAGTGTTACCTTAGTTTATTAAAATTTCCTACAGTTCATATGCTACTGATGGTGCGATATAATGAAATTTACTTAATAATATAATATTGTACAAACACCCTAGTTATTAAAATATCTTTCTCATAAAATGAGCAAAAGTCACCTTAGTGGGCCAAATTCACTCGAAATTACGGTACTTTGTTGTGTTTATTTCATAACTATTTTAAATAAAAATGGTAATAACTGGTTTAATCTCCTGTATAGTAATATCAAACCATTATTGTAAGAACAGAGATTATGAGAGGAATCTAAATATGACAATAGATAAAGTGTCCTATTTAAAAAATTGTATGTTTGCTGTACCACGTAGGTATTAATGATCCTGTAGAACTGGATATATTATCCAAGCCTGGAGGATATCATTATCTACAGTTTTTGGAAATTGTTTACCATAATGGAATTATCGACAAATTTCCTACTAAAAAATCACCCTGTATATAGTTCCGTACTGTTCGTGTTCGTTAAAACATTTCGACTAAAATAAAAGAAAACCCACTTTTCGCCTTGTTATATCTAATAACTGTTTTCCCTTAACAATCTGTCATCTCAGCTTTCCCGTTTCATTGATATATCTAGTTAAGGCACCCAACACTAGAAGCTTTTCTAAGGCTTTCAAATCCTGGACAAACAATGCTCGTTGCTTCTAAGAGCCACCGCATGTCGGAAAATAGAAGGTTTAATCCAAATTGTCTCGAAAAGCTTCTTAACTGCATGAACATCCTATCTCTGCCCCGTCGGACGCTACATATCAAATTTATTTACGTAATGTATTGTCTATACGTCGTGTCCGGTAGCTGGAGGTCAAATTGAGTTACTGAAAAGGAACTTTCTGAATCTTGATGGAAAAGTTTTGACCCTTTCGGCATTGTTTACTTTTCTTTTAAAAATATCTTAAAGTTTTAAATTATTTTATTTTTAATCAGTATAATTTTAGTTCTAAGAAATAGAATATATTATTTATAATTCGTATAAATAATTATAAGTCTCTTAATTTTAGGTAAGAATACTTATAGTTGTAGCGCAGAATACATCACCCAACAAAAAACGAAGGGCTTTTTCGCAATCCAAATTTCTGTGAGATCCGCCATGTTCTAAGTAGTTTATCTGTCAACCTATAAAAACTGAAGTTTGCTTACGTATTGAGTAATGTTGTTTCGTGTGTGTTGTCTAATAGTAGACCGCATATATGTTGATCTTACTTGCAAAGCCAATATGCATATAATTTTTAACTTACTTGATAATCTGTACAAAAAATGTTTTAATTTCTCAGATATCTTAGACACATTCAGATCAGATAACAATATTTAGTTACCCACTGTAAGTAATTACATTTAAGATCCAACTTCCTTATTATGTAATTGGTCGTATCTTTGGCGTCGTTTACTACAGAACTAGTATTTAATTTGTTAATACCTTAATCCCATTCGCGGTGTACCGGTATCTTCTCATTGCCACTGAGATCCAGCGCCGAGTTGGCAGGTTGCTCTTTTTTCTTCTTTGATGTATCGAAAACGGATATTCAGCGACGGCCATGAACTGAGATTTTTCGTGATTCGAGACATCCATGGAAATGGCGAGCCAGTAATATAGTCTAGTCATAATGCCAATTTTGTTCAATTGTAGAAAGAAACAAACAACAACAAATATAGAGCAACTAAAAATTTTATAAGCGGAAGAAAAACACTTGAATAAATAATAACCTAAAAAATTACTACAACAACATCTACCATAATTAATTACATTGTCTCAGATTTCTCACCCCTTGATGTCCGCTCTACAATTATTATTGCGGAACTGATCTAATCATGAAGCAGAGTAGTATTAGATGAGAAGGACATTCAGGTCATTATAAATTTATACTGGAACCAGTATGCTCAAGTCAAGGTCGAAGATCAGCTGACAGACCAAGTAAAGATCATGCAAGGAGTAAGGCACGGCTTGTGCTAAATGAGTTACAAGGCTTACTAGACCCAGTGAGAACTGTGAGCGTATCATACGGACTAGACCTTAATATTAAGAAATCTAAATTTATTGTTGTCAGCCGTGCAAATTTAAATCCTGGGACACTAATGACAGATAGCGAAGAGATCCAAAGAGTCAATAGATTCACTTACCACTTTACCTTATTCAAACTACCCTCAACTCACAATGAGACTACGCATAAGAGATTAGATCCAGATTAGAAATTGCACGGTCTACATTTAATAAGTTGAGATCTTTGCTGTGCTGCAGAGATCTTAGGAATCAAGAGGCAGATAATGAGGTGATACATTCTTCCTGTGTTATTATATGGAGTTGAAGTCTGGACACTGACGCAAGCCACTGAAAAATATATTGTGTAAACCATTTCATCAACTTTGAGGTCCTACAGCGCATAAGAAAAGAAAAAGAACAGGTTATGTTTAACAGGTTATGCAGGGTAAAGTATTTGGCAGGAGAGGACCACGACACCGTCATATCTCGTGGTTGAAAAACCTCCCACAATGGTTTGGGATGACCTCCGCAAAGCTGTTTTGCAGAGCAGTCAACAAAACTATGATAGCCTTGAAGATCGCCAACATCCGGACAGGATAAGGCATTAAAAAAGAATAAGAAAACACTGTAGATGATGCAGGAGCAAAGGAGATTAAGAGATAGAAATCCGTGCGGACCCCTCGGACAGAGTGTAATGGTCATCATGTATTATCTGTCTAAAAAGATGTCTGTTTCTGGTCATTTCTTTTGACTCACGCATAGGTCCTCTACATATTCATGTAATTATAGAAATAATACAGGAATATGCATAAGAATATACCAGGGAAAATAAAAAGAGCAGACAAAGCATGACTAATGGAGAAATGTACCAAATTGAAACACTAAAATACAAACATGACAATTTCCATGGGCACAAAAAGATTAAAGAGTTACAGAACACCAAAAAACAACAAAATACAGTCTTAGTTGACATCGAAGGCCAAATTTTGGCTACAATTAAAGATAAATTAGGAAGGCAAAAAGACTGATCATTACGGTCCAGGAAGGCCATTTCTGTCAATCTATCTTCTTAGCCCTAGCCCTGCTTCTCATTGGTGTTGGTTGCCACAATATTACACAGAGTTGTCCGGTTACCGAGGTTCACTACGTGGAAATGAGAGGAATTGAGTAGGAGAGGATGTAACGTCATATTTTGCACAGAAGTACCCCAGTTTAACCCCAATTACAACATTCGAAGCAAATACATTTATAAATATGTGCGTTTGCCATTTTCTAATATACCGGTATACTACAGCAATTTGTCATGTTTAAAACATCATTTTTGTGGATGAGTAGATCACAAAATTAGGTCTCGCATGTCTGTTAAATGTAAATATAAGCAGATCTGTATACTACTCTCATAGAATTACTGTTAGGTTTTAATCTCAATATCAATTAGGTGTATTTTTGTAATAAATTAGCATAATTACCTGGCTAAACTTTTACATATTTAAATTTAGAATGCATACAAATCGACACAACTCATTAATTATCATACGCTACGGTACGGTTTCTTGACTTTGAAAATCTCCAATGCGTCCAAGACTATTAACAGGATTGTACGTTCTTAAGGAATGGGCTGGTAGACTCGCTTATTGTTGGTTTGCACTATAATTTCAGTATAATCATCTAGAATGCTAGGGTAATGACATCAACTTTGAAGGTTATACAATTTAATACGCGGTATTTCGCAATGCGAATATGTACGAGATAAAAGACCAGTTCAGAGAAAGGAGTGTTCCTCTTTGAATCTCAGGTAATTTTCCTATTTTATCTAATTTTACAAAGACATACAAAATAATTTAGAATTATTAAAAGCTATTGAGGAAAAAAATAATCTTTAAAAAAAAGTCTAAACAATAATCCAGTGACATGAATATCAGTAATAAATTATCCAAAAATTATCTTGGCAGATTATTAACAAAAGCAAAAAAGAAATATTTTCATGAAGCAATTGATAAAACTACTTTCAATGTCTCTTTGGACATGTGTCAAAAAATTGTGTGATGGAACAGTAGTTAAAACAGATATTGAACAGATAAAGACATGAGAATTTAACATGAAAAAATTGCAGATCTATTTAATAACTATTTTAGTAACTTGGGAAAAATATGCTGAGAAAATTTATACAGCTTTTTTTACAGCATTTATACATACACTATATACAAAACCTTAATAAGACCGGTACTCACATACGGTTCAGAAACCTGGACACTCTCTAAAAGGGAGGAAACGTTATTAGCCACCTTTGAAAGAAAAATCTTGCGACACATATATAAGGGCACAAAAGAAAACGGGATTTGGCGGAGACGGTATAACTTTGAACTATACAACATATACCAGGATCCGGATATCATAACATTCATTAAAATAGGAAGGCTACGTTGGATTGGACATGTGGAAAGAATGGAAGAAGGCGAAATACCAAACAAAATATTCAATCAAGTGCCAGTAGGAAAAAGAACAAGAGGAAGACCGAAGCTGAGATACGTAGAACAAATAGAAAATGATATAACAACATTAAAAATTAAAAACTGAAAAAAAAAGCACGAAACAGGTCAGAATGGAGAAGAATCCTTGAACAGGCCAAGACCCAAAAAGGGTTGTCGAGCCAGTGATGATGATGATGATACATACACTAAAAAACAAAAAATCGCCAGGTATAGATACCCTCAGATCAGAAATGTTAAAAAAGTTGCGGAACAAATTGCTAAACCATTGACTTATATAATTAATAACTATTTCAGGTTAGGTATATTTCCTAATGTATTAAAAACGGATTTAACCTCTTTTTAAAGGTGGAGATAGTAGTGAACTTAGAAATTATAGAACAATAAGCTTGATTTCGAATCCCAGTAAAGTAATCGAAAAGATTTATAAAATCTTGTCTAAATAATTTTTTAAAGAAACATAATATATTATCTGAAAGTCAATATGGCTTTAGAGACAGAAGGTCTACAGAAGATGCAATTAGTAAATTGATAAAAAATATTTACAATTCTTTAGATAATAAAAAGCGTCTTTATGTATATTTATAGATCTGTCTAAAGCATCTGATACTGTAAACCACAAAATATTGTTACATAAACTAAAAAAATTCGACATGAGAGGTGTGGACTTCAAATTGTTAAAGGGCTACTTAAGTGACAGCCAGCAAAAGGTAACTGTAGATGGTAAAATCATAAAATCAGCATGACGAGAATTGTGACTTACGAAGTCCCGCAAGGAACGGTGTTGGGGCCGCTTTTATTTACTATATATATATATATATATATATATATATATATATATATATACTCGTAATCACATTACCTACACTAAAAACCTCAGGCCAGATCATAAGTTTCGCTGACGATACAGCCATTTTTAATAGCAATATTAATTGGAAAAAGTTATAAAAACAAATTAAAACCATACTTGCCGTTTTGTCATACACCACCAGGTTACCAAACTTCACATCGGATTAGCCTCCAGGTTGAAAATATTCTTGTGGGTAAGGAAAGTATTCCCTATTTGAAGTAGGTTGATGATGACTTGGTCTTTCATATTACTTGGTAAGATGAGTTTGGTTCCTACTTGACTTAGACATTCCTTGAGTTTGTTGACAGTATGATCCCAAGTAGTTTGCCACGCTCTGTACATGTGGGCTTTGATATTTATTTTGTGATCAGTCCAAGGCATTTGATTTATGATACCAATACTTTGGTCGGTTGTTGCATTGCTTGCTAGAGAGTCCACTTCCTCACTACCACTTATTCCCATACAGGAAGGTACCCAGATGAACGAAATATATGTTTGTTGAGTCTGTAAATAAGATAGCTCTTCTTTGATCTTGAGAAGTATGGCGTGAGTTGTATATCGCTGTTTTATTCCAAGTAATGCGCTCATTGAATCGGTGATGATAAAAAATTTTCTTTCATTGATAGAACCACATTTTTTCATGGCCTGGTGTTTATAGATAAGTACGGCGAAAAGATAATTGCGTTTTTCTCGAAAAGTATATGTCTGCAGATACTATGTTTTTCATTGGGGCAGCCGTACTTGTTGAGCCCTTTTGTCCATTGGTACCCCACTGTAGAAGTAAACAAATTATTCTTTTCGAAGAAGAATAATAAAATTTAACTAAAATATAATGTTATATATAATTTGTATTATAATATTACTATGTAATGAAGTTGTATCTCAAATTTAGAAATTCTGCTAATAAAACCCTTAGAATTGATGCGATTATAAATAAAAAAAATCCCAAGACAAATAATACTGAATAATTTTGACCATATTCATTGTGAAATTTCGTATGCAAAAACAATAAGCAACTCTCAATGACTAAATTCTTCTACGTCATATTTCCAATTAACCCAAATATCTCGACAACGAATGGATAAAGGTTAACATAAATGGGGCAAGCTACCCACTTGAGCAATTTGAAAGATATGAAAAGTAATCATGACTAAAATTTACTCTCTAGGCCACCATTCATGCAAAACCAACTTAAGATATCTGCTGCTTTCATGTAAGCCAAATAAATATTTGTTTAGGATATCTCCATAGACCAGTCAATGAACATGCTTCGGTATTATTTAATATTTATAATGTATGCTTATACGTTGTTAATTAAAAAGAGTCAATAGTTAACAATTGTATTGTATCTCTATTATTAGAATTAATACATTATTATTCTAATAGTTAGAAAATGAGAATTTGAGGATAGATCACAATATTGCATTAACAGTAAGTTCATAACTTTTATGAAGAAGGGATCTGGGGAATTCGCATTATAAATTTTTGACTCACTTTTTTATTATTTTTGCTTTGCACGTGTTATATATATATATATATATATATATATATATATATATATATATATAAGATGGTGGTATTCTTGACTGTTGATTTAAATGTAAGTTGTGATTTTTGAGGATGCAGTCAGTTTATTTGGCCCACAAGACAATGAAAACTCTTTGACTTACTGTCAAGCTTTCGAATTATATTTAATTCTTTTTCAAGACATCTATAAAAAAAAATATAAATTAACTAGTTAAAATTGTTAATTGTCTTACTTACTAGTCGTGAGATTACAGTTTTTAATATTGTACTCTACAAAACAAACCATAATAAATATAATAAAATTTTTTTATTAAAAATAACTATATTGTCACTATATATGTCATTGTCATGGTTTGATTAATGGACATATATGAATGAACATACAGTTACTTTATGTGGAAAGCAAAACCAGTAACAATAGTTTTTATTATAATTTATTTAATTGTCTATAAAAAATATAAATTAATCCAGTCAGCAGTTTGGCTTAAGCACATATGAATTTTTAATGTTAGGATGTCAATGGAAAATGAGATCTTGACGGTATTTATTGATATGTTAATATGTAACAATAAAAAACAAATCACAGTAAAAATGGCAAATCAAGAAATAAACAATTGCCTGACAGTTAACACCTTAATACCAATAACACCACAAACTTTTGGATCTTTACCTTGTATTCCATTCTTAACACCAAAACTTCTCAAATTATTTAAAGGATTAGAAAACATAAAAATTGCCACCAGAAATGTTAAAACCATAGCACATTTATACACTAAAACTAAAGATGCTTTAACAACTGATGAAAGTTCTAGAGTAGTGTATCAAATACCTTGCTCAGACTGTGATAAAGTTTATATAGGAGAAACTTCTCGAACATTACACAGCAGAATTATTTCTCATAAAAGTGATGTAAAAACTAAGAAATCACAAGCTTGTGCATTAGCTGAACACTTCATCAATCTAAATCACACATTTAATTTTTCACAGGCTTCAATTCTAGAGAGGCAGAAACATGAACAGAAACGGTTATTTTTAGAAATGACACATATACAAAAAAATAAAAAATGTGTAAATAGAAGATCAGATATTGACAAATTAAGTAACATTTATTGTTACATATTAACATATCAATAAATACCGTCAAGATCTCATTTTCTATTGACATCCTAACATTAAAAATTCATATGTGCTTAAGCCAAACTGCTGACTGGATTAATTTATATTTTTTATAGACAATTAAATAAATTATAATAAAAACTATTGTTACTGGTTTTGCTTTCCACATAAAGTAACTGTATTTTCATTCATATATGTCCATTAATCAAACCATGACAATGACATATATAGTGACAATATAGTTATTTTTAATAAAAAAATGTTATTATATTTATTATGGTTTGTTTTATAGAGTACAATATTAAAAACTGTAATCTCACGACTAGTAAGTAAGACAATTAACAATTTTAACTAGTTAATTTATATTTCTTTTTATAGATGTCTTGAAAAATAATTAAATATAATTCAAAAGCTTGACAGTAAGTCAAAGAGTTTTCTTTGTCTTGTGGGCCAAATAAACTGACTGCATCCTCAAAAATCACAACTTAAAAGCATTATAAGACAAAAGGGTATTTTTTCAAATACAACACAACAAAAAATCTCAATTGCTATTTAACTGGATATAAGCCACAATTAAAGATAAAAATACGTTTATTGACGTTTCAATTTCCACTTCGGAAATCATTCTCAAAATACAATCAGTAAATTTATTCAATTTAAATTCGAGAGGGATGTTGGTAAACAAAGAAGTAACATCAAAACTTACCAAGACATACCCTGAAGGTAATAAAAACCAATTGATCTTATTTGCAAATTGAAAAGAATCTTTAATTTTGTAGGTATTATGAGAAGAAAATGAAGCGTCAATAATACCTGCCAGATATTTAGCCAAGGATTGAGTGGGGGCATTCTTACATGCAATTATAGGACGTAATGGGCACCCTTCTTTGGGAATTTTTGGAAGTCCATAGTATGTTGGTGTGGTACCAGTATAGTTAGTTAGGTAGTAAGGTAGTGTTTCTTTCTACTGATGGAGTCAGATATTTGGGGATTTTTTTTATAGGAATGTGGGTCATTGAGAAGCTCAAAAAATGATTTAGTGAGGTACTGGCCGATCCTTGATTTGACGCTTTCCCAAAAGTTACCTACCAAAGAATTGTATTCTTAGCGGAATGGAAATAGTAACTGGGCTCAGAAAGCGCTATCCTGAGCTTGTGTTAAGAAAACCTAAGGCGACTTTAGCAACAAGGGCGCAAGCATTTAATAAATTAATGTAACCAAGTTTTTAGACATTTTGGAGGATGTTCAAAAACATTACTTGTATCCTCCTCATAGGGTTTACAATGTTGATGAAACTGGACTTATGATTGTCCAGTCAAAGTCTTTAAAGATTTTTGCTTTAAATGGCCGACGGCAAGTCGGATCTCTTATATCTGCAGAGAGAGGTATTCTCAGCACATTTGAAACTTTTATGTTAGCTGGGAAAATTTTTATTCCGCCTTTTATCATCTTCCCTAGACAGTGGATTAAAGTAAAACTTCAAGACAAGGCTCCACCTGGAACAGCTTTTGTTTGTCATCCTTTAGGGTGGATGCAAACTAAGATTTTCACACAATGGTTTGACCATTTCTTGAACTTTGCGATGCCATTATTATGTCCAAGCGATCGAAAGATTATTGCGTAATAATCCTAGTAGATTAGTTACACAGTATCAGGTATCTAAACTTCTTGAAGCGGCACTTCCATTTGCAACTACTTCAACTATTACGGTAAAGGTGTTTGGGAAACGTGGTATAGTTCCTATAAACAGACAGAAGTTTACTGACGCGGATTTTGCTACAGCCATGACCACTGAAATTTCCATACAAGATTCTATCTTTATTCAAGAACCTGAAAATCCAGAACTAGGTGTTAAATACCAAGAGGAAACTTCTGCTGTGATTCCAGGAAAATATTTGGCAGATTCGCAACAAAATATTCCTCGACGTCAAGAAACACCACTTGCAAGTAAAGAGAACTCGCCTTCTGGAGAGATAGATTTCCGACAGTTCCTATGTTTTTCAATGACCACAGGTATTTTCAATGTTACTGTAAAATCTGGGGATCCAAACTCTACATTCGTTCTAATCTCTAAAGACTTGCCAAAGCCAAGTACTTCAATATTCCAGCACAGTTCACTGCCTTATTTCAGTACCTCATGTGATTTAATCAGCAACTCCAAGGGCAAGGGGCGCTATACTTTTGCTGTACGCCCACAGGATATTGTTCCAATCCCTAAAGCAAATATTATTAAACGAGAAAATAAGCCAAAAAAGGGACAGCTGCATATTTGACTTCAAGCCCTTTCAAGATGGAACTTGTAGCCGCAAAAGCAGAAAAAGAAGAAAAGGAAAGGTTTAAGAAAATAAACCTGGAACTGGAAAAAGGGAAGCAGAGTAACAAGAGGAATAAAGAAATAAAAGAAATGTTTAAAGGAAAGAAGAAAACGAAATCCACATCAGCGAAGCGTGCTTTATTTAATGACTCGAACAGTGACGTGAGTGATACTGATTGCCTTTTCTGTGGAGACAAGAAGATATTCCAAGTCAAGGGAAAATAAAGGATGAATAAAATGTTCGGGTTGTTTACTATCGGCACGTAAAGCTTATGCTGGGTGTGAACAAAAAGACAATGACTTTATTTGTGACGTTTGTAAATAAACTCGGTGTGAAACTTTCTTTTTCTAAGATGTCTAATGTTTTTATTTTGAAAATACACTTTCATTTAGTAAACAAATTCAGTTTAAATTCTGCATTTTACATTGTAAGTGGCCAACTCATGGCTGGTTTGCTCCACCCCGCAGGACAAAGTGGCCATTTGGTAGGGTTAGGGTAAAAAATATGTATCTAAAAAATTTACCGAGATAAGGTGAAAATTAAAATTGCCTTATGTAGCTAATAGCGATATCATATGTTAATATAGAGTGTATTTCTTATTTATTTGCTTCAAGCTAAAAAATATTATATATATAAGTTTTTTTTAAGCTTCTGTTTGAATTTCTTTCAGATATTCGACATCATGTAGCCTATTTCTTCTAATTTCTGCAAACTTTTTTGCTTTGGTCTCGGTTTTATGTAGGCTACGGAACGTAACACTAATGTTTCAAGCAAATAATGCGATTTTTTAATATTCGCTTTTCTGTGGAACGTATCTATCGCATAAAACCAGACTTTACTGTATTCCTTTAGTATTCTTCTTCTTCTAGTTCCATGACCGTTATCGATCGTTGGATATTATGTTGGCTACCATATCGCTATCGTGACTTTATTGACAGCAGCTCTAAATAACGATGTAGTTGATTTTCCATACCATTGCCTTAGATTTTTCAGCCATGATGTTCTTCGTCTACCAGGACCACGATTACCTTGGATCTTTCCCTGAATGATCAGATGTAAAAGATCATATTTTTCAGGGTATCTCATAATGTGACCGAAGTATTCCAGCTTGCGTTTCTTTATTATATTGACCAGTTGTGTTGTTTGGCTCAGCCGTTTAAGGACCTCCTCATTTCTAACTCTGTCGACCCAGCTTATTTTTAGTAGTCGTCTGTATACCCACATCTCAAAGGCTGTCAAGCGTTTAAGCATAGCCTCAAATAGAGTCCACGCTTCCACTCCATACAGCAGGACAGAAAAGATGTAGCAAGATGTCATACGAACTCTAAGGTCAATGCTAAGATCGTGACTGCAAAGTACGTTTCTCATTTTTACAAAAGCAGCTCAGGCTTATTCTATTCGGCTTTTAATTTCTGCGGTTGGATCCCAGCTCTCATTGATATTACTGCCGAGATACACGAGTCTCTCTACTCTGTCCAGTGTGGCATCTCCGACTTTTATATCGTCATCCTGTATATAATTTTGTTTGCTAACTATCATATATTTAGTTTTCTTAACGTTGAGTTTTAATCCATACTGATCACAAGTCTGTTTTATTTTGTTTATTAGATTTTGAAGGTCTTCTCCGCAATTGGCAAGGACTAAGGTACCGTTGGTATATCTAATATTGTTGACCGTTACTCCATTCACAATAATACCTTCGGTTGTCTCCATTAAAGCTTCCTTAAATATTTCCTCCGAATATAAGTTGTCTCACTCCTCTTTTTATATTTATTTCATCCGGCAGTTCTTGTTCAACCTTTATTCTTGCCACTTGATGCCAGTATAGATTTGTAATTATTTGTAGATCTTTATCGTCCAATC
This sequence comes from Diabrotica balteata, assembly GCA_918026665.1. Lineage (NCBI taxonomy): Eukaryota > Metazoa > Arthropoda > Insecta > Coleoptera > Chrysomelidae > Diabrotica > Diabrotica balteata. The sequence goes on along the minus strand of OU898281.1, from coordinate 16,940,336 downwards.
CAGCTGTTTCCAATATTTCTAGCATTTTGTTATCTCGGACTTTGTCAAAAGCTTTTTCAAAATCGATTGCACAAATATACACATTTTGATTTATATCTCTGCATCTCTGTACTAGCACCTGTATACTAAACAAGGCTTCTCTTGTACCCAAGCCACTCCTAAACCCAAATTAAGTATTGCTAATTCTGTCCTCTAACACCGTGTGAATTCTGCTGTGTATTACTCGCATGAAGATCTTCAAAACGTGACTCATCAGACTTATTGTCCGATAATCACCGCATGTCTTTGTGACATATATTGTGACAAATGTCGACTTTAACCAATTAGTTGGTAATATCCCAGTGTCATAAATTCTGTTAAAGAGATTACACAGAGCTTTAATTCCATTTTCTCCCAAAAGTTTAGTATTTCAGTACTTACTTCATCGGGGCCAAGTACTTTTCCATTTTTTGCCGTTTGTATTGAACGTCTTACTTCACTTTCTGTTATAGATGGACCTGATATAGCAATCGGTGTATAGTGTTCTACTCTCTCATCTTCAAATAATTCAGAAATGTAGTTTTCCCATTCTTTTAATTTTTTATTGATATCTAATATGCTGTGTCCGTTTCTGTCTTCTAAACTTTGGGATGCTTGTTTCCGTTTGCTTCCAGCGACTTCTTTTAATTTCTTGTGCAGATGAAATGTATCGTGTTTCTTTTTATATTGTTCAATTTCATTACATTCTTTACTATGAAATTGTGTTTTCGCGTGTCTTATCTTATGCTTGTTTATTGCGTGGATCCTCTTGTATTCGTTTTTATCTTTATTTCTGACTTCTCTTCTTTGATCCATAAGTCTCAGTATTTCTTCTGTCATCCACCCTTGTTTTTTTCTTGCTTTTAGCGCACTCAATTTTGTTTCTTTAACAGTCATTAAGATGTCTTTAATTCTCGTCCAGTTTTCCTCAGTACTTTCTTCTTTGCTTGATGTTAACTTCATTTTTTGTTCTAATATACTAGTTATTTCTTGTTTTACAGTATTATTTACCATCGTTTCTCTATCAATAGTAACTGTTTGCTTATTCGTCCTTGCAACTTTTTTTAATCTCAGTCTTATTTTTCCTACTAAAATATTGTGATCTGTTGGTACATCTGCTCCTGGATATGTTTTTAGTGCTAATACTGAATTTCTGTATCTTTTATTTATACATATGAAGTCTATTTGGTTACGAACAACTCGTTCAGGTGTATCTGCTGGTGATTTCCAGGTGTAAAGACGACGTTTTGGAAGTTTAAAAATTGTGTTCGTTATTACTAATTGCTTTTCTACGCAAAAAGATGCCAACATATCTCCTCTTTCATTTCGTATTCCCAGACCATATTTCCCTATGACATCTTCTTGTTCACCTTCACCAATCTTTGCATTAAAATCTCCCATGATAATATTGAGATTGTGTTTCTTTGTAGGTGCTAATACTTTTTCTAAATCATTTTTTTATGAATTTTTCAATTTCTTCTTGTTCATTGTCTTGTGTGGGTGCATATACTTGTAATATGTTCGCATTGATTGTATTTTTATCATCAGTATCCTGTCTGAGAATAGGACGACGTTTTTTACAGCTTCATCTGTTTCCTTCGACACAATTATTGCTACACCATTTTTGTATTTTGAGCTGTCTTCTTTTGAATAGTATACAATGTGATCATCTACAGTTACTTTTTCAGACCCCGGCCATCTCATCTCCCTTATTCCAAAGATACTTATATTTAGACGCTTCATTTCTTTAATGGTGTTGTGAATTTTTCTTGGTTCGTACATGCTTCTTACATTCCATGTACCTATTTTTCTTTCTTTAGAAAATGTGTTCATGTTTCTAGCTGAACCCCTGAACTCCTTTAGTATAGAACATTACAAAAAAGTTCTAAAAATAAATTATATTAATAAACTCTGCTTCTTACAATTTTGTTTTTGTTTAACGTAAAATTATTTGAACTTTTTGACTTACAAATGCTTATTTTTCTGGGATGCTTGGATTTGGAGAGGGCGCCCAAATTACTCTCGCACCCGGGCGGCAGATACTCTAGGAACGCTCTACCTCCAAGACTTTTAAGAAAGTAAAACTTAAGTTTTTACAAAAAAAAAGTTATATTTTTTCGTATAAATGTTTAAATACAAATCTTTAACAATCGTGTTTTTTCTCTTTTAAATTATAACATTGAAGAGATCAATTGAGTTCGGAAGTCAATCACAACTATTATCAACTAATAAAATATCTTTGAGTGAAAGCTATCTAATTACTTTTCTAATTGTTCTGCCCACGCGTGTATAAAAATTGTATGCTTTTAAAGATCATAATACTTTAAGCAATTATGTAATATCCATCAGTTCATGGTCTGCTAAATCCGCCACTCAGCTGATTTCATTCGGGCTGTCTTGTCTCATTTCGTAATAGTTGATATTTCCAGATATATAAATTAATTAAATATTTTAAAAAATAGAAGTTGTAAGAAAAGTAAACGTTATATTACGACAATCTAATATCAAGGATGAAGTTAAGTTAAAAGATTGTTTCTTTTTAAATAAAAATATCTAATCTGATTTAGTAAAAATAAAAAAACTATGTTTTTAATAAAAAAAAACGAAATTTTTAATATGAAATAAAAAAGACAGCAAATATTTGATTTCACGCAAACAGCGTCTATGTGTCTGTTGTATTTCGACCTAATAGGTCGCATCAGAACAGTTATTTATATGCGTTCTCAACGTGAAAAATCAATATTTTCTGTCTTTTAAGAAGCAACACTAAAATGGCTTCGATATGGACGCAATAGCGACATCTGATAATAAATCCGTAAAATAGTTTCGAAACACAATTCAGATTTCTGTTTTAATCTGTATATATATATATATATATATATATATATATATATATATATATATATAAATATATATATATATATATATATATATATATATATATAGCGAGTGTTTGCAACTTTAATTTTGTCGCTTCTCGCATCCCAATCACCATAATTTCTTATCGGCCCAGTCTCCTTTTTGAAGACCTCTATTTTCCATTTCTATATGAATATTGGATATCCATTTCTTTCTTGGCCTTCCCCTTTTATTTCTCTGTGTAGGTCTCCAGTTCCAAACCTTTCGTGGTATCCTTTCTTCGTTCATCCGTCTCAGGTGTCCATACCATTTTAATTGTTTTTCGGCTATCGTATCCATTATTGTGTTCTTTACTTTCATTCTCTCTCTTATGTTTTCATTTCTTATGTGGTCAAACAAAGTTAACCCGGAACATCTTCTCCAGTACATCATTTCCGTTGAGAGGAGTTTTTGTGACATATTCTTGTTAAAGACCCACACTTCTGACCCATACGTCAGCACCGGCTGAATCATAGCCTGATATATATTTTTCTTGGTTTTCTTAGTTAAAGTTTTATTCCACAGGATCGGATGTAGTGTTTTTATCATGTTTTTTCCTTTTCCTATTTTTCTTGTTATATCTTTGTCGTCTCTCCCGTCTTGGCTTAGTGTAACTCCGAGATATTCGTACTGATCAACGTTTTTAATTAATCCGCTTTCTGTTTCCATGTCTTGACCGATGCCTCCTATATTCGTGTATTGTGTCTTTTCGGTATTAACTTCTAATCCCCAATTTTTGAATTCGTCTATTAGTTTGTTTATCATGTACGTCATATCTTGTAGGTCCTCGGCAAGAACTACCTGGTCGTCTGCGAAGAGGATTGTGTATACAGGAGTGTCATTTACCCATATGCCCATTGGGCTGCATTTTCTCATCCAATATTTTAAAGCATTACCAAGATATATTTTAAATAGGGTTGGGGAGAGGCAAGAGCCCTGTTTGACACCCTTTGTTTGGGTGAAACCCTTGGAAATTTGGTTTCCAACCTTAACATAAACTTGGTGATCTTGATATAGCTTTTTCACAGCATTTATATATACTGCATTTATACCTGCGTTTTCCAATGTTGTCCATAGTCTCTGCAGTGGTACGAAGTTAAACGCTTTACGGAGATCTAGAAAAGTGGCATGAAGTTCTAGTCCTCTTGCTAATCTCTTTTCCGTTAGATGTTTGAGAGTAAATACATTGTCGACACAAGATCTCCCTGGTCGGAATCCACTTTGTTCTTCGATCTCTGTGGCTTCTTTTTCTATTCTGGCTTTCAGAACGCTTTCATACAGTTTGCCAGTGGATGACGTAATGCTGATACCTCGGTAATTACTGCAGTCATTCCTGTTTCCCTTTTTGTAGATGGAATTTATGTACGAGACTTTCCAATCTCTTGGGATACTTTCTCCTTGTAGGCACTTGTTAAACATTTTACAAAGCAATTCTAATGTTATTGCAGTGGCATGTTTGAATAACTCGATAGGTAAATCACCCGGCCCAGGAGCTTTATTATTTTTCATTTTTTGTAATGCGTTTTTTATTTCTTCTACGGTAATCATCGCCACTTCATTTAACCCCGTTTCAACTCTATCTATTTGTGTGTCTAGAAACTGTGTACGTTGTTCATTTAATAGATTTTCATAATAATTTTTCCATCTTTCTATGTTTATGGGGTTTATTTTTTTTTGTTTCGTTTGTATTTTTTCTAAGACTGTTGATGGTTTTTCAAGCTTGTCTGGACCTAGATCCTCCTACCATTGAGCTTATTTCTGCACACTTGTTGTCCCAGGTTATGTTGTTTGTTTTTTTAATTTTCTTTTTTACTATATATTTGTATCTGTTATAGTTCTTTCGGTCTTCCTCATCTTTTGTCGCTAACCATTTGAGATACAGTTTTTTCTTTTCTTCTACCAGTTCTAATAAACCTTCTGTCCACCAATAATTTCTTCGTTTTACTTTTTCTTTCGTACCTAGAGCTTCTAATCCTGCTTCATGAATTTTGATTTTCAAAGTCTCATACATTTCTTCCGCTGTTCCGTTTAATTCTTTGTCTAATTTTTGTGCCAAACGTAGTTTATAAAGAAAACTTGTGGACTCATTTTTTAAGCTGTCTATGTTATAGAGCCGTGTAGATTCTTTGTTTGTCTGTTCTTGGGATTTATTTTGTTTAATATATCTTATTTCCACGGGTGCCTTTACTAGTAGGTGATCCGATCCACATTCTGCCCCTCTCCAAACTTTTACATCGTAGGGTCTTAAAGATGTCTCTTGTTTAACTACTATATAGTCTATAATTGACTGCAGTTTTCTTGTCTTTTGAGTCCGTGTATATTTATTTATGTCTCTATGTTTGTAAAATCCATTCAGTATTTTTAACGAATGTTGTTCGCATACCTCCAACCATCTTGTTCCGTTCTCATTTACTACATCTTCTCCGTGTTGTCCAATTATTTTGTTGTCAAGAGCTTTACCTACTCTTCCGTTCAGGTCCCCTAGCAGGACTATTTCTTGCCTTTTTTTATTAATCTGTGCTTTAATCTGTGCTTTCTAAAAATTGCAAAGCAAAACAGACGTTGATGAAGGTGTTAAAAGAGACATGGTAATACATACGTATCAACAGATACATAGACGCTGTTTGCGTGAAACCAAATATTTGCTGTCTTTTTCATTTTATTCGGATCTACTCTATATGAGTACAAGAAACCAATTCGCTAAGGATTTCTGCTTAGTTGAAAAGACATGTTGTGGAATACAAATTTTAGATTCGCCATGTCTCTTTTAACACCTTAATCAACGTCTGTTTTGCTTTGCAATTTTTAGAAAGCACAGATTAAAGCAGAAATCTGAATTGTCTTTCGAAACTATTTTACGGAAAAAATTTTAATATTTTGTAGTAAATAGATAAATTATGTTTTACTCGATGTACAACATACCACTGGTTTTTGCATTTGTCGCTTACGAGAAGGCTTGTGATTCTGTATAGTTTGAAACAGCACTAGAAGCCCTAAATCAAAGCCGAATACACTACAGGTACACGACACTAATCAAAAAAATTTACAAGAACGCTACATCAAGTATACGACTACACGAAGATACAGAAAAATTCAGTTTAGGTAGAGGAGTTAGATAAGGAGACAATATTTCACCAAAATTGTTCACGGCAGCTCTAGAGTCAATATTTAAGAGCACTCAATGGCAAGATATGGGCATACATCTAGATGGAGAAAGATTAAATCACCAAAGGTATAAGTAAACGTATGAAGTGTACGTAAACGTGTTATGTACACTTACTGATGACGGTCTGATAAAACCGAAAACGTGTTGATGTTTCAATTATATAAAAAAAGTTTTTTTACTTTGTTTTCAATTTTATAATTAAGGTGTACAGCAACGTATCGATATAATTTTTACGACAAAGTGGGAACTGCATATTATTGTTTTAATACTTTTATAATATCTGCTGTAATATTCATGGCATTTCTGAGAATTTAGTCTTATAAACCGACCATACCCTGGCGGTTAGATCCTTTTTGTAGAAGATTAATGTTTTCTTTTACAAACTGCTCAGCACACAAACATATGGTCCTAACGAGAGCTTACGACCACATTTTCAAACCCAATGATGACTTGACAAAACATGTTTTGAAAGAATGATGGGCAGGGTCTCAGTTTTACAATTCATGCCTGTCTAAGTTAAGGTAGTACGGTCTTAGAAAGATGATGATTAATGTATCCTATATCGATACACCAGATACAGAAATGTATTTGTTACCTTCTGATTGGAGTTGATGGATTTAATATATACTTGGTTAAAAATTAATTTTATAAATAATAAGAAATGATAATTTTCTTTTGTAAAATGTCATTAATTTAATTTACGCTATATCGACCAATTCGTCGCCAATATTATTCGTTAATTATGTTTTATATCGGGGTATATTACGGTGACCATATATATTTTTGAAAAAAAAGTACAAACATACAAAAATGTAGTAAAAACACAAAATGAATCATAACTTTTTGGGATTGAAAATAAAGAATAAACTATGCTAAACATTAAAACAATATGTTGTCAAACAATAAAAAATTATATCAATTAAACAATTAAATTAATAAATTAAATTAAATATTATATTACCTTTGAAAAAGTAAAAATCCTGTAATTAAGAGTTTTTAGATGAGGGACCTGGAATAGCCTCATCTTCTTCCGGGTTTTTGTACCATTTATATTTTTCGGAACTTAAAATTAATTTAAGAAGGTCCGGCTTAGACTGAAGCAAATGAAACATTTCATTACAAGTCCCATCAAAATTTACATACTCCTGCATCGCTGCCTTGAGAGTGGAAATGAACATTTGTGACTTCAGACGTCCAATACTTATTTATCATAGAAAATAAACGCTCGATAGCTGCACTAGTACTCGGTTGTAAGTTTTTCAGTTTGAATTCATCTACACACTTAAACTTTATGAACAAGCGCATTGACAGTAAAATCATAAATATAGTGCAAACATTATATTGGAACCAAAGTGCCATAGTTCAAATTGATGGGCAACACTCAGAAGAAATGAGGATCTGTAGAGGAGTTAGACAGGGATGTGTGTTATCACCACTTTTGTTTAACTTATATTCTGAAGAAATTTTCCAAAACACGCTCAATAATATCGAAGCGGGAGTCACCGTTAACGGAAAATTAATTAATAATTTAAGATATGCAGACGACACTGTGATCATAGCAACGAGTATAGAGGATCTACAACATCTTATCGAAAGCTTGAGTATAAATAGTGCTGAGATGGGAATTACTATAAACGCTAAAAAAACGAAGTACATGCTGATTACAAAAAGGCCACAAAATATACATCACCTATTGACAATAAATGGTAACGTGATAGAAGAAGTAGAAAAATATCAGTATTTGGGAACTTTGATCAATGAAACCAATGATCATACTGTAGAAATAAACAGACGAATAGAGATTGCCAGATCAGCATTTATACGAATGAAGCCACTCCTAACGTGCAAAAATCTAAATTTGGAGATCAGACTACGTACCATTCGCTGTTATATATTTTCAATATTATTATATGGAGCTGAGACTTGGACATTAAAAAAATGTAATTTAAAAAGAATCGAGGCCTTCGAACTCTGGTTATACCGCAGAGTATTGAAAATATCATGGACTGATAGAATTACAAATAAAGAAGTACTGGAGAGGGTTGTTAAAGAAACAGAACTAATCACCACTATACAAACCAGAAAACTGGAATACCTAGGCCACGTGATGAGGGGACCAAAATATGAAATTTTGAGACTGATAATACAGGGAAAGATTCAAGGAAGAAGATCTGTTGGCCGAAGGCAGAACTCATGGTTAAAGAATCTACGTGATTGGTACCAATGCAGATCGATTGATTTGTTTAGAGCAGCAAGTTCTAAAATAAAAATAGCCATTATGATTGCCAACCTCCGTAGGGAGACGGCACTCTAAGAAGAAGACACACTTAAAAACTTCAAGCCATCGATCCTCGCTAGTTTTTTCTTCTCTGTTCCACTCAGCAATTTTTTCACTTGTAGCCACGTCTTTCAAAATTCCCAGTTCGTCAAAGAGTTGATCTTCATTTAAAATAGTTGCCTTGATATACAATTTAAAAGCTTTGGGAGAATAACTAACATCTTTCCATGATATTTCACTTCTTAGATCTATCCATTTGAATAGATTAAATGTTTGGTCATTACTTCCAGCACCTGTACATACATACCCGTCCAAAAAGTAATGGATTCGGACGTCAGTTGGTGCTATCATCTTTAAGCCATATTTTCGGAGTTTTTAAGGCTAGTACATGCGAAATGAACATATTGAAAATTGATTGATACATTTAAAACACATTGAAAATTTTACCAGGCGATATTTGGCGCCTTTCCTCTTAATTAATGTATCTTTTACAAACGGCAAAAGACTTTTTACTTTTGAATAAAATAAAGAAGTTTTATTAAAACAAAAATACAATTTAAAAAATATATTTATTCAGTTCAAATAAATGTTTCAATCATATACTCTATAACACTGGACGGTCATCTGTAACCAAAATACCTTCGTAATCGGATTATAAGGTTGATCGCTGTATTGTATTCCTTCAGATACAAGGTGGGTTAATTTTTACTATTATATCGTATTACCTATCCTCTCTGCATTTCAGTTCTCTAATTAGAATTAAACTTGTAATGAGCTATCGACAAATTGTGAACCGATTATAAATAATTATTAATTCAATAACATAAAGTTATATTGTACTTACGTTCATTTTTATTAATGTGTCATAAAAAATACAAAAAAATTAATTTGGTAAACAAAAATTGTTTAAACAATTCTACAGCTTTCACATGCATTTAAAGTAAATCAGAGAAAGAGCTTTAGAACAAACAATATGTGTTTGAACAATGTTTTACTCCTTCAAAAGTAATCACAATCGATTTCCTTGTGCAGCGTAAATTCTTTCTTTTATGATATTGTGAGTATCTATTCTTGTATTTAATATTATAGCGTTTTATCATACCCAACTTAATTTGCATATTTATAACCACGATCAAAGTTACGTACATCTCAACAAATTTATTACTCTAGCGATTTTCCACAAAATACCATACACAGCATTCGTTAAAAATGCTTAACGACTCCTCTTACTTTTGCAATCTGAAATCTAAAGCAGTAAAACTAAGAAGATACACTCAACTGTTAGGTAACTAGATCCGCTATAATATTTCACATCGCTAAATCAGTAAATGTTCAAAAGGTATATTGCTACAAAAGGTCATTTCAATTACAATTACAACATATTGCAGATCACTTTCCAATTTTGCGCTTTTATCGCCTATTTTTTTGTCTAAACACATTAATTTTATAGCAAAATATAAATATGGTAATGAGTAATTTATTTACACATGCAAATCATAAAGAAAAATCTACAAGCTAGAAGAGAATTGTGCATTTCTAATTTATTTTGTAATACGAACATTAAAAAACAATTACTTGGTTAACTAATATTTATTTTGGATCCAACTGTGTGGGTTTCTGACTTCGGACTAATTAAAATTTTTCCTATTTTTTAATATGATATCGAACGTTGGACCACAAAATGTGTTTTCAGGTTTTGATATAGTGCGGCGGCTGGTTGTTTTGTTAATTAAATCTTTTTCGTCTTCTTCAGCCTTTAAAAATAAATGAGTAATAATTATTTCCCTAGATACAACTAGTGGTTGTAACTAATGAAATAATTATAAAATTAGGCACCTGCTAGAGGTGTTGAATATTTCTTTTTGTTTTGTTTGTTCCAAGAGATTCATGACCTATTGTTTCATATTTTTCTAGTTGCCCCATTTCCCCCACCCCTCTATCTTTTACTTATCCACGACCCCAGCTCTTCTAACAAACCCTGAGTGCCTGAGTTCGCACAAGTAGCGATTATTTTGCTTGCCTTATCTCCACCCCCTTAGTTTCAATCCCCGATTTTCTACCCATTGTATTAATACTCCATGTGGTAGGCAAAATATTTCCGTTACACAGGTATATCTTACTTCAGTGGTTTTCAATATCAAATCGCGTAAAAAAGGTAAAACGGACTGTATCAATTGTTTTAAATTTAAATGGGAATTTAAACTCTAAATGGATTATAAAATTTTTGTCTTGTAAAATCGTGCATCCTTTTTAGTGTCGATTTTGAAAACGATTAATGAATTTTCTCAAAATATTTACCCAACCAAACAATTTTGTAATTAGAAGGTATTTTATAAATACATTTTTTATTCTTCTTTATTATATTGTACGGTGTAGTCTTAGATAAAAAATTTAATCAAATTATTATTTAATTAAAGATAGGAAGAAGATGAAAGTGCTTAAGAAATGAAATAGAGTGTACATATGTTATATATAGCATTAAAATTCCAATATGATTATAGATAAATTTATAACTCGGTAGACTTCCTCTATAATTCTGCGTCTAAATATGATATTCTTGTATAAAAAAATAGCATGCAATTATTTCGCTAATAACAGCTGTCATTAACTATTTCGATAACTTTCAAAATCACCAGCACACGATCTGATGATGATGCAGTGAAATACCGAAATTATCGCAATTAGTGACAATTAGTCAAGTCTGAATTAGTCCCATTACCGGGGAATTGTCATTTACTGATTCCACGTCTTCAGACTTTCAGCATGTCGTAAGCTAGCTAACCTTTAAAGTATTGGTGTAATATTTAACATTTTCAATAACGAAAGATCATGAGTTATTTGTAATCAATCAATTAAATATTTAATATTATTAAAACTACTCGAATAATCAATTTGTCAATATTTATATAGGCAATTAAGATTTTTTAACGTCCAAGATTTATTATATATTTACAATTTGGATTCCGCGATAACTTAGACACTCGAGAAGTTCTATTCGCTGTACAAGTGCTTATCCAGAGGTGCAGGGATGACAACTTCTTCTTCTTCAAGTTCCACTCCTATCGGAGATTGGAAATTATTCTGACAATTATAATTTTGTTGGTTAAGCGCCTGAATAGTTCAATTGAACTGCATCCAAACCATTCACGGAGATTGCGTAGCCAAGAGATTTTACGTTTTCGTATGCTTATTCTGCCTTTGATTTTACCCTGCATTATATTCCTTAGTAATTCGTATTTTTCACCTCTCATGATGTGCCCCAAGTATTTAAATTTTCTGATTTTTATGGAATTTAAAACTTTGCATAGTTTTCCTTGTTGTTCGAGAACTTGTTCGCTTGTTTTCGATCCATCCATGATATTTTCAAAACGCGTCGGTAACACCACATTTCAAATGCTTCTAGGTTTTTAGTGTTGGATTTTTTAAGTGTCCAAGCTTCAATCCCATACAAAAGGGTAGAGAAAATATAACATCGAAGCATTCTTATCCGAAGCGATATATTGATATCGCGATTACAAAAAAGGTTTTCTCATTCTATTAAAAGTTGACCGTGCAATTTCAATGCGGCATCTTATTTCTTTTGTCTGATCAGTATCTTCTGTGATCCATGCTCCAAGGCATTTGTACGAAGATATTTGTTTAAGTGCAGAATCGAAGAATATGCTGAAAGAACGAAAAAAGCTCTTGTAACTAAACAAAAGAAATACCACAGAATACAAAGAACTTAATCGAGCCATACCAAAACAGATAAAAGACGATATTAAAAAACATCAACAAGAACATGTAGAAAGAGTGATAGAGAAAAACGAAGTCTGAAATATACCAAACCGAAATTAGGAAAGAAAAATATTATAACTATAAAAAATCAACAAGGTCAACTAGAAACAAGCAAAGCTCAGATATCAAACATAGTTGAAAACTTCTATACTGAGTTATACCGCTCAAGAAACGATCCCACCGACTCTTCAAAGCAAAATTTGAAAAGACAAATAACAAACTTAAATTCTGAAGTAATGCCCGAAATAAGCGAAGTACCTAAGGTACCTAAAAATACTTTTTAATAAATGACTATTTGAAGGAAACATACCAAAGGAATGGAATACTGCTAACACAATATTAATACACAAAAAAGGGGACAATACAGATCTGAAAAATTATCGTCCAATATCACTACTATCACAACTTTATAAAACATTCACAAAAATAATTCCAAATAGATTGACAACAAAGTTTGATGTATATCAACCAGTAGAGCAAGCCGGATTTAGAAAAGGGTTCAGTATATGTGTCCATCGTCACACACTAAAGATCCTAATAGAAAAAATTAACGAATACAATTTACCAATCTGTTTAGCATTTATAGACTACGAGAAAGCTTTTGACAGCATAGAATTATGAGCTATTGAGGAAGCACTGGTCAACAGCAGAATAGATTCTAGATATAGGATATTAATACATAATATATATATCAACACGCTGAAATGGTAGTCACGATGGATAACGGAATGAAAACGAGGCCAATAAAAATCAACCGAGGAGTAAGACAGGGAGACATCATATCTCCAAAACTATTTACTGCCGCACTTGAAGATATCTTTAAATCACTAAATTGGGAAACGAAGGGACTATCGATAAACGGAAAGTATTTAAAACATCTAAGATAAGCAGATGACGTAGTACTAATAGCCGACAGCTAGAAAGAACTGAAGACGATGATCGATGAGCTTCATACGGAATCCATAAAAAAAGGACTGAAAATAAATCTGAGTAAAACTAAGCTAATGTCGAATAAAAATGATCAACCGACGATAACCATCCAAGGAACCAAAGTGGAACATGTTGAAGAATACATATATCTGGGTCAGAATATCAAGGTAAACAAAAAAAACCAAACTACCGTAATAAGCAGACGAGTACGAATGGGATGGGCCGCATGTGGAAAACTCATACATACAGCAAGACAAAAAGATACCCCAAAACCTTCGAACCAAAGTGTTCGATCTTGTATCCTTCCCGTTCTCACTTACGGAGCTCAAACCTGGACATTCACAAAAAAGAACATGGACAAGATTCGAAAAACTCAGCGAGCCATGGAACGACAGATGCTTGGTATCTCACTAATAGATCGGCAAACGAACGAAGTAATCCGGAACAAAACAAAAATAAATGACGCCGCGAAACAAGCAGCTAAATTAAAATGGAAATGGGCTGGACACAACGAACGTCTCGAAGATGGTAGATGGAACAAAGAAGTCGGAAACTGGCGACCGTACGATGCGAAGAGACCAAGAGGAAGACCTCAAATGCGCTGGAACGACGATATCAAAAGAGTCGCGGGACCAATGTGGAAACGCCTAGCACACAACAGGGATGAATAGCGAGAAATGGGAGAGGCCTTTATCCGACAATTCGAATAGAAAAAGAGCTATAAAAAATAAAAAATTTGTTCAATTTCTGTATTATCTAGTACTAGCTTAACTTTGATGTTTTGTTCTTTTGTAAATACCATAAACTTGGTTTTCTTTAAATTTATTTTTAGTCCATAATCGTTGCAATATATATTTAGTTGTTCAGCGAGGTGGTGCAGTTCTTCTAGTGTTCCTGTCAGAAGGACGGTATCGTCAGCATATCTTATGTTATTAAGTGGCTCACCGTTTATTATAAGGTCCTCACTAACCTCGGCAAGCGCTAATTCTGAGATGGTTTCTCTGTATAAATTAAATAATAAGGGTGATAAAATACACCCTTGGTGGACCCCACGGCGAATCTGGATATCCTCGGTCAGTTTATTTTCAACTTTCACTTTTGCTGTTTGGTTCCAATAAAGGTTACATAATATGATTCTAATGTCTCTACTGTCTATGTTTTTATTTAATAAAATTTCTTTAAGTCGATTATGCTGCACTCTGTCAAATGCCTTCTCAAAATCAATGAAACAGGCATATACTTCCTGATTCATATCTAATAATCTCTGTGATTACGAAAAGGCATTTGATAGATTAAAACATGACAAGCTCATATCCATCTTGAAAGAAGCGAGCTTGGATGATAGAGACTTGCAAATTATATATAATTTATATTACAGCCAAACTGACAACACTAAGGTGGATAACCAGTGAACAAAGACAATCTTCATAGATAGAAGAGTGAGACAAGGATGCATTCTGTCTTCAGTGCTATTTACCATGTACTTGGAGCATATCTTCGAGCAAGCACTGCAACAACTAGAAAAAGGCATTAACGGAGTGCGTCTAAACAGCATTAGATAGGCTGACGACGCAGTACTTTTTGCAGATAGTTTAGATGATTTACTATCAATAATGTCTACTGAAATAAAATAATCACTCTGCTGAAATAAAACAACGCATAGGTAAAGCAAGATCAGCGTTCATAAAGATTAGGTCTCTTTTCAGAAGTTACGATTTACCACTTAGTACCAAAATCTCTTTCACCAGATGCTTTGTATTATCTATATTATTATACAGAGTAGATGCATGGACGCTCCCTAAAGCTATTTTAGGAAAGCTCGAGGCTTTCGAGATGTGGTGTAACAGGCGCATCAACACAATCGAAGAGCGTAAAGTAGAATATCTTGGCCATGTTATGAGAAATGAACAGAGATATGGCTTATTGTAACTCATCCTTCAGAGCAAGCTGTTTGGAAAGAGAGGACTAGGGAGAATAAGAATATCTTGGCTTTAAAACTAAAGGAAGTGGTTCAATACGTCTACAACCGGACTATTCCGAATAGGTGCAAGTAAAGTTAGAATAGCTATGCCCATCGCCAACACCCAAACGGATTATCACCGTAAGAAAAGATTTATTATGTCAAATTTTGTTTGCAATATTTTCAAATTTTGTCTATGTTTTATTTCCCTATCTCTCTATATATCTTTGGTATCCTAATTCTTAATAGGGGTAATCTCAGTAGAGTTCAAGTCGCGATCCCTGTTGAGCCTGGCAACAGATAGCGAATTCTGCTAAACAACAAACTACTACTCCAACTAAAATGTCACTCCAAAAAAGAATACGGATTTTATCAAAGCCAGCCATGGCAATTCTCTCTTTGAACATTTAAAGACTATCTCTGGCAAAACAAATACCCATTGCATTTTGCAGTTTATGCAAAGAACATAAATTCGATATCCTGTAGTTTCTAGAGATACACAAGGGACCTGATTATCCTAAACAAAAAATTGCGGGTATGTAGCTAGAAAGAGAAATAAAACATAACCAAAATGGTAATGCCATATTTGTGACATCACGTTTGAGACTGAGTAGAAGCTCAGTCCTAAATCCATCAATCCCATCAATCAACAGAATATTGAAACCGTTTTTGCCAGATTAAAAAACATCGATATTTTTCTCATACACAAACATGGACGTATAAATAAAGAAGGACCGGGCTATTTACATCTGTACATGAAGCCATGAAATCGTCACAGTCATAGACACAATTGACGTTGTCATATTATTTTTTTTCCAAGCGAATCTTCGAAATAATTTTCGATTTTTAGTATAATTTAATTTTAATTTATAGATAAGAATGTATTATTTAGTTAGTATAAACTATTTTTAGATATGCTCAATTTGCAACCAAAGAATTAAAAGAAAAACATTAATTTTTTAATTTATTAAAAGAAAATATATTCTGATAATGTTAACTTTATGTAAAACTTGGCATTATTAGTAATATTAACCAATCGTAGTGATTTGACGAAAAGGAATATGGCGTTGTACTGTTTACCTTTGAGTTGATAATTTCCTTTTTTGTGACATTTTAGTGAATTTGTTAATATTTTCATCCAGAACTGTCATTTCGTTCGTAAGTAAACATTGGAATTACGTCCATGAGCGTAGTACAGGGATGTGATATTACTTAATTCTTGACATGAATTGAAATTAAATTTTGTGAAATAAAGTAAATCTTGTCGTATTATAAATACATTTATTTATTTTTTTTAATCTACACTATAATTGATATAAATATATTAATTTCAAAGAAATATCATATGCGGGTTCCCAGTAAAGAATCAACAGCTGCTAGATATGTGGTTGTCTATGTTCGGCTTGAATAAAGAACAAGTAACCAAAACTGCCATGGTCTGCTCAGAACACTTTAGAAAGCATGATCTAATTATACAACCAAGTGGACGGGTTAATATGAGGAAAGGAACTGTTCCAATAAATATTTATCATAAATCATCAGAACTAAGGTAACTATAACGAATTTCTATGTAATTTACTATACAGAGTATCATAAATATGATGCACACGCATAGCATATTAATTCAATGTTTCAGTTCTACAAACGATATGGAAAATAAAGAAACAACTCCAGTAGTATTAATTTGGATGGTTTTTATGGACCGTCAAAAAGGTGAGTTTGGATCGAATTAATTAAATTTACAAATAAATCTAAATGTGGATTTTAATTACTTATTTCATTTTAATATTAAAATTACTCACAGTATTTTAGGAGTTTCATTGATACTGAAAAATGTAATATGGAGACAGACTTGGGCCTTAATGTAAAATCTAATTCTCCTAAAAAGGAGGTGAGTTTTTGATAAATTTTGTATAAGATTATTTCAATCTTAAACCAATTTTAATATTTTTCTTTAATGTACAAAAATTGATTATTCTAGATGTTTAAATGACAATGAAGAAAACAAGGAAAGTATAGATATAGAAAATGCACCTTCGAGCACCATTACAGCATCAGAAACTGAAACTGTAGAGTTGTTACTTGGTGATAATACTTTTTCATATGTTCCACGTAATATTTATAAAAAGTGAGTTCTTAGTTTTATTTATAAAAACAAGTATTATAACTATGAAAACCTAATTATATGTTTTAGAAATAAAACCATTGAAGACATGTCTAGCAGCGATTTTTCAACACCTGAAAGGATCAAAAAACATTTTAGAGTGTTAAAAAATACTGTTAAGAGTCAAAAAAGTAAAATAAAGTATTTACAACAATATGTAAGAAGAATGAAAACAAAAATTACGTCCTATCTAAAATGATTAAAGATTTATAAGAGCCCGACTTATGTCCTTTCTTGTTGAAATGAACATTTTATCACGAAGTCAGTTCAGCTTTTTATCTAATAAATGTGCCAGTAATACTATGTTTTCTGTACTACATGAGGTCTATTAAGCACTAAACAATAATCTTTACGCTGCCACTGTTTTTTTGAGACTATGCCAGATCTTTTGATTGTGTAATTCACGACATTTTGATAAAAAAACTAAATTTCTAAGGAATTCGAGGTATTTCTTTGAATTGGTTCCAATCTTGCTTGAGAAATAGGAAACAAGCAGTTAGAGCAAATAATACTGACTCTAGACACAAAAGCATGTATGTAGAGTACCGCAATATTGAGTACTGGGTCCTCTACTTTTTCTTATATTTAGCTTTTCATGCAATTAAAACTTCTGATCAACTTAAAATAAAAACCTGGTCCGACTATAATTTACTTTCTTTTAACTTGAATAAGACAGTAGTATTATCCTATAAAGGAGCTTTTCAGCCCTTGCTTCTTAATAACAGCCAGATCAGTATCGTTGTTTCTTTAGAATTTCATGGTATTTTTACAGACAGCAACCTTAAATGGTTCCTTTATATCGATTTGTTAAGTAAGAAACTAATCTCAGCCAGCTATGCAATACGATCTGTTTCGAAGCTGAATTTAGCATCTTCCAAAATAACATATTTTTCTTTGCTCGAGTCTCATCTTCGATATGGCCTTCCTTTTTGCGGTTCTAGTACAGCTACCCAATATAATGTTATTTTTAAATTACAAAAAAGAGCAACACGGTATCTTTTTGGCCTCGTAAAAATCACGGGATTTTAACTTTTCCCACTTTGTATATTTTAGAAACTGTTTTCTTAATTTGTAAACACCTCCATGTTTTTTCAGCAAGACCCAATCATGAATTGTCCACCAGAAATTCAACCTTTGATATGTATTTATCGATTTCGTCCACTGAGTTAGTAAATAAATCTATACTATATTCGGCAAAAAAATTATACAATTAATTCCCTTTGCAACTTAAATCTACAACTTCTTTCCTTTAGTTCTGTAAATTAACAAAAGCCTATCTATCTGAAAGACCATATTATTTAGTGGAAGAGTTTCTTAACGAGAAATTAAGAAATTACAGTACGTTTAGGAACAAGCAACTAAAGTATTATATATTTGGGTATCAAATGCAGCAACTAAAACTTATTCGTAAACTACTTCCTAAGGTGAGAAACTATTTTACGATTACTTCCTAAGGTTTTATTATGCAATTTGCAATTTAGTTAAATTTTGCAATGAATTGTAAATTTTATTATCTTTTATTATATGACATTGACCATTTTTGTAATTTTAGTAAATTTTAACTGTTATTGTTATTTTTTTTTACTTTTTGTAAGTTTTGTTTATAAAATTGTACAATTTTCAGTGACAATAAAGCATATTTTTATTTTAGAAACCTATCCCATCCATAAGGTTTAATGTGTTTATATATTGTTGTATATGTGGTTTGTTGTTCATGTTTTGTTAAACAATAGTTTATGTTTTCTTACGTTTATTAATATTTTCTTAAATACGTATTCCTGAACTTTTATCTTTCTTCTGCCTACTGCTATGTCTAACATGACTTCTAATGTTGCCAAATAACAATTAATCTGGAGTTATAAACCATAATTCACTACATTTTTTCAACGTATCACTCACTGGATAAGAGAAGAACGTACTCAATACCCTGAACAGGTTAATGTTTGGGGAAGAATTTTTTAAACTTTTTATTGCTTGTGTATTATTTTAGTTCATTATTTTGTTAAATATTATATAAAGTACTTTGCGATTTTATTTACCCCATCTTTATTCTTTTGTGTAAATCAATTTTTATAAATATATTTATTTCTATACACTGAAAATTAAAATTATTCATCGTTCGTTGTTTCTCACTTATTCGAAATATTTTATATGTTTACGATACTAAAAATAAAAGCAATCAAACCAATAGTCAATATTTATTCAAATGAAAAAACTGTTTCAAATACCTTTCAATTATTGGAAGGTACGCCGATGACTTAAAAGGTAATGTCACAGTCTATCACCTCGCCTCTTTCCCCGCGCCTATAAACTTTTCGACTTCAAATTTAGGCGAACAGAGTGCAGGGCATGCCCAGTCCATCTTTATTTATACGTCCATGTATACAAACCACCCAACCAAGAGTTCTCCTTTAACGCCCCATTAGATGATAAACCTACAACTAATATTGGTGAATTGAATGACCACAATATACGCTGGGGTTACAGAGAAACCAATAGAGATGAAGAAATTGTAGAAAATTGGGCTGAAAATAACAGACTTAATCGCATTCATGACCTGAAGCAACCATCATCCTTTAATGTTGGAAGTTGAAAAAAAGATACAATCCAGACACATCTTTTTTAACTTCTTTTAATTTTAATCAGAGTTTTGCGTGTTTTTTAATTATACTTATTTTTTTCACCTGTTGACGGGTCTTTCCCTCTTTCTTTTGATGTACTGATATTCTTTTATAGTTAAAATAATTTGTTTTCTTCTCGATGTACAGCTAATACATATTATTTTCCCTTGGTTGTAACATATTTGTTGTCGTTTGGCTTAATCATTTTTTTTGTCAAATTATTTGTTTAATAAGATGCTAGAGTATTTTTGCAATATTTTTTGATACCTTTTTCATAAAATTCTTCTGTTTAAGGGATTGCCTTCGTTCGAAGGTAGGCGATCATCATGATTATTTCAACTATATTCACTGGTACTCTGAAAAGCTGGTTTGTGGGCGGACTTTTTTAGACAAAAAAAAATAGACAAAATAAAGGTCTTTTATATATAATTTTTGTAATTATGAGAAAAAAAGGTGGTACCATGTGGAACCACCAGACCACAACCAAAAAATTATTAAGCGTGAAATGGATTGATACAATTTTTGTTTTCAGATAGGCATAAACCTACATTACATGTAGAACGTGTACGTGAAGTATATACATATTTTTTAAAAATAGAGTCTTATAGCCAAATGATAGTGATACGGCAGGTCAGTACCAATTTCACGTATTGTGTCTCTTTGGAGATATTCATAAAATTTTGATCTGTCTTCTTATTATTTTCACTTCACGGATTAGCATACAATTAGTAGTTTTTTATTTTTAATCTTTTGGAAGTGTTGGAAGTGGCATGTTGCTGGTCTTATCTAGTCACCTTTATCCTGGCTTGGAACAGGCAATAATGTCATATTATCGTCACTTTTTTCACCATTGGCCATTCTTATCATGGACCTTAGATTATTCATTCATATAGCATCATACTGCAGCCATTCATTTGCTGTTGTCATTTCGCAGCTAAGCGAATATATGCAAAATTTGAATAATTATGTTTTATACCCTATAAATTTATCAGGCTTTTAAATGAATATATCTCCATAAACCGAATGTTATAAAAACAAAATAATTACTTTTTATCAGCTACAAATCTCATGATCATACTAATATTATGTTTCTGCAAGGTCCTGAGAACAAAGACCGGATTTATAATATCAAGTTCTTTTGTAATGAAACGTCGTTTCCAATATTGAGAAATAAGAAGCAGTGTTCTGCGAATATAAACTATAAACCCGTTATAAAATTATTTTACGTTTATTACTTATTGCTTTTAAAAGCATTTTTGTATATTATTTAGTGTATTTTGCTAAAAAATATTTAGAAATAATGATACATAAAACTTAAATAAACTCTAATAAATCCGGCAGAATTATTGAATGCAACGAATGTCTTTGCCGAACTTCTATCAGTTTGCATTTGATTATTATTATAGTTCCAGATAATAAACTACAATAATTGTAATAAAATTATACATTTTTTTGATATTTTGATTTCCAATTTAAAAATGTTTCTCAAAATGCCAACAACAAATGATCATAAACATTGAAACTATGAAAATATGAAATTATGAAATAATGATACATAAAACTTAAATAAACTCTAATAAATCCGGCAGAATTATTGAATACAACGAATGTCTTTGCCGAACTTCTATCAGTTTGCATTTGATTATTATTATAGTTCCAGATAATAAACTACAATAATTGTAATAAAATTATACATTTTTTTGATATTTTGATTTTTAATTTAAAAATGTTTCTCAAAATACCAACAACCTGATCATAAATATTGAAACTCAGCTGTGTACTACTTCTTAAGTTATTTTTTAAACCAACAAGATGAGGGTACTTTGTATTACAATGTTATCAAGCAGATCAATGAGTAATGATTCAATTTTAACCCAAATTGTGAAAATGTCTTAGCCTACATTAAGTTGTCATTTTAAGAGCTACAGTTTCTTTCGGTCATCATCATCATCATGATGACCGAAAATTTCGGTGATGACATTGACGTAGTAGGACGTAGCAAGCGATATGTTGAGCAGTATCTCCTAGAATTGGAAACAGCGGCGAAACAGGTCGGTCTAGTCATCAACGAAGACAAAACCAAGTACATGTTGGTTACAAATGATCCGATAGCAAATAAGGAACGAGAAACAGTCTTTGGAAGTCATACCTTTGGACGTGTTGACAACTTCACATACCTTGGGTCGCTATTGACTGCTACCAATAAAACAAGCGAAGAAATCAAAAGACGAATAAATCTTACAAATAGGGCATATTATAGACTTCAAAAGCATTTAGACTCAAGAAACATTCAAAGAAGAACTGAAATTATTATATACAAAACATTGCTGAGGCCCGTCCTCACATATGGAGCAGAAACATGGACTCTAACGCAGAAAGATGAAAGACTTTTGGGAATATTTGAGCGTAAAATACTCCACAAAATATTTGGAGCTGTAAACGACCAAGGGCAGTGGCGCAGAAGATATAATTTTGAATTGTATCAGCGCTTTGATGAGCCAGATGTCATAACGTTCATTAAAACACAGCGACTTAGATGGGCTGGACACATAATACGAATGCCAGAAAATACCATTGCTAAAACGCTAACCACAGGAACACCTGTAGGAAAAAGAAGCAAAGGCCGATCGCGAATTAGGTGGTTAGATGGAGTAGATACCGACTTACGAATATTAAAAATCAGAAGATGGCAACATGTTGCCAAAAACCGAACAGAATGGCGACGAATCTTATCTTGTGGCTTGTGACTTGTGGCCAAGATCCACAGTCGTGCTAAATTGTCGATTGTCGAGCCAAAGATGATGATGAGTTTCTTTCGGTAATGTTTCTGTACTAACTTTACTAGTAATATAACAGTAATATTTACACTTTACACAGGTATATTACGCTGAAACAATGATCTGCTTTACAATAACTATTTTTACTTAACTAATTCAAAAGATTTTGTCCTCTCGAGCCTTCTTTCTATATCTGTGTTGTCGAGGATTTGGATGGTCTCCATAATTCGCATGCTTAAGTAGACGTTGTTTGTGTCTGCTAGCACATTTGGCAATTGTTTATTCTACTGTTTCATCTTCAGGCCTCGTTGGACGCAGCTATGTTTTACATACCATGGAGCATCAACGCTGCTTCTTTGTACCTTATTGTGAAACCTCTATGTTACTACAATGTTGTTTTTACTGGCGGATTCCAGAACTGTACGCCGTATATTTATACTGATTATTTGTTTGTATGTCAGTAGTTTGTTATCAATAGATAGTTAAGAATGATTTATGTTGAGTTCTTCTCTCTTCCAAAAGTTTTGGACGCAGTCTCTTATACAAATGTAACCCCAGATATTTTTCAGCTGCAACCATTAATGTTAATTCTTTATGTTTTTGCTTACAAACATTTAACCCTTTCCTACACGGCGTACACTGTAGTGTACATATACTTCAAATGCTAGTAATGGGCTATTCCGAATCAACTCTCTGTAAGTCATGTGGCACACGGTAGTGTCGTATGACAAATTGCATATAAAATCGACGCATCACATCAAAACGTTTACCTTCTACTGTTTTGTGTAAAGTGACCATTCTTAGTACAGTGAATATCACGTTGGCGTATAACCTCAAATTAGTTATAAGTGTTTCCGGTGTTTTTTGCGTGTTTATCAAACTGTTATATTTTTCTCGAGTCTATTGTAATTTCAGGTAACTTATGAATTATTGGTTTCTTAGAAAACTTCTAATATTTTAATAGCATGAAAGTTTACAAATATGTACTTTACAGTGTACATGATGACTGACAGACGGTACTGGAAAAAACCGTTAACTGAGAAGAAACTTTATGAAATCATCAATGGAGATAATTCCGATTTAGAGGAACTAGATATGGAAGAGGATAATTACTTTGAAAATCTTGATATGCAGTGTGGGGGTAAGTGGGACTCTTAGTTTTTTATTCCTTTTTCTTTAGCAAAATTGTGTGATATTAGACTACTATTGTTTGTAGATGAGAATGAATTTGTGGAAGGCGATATATGTGAGGAACCAGAAGAAGCTGCGCTGATTGAAATTGTGTCCGAATCACATGATATTCAAGACACGCAAATGCAAGAAATACATACATGTCAGACAGCACACCAATTTGCAAGCGAATACCTGAAGTCACAAAATTTAATTGAAAAAGAACAGATCAGTTGGACAAAGGGGATCTATGAAATGTCAAAAAATATTCAGTTTTATAACAGTAAGAAACAAGAAGTGATAAGTTTACCCAGTCCAGTTGAAATTTTTTACCAGTATTTCACGGATGAGCTCCTCAATATCTGCGTAGAAAAAACAAACTTATATGCTGTTGTTAGCTCTGTGCCAAACTTTCCCGCTACAAACATTGCAGAAGTTAAGACATTTTTTGGAAGTCTGTTAATAATGGGTAATTTGAATTATCCGAGAGTCCGAATGTACTGGGAACAAAAATTTGCAGTTCCTCTAATATCTGAAAATATGCAAGTAAACAGATTTTTCAAACTACGAAATACGATGCATTTTACTTCCAACGAAGATCAACAGCCAGAAGACCGACTGTGGAAAGTACGCCCCCTTTTCAATACCATAAGAAAAAGATGCAGGCAGTTGGAACCGGAGGAGGTATATAGTATCGATAAACAAATGGTTTCTTTTAAGGGTGCTGTGAATATTAAACAATACATTAAAAATAAGCCGACGAGATGGGGTATAAAATTATTCCTATTATGTGGGATAAGTGGAACAATATATGATTTCATCGTCTACCAAGGTGCAAATAAAGAACTGAAGGCAGAGTATATGTTGTTTGGCCAGTCTCCGGCTGTAGTAATGCACCTATCCGAGCATATATGTCCAGGAGCACAACTTTATTTTGACAATCATTTCAGTTCTTATTGGTTATTTCAATGGTTGTCAAAGAAACCAATATATGCCGCTGGTACAATTCGGTTGGACCGCTTTTCTAAACCACCTTTTACTATGTGCCAAGAGAATAAAAAGAAACTTACCAGGGGTTTCGTCGAGAACGTTATCTACAGAAAATCTGGTGTTGTACTAACCAAGTTCATTGAAAGCGGAGTTGTTACTCTGGGTTCCAATTTCGTTGGAGTAAGTTCTTCTGATGTATGTCGAAGATGGGATAAGAAGATAAAAGAGTATATTGAAGTGACACGCCCAAAAGTATTTTCTCTTTATAACAATGGGATGGGAGGTGTTGGCAAGTGCGATTTTCTTATTTCTTTGTACGGATCGTTTATCAGAACAAAGAAATGGACTGTTCGATTAATGTCACATGCTGTTGACACGGCTGTCACCAACAGCTGGTTGGAATATAGAAAGCAATCGGAGGAGCTGAAAATACCGCAAAAAAATGTCATGGACCTTATACATTTTCGACAACACGTTGCTGAGGCACTTATTTTGGCAGGAAAAATACCCAGCAAAAAACGGGGGAGACCAGTTTCAAATAATCCTCTACATCCTCAGGGTAGTTCTCCTGTAGGTAACGCAGCAGGTCCTTCTGGTAAACAAGTGTGTCCGATTGAAGATATTCGTTATGATAACTTTGGCCATTTACCGACTTTGTGTGACAAAATCGCAGCTTGTAAAGGAAGCAACTGTGAATCAAGAACGTATATTCGTTGCACAAAATGTCAAGTATCATTATGTATTACTCGAAATCAAAACTGTTTTACAGATTTTCATACCAAATAAATAGTTTTTGTCAATTACAGTCTTATAAATACAGAATGTCAAATTTGACAAATTTCCTGAGGAGCTTAAAAATTGTAGAAAAATATTTCTAATAATCGCTGAAACTTAAAAAAAAAATTATATATCGTTTAAAAAAATTCGTGTCGGAAAAGGTTAACAGAAAGTGTAAACACTTCATATCTTCTCTATTTTAATAGTTCTCCAGTTTATCATATTTTCTTTATTTACTGTCTGGAATGTCGTTAGTGAAGCTAACGTAAAGGTAAAGTAGCTCCAGTACACTACCTTGCCGTACACCTGCTTTGATCTTTTTCAGCTCAGAAAAGCCTCTTCGTGCTTGACTCTGTAGAATATATGTAAAATATATGATTCCAATAATTGAAATTATTGTTTTGTTTTGTATATTCTTTTTAGTTTTTGAATAAGGCCCTTATATCAAGCTCTATCGAAAGCTTGATCAGAATTCAGAAAGACGGCTAAACAAACTTTCTCTAGTTCCAGTGCCCTTTCTACTAAATTATTTATTCTATGTGTTTGATCCAAGGTCGAATGACTTTTCCTAAAACTAAACTAATGAAATGGTATAAATTTCTTTCCGTCTAATATTGGTTTTAATATTTTTAGCAATATATTTTTGAATAGTTTCGATAGTAAAGGCAACTAGGATATATTTGTATAATGAAGTTGTACTTGCAGTTTACCTGGCTTTGCTATCATTATGACCTCTGCAACTTTGCAATAAATCGGCACTTGCTTGAGTCTAAATAACCAATGTATTAAGTTAGCAATTTTCACTGGAAGTTATTTTAATAGTTCTCCTGTTACCAAATCTAATCCTGGCGCTTTTCTAGGAATCTTTCCCTACCTGGCATTACAAGGTCTAGTCCGTATGTTAAGTTTCCAGTTCTCACTCGGTCTAGTAAGGCTTGTAGATCATTTAGGCTAGTTGTTAGTAACACAGTGTCATCAAGGTAGCGAATATTATTTTTGGATTCACCCTTCACTCGAATTACCATCTCTAGGTTTGTGACGGTTTCAGTAAAAATTTTCTAAGAGTATAAATATATTGAAAATATATACTCCTCGTATGATCTTCACTTGGTCGGCCAGCTGGTCTTTAAACTTGTCCTTATCCAATCATACTCTTTGTAGGGCGGCAAACATCTTCTGATGCTGACAACAGTCAAATGACTTGGTGTAGTCAATAAAACAAATATAGACTGACATCGCCGCATCTCTGATGTAGGGCTTGTAAACTGCTTCACGTGTACCCATGGAATTGCGGAATCCAAAAAGCATTTCACCGACATTTTCTTCGCATTTCTTGTAAAATCTGGCATATAAAGGCTGATAGTTCGGAAATTTTCGCATGTTTTCGCAGATGGTTTTTTTTTCATTTCATCAAAACACAGTAACTTCTGCTCGATTACGTATACAGGCAAGATATCAACAAAATAGCTAAACACACAAAAACGAAAAAATAATACCAGCTTTTAGAACAAGCAACAATTTAGGCAAATATATTAAGAATAACAAGATCCAGCAGAAAAAGCGATTACACAACTGTGCATAAAAACTTAAATGTGGCGTCTACCCAAAAACGTCGGTCAAACTGGTAGACTTTTATCAAACGTATACCAGAGCATAAAAGGGCTTTCAATAATAGAAAATCAGACTTTATGTACGCACTTCACCTTCTAGACCATATTAATTCTTTTAATGACGATTTCAAATTCATAACATTCAAAATAAAGGCCTTAAGCTATTTTTATAAGAATATACGAAAATCAACAAATTAAAAAATATAAACATAATTCTGAATGACCAACTTAAGACAAACAGTTCTCCCCTCCTTAACTTATCCAGTTAAAGACTATAAAATGTAAACACATACCAAAAATAGATCACTTGAGAAAGGTTTGTTGGCCGAAACAGCTGTAGTGATAAAAATTTAAAATACATTTTGTGGAAGTTTTTTTATTGTTAGATAAAATGAATTTCCATCAAGTAACGGTCGAATCCATCACTTATTTGTTAGATTTATGATAATTTGGCCCCTGGTGCTGTTCTATTTTATTCTAATGGATAGTTTGTATAAAGTTTAGTACGCGATATGAAATAAATCAAATTATAATAAATAATGGATAATTATCGTTATACTAATTATAAATAAATAATGAACTAATTAAATGGAGTCGAGATTTAGCTCTACTAATGGTGATATTAATATTAAATACAATTTGTTTAATTATTACCAGAGTATCAAAAACATTTTGTAAAATAGCATGGTATTTGTTACAATTATTATTCTGCTAACATTTATTAGCATTTTCATATTTTTGGGAAAATGTTAGAGGGCAAAAAAAAATTAAATTTCAACTGAAAAATACGTAATTATATATTTATTTACTCACTTATATACTACTTATATACTTATATACAGATATGGTAGTCCGAAGACCCATTATAAATTACTATATTATCAAAGTATTTTGTGCAATTCTACGGAGTAGCAAAATAAACAAAAGATCAAAATGTCAATATGATTGAAAGAGATTGCAGGATTAAATCAATTAGTCAGGCGCTTCTCCATGAAACGCCTCCCGTGCTTTTAAAGTCTGAGGAGGATGGTCTAAATTAAGAAGTCTCTGACCCATCATGTCCCACACGTCGTTAATTGTGGATATATCTGGGGATAAAAAAGTTAGGGTATGAGATGAGACTCCAGAATTACTTCTACTGCTGTAGAGAAAATTTTGAATAACTGATGATAAATTGTTGTTGCTATTTGCACATTTTTGTTACACTCTCCTAGTACAAAAACAGTATCAATCAGTTTCTACATAGAAAAATTCATATTAGTAACACAGCAACAGGAATTATAAAAATATTGTTTATAACTTAACATAAAAACTAGACTCATCACAACTATCAACCAAAATATACTGAGATGTTTTGGACATATAACTAGAAGAAGAGAAGGCAGGTAGCGAATGATAGTTGAAGGTAACGTAGCGGGTAAAAGATCCAGAGGAAAATCTCCGGTACGATGGTCGGACCAAATAAAGGAGATAAGTGGTTACTCATTCTCCGAGGCAAAACAACCCGCACAGGTGTTGAGAAGTCCTCCATTGAGGAGGACCTTACCGACAATCTGGTCCTAATTTGCGAGCTGAGATTAACATTTTTTTATGGTTAATATGTTCAATACCTTTAGCTTTTTTCATTTTTATTATATTCCTTTTGATCCTTACATTTTCGTTTTTTATTTGATCAGGAGTCACTTATTTGATCATTCTTTTTGATAAAAGACGTTATAAACGTATAAAGTTATAAACTTATTAACGACAACTGAGTTTTGGGGTTAGGTCATATGACTTGACAGCTTGACACCGACTATAGATATATTTTTTACAAAAAGTAAAAGATACAAAGATATGTAGTTTTTGCTAAAAAGTATTAACAGATACGTAGTTTTGTAAAACATCAATATTTTCGCCGTTTATTTTTAGCCACCTGTGTCATTTTTGTGATCTATTCGTACTATCCGACGTACCTTAAAACAGTTGCTTAGAGCATTTGCTCAAATTTAGTAAAAATGTGGGTTATATTGTTTTTGTAAATAAGTCTTCAATGTTTCTCCTAATAAAGCGCTGTTTTTATAGAGGAGGACCTCTTTTGTCTTTAACTCGGCAATTATCATATCTTTACCTTTTAAAATTTCATCTTTTGCTTCAAACAATTTCTGCATCATTTATAACCTCACTCTCGGTTACAGGACAAAAGGGTACAGGACGAATAAAATAAACCCTCAAAATGAACACATTTTACAACAGTACAAGAAAATCTGCTAACTGTTTCAGATAAATATGATAAACTTGATAACTGTTTCAGATAAATATGTTGTACTGACAGTTGATTTTTGGAAATATTTACAGATTTCAGCAGAGCTTTTTTCAACGTCTTCTTTGCCTGCCATGTTGCCAATTACGATTGTGATTATGATAATGAATAAATTAATCATTGACCTACATTTTTTTTCATGAAAAAGTTTTTTAAGTTTAATAGGTGTAATATAGTAAATCTTCTTCTAAGAGTGCTGTCTCCCTACGGAGGTTGGCAATCACATTGGCTATTTTTATTTTAGAACTTGCTACTCGAAAACAATTAATCTATCTGTATTCAGACTGCAAAATTGAATGTTCCTTTTGTTTTTAATAAAACCATTCTCTTTTTTCGTAAAAATTGCGTTGTGTAGTCTTTTTTATGGATTTTTCTGATCAAGACTCTTCAAGGTCCAGCAGTAATCAGCCACTATTCTTATATTCTTTCTTCTTATCCTCCTTGGTAACGTCTCTCTATCTCCTTTATATCTTAATCGAACCTCTCTCCCTGCTTCTCGCTAACAGCACCAAGATTTTCAGAAAAATAGTCAACGTGGAAATCCAGACAATGAAGTTTGATACTCATATTGCATCCAATTGTTTTATAATTTTTGACGATGTTGGCTACAATTTCTTTATAGTTTGAACACTTGTTGTTTCCAAGGAAACAGTCTATGATTTCTAAGAAAAACTTCATGTTTCAGATTCATCCTAGGTCATTGTATTCTGAAGCAATCTGTCCAATTTTAAGATTCGAATTTGAGGGCCTACAAAGACTCCTTTTTTAAGTTTAGCTTCAAAAAGTGCAGAAGAGCTTTGACAAACTGCTTCATTGATCTTAACTTTATGTAAAGAGGGGACAAAAGAGCTAATTTTGGGTCAACTAGTGTATCACATTGCACATCTTTTTGTCCCGGTACAAGTCTTTCTCTGAGTGGCCACTCTTGTCCACAAAAAACATGGATACTTTGTGAATCCAGACTGCTGACTAAAAAGCATGGATAATATTTTGAGATCTCCACAGAGTTACCAACAATATTCGCTATACTTTATTTTATTAAGCAACAGCTCAAGATCCTCATATGTTTCTTTCTTCAGAACAACAGACACTGAGGTATAAGTATTACTATTGTGCAACAAAACATCCTTTAGACTTCATTTAGAAGAATTAATAAATAACCGCGATGATATGGAATCATAATTGTCAGCTCCCATTTTCATGACTACTTCAGGAATATTATGACAGTACACAAGTGAGCCCTCTTGACAAAAATATTCCGCGAACTCTCTTTCCCAATGCCTATACAACGAAAATATGGTACCTAGAGGATATAGACTTTTATCTTTCAGTCGTAATCCTAAGATTTGTGTAGCATTCTTCTTTAGGCCAAAGTCTCTTAATAAGTCATTTAGTTCAGCTTGGATAAGATTTTTTTAATTTTGTGACAACTTTTGACGTGATGGGCTTAAACCGAATTCATATTCAGAATCAGCGTAACCGTATTAGCTAAGGACACATGTCAAACA
The DNA here is from genome assembly GCA_918026665.1 of Diabrotica balteata. Classification (NCBI taxonomy): domain Eukaryota; kingdom Metazoa; phylum Arthropoda; class Insecta; order Coleoptera; family Chrysomelidae; genus Diabrotica; species Diabrotica balteata. The sequence continues at coordinate 16,909,390 of OU898281.1, read as the reverse complement.
CCAAAAATCACTTCAGCCTGTGAATTGAACAACATTTTGCGATTTTTTGAGTCATCAGTTGAAAGCCAATTTTCTATTGTTTTCTTTACATTAGATTAAAAAACTAAAATAATATTTGTTATTATTTGTTCATTTTATGTTTGTGTTTTATTTTATTTTAATTATCAAATTTTATGAATTTCAAGCGTGATATATCGAGCAGTGTAAGCTTTATTATTTTGCTAATAATAATATATTCTCGACGATATGAATAATAAACAAGCACGGAATCATAAATTCCGCATTTTATTGTGCATTAACGTGCGAATCCTCTTTATTTCATCAGAGAGGATAATTCCGCAAAGTCCCATGAACACAAAGAGTTGATTATTATCAGCAGTTTAATACGAAATTCCCAGTAACGAAATTATTCCGGTTAGAAAAAAAAAACGAGAGTAATGTTCTCAGCATCTCGTGTAAAAAATGATATACTTTGTGTTTTTTTCATTAACTGAGAAATACTTTCTGGTAAATGAATACTTTTGATTAAATAATGAAATACTGTGCAGTTTTCATTCTTTTTTTACTCAGCTTTTTTACGTTATGATAAAAGGTTATTACGCCTGAAAGGAATTTTTCGCTTAATTATTTGAAATTTAGTGGGAGCAATTATCCATTACAACTATCCATAATAAAAGGAAACTTTTAAAGAATTATTATTAAATTCTTGTAAAAAACTTCTAAATGGAACAAAAATGTAAAATAGAAATGCCATAGTAAGATTATTTTAAACGTCACCATCAACATTCTCTTTAACTTTATCCCTATACAGAAACTGCTTCCCTAATTACATTTCTCCATAAGTTTCTGTTCCCCAGTCCTCTACTACTCCTACCAAGACTGCACAGATTGGGTGATTAATGCCTGGACGAATAAATGGACCAACCATTTATTTTTTTACAGAAAAAGGCAAAAAAACATACCTACGTAACAAGATCCTGTACATTTACAAAAGTAAAAACTCTTGGAAACAAAGAAGTCAAAGACAAAATGTATGGATCTCTATAGATGATGAAATAAAAAATATATATTTGGATGAATGTGAAAATTTACCATTTGGTGACCATTATATTAGTTTAGATTAAGAGAAGTGGCCTTTTGGCCACATATTCGGCTTACAGTGCCCTGTAAGAAGACCTACTATGGCTTTGACTTTTTTTCCATCTTTATTTATTAGGTCTGCCGTAAATTTTGGCGAATGTTCTGTAATTGACTGTTTCGCCTGTCTTTGTCCTGGTGAATTCCTTCACCATTCCAGATATTTGTGAGCTACCCACTTCCTTGTATCCGTTCTTGTTACTGACTTTGCGATGCCGCAGAAGGGTTCCGGTCCAATGTATGACATTGATGAGCCTTGTTTGGCCATATCATCTGCTTTTTCATCCCCCACTTAAAATCATCGGACAGTCGTATGTATTTCTCAGAAGGTAAGGCCTTGACGACTATAGGAAAGTTTGAGGTAAAATAATCGGTATTAACGATTGGACATAAGAAACAGACAATACTTGGGATTAAGTTATTGTCAAAAGAAACGGGCCTTCGACGAAAATTACCAATTTATGAAAACGAAACTGCATACCAAAAAGCATTATACTCTTTTCCTAATGAATATTATGACGGAAGGATTAAAAACCATTCCTAATTAGGGAATTCCATTTTAGCTGGGTATCTACAATATTTTGACTATTTTTTACTCGAGCTTTCAATTGTGCTTATCAAAATCCATAATATGGTCTTTGTCTATTACATGCTCTGCCAAAGCACAAGATGGTTTCTTAATTCTACAATCACTCTTGTGAGAAATAATGCGATTTGAGAGATTTCTTCCAGTCTCACCAATATACTCAGCTTCACACTGAGTATAAACAATGCTGTATACTACATTTGTTTGATCTAATTTGTCTGTAGGATATTTAGTTTTGAAATATAAAGATGAAATAGTTTTGATGTTCTTTGTTGCTTATTTAAAGTTATTTATATTTAATAAATTAGAAAAAATCATCCAGCATGTAGCATATCTTGAAGATAAGAGTTTTCAATTAAAATATTTTTTAACAAATGAAGATCTTCTTGTAGATAGTCTGGATGAGAAAGTTTTAAAACACGTTCCTTTAATCCTGTTATAAGGTTCATTTTCATCTTATTTGGATGATTAGAGTAATAGCTTATAAATCTATTACTACATATGGGTTTTCTGAACCATCTAGTTTTCAACATATTGTCTGTATTTCTTAATTATCTAATTATCTACAAGAAGATCTTCATTTGTTAAAAAATATTTTAATTGAAAACTCATCCTCCAGATATGCTACATAGGATGCTTTTTTCTAATTTATTTAATATAAATAACTTAACACCATTTTTTGCCAAATCTCAAAACACTGTATCCAACAATCAAAACATATATTATCATTCACTACCTTTTATACCATCATTAACTCCTAAATTAATACAAACATTAAAGGTTATTGACAATATAAAAATAGCAACAAAGAACATCAAAACTATTTCATCTTTATATTCCAAAACTAAATATCCTATAGACAAATTAGATCAAACAAATGTAGTATACAGCATTGTTTGTACTCTACAAAAGGTCAGAAATTCAAAATTTAAGCAAAATTTATAATTATATTATTTCTATTTAATTTATATATGCAGTCAGTAAAATATCACATTTTGAATTTTCCATGTATTTGTTACATTTCTTCGGGCATCTATCAATGGTGAATAAATCTTCTTCTTTTTTGTTACTAAACAAAGAAGAATTTTTTAAACAAAATTTTATTTTTGACAATATGTCAAAAATAAAAATTTTTAAGTTAGTATTTATGACATTTAGGCTGGTTTGTAGCTATTCTATTTTTTTTACAAATTCAATTGTTTTTGTTAAGAAACTTCATCAAAATTTTTCAGAGAAACATTTATTAGAATAAGACATTTTTTTATTAATATTTTTTGTAATTAATATGTAAGCAGTAGTTTTATATAAAAAACTAATTTTATTTGGTGAGTTAACAAAAAATTTTTATTTCTAGTTCAACTTTGTAAGATATTTTGTATTTTTTAGAAGCTCTTGATAAAAATTGTAATCACAATTGAAAGCTCGAGTAAAAAATAGTCAACAAATAGCCCCTTTTATTGACTCCAACCCATCAAAAACAGTTTTATATTTTTTCCAAACGAGTCACAAGTACTTCTTTTTTATATGTATATATATATATATATATATATATATATATATATATATATATAATAAATATATATTTATATATATATATATATATATATATATATATAATAAATATATATTTATTTTTATACCTATATAAATATAAGTATAAAACTTATCAGAATAACAACACCGATACTTTAACCTCACTATAATATATTAATATGATACATGACAAGTGATTGAAACAAATGAGAAGCGATAAATAGCCCTTCTATACAAAACACCTGCAGAAATCGTTTATAAACAATCACATATCTGAAAAAACATCCTGCACACTAATATTCAAACAGTTCCACCAATCTAATTTTTAAAGATAAATAAATGAAAATTATACCATTGTAAAGGGGAAAACATGGCAGACCTTAAAAGCCATTCTGCGTAAAAGGGCACATAAGCCTATCTGCCCTTCTCACGTCGACCGCCTCAATTAAGAAGTTTTACCAATTTGATACATCAGCTTGTAACATAATTTATATTTATAAGTATTATATTATTGTAGCACATTTATTATTTGTTGGTGGCGTTATCAATATGTTTAAAAAATTGACGAGAACTTAAAGTCCACTATTTCCTTATTAACTAATTATTTTACATTTTACAAGAGTTGGTTTATTAAATTTCATATATTCTGTTTGATTGATTGCTTTTATTTAATATTTTTAAATTAAAATTAAATTAATTTTTTTACACTCATCGACAATTGAAGGGGTGAGTGGATGAAGGGAGTAAGTGACATTTTTTAAGAAAATGAGTTATTCGCATGGATGAAGGTGGTAAGTGCTAACTTAAATTTTCCACTTATCCCCAGCCTTCTATGATTTAAAATAATTGAGATAGCCAGCGTATGAAGGAGGTAATTGACCATACTACTTTAAATATCTAGTGAATGAAGGAGGTAAGTAACAAGATAAAGTACTTACCTCCTTCATCCATACCACAGAGAATAAAAATTGTGACATACCTCCTTCATGTATTCGTCAGCTGACATCGGATGACAACAAATTAAAGTTTTTAGGTTATGTGCAAGTGCAACACCCGCTACTGCTTGTGTTAGTGTTCTTAGCTGTTTTAGTTTATTTAATTAGTTATAAAGTGATTTATTATGACTAGTACTAGGGGAAAATTTTTGACAGACTTGGCTTTACAACAATTACAACAAGAATCCACTATTACAGAAGAAGTTGGTGATAATGAAACCAAGATATCAGGTAAATATTATTCTTTAGTAGTTTCAAGTATTTTGCAAAATATTAATTTTAATTGATTGATTTTCATTTATTTAAAGATAAGCCAAGTTTTTACATTACGTCTAGCCTACAATCTAAGTCTAGGCCTATGTAACTTGCAAAGCATCGGCACGTCTTATGCTGTTGTTTACAAAAAGTTTATTTGGGCTGTAAGCCTACTAGAATGCTTTTAATGACACCGAATTTTGTAAATCAATAAAAATCCATTAGTATTGATAAAATCATATTTTCATTAAGCGCTAAATTAAATATCAACATCATAATAAAACGGCAACATTAGTGATATCATTTTTTTCAGATTCAAATATAGCCAAAGAACATAAAAACCTACTGGATGGCTCTAGTATCTACATTCAACCTTGTAGCTCAAATTATCAGAATCATTCTGATGAACTAGAACTGAAAATCCAAGGTACAGAACGTACACGACCATCCAACAAAAACAAACATGGAGTTTACAAAAAACTACGTAAGTACATTAGAAATACATATTATTTGAACAATGGGCTAGTTAAAAAAATCTAATGAAATGGTAAGGTGGTATTAGAACTCTGATGTCTCACTCTGGGTGAGTGTCTTAACCAATTACACTATCCGACCCACGTGATTGTTGCCTTCAAATGTGGTACTTAGCTTATTTAACAGTAATTATTTTCTGTTAATCATTGACTGTCAATAGGGACTTAAATCAGCAGACCAGATTAATAACTAATGTTTTGTTTTTCTTAACAGCTGAAATTAAACCAGGCAAATTTAGGCTTATGCTAATGTTCTGTTTTAGATTACGGAGAAAAACTTGATTCAGATGATGAAAGCCTTTCATCATTATTTAGTGATGACTCAAGAGATGAATACGTTCCTAATGAAAATGAGAAAGATGATATCGAATCAGATGAGGATGGAAATGAGGAAGGCAATAAGGAAGTGGTGAGTGAAGAAACTGAAAATGAGATTATGAATGATGGCAATATACATTTTGAACTACAAGTAAACGGAAATATTCCATATGATGAGATCGTTGCCCTTCCTGAAAATGGAAATGAAGAGGCTCTTAACTTGCCCACTAAAAGCAAGAAGAAAATATTTCCACTAAAAGTAAAAGTAACTAGAAAAAGACAGAAAAATATTGAACAATGGAAAGCACGAAAACGTGCCAAGTGCAGAGAAAGTGGTCTGGCCTACATTTCTAAAATAGGCCAAGTAAAACCCGCTAAAACCGTTAACTCTGGGATTTTGTGCAATGAAAATTGCCGCTACAAGTGTTCTCAGTCAATAACTGTAGAAGAAAGGGAATCTATATTTTCTTCCTACTACAAACTAGATGTAAATGCAAAAAACTGCCTTCTTTTTAAGAGCATTAAAAAAAAGGAACCAATGAGAAAGAAAACTGGAGCATTAAAGCATAAAACTGCCACCTACCAATACAATGTAACTTGTAGTGGCCGGCAAACTACCGTATGCAAACGGGCTTTCATTTCCTTGTTTGCAATCAGCTTGAAAAAGGTTGACCTGATCCAAACTTCAATAAAATCAGGGAAAAATGCTCCTGAACCGGACAGAAGGGGAAAACACGCAGTTAGACCTAACAAGACCCCTGCTGAAGTTGCTTCTTACGTCATTGAGCATATTTCCAGTTTCCCAGCAGAAGAGTCGCACTACTCCAGGCATTGTAATATTCACAAAAAATATCTTTCACCGCAACTTTCGATCCCTAGAATGCATAAACTTTACCTAGACAAATGCCGAACTGACGGAAGAAATGAAAAATTTCAAATAAAAGAGGCTACATACCGATTCATTTTTAATAATGAATTTAATCTGTCTTTTGGTTATCCCAAAAGCGATACATGTAGCACATGCGATTCTGGCAAAAGTAATGAAGAGCACGCTGAAAATTACAAATCAGCGTTTGAATCTCAAAAAACAGATAGAGAATTTGCTAGCAAATCAGATAACACTGTGTATGTAACATTGGATCTACAGCAAACTATGCCCCTACCTAGGCTTAGTACCTCTAAAGCCTTTTATCTTAGACAAATGTGGTTTTATAACTTGGGAATCCACATAATAACCAAAAATGTGGAAAAAACTGTTTTCTGCACATGGACGGAAAATCAAGCTTCCAGAGGTAGCTCGGAAATTTTTAGTTGTTTTCTACGAACAATCGAAGTGGATCCAGCCTTCAAAGGAAAAGATCATCTTATTTTGTGGACGGACTCGTGTGCTGGGCAAAATAAAAATTTTTTGATGGTATGTTTGTTTCAGTATCTTGTGGGCAAAGGCATTTTTAAAACGATTGAGCACAAGTTTCCAGAGGTAGGACACTCATACTTAGACTCGGATAGAGCATTTGGACGTATTGAGAAACAGCTAAAGAAACATCAAAACATTTATATTCCTGATGAATATCGTGATGTGATTATTTTTTCAACCAAGAAAAATATGGTGATAGACATGCAACATCACTTTAGACACACCGAAAATATTATGAAAAATATGAAACTAATGAATAGAAAAAAAGATCTTCTTAATGAAAAGGTTAATTTCAAAACTGGAATCAAGTGGATTCGCGTAGATGTCTTTGGATCATACCTTTTCAAGGAGTCCTACGATTATTACACACCTTTCAAAATGGTATGTATCCTCAAGCAGAAAAATTTCCCATCCCTTCTACCTGAAGAATTCAACATTCCAAGACATATCCAATATACTGGATCCTTAAGCAACGAAAAGTTAGACAATCTAAAAGAACAGCTTTGCTTCATTCCAGAAAAAGATAAGTGGTATTATGAAGCCATCATAGAGCAACGACAATTTTAAGAAGGTGATACAATATCCTTAGACTGATTCAAAAGATGCTTAGAAATTCAGTGTTTGTCACCCCTTTGTAAAATCAAAAATATAAGTGTTTACTTGACATCCATGTTATTTTTTTTCTGATTATAGCGCTTATTCAAAAGAAAAAGCAAATATTTATCCTAGATGAAGGAGGTAAGTCCACATACCCCCTTCATTTTGGCATAGACATAATTTCTAACACAAAAAAGTTTTTGGATAAAAGAGGTAAGTACAAATATATATTTTTCAAATAAGTTTTTAAAAATCGGGAAGATTTTTGTTTTTACAATAAAATTTATACATATCCTACCTGTGAGAATAAAAAAAAAACGGTTTAAAAAATCTATTAATAAAAAAGTTCCAGCAATAAAACTTTGGAGTTAAATTTCTCAAAAACTTACTTTTGTTACTTACTCCCTTCATCCACTCACCCCTTCAATTAATACAAGTATTATTTTTAAAATGTATGTAAGAACATTATAATTTTTAATTGATGATATAGAAAGTATTACTTTCAAGAATATATCTGCGAAGAATTCGCATATTCTTATATTATATACCTACTGCTTCTCATATCCTATTATCAATAATAAATTTTAATCTCCCCATTTGTAAGTAACTGCAAAATTCTCATGTCGACGAGAACAATGAACCTAAATAATCGCGACTTGACCTACGACGATATCATCGTCATCGTGATTCGTGTATTTGGCCAACGTTTTAACCTGAGAAAAGGTTGCGTATCTTAGATATTTCCATGAGGTAAAATAGTTCTTATACATTCTTTTTTATTTAATATCAGTAGTATCGAGTACTTATAATGGTTTTTTTGTGACATGTTACATTAAGGTAAAATTAATTAATTAATTTAGAATTTAGCTTTCCTTTAACAATATTTTTAGACCATCGGAAAGATTATTGTTGGATAAATTTTACACAATTTAATAAGTGTTTTACATTTAGAGTTGTCTTACATCTATCACATACCGGATGATTCCTTCCGTCAAATCAATATTCGTATATTATTCGTGTATGACCTAAAAGTAATTGATCTATTCTAACCTGGTTGGTCCGACCTGTGTTTTGCTTCCTCCACGTTTTTATCTTCTTCTTCTGTCTGGGGAGTCTATAGACTGGGAAAATAAGGGAATTTCTATTAACGGAAGATACTTGAACCATCTTAGATACGCAGATGATGTAGTACAAATAGCTGATAGGTAGAATGCACTGAATATTATGATTGAGAAGCTAAACACAGAATTCGTAAAACAGGACTGAAAATTAATTTCAGCAACACTAAGCTAATGTTTACACTTGAAGCATGTCCATAATTTCTTTAAATTATTCCCTTTAGTAAATTATTTTCACGCCGCCCATGCCTGCATATCTTCCAAATAACCGACACTACTAATTCGTTACGCCTTTTTTTTTAACAAAGAAATAACTCCGCCAAATGTTTCTTCTGCTTTTTATCTTGTTTTGGTACATAAAAATCTTTCCTAATAACAAAGGAAAAAGGTCTCTATTGTGAAATCTCGGAGCTACCTTCTCAGAAAAACAGAAGAGTTGTTTTTCATAGAAAGTTACTTTCCATTGGTAAAAGCTATGAAAATGAACCCCAGTAGCCCGGCTATTTAATGTCAATTTCGAGTGGCATCCTTCAGCCAATATCCCCTCTCTATTTTCAACTTTCGCTTGTCTAAGCCCTTCTAAGTTCACAATCCGATGTTCATTTCCAAGTTCATTCCTGTGGCAAGCGGTCTTATTTTCGACAATCGGCGGTAAGTGGATTTTCAATTCACCCTTATTTATCTTTATACAGTGTGTCTTATATTAATTATCTTCTCTTTTGTCAAACAAACGTCTTCCAATTGAAGTCACTTCTGTTTGCCGTTTAGATTTTACCGTTCATATTCTACTCTACACCGTTCAGATTCTACATTGTTCAGATTCTACACCGTTCTTCTACTACTCTTCTCTCACCGTATTGTACTACTTTGGTTTCACTGCCTCTTTTTGTCGGCCTAAGACAATCTAAGGGATTACGTTAAGAAGACCGCAATTCTTTGTGGCTGTCATCCCAACTATCTATTGTACGGACCGAAGTCAAGTGCCTTATTAAGGGCGTAATACCATTATTTGAATACACCTGTTTTGTGAGTACCTATAATTTTTATTGACTAAACTGTGATAACGAAATCTTTAGAAGTTGATTTATGACTCGAGTTTAGTGTACCTTCTTATTTATGGAGGTTTAGTTTGACTGAGTATAAAAATACAGGATAATATATACGTATAAATAACGTACAAGTGATTTTATATGTAGATTATATTTCTGATAAATTCTATTCTTAGATTTGAAGTGATCACGATCAAAAACCTAGTAACTTCATATTTAGGTATCCCCAAGGCATAAAATTCACTTGCTTGCCAAATATTAACGTAGATATAATTATAATGTTCCTTGCCTTTTTCTAATTCTTGAGGATACTAAATTATTTATAACTATTTTACAAAAGAGATATTTTTTGTTTGAAATTAATAATAAGTTGCGCAATAATCTGTCCAATGAAATTTGGTATAGTACATTTACTTTAACAAATATACCTAAATATAATTTTGTTAAAGATCTATTTGCTTTTTATTTCTTTTATATTTTTGTATATAATTTGAATTTATATTTTTGTGTTTCTTTTCCAGGCATTTTTAATTGAATTATATTATTATTTATTTGATCGTATATTTTGTGTATATGTTTTGAAATATTAGGAGTGTACCGCATAATTCCGATACCTTTTCTCTCACGGTTTACTTTATTCTCGCGTGAGTTCTCTAGCTGTACCTTACCTTTCTCGTCATCCTTTTCTATGTGCCTTAAGGTTTCCCTGTTCCTCTAAAAATAGGGTGGTGCCCAAATAACTTTTCTTCTCTTATCTCTTATCTTCTCTTCTAACTTCTTGTCTCTGTGTTGTAAGTACTTTTTTAATTGATCCGTGATATTTGAGCTGTAACTAGAACCTCGACCAAGATACCTCTACCAGACTGAAGCCCGAGCCTAGTACCGTTTTTTGTGTAACCCCCAATCAATCATCAAGAGGGTACACACTTTAAACTTTAATGTGTAAACAAAGATGATAAACCTATATTAAACATCAAGGGGATAGAGATAAAACATGTATATGAATATACATATCTGGGTCAAAATTTTAAGATAAGCAAACAAAATCAGACTACCCGAATGGGCAGACGTGTAAAAACGGGGTGGGTAGCATTCGGAAGACTCTCATACGTACTTAAAAATAAAAATATACCTCATAGACTGCGAACCAAAGTGTTTAATTCCTGTATCCTACCTGTACTTACATATGGAGCTCAAACCTGGACATTCACTAAAATAAACATGGAGAAGATCAGAAAAACTCAGAGAGCTATGGAATGACAGACGCTGGGTATCTCACTCAAAGACCAAAAGTAAAAGATGCTATTGAACAGGCAGCTAAACTGAAATGGGCTGGACATAACGAATGTCTTAAGGATGACCGATGGAATAAAGAAATCGGGAATTGAGCCATATGAAACCAAAAGATCACGAGGAAGACCGCAAATGCGCTTGAGCGGCGATATTAAAAGAACTGCAAGGTCAATGTGGAAACGTCTTACAAACAACAGAGATGAATGCCGAGAATTATTAGAGGTCTAGATTAGGCAATCCGAATAGAGAAAAGGGAAAAGGAAAAAAATCAAAATTTAATCAAACGAGGAAAAAAATATGGAAAAAGCTAATTGAAGCATTTTTAAATACCTTTTTAAATGCAAGTATTGGTAAATGGCAATCCATTTAATAGATTAAAGATACAGTTGTTTAAAAATAGCCGTTTTTTTTTTCGAAAATTGCAATTTTTTTATTTGTAAACTGATAGTGTTTTTTCTCCTGACAATCTCAAATGCCATAAAAATTTAGATGAAGGTATATATGTATACAACAATATGTGTATACAACAATATCTACTTTTCGAATTTTTAGTCCGGGCCTTTAACTATTTTTTTGATCTCCTAAAACTTAAGATTGAGCCCTTTTTACCCTACATTTAAAGAGCTATATCTTCAAGCACAGTGTACCGATTTTAAAGCACAGGATCTCATTTTTTTATAATGTCAACTTTTTGGCTGACAACTGTGCTTAGAAAATCGGTATACTGAGCCCTTTAAATGTAGGGTTTTTTTTAACCTATTCTTTATCCTTCCATTGTTGGATATAGGTCTCCCCCAGTTCTCTCCATCTTTCCCTATCTTGAACTGTTCTCTGCTATGTGGGACCTCCTTGTTTCCTGATGTCATCTTTCCAACTCATCTGTGGTCTGCCTCTTGATCTCATTGCATTGTATGGACGCCACTTTCCGATGGCATTGTTCCATCGTCCGTCTTGGAGACGTTCATTGTGTCCAGCCCATTTCCATTTCAGTTTTGCTGCTTGTTCTATCGCGTCTACTGTCTTTGTTCTGGTTCTGATCCACTGGTTACGTTTTCTATCTCTAAGTGATACACCCAACATTTGCCTCTCCATCGCTCTTTGTGCCTTCCTTGTTCTATCCAAATAGGCCTGTGTAAATGTCCATGTCTGTGCTCCGTAGGTGAGCACCGGTATTATACAGGAGTTATATACCTTGCTTCGTAAGTATAGAGGGATTGTTTGATTTTTTAGAACGTAAGAAAGTTTGCCGAACGCTGCCCATCCCATTCTTACTCTTCTCGATATTTTGGCTGTTTGATTTTCTCTATTAGCTCAGATTGCTTGTCCTAGATAGATATACTCATTTACCTGTTCTATTTTTTCTGTTTTTATTTTTATTGCCTCTTGGTCTTCCGTGTTTGTCATTACTTTTGTTTTGTTGAAGAATGTAGGGTTAAAAGGGCTCAATCTTAAGTTTTAGGAGGTGAAAAAAATAGTTAAATATCCGGGCAAAAAATTCGATACGTAGATATTGTTGTTTACATATGGAACTGCGTTCATCTAAATTTTTATGGCATTTGAAATTGTCAGGAGAAAGAACTATCAGTTTACCAATAAAAAAATTGTAATTTTCGAAAAAAAAACGGGCTATTTTTAAAGAGCTGTATTTTTAAATCTATTAAATGAATTTTAATTCCAATACTCGTATTTAAAAAGGTATTTAAAAATCCTTTAATTTGCTTTTTCCATAATTTTTTCCTCGTTTGATTAAATTTTGATAATTAATTGAAAATCATAAAATTTTGTACGATTTCTTTTCGTTCTTCTTGGCTATAAAATAAAACTTATTTTTTAAGGTTTCGTAAATTGTTTATCATCAAAAAGTTGACACTTTAAATATAGGGTACAAAGGGCTATTTTTGACCCTTTCCCTAAAAAGTGATCGAAAAATCAAAATATAGCTCATACATATACGCCATCCCTCCACTATTAGCAACAAGTGAATACATTTGTCTAATTCGGAATAGTTATATCTAACTTCCCACTTTCCGCACCAACTGAATTCTGCGTTTGAATTTGTCTACAGAAATTTACATAAAACAATATGCAAATGAGTTGTTTGCATAGTATTGACGTTAGATTTCGTTAACCAAAAGCCTCTAATGCCGAATACATATCAAAACTTTGGATCAGGTATATTCGGTGAATATATAAGTCGAAAGTTTTCCCAATTTAATCTGAATAATAAATAAGGACGTGTTACTGATTTGGGAAATAACCAGCGATCGAGTCATGAAGCTAAATAAAGTTATTAAGGCTTATCCTCGAATATTCTAACGGTAAATTTCAGTTTGCTATCTCTATTTCAAAAATTTCTTTCTTTACGAAAACAAAATCTGTTCATGAAGTAATATTCTAAACTTCGTTTAGATCTCTTTCAAGCCCAGGTCAAAAATGCGTTTACCTTTTACTCGAGCCGATTATACACCGAGACAACCCCTGCAGTGACAAGTTTGGCTTACAATAAGACCATAAAACTCTTTAGTGGTATTTTGAGTAAATATAATAATAGATCAAAGTAATATAATCTATTCATAAATTTACAATGTAACAAATGTACATACATAATTTATTTGTTATTTTTTTTACGGAAAAATTGGCTGTCTGAAGTTTAACGTAGATTAAAGTTTACGGAAAATAAAAATTATAAAAAAAAGATTATTATTATATATCATAAAAATTTGATTAGTATCACTATCATTAAAATTGATTAAATGAAACGATATAAATATAGAATTATGTCTAATGTTTCTTCAGAAGGTGTTTCAAATAAAAATTATAATAAAAATCTTGAAATTTTTGTAGCATATTTTCCCACAGTTCCATATATTTATCAATCTTTTCGAATAAAATATTTTTTGGGGTCCATACCGCAAACTAACAGTATTCTCTATTCGATATAAATAACAAAATAACTGTCCTGGCACTGGATAGTTATAGAAATCAGTTCTTTTTAAAATTTCTTGAAGGAAGGAATAATTTAGTCACGCTATCATTTCCAATTTTGATTTTTGATATTGAATTTGATAGGTTGTGATTTATTACACCAAAATCTAATAAAATATACCATGACACAAGAAATAGTTTCAGAATAAGTTTGATGTGTTGTTTATTATCATTCAGTAAGAGACTAATTTACTTCTTACAGTGCTAATCTAACAGACAATTATTATTGTCAAATGAAAGAAATAAGATAATTTACTTGTGTGCTTGTGGTTAGTAAACGTCGGCCCTATGCAACTAATTGTCAACAAAGAACGGAGTACAAAAGTTTAGATTTATGAGATTTATGAGGAGCATTTATGAAACTTAGATGTATACTGAGTACTTATTTCAAAAATTTACAACTAAGGATTTAATTTGTTATATGTAAATATACTCCTAGATCTAGAGAAAATAGGAGTGCGATAATGGGAATTACTGACACAGGACCGACAAACATGGAAGGCAATAGTAACCGCGGCAAAGACTTACGAAGAATTGTAGCGCCATTGATGATGATGATGATGATGATGATGAAATATACTGTATAACTATTTATCTGGATGTGAAATATGGATCATGAAGAATATGGTGGATATTTTGACATTTTAGGATGTACGTTGAAAAATTGAGGCAAATATCGAGCACAAATTTAATAATCAAATCTTGCCCAAGTACTTTCGCTTTCTACAGCATCATCAGGGGAATCTGAAATAAGCCAAGAAAAGTTTTTTTAAATGAAGAAAATTAATAAACTTCGATAAAAAACTCGAAGTTAATGGAAGATAAAAGTTTTTTGTGATTAACATTTTAGACTTATTTCGTCAAATTTGGTCTATCCAGCAAGCGCAGATGCCCCTGATGATGCTGTAGAAAGCGAAAGTACTTTTGCAAGATTTGATTATTAAATTTGTGCTCAAAATTTACCTTCATTTTTTAAAGTTCATTTATTCGAGCATTCAACCTTATATCAATAATTTAGGATGTGACTCAGGTATATGATAAAGTATGGCAAAGACGCCATAACTATAAACTAAGACTACATTTACCAAAACGATACTCTCAAATAATTGACTACTCCATCTTGGAAAGATATTTCAGAATTAAACAGGAAGAAACATACATGGAATTGACAGATATTACAGCAGGGCTGCCACAAAGAAGTGTCTTTACCTTTTGTATACGTGTTATATTATTGTCCTAGAAAATATACAATTGCAACATTTGCCGAAGATATTGCTATCATAGCAATATGCAAAACCAGCGAGGAAGCGACAAAGAAATTACACAGATGTTAATCAAATATATACTCCAGGGAAATAAGCAAAAAATAGACCATGTTCGTGACACTCAATAATCCAGGTCGCTGACAACTTTTTTAGTTATTGTAGACCTCTAGGAAGAAAACCTACTTCTTTTTTTGCCTTGAATTTGGAGCTGTTTTTTAATTATTGACAATTTAATGCAAAAAACGCGACTGTTTCTATGATTATTGATACTAGTATTAAAAAAAAACAGATTTTTGGAAGAAAATTGTTTTGCACGAATTGTTTAAACAAACTAGACTATTTATTAATTAATTAATATATAAACAAATTACTAATTCCTAATGTACGTAGAAATTACATACAAATTAAAAATAGATCATACAAAATAAAAAAATAAGAATGATCAAAATCCATTGAGTAGATCCGGAGATATAGAAAATTTTATTAGTTTGAAATTGCTTGTTCGGTTTGGATTTGTAGGTTCTTCCTAGTCACCATTTGAACTACATTTTTGAAAATTCGTAGAGGGTCCTGTAAAGGTACAATATTTGTGCAAATTTTTCAACAAAAAATACAAATCCCATTCCTTAACATGTACTGGATGATTGACCAAAACTCTACGCTGTTTCTATATAATAAATTATTATTATATAAGCAAATACTGAAACAATTGTATTATTATAAAAACAGTATAAATATTTAGAAAGAAAATACAAAATCAACAGAAAATATTTCTATTCGTATAAAAATTTAATAAAATTATATGTACTTACTGCTTATTTATATAACATTTCCTATTTTAAATACAATAAACACACTGGTTTGTCAAAAGTCGGAATAAGCCCTAATAATGTTATTCAACTTTATTTATCCTCCTCCGAGGGTTTTACCTACCTGGCGAGAATCCAAAAGCTACCGACAAGGACACCCTGTGCTGACGGAGAGAAAATTGCGTTTAGCAAAAATTTGAAATTTTTTAAAAGTTTATATCAAATAGCTGCTTTGTGTTACACTTTATGTTAAAAACAAAAACAGATTCGGAAAGTGGGTCAAATTCTGTAGTGCCCTATTTAAAAAAAAATTTTTTTTCGTTTATTTTAAACAAAAATATTTGAAAAAAAAATATTGTTTAAACAATTTATTAATTTACAACCAAATAGTGCACTAGAACTTTTTTAGACCTTCCATATAAAAAAAGAATCATCTCAATATCTGCCATAGTTTTTGCGGTATTTGATATAAACTTTTACATTGGAATTTACCTATGCCCAGAATCGCGAGGATCGGCCTTAAGAAGAAATGAAAGATGATTTTTATTAAAAATTAGAGTCATTACGTGAGGAAATGCCCAGACAAAATATTAAAATTATTATAGGCCACGCCAATGCAAAGGTCGGAAGAGAAGATATCTATAAAAACATAACAGGGGTGAAAGTAAACATTTGAATAAGTACAAATGATAATGGACAAAGATTGATTACATTCACAATTGAAAACAGGATGAAGATAATGAGTAACCATTTTAGGAGAAAAAATATATATAAAGGAACGTGGAAAATTCAGCGATCGAATGAAACTAATAAAATAGACCACATCTTAATACAAGAGAACGCCCATTTTATAACAAATGTGAAAACGTGCAGAGGGGCTGACGTAGACTCATATCATTTTTTGGTTAGAATGAGTATGAGAGAAGCAATAATTAAACAGCATAAACTAAAAAAAAAATTGCAACGTAAATTTAACTTTGAAAAACTACGAAAATTTAAGGTAACGCATGATTATCAAAAGGATATACAAAAAACCTACGCCAAACAAAATAGTACTACTGTGAATAATATAAAACAAAAGTTTTTCGATTATATATAATTCGATAATATATAATATAATTAATAAACGTCAAACATTATGGCTGGATAATCCGCCACAGGTAATTAACGAAAAAATAATTTCCACAGCCCAAGGTTCAAACGCTTGGAACTGTAATTTGTAAAGGATTCTATAAATCAATTACATTATTTGTATTATAGTATTTAAGCAAAGGACAGTTCATACTAATCTAGGTATGAGAATTAGTGTAAGTATATGCAATGTAAGTTGCATATGTTTGAATGAGTTAAGTGAAAATATTGAATTATTTTATTTAATTATTGATTTATTTTTATTTTATATATATTTTAATTATTTATTAAACAAATGTGTTAAATTGTACACCTTACATGATACTTATATTATAGTGAAACCGATAGCCTATTAGAGGCCATCGGTTTTCTGTATGTTGGTATAGAAAACCGATGGCCTCTAATAGGTTCCTTAACTACCACTCCTGTCATCCTATGAAATACAAATTAAACCTTATTAAAGCTTTAAGCTGCCGATTAAATAAATTGACACATCCAATTAATCGAAGGGAATCCCTTAAGTTATTAAGAAATATTCTAATAGAGAATTTATATCCTTCCTCTATCATAAATAAATACCTTTACTCACAAAGCTATGGATCCTCGTTTGATGACATACCCAATGGTGACCAACTTAGAACTATATCAAATAATTCAATTAATAGCATTGTTCTGCCTGATACTGATCTTGAGAATCCTACCACCCATTATTCATCTTTACCCTATTTCCCTCAAGTTACTGAGAAGCTTATTAAACTGTATAAACAGAATAACATACCTGTAAAAATTGCTGTCAAGAATGCTAAAACTGTTAGAAATTTGTTTTCAAAAACTAAAACACCCTTCTCCACTTTGGAACAAGTTAACACGATTTATCACATTCCTTGTGCTGAATGCGATTTATGTTATATTGGTCAGACTGGTAGATCATTAAAAGGTCGTCTCACTACACATCGTAGTGACATTAATTTATCAAAACACACTTGTGCTCTGGCGCAAGACGCGATTAATACCAAACATAAAGTGGATTTAAATGAAGTTAAGATTCTTGGCACTGAATGCAATCTCGTTAAAAGACAGTTTTTGGAAATGTGTTCAATTCTTAAACACCCGAATGCTCTAAATAAGAGAACTGACATAAGTAACTTGAGCCAAATATATCATGCGTTAATTTTGCAGAATTAGGCTATATGATCTATTCACTATATAAGTGTCATGTAAGGTGTACAATTTAACACATTTGTTTATTAAATAATTAAAATATATATAAAATAGAAATAAATCAATAATTAAATAAAATAATTCAATATTTTCACTTAACTCATTTAAACATATGCAACTTACATTGCATATGCTTACACTAATTCTCATACTTAGATTAGTGTGAACTGTCCTTTGCTTAAATACTATAATACAAATAATGCAATTGATTCATAGAATCCTTTACAAATTACAGTTCCAAGTGGTTGAACCTTGGACTGTGAAAATTATTTTTTCGTTGATCACCTGTGGTGGATTATCCAGCCATAATGTTTGACGTTTATTAATTATATTATATATTATCGAATGAAAAAAAAACGAATGAAAAAGAGCACAGAAATAACAAAAACGATAAAAATTCGGAAGTTACAATATTTCGGTCCTGTAATGAGACATCCAGAGAGGTATAACCTTCTACACCTCATAATACAGGGTAAGATCGACGGAAAGAGAGGCCCAGGCCGACGAAGAACATCCTGGCTACGAAATCTCCGAGAATGGTATCAAGAAACCACCGTTAATTTATTTAGAGCCGCCGTGAGTAAGGTTATTATTGCCAATATGACCGCCAAGGTTCGATAATCGGACAGGGCACTGAAAAAGGAAGAATTATATATGAGGTTGAATAAATTTCGCCAGTTTGTTCGTTCTAGACTGGTTAATGCGAGGAATTGCTGTTGTAATATCAATTTCTTTCATTGGTTTGTCTCTTACAAGCGGGTTGTCATCCAAACTCATTTGAACTTTTAAATAAACCGCCCAGTTATTTGGGATGGTACTTCTACCTTGCTGTTTTGTCAAATTTTTGACCTCAAGGTTGGCTGTCTTTTTACGGTTTAGTTCGGTCTGTTTCAATTAACGCCATTTTCCCGGCGGCAGCTGTAAGGCTTTGATCGGTTACTTCATTTAAACTACATTTTTTAAAGAATTTTTTATTCAAATCACTTTAATAATGCTACCTAAAGTCAAAATCAAAGCTTAAATAATTATCAAATAGTTGGAAGTGAATCCCTGATATTCTTAGTTCTTGTTCACTGTTTAATATAAAATAAAATATTACTTATACTTTAGACCACATGTTCTGTTGCTGTGCTTATTTTTTAATAAGTTGCTAAATGTTGTTAGTTAATTGATTGTTTATACAATATTACCGTATAATGTCCATTTACTTGAGTTTTATCCACAAATCTGTTAATATCATTGACTGCTACATGTATTTTTAAGGTAACACTTACAACATCTTCTCCATGATTGTGTGGTTCTCATATTGTACTTTTTAGATGAACTGATGATGCTTACAGAAGCGAAACATCTTCAAAATAGATAAAGTAGCCTATCAACTTTGTCTTTTATTTCTCCACCTTGAGACCGATATAAGAACCCACCACTCGTCTGAGTGATCCTTATAATATATTGTTGGATTGACGGTCGTATTCATTTTCCGATGAAATATATATATATATATATATATATATATATATATATATATATATATGAAGTTAAATATCGATAGCAATTAAAGTAAACTGTATAACCCAAGCTTAATCAAGCCATTCAGAGTGATGCTGAGAATATTAAAATTCCACTATGCATCAACAATTTACCCATATAAACTACTATCATTTTGTACTCATTGCGTCGAGTAAGGACAATAACAAAATAAATGACGGTTGCGTTTCGATTTAATTTGAGTCTCTTACCACTCCCTGACACGTGTTTCTGGGTCTACCCGTCATCAGAAGGAGTTTGTAAGAAGACTCAAACCAAATCAAAACGCACCCACTACTAAGGCAATTATAGTAAACATAATGGCCAGAGTATGCTACTAGAGGCCTCTAGTGAGGAAACATGAAGTTAAATATCGATAGCAATTAAATTATACAGTTTATTAAAATATTATAAAAGTTATATTAAAATTATACAGTTTACTTTAATTGCTATCGATATTTAACTTCATGTTTCCTCACTAGAGGCCTCTAGTAGCATACTCTGGCCATTATGTTTACTATAATTGCCTTAGTAGTGGGTGCGTTTTGATTTGGTTTGAGTCTTCTTACAAACTCCTTCTGATGACGGGTAGACCCAGAAACACGTGTCAGGGAGTGGTAAGAGACTCAAATTAAATCGAAACGCAACCGTCATTTATTTTGTTATATATATATATATATATATATATATAATATATATATATATATATATATATATATATATATGCAACATCAATGAAAAACTGGAATCATTCGAGCTGTGGGTGTATAGAAGAATTCTGTCGTGGACAGAACACGTCACAAACAAAGAGGTTCTGAGAACGATGAATAAAAAAATGAAAATTTTAAATACAATAAAAACAAGGAAACTAGAATATCTCGGACATATTACACGTGGAGAGAATTACATCTTGCTACAACTAATTATGCAGGGAAATATCCAAGGAAAAAGAAGCATAGGGAGGCGTAGAATGTCATGGCTACGCAACTTGAGAGAGTGGTACGGATGTGCATCAAATTAACTTTTCAGTCAGCCGTCTCAAAAGTCCGAATAGCTATGATGATTGTCCGACGTGGAGGTGGCACTTGAAGAAGAAGATTTAAAGTATACCAACGAGTCCAATGACTTTTTTACATTCATTTTAAATCCATGATAAAAAACACATCATCACATTGGCCGAGAACTTTCTCCTACTTAATTTTTACGTATTTATTAATTTATTGATTGTCATAATTGCACTGATTAATATTTCCTTAAAAATAATAAATTCCATTCCTAAATCGTTAGAAATGTCTTGTCATTTACAAATAGTTAATTGCACTACATGTATATTGCACACTTAGTTACATTTCACCAATGACTTTCACCCGAAACAATCAACCACGCAGAAAATCACCTAATACATTCATTTATAATAATAACAATAATAAACAATATTCTTATGCGAAAAATCATGCAAAAATCTGCGTAACCCCCCAAATCCCCCCACAGAGCACGGACTTGACCACTGCAATGCAAGACCTCTCAAGAAACGATTTGAGCTTAGTTGAAAAGTGAATCTTATCGAGGTAGTTGACTGCGTGTTTCGCGAGTCCGCCGTTGCTGTTCCATTACATGCCCGCCTGCTTGATCTTACGTCGATTTATGCAATTTAATACAGCAATCAAGGTAGCTGCTGGTCCGACTCCACTTTCACTTGCCGTTGTTATGTTAGAACGTTGCATAATATGTTAAAAGTTGTGCCACAGGAAACAATAAAGTCTGCTGAGGAATACTAACACCCAGAGAAAGAACATAATATAACCTCTTTTGGCGGTAACTTTTTCGAAGTTGTGATTATTGTGACAGTTGTTTTGGTGCTTTTTGCTGAAGAGTGTTTGGTGTTGTATTTGTCAACAATTTGAGATTACACATATTTTTATCAACAGCAGCCGATATAGTTAAAGGTAAGCCGATATTATTTGTGGATCTTTAATATCAGGTCTGTATTAAGCTCAATAAACTAATACGAAATTTTAAAATAAGTCAAAAATTGTTATTCAGTTTAAAATGCACAAATTTTCTTTGTGCTGACGACAAATCTAATAAACGATAAAACGAATTAATATGAATATTACATTAAAACAAAGAATAGAAATTATTTACTCAAAAAAAGTGCAATGGAACGATTCATTAATTCGATTGGTGCTAATGGAACGATTTTAAAATCCATTATCAGCCCATAGTCGTCCACTGTTGAACATAGGCCTCCTCAAAAAACTTCCATTCAGATCTATCTTCTTCTTCTTCTTCTTCTTCGTCTAGCCATTCACGTCCACATCTGAACATAAGCCTCTTCAAGTCTTCCTTTCCATTGTTTTTTATTGTACGCTACTTGTACCCAATTTTTCCCGGCAGTCCTTTTCAGATCATCTGTCCATCTCATAGGAGGTCTGTCTCTGGGTCTTTTGTGTTGGTATGGTCTCCAGGTTAAAATTGATCTGTGCCATTTGTTTAGATCGCTCCTAGCTACATGTCCAGCGTATTCCCATTTCAACTTTAATGATTTTTGCACCACATCGGTGACTTTGGTTTTCTGTCTTATCCATGTGTTTGTTTTCTTGTCCTTAAGTGATATACCTAGCATTGCTCTTTCCATCGCGTGTTGAGTGACTCTAAGTATATTCATATTCTTTTTTGTGATTGTCCATGTTTGTGCCGCATAAGTTAATATCGGAATAATGCATGCATCAAAAACTTTAGATCTAAGATGTAATTGAATTTGTTGATTTCTGAGTATATAGTTCAGTTTACCGAATGCTGCCCAAGCTAACTTCTTCTTTTTATTTCTTCAGTCTGAATTTCCCTATTTAGAATTATTTTTTGTCCCAAGTATATATATTCTTCAACTTTTTCTATACCTTTATCGTTTATTATTGTCACGGTGTCTTCGGAGTGCATGACTTTTGTTTTGTTTAAATTCATTTTCAGTCCTATTTTAGAAGATTCGGTATGTAGTTCTACAAGCATGGTTTGCATTTCTTGTAGGTCAGTAGCTATCAGGATTATGTCATCTGCAAATCGTAGATTACTGAGGTAGCGGCCATTGATGTTTATTCCTTTATATTTCCAATTTAGGTTTTTAAAAACGTCTTCCAAAACTAAGGTGAACAGTTTGGGTGATAAAGTATCTCTCTGTTTGACTCCCCTGTTTAATGGTACAGGGTTCGTGTGTTCATTT
The DNA here is from genome assembly GCA_918026665.1 of Diabrotica balteata. Taxonomy (NCBI): domain Eukaryota; kingdom Metazoa; phylum Arthropoda; class Insecta; order Coleoptera; family Chrysomelidae; genus Diabrotica; species Diabrotica balteata. Next base: position 16,886,401 of record OU898281.1, on the reverse strand, counting down.
TCATTTAGGTAGTATGTAGCTGTAACTTGGTTCATAGTTTCTTTTATTAAGTTAATATATCTGCTGTCTACAATTTTGATTTGCGTTTATTACGGCCGTGTGTTCTATGGTATCGAAAGCTTTTTCGTAGTCTACAAATGCTAGGAAAACTGGAAACTTGTATTCGTTACATTTTTCTATTAATATTTTTGTGGTTAACAGGTGATTGGAAGTTGAATAGCCTTTTCTAAAACCTGCCTGTTCATATGGTTGGTATTCGTCTAATTTCCTTGTTAGTCGAGTAGACTTTGGTGAGTATTTTAAACAGGTGTGACAGTAGGCTGATGGGTCTGTGGTTTTCCAATTTTCGACTATCACCTTTCTTGTGTAATAAGATTACTTTAGAGTTGTTCCAGCTCTTAGGGACTTTGCCCTGATGTAAACAACTGTCCACAAGTTTAGTTACAATTGCAATTAGTTCCTTACCTCCTTCTAATATCATATGTGCTAATACTATCTTCTCCTGCAGCTTTATTTCTCTTCATGTTTTCCAATGCTGTAGTTCTCTGAAATTGTTACTTTTGGCATTATTTCTGATCCAACATTTTTTATTAATTTCCGTGCTGGTCTCATCTCATCATCTTGTTGATGTGATCTGTAAAGTTCTGTGTAAAATTCTTCTATTCGTGTCAGTATGTTTTCTCTACTTGTGATTTCATTTTCGTCTTTTCCTATTAATGATATCATCTGACGTCGTCCTAGTGTCGGTCTGAGGCATTTCATACTCTTATTTTTTTCAATAGTTGTTGTTATTAATTTTTCGTTTTCTTTTTTTTTTTGTTGTCTGATTCCTTTTTTAGTGGTAGATCTATCTTACGCGGTTGCAATTCAGTTGGTCCATACTATTTATGTCTTCAGTTCATCCAGTGGGAGGTCTTCCTAGGTTTCGTCTATCCGCTCTCGGTCTTCAGTCCATTTTTTTTTGGTCGCCTATATGTTTTATAATCTCTACACCAATTCTATTAATTTCTTCGTTTCTAACTATATATGTTTACGGTAATACCAACAATGATCTTTCCATCCTACATTGCGTCACTTGTAATTTTCATACAAATGACCTTGTTAGAATAAGTGTGCCTGCGCCATATGTAAGAACAGACAGGACACATTGATTAAAGGCTTATTAAGCTACTAAGTATATCATCATCATCATCATTGGCTTTTACAACTCTTCGTGAGTTTTTGCCGCGTTTACTATTGCCTTCCATTGATTCCGATCCTGTGCTATTATTTCCCATGGCCTTACTTCCATCTACTCCAGGTCTTCCCTGACTGCGTCTTTCCACCTTTTTCTAGGCCTTCCTGTCGATCTTCTACCATCTGGTCATTCCCAAAACACATTGCTAATCAGTACTAAGTATATCACCTATACAAATATCACGCATTGTTCCATATGCTACCCTTCCTAGAGTTATACTATTTAGTAACTCATCAGTTTGATTATCTTTACTAATTTTTACCATATGTCCAAAATATACGTGGCTGTCAACAACTCCAATTTCGACGTCTTCTACCTTTGAAGGATAACTTGGAACTAGATACATCATCATTTTTGTCTTTTAGAAATTATTTTTCAGAAATACTTTACGTGCTGCATCGCTCAGTTCATTTAACATATCATTGACAAATTTTCTGACTAAGCATCTTAACATAAATATCTATTCCTTTATTTCCCCATTCCAGTTATTTGAAAGCATGTTTAAGTACTCTAATTCACAACTTGGATGACATATTATCTCCCTGTGCATTTTTTTCTTCGGCCTTAAGTAATCTAACTTTGGCGTAGGCCTTCCCGAAATCAAGCCAGTGTTTTTTATTTTGCGCCACTTGCTTCCAATTGTGTCCTCCGATCTTCTTAATGTCATCAGCCCATCTCATTTGTAGTCTTCCTCTGTTTTTCTTTCCTAACCATAATCTCCATTGTTGTATTTCGTGGTTCCATCGTTTATCGTTTAGTTGGACATTGTGTCCTTCGAAGCTCCATTTTAATTTGGCAGCATGTTTTTCTGCGTTTTTTACTTTGGTTTTGCTTCTAATCCATTTGTTTGTTTTTTGTCTATCAGTTTCATTCCAATCATCTGACACTTCTCCTCTCTAAAGACATTCGTTGAAAAATTTTTTCAATTCTTCGAGAGTAATTTTACTCCTCTCCATCAAAATTTCTACAAATATTCCATCTGGGCCCGGAGTCTTATTGTTCTTTAGTTGTGCCATAGCTTGTTTTATTTCGAAGAATTCTATGTTAGGAAGTATTTCTGATTTGACATTCATTATCTTTCTCTTAAGATCTTTCTTTGCAGTGTTACCTAAATTCTTGTTTGAGGAATGTGAGATTATTATAGACTTTCCTAAGTTTGATCTTAAGCATTTCAGGCCTCGGTTCTTTTCTATTATTTTTCTACCTTGTTTTCATTGTAGATCCTTAAATCTTTCTTTGCTCCCTTCTTTATTTATTTATTTAATTCTTTAAAACTATCGGTGTCTCGCTTTCCTTCGCTTAGAAATGTGCGTCTCTTTTCCATCAACCGTTTTGTTCCATTACTTATTGTGTTTTTGTATTTTTCGTTTTCTTTGCAACAGTCAGTCGTGCTTTCTAGAGCTTTTGTTGCAGTTCTTTTTTTTTGTATTCATGTCAAAATATTCTTGTTCTATATCCCTTCTGTCGCATTTTAGTTTGATCTATCTGGTTACAATAATTATGTAGGCTGTTTCTACTGGTTTACGTCTATTTAACAATCCTTGCTCTTAAAAGGCGATGATCACTGCCAGTTGTAAATCGATTGAGAGCAGTTATATCTTCAAAAATGTCTTTGTTCCCACATAAGAAGTTATCGATCTCGTTTTTCGTCTTTTTATGGGGAGATATCCACATCCGTCTTCTGTTTGCTGGATTCTTGAAGTGTGTGTTTATGGCATATAAATATTTGTTGTTCTAAGAAGTTCTATAATTTTTCTCCCCTTTCATTTCGTGTGCTATAACCTGTCGAATACCTCTCCTGATATGTATTTTATTGGTAGGACCGTGCAGATTTATAGCTGCTGTAGCATTGCTGTATATATCTTCTATAATGGTAATGCACCTATGATCAATTCGACATTCTTCCAATGCCTTTAGAAGTGCGTATAGTTCGATAGTATCAAACTCAAAGTCTATAAAATATGTGTAAAGTTAGCATTTCCATCTTATAAGGCCGAATTCAGATTAACACTAACTTTAAGGTGAAGCTTACATAGCCATAGCTATATCTCATCAAGGAAAAGGGGTATATGGCCCATCTTTGTGGTATATTTTATTGCTGATGATTGGTACATTAACCAATCCTCAAAAATTGCCCCATTATCCCCCTAGAGCAAAACTCATTCCCGGAAAAATCTATATATCGGCCAGAAATTTTGTCATATTCTATGGACCCATGCTTAAGTTACTGCAAAAAGTTAATTCCCTTTTTATCCTATACATTCCCATATGATGGTTGATACACCCAAAACTATACAGCTCGTCCTTGACTCGACATTGATATACCTACAGCATTTCATTAAATTTCATTTTATTTTTTATTTATTGCGTTAGAAAGAAAATACTTGAAATCAGGCTGGATCGTAAAAGGATGCCTTACGCTCAGCAGAATAAGTAAATCATTGCTTATTCATTAAATTCGCTTTTAAAATGTAGCATTTTCAACTTATATATTAAATGCAGTTTTTTAAAAGATTTAGAGTAAGTAAATAATTTAAAAATTTATTAGATAAGCCTAAGCACCAGTTACAAATGTGCCAGGTGTCTATACTTGGCGTTAGTGTGGGGGAGACACAGCATAATTGTGGTACGGTACATGTCAAGGGCGCAATATTAACAGTTAAAAACAAGTATGTAGTTTGCGATATAATAATTTCCGAATTATATCACAATTTTGTACATGGATATTTTTAAACTTTACTTTTAACTACTTTCTAATTTTAAAAATGATTTTTTACTGAGTTTCCGGGCCTGACCCGTGGTGTCTTGCGGATTTAATATTAGGGATTAATTTTTGAAAAGCTTAAATACAAAGAAAGAAATCCAGTTCAAATATTTTTTTTAACTCAGCTTTTTTTAATCAGCTATGACTCGCCACAACTTGATCATCGCTGGACTTGACAAATAACCCCGCACCGTAGGTATAGATTTTAAGAAATTTATAAATAAATCAGCACGCTGTATATTGTCGCGAAATTCAGCTATTTGTATAGCTCAGCGTCCTCCCGTACTAGCATACTGAAGTATTATCCATGGTATGATGGCTTGCTAGCGCATAGCTTGTTTACGCGTCACCTAGTCAATGTTTCTTCTTCTTCTTATGGCGTCGTCTCCTTTCGAAGGTTGGCGATCCAATGGCAATTGTAGGTCTTTCAGCCAGGCGTCTTCCTACAACTGATCTTTTGTCCTGTACTTTTCCTTCAAGTATAACTTGATGTAATTCATATCTATCGCCTCTCAACACATAACCCAAACATTGCATTTACCTCTTTTTGATTATTCTTAGTAATTCTTTTTGTTTACACATGCGACGAACTCCGCAACATTAGTAACTCTTTGTACCCATGGAATTCTCAACATTCGTCTGTATATATACATCTCAAAGGCATCTATTCTTTTTTCTATTTGAGAGTCCATTGTCCAACTTTCACAGCCATACAGTAAGACAGAAAAAACGTAACATCTGATCATTCAGATTCTAAGCTGCAGACTAACATCTGATCTAATAAAAAAAATGTTTTTATGCTCATGAATGTTTTCCTTGCTTGTTCGATTCTTGATAGGATTTCTTTTTTTGAATTATACTGACTATTGATATTTACTCCCAAAGATTTTATGGAATTTACCTGTTCTATCATTTGACCTTTGGCAAACACACGTACGTTTACTGGTGTCTTCGAAAATACTAAAGTTTTAGTTTTGGAAACGTTTAGATGTAAACCGAACATTTCGCTGTGGTGAACTACTGTATTTATTATATTTTGAAGTTCTTTTACGTTGCTTGCTATTAAGACGGTATCATCAGCATATCTGATGTTGTCCATGCTGATTCCGTTAATCCTAATTCCGCCTTGGCCCTCGTGTAATGCTTCTCTGAATATAGAGTCCGAATACAAATTAAACAGTAGCGGTGATAAGACGCAAGCCTGTCTCACTCCTCGTCAAATTTGTATATCTTCGGATGTTGTGTGCTCTATTTCAATTGTTGCCGTTTGGTGCCAGTATAGTTCTGAGAACAGTATTATACAGTATTACACAGTATTATACAGTATTAAACAATATTATACAAACAGAAATAAGGAGAAAGATCAGAGATGCAAAGGAAAGATGGTATAGTGACAGATGAGAAGAGACTGAACAGTCGGTGGAGAAAGATGATAACTTAAACCTTCATAAAAAAATTAGGAAAATAACAGGCACTAATATTAGGAAAAAATCAAACATACTGCTGGATAAAAACGGCAAAATAATTATAGACATCGGTGAAAGGCTTAAAAGATGGCAGGAATTTATTCAAGAGCTATTTAAAGACAAACGGACTGAGATAGTACTAAAGCAGGAAAAGTTCGACAACGGCCCAGACATAACAGAAGACGAGGTATTAGAGGCGATAAAGCGAACAAAGAATAACAAGGCAACAGGTCCTGACGAAATACCTGTAGATATAATACGGTTAATAGAAGAACAGCAAATTGGAATATTGGTCGACTTATTCAATACAATATACAGTACAGGAATCATTCCCAGAGATTGGCTGATGTCAACATTCATAACTATACCAAAAAAACCAAATGCAAAAGAATGCCAAGACCACCGGATAATAAGTTTAATGAGTCATACGATCAAAATATTTTTAAAAATTATACACCGGAGAATACATAACAAACTTGAGCAGGACATAAGTGACACACAATTTGGATTTAGAAATGCATTTAGAACGAGGGAAGCCCTGTTCGCTGTGCATGTACTTGTGCAAAGGTGCATGGATGTTAATCAGCCAGTATATATGTGTTTCTTGAATTACAACAAAGCCTTCGATAAGGTCAGACATAACCGTCTTATCGAATTACTTGACAAGAAAAACTTAGATATGAGAGACATCGGGATCATTAGCGCTATCTATTATAATCAGATAGCTGTGGTAAAAAAAAACAACGTCTTTTCAAATGAAATACACATTGAGAGAGGCGTCAGGCAGGGCTGTGTCCTGTCTCCTACTTTGTTTAATTTGTATTCAGAGGAAATAATCCAGGAAGCACTAGAAGAACTAACTCTGGAAATAAAAGTAAATGGCCGACCAATAAATTATATACGGTTTGCCGACGACACTATTTTATTAGCGGAATGTCTTGAGGATTTACAACAAATGGTTGACAGAAAGGTAGAAGTCAGTGAAGAAAACGGACTGTCCCTTAACACAAAAAAGACACAATTTATGGTAATTATAAAAGCCCAATAGCGCCAAGAAAACATAACAGATTAAGGCAAGAATAGGATAGGCAAGAAATTCTTTTAACAAACTGAAAAAAGTACTCTGCAACAGGGACATTTTAATTTCTTTTAAGATAAGACTTCTGAGATGCTACGTGTTCTCCGTATTATTTTATGGGTTGGAGGCTTGGACTTTAAAGAAAGATGTTTCGGACAGATTGAAAGCCTTCGAGTTATGGGCCTACAGAAGAATATTAAGAATAAGTTGGGTAGATAGAGTCACGAATATCGAGGTGTTAAGAAGAATAGAAAAAGATAAAGAGGTCTTAAATACAGTTAAAGTCAGAAAACTGCAATATCTGGGACATATTTTGAGGGGCGAGCGTCATAACTTGTTGCAATTAATAATGCAAGGAAGAATACAGGGTAGAAGGAGTCGCGGAAGAAGACGCATCTCCTGGTTGAATAATTTGAGAGCTTGGTTTAATTGCACTTCTGCTGACCTCTTTAGAGCAGCGGCGTCGAAAGTGCGAATTGCCATGATGGTTGCCAACCTTCTTAGAGGAGATGGCACGTGAAGAAGAAGAAGATAGTTCTGAGATAATTCGAAAGTCTTGTTCGTCAACTCCAGTTCAGAATTTCAATAAGATTTTGATGGTTAACGCAGTCAAATGCTTTTCCATCGTTGTTCCATCTGCATCGTTGTGTTAACACACTTAAAGCAAAAAGAGCCTCTCGTGTTCCCAATCCGTTTCGAAATCCGAATTGAGTGTCACTTATCAGGAAATCGCACTTCTTGTAAATTCGTGTATGGATAATTCTGAGAAAAGTTTTGAGGACATGAGACATCAAGCTTAATATTCGATAATCATCGCATTGTGGGAATTCGATTTTTTTGCTAATGCTACGAATGGTGATTTTAGCCAGTCTGTTGGTATTTTACCTGTGTAATATTTCATTGAATAGTGCTGTTATTAAGTATAGGCTTTTACTTTCGTTATCTGCAATTAGTTTTAGTATTTCGACATTGATAGTAAATAAATTACTATTTAACTGGGAATAAGCCACAATTAAAGATAACAATACGTTTATTGACGTTTCAATTTCCACTTCGGAAATCGTTCTCAAAATACCTATTTTGAGAACGATTTCCGAAGTGGAAATTGAAACGTCAATAAACGTATTTTTATATTTAATTGTGGCTTATTCCCAGTTAAATAGTAATTAATTTAAAATGCCACAAGAAAATAGCTTCAAAACAATATTAAGATATCGATAGTGTCTGGACCGGTGGCTTTTCCATCTTTCTGAGATTTTAATGCATGAATCACTTCTTCTTTGGTTATTTCTGGACTTTTTTCATTTATTTGATTATCTGTGGATGGTGGAGAACAAGGTCTATCGTCGTCAAAAAGAGTTTGTATGTATTCTTTCCATCTCTCTAGTTTGTCTTCTGTACCCATAATTATTTTATTATAATCATTTTTTAATATTGTTGTTTGTCTCTTTTTGTGTCTACCTGTCATTACTTTTACTTTTTTATGAATATTAAAGGTGTCGTATTTTTCCTGGAGTTGTTCGATTTCTAGGCATTTTGTTGACATCCAGTTTTCTTTCGCCTTTCTAATGATTTTATTGATTCGCTTGTATTCTATTGTGCTTTTTTTACGTTTTTGTATTACGTCCATGAGATCCATGATCTCTTACGTTATTCATTCTTGTTTTTTGTTGTGTTTTATGAACCCGATGTCTTCTTATTGTATATTTGTTATTTTTTTTAGGGTAGTCAATGTTACTTTAATGTTTTTATTTCTTTCCCATACTTATTTCTTTTTTACACACAAAAGTGAAAATTCTACTTTTATTTAAAGTTTGTATAGCTATTGCTATTTCAGTCAAATCGACTGAATCTCCCTGTATAAATACATTAGTTGCAATGAAGTAATAACTTTCACTCAGTATGTCTTTCCGCGTGATATTTACATAAGATTTAATCAAACAAATATATTACAGCTGGCAAAAAATATAAAAATGTCAATGGCAAATCTGATTTCTTCAATATCAAATAAGAAATACTATCACTGTATCAATGTGAAAGGTGGCCACTAAAATCTTTACGACTGTTTAACATTGCAAACAATTAGCAAACGTCATATAACATTAATAAATTGTTAAAGGCTAAGGTGTGTGGAAATACGAATAAAAAAATAAAACATTGAATTATTAATAAATGAACATAAAATATGAATAAAACTTAATGAGAAAATCTGATAAAATTTTAACAAATATAGTATAAAAATGTACAAAATAGCTCCTACTAACAAGGATTAAAACATAAAACAAAATAATATGAAATAAAACAGTCCATAGAAAATGATTTTCACTTTCATGATGTTTGAGATCAATTAAGTAATCCTAACCTCTACATAGTTATTTAGATCTAGTCCTAAATTGTGTATCCCAATATTTTGTGTTTATATTATCGTAATTGCCAAAAATATTTAAAATATATATAATAACGGATTGATTACGGCTGTCGCCGCTTCTCCATCCCCAATTTCCATCTTTTTCTGTCATACGCAGTTGCCTCTTCTAAGTCTCTTGCCGCCATTGCTTCATCAATATCGTTGCGCCAACTTCTCCGTGGTCGTCTCTTTCTTCTTTCATGAGGGATCCATTCCAGTACTCTTTTAGGCCATCTGTACTCTGGCATTCTTTTAACATGTCCGAACCAGATTAATTGTTTTCTTTCTATGTCATCATTGATATTTCGCTCCATTTTCATTTCGTTTCTTATTTGTTCGTTCCTAACTCTTTCTACTTTCGATCTACCGTAGCTTCGTCTCAGATAATCCATTTCTGTCGTCATAGGTTAGTTTTTATTAGCTTTGGTGACGTCCCATACTTCCGAACCTTAAAGTGTAATACTTTGGACTATACTACCGTAAATGTATTTTTTGGTTTCTCGTCGAATTGTTTTTTGCCAGAGAAGAGAGTTTAAGGCACGGGTCGCTGCTCTACCCTTGTTTATTCTTTCCCTGATTTCATCTGCGCTATTTCCCTTTTTATTGAAAATGACCCCCAAATATTTGCAGGATTGTACGCCTTTGATTTTGTCGTCTTCCAAGACTAGGTTACATATTTCATCTTTTCCCACTGATAGATATTCACATTTTGTCATATTCATGTTTAGACCTGCCACCTCATATTCTTCTTGCAGTTTTCTTACTATATAGCTAAGATCGTAGCTATCTTCGGCAATTACTACCTGGTCATCCGCAAAGAAAAGTGTATATAGCGTGTTTTCTTCCACCGTTATTCCCATGTTTCTACATTTTTTTACCCATTTCACTAAGGATCTGTCCAAATAGATTTTAAATAAGGTGGGTGACAGACAGCAGCCTTGTCTTAGTCCCTTCGTTTTTTAAAAAGGAGAGGTAGTATTTTTGGGTGGCGTTAATAAGAATTGGGTTTATTTTCAAGTTATCCATTTCTATCCATAGTTGGGAGATCGGTACACTATCATATGCTTTTTCCAGGTCTATTAAAGCTATATGGGTTTCTCTATTTCTCTGCACTCGTTTTTCCATTGCAATTTTTATTGTGAAAATATCCATAGTGGAGTGTCCGGCCCTAAAGTCCGCTTGTTCTTCAGGTTGTTTATCTCTAATATCATTTTCTATCAGGTTTCTCAGTACTTTTGAATATAATCGGCCTATAGTAGCAATCACTGCGATCCCTGTATAGTTTTTAGGATCCGTTTTTGTGCCTTCCATGTGTATTGGAGAGATATACGATTGTCTCCATTCTTCTGGAATTTCTTCTCCGTTTAAGCACCTTTCGAATAATTTTCGGATTATTTCAAGCAGTTTTGATGATCCATATCTAATCAACTCTGGATGTATTCCGCCTGCTCCTGGAGATTTTCTTAATTTCATTCCCTTATCTGCTTCTTTCACTTGTTCTATTGATAGTTCTATTCTTCCTTCTACTTGCACTTGTTCATTTGTCTGTTTAAACCTTTCTCTTCTCTCTGTTAATAAGTTCTCAAAATGCTCTATCCATGTGTTCTCTTGTATTCTATTTATTATGACTTGGTTTTTAGTCGTTGTTCTCATCATTTTTATAGTTCTCCAGGCTTCAGAGCTCTTTGTCCCTCCTATATGGTTGTCTAGGTATTGGCATTTTAAATATTGTCTAGGTATTGGCTATATGGCTCTCTTCGGGAAAGGAAACATCGTAAGATACATAAAAGCCAATAGATTAAGATGGGCAGGCCACGTGGTACGGAGTGATGATGACAGACTGATTAGCAATGTGTTTTGGGAAAGACCAGATGGTAAAAGATCGACAGGAAGGCCTAGAAAAAGGTGGCAAGACGCTGTCAGGGAAGACCTGAAGAAGATGGAAGTAAGGCCATGGGAAATAATAGCACAGGATCGGAATCAATGGAAGGCAATAGTAAACGCGGCAAAAACTCACGAAGAGTTGTAAAAGCCAATGATGATGATGATTGACTATATGGCAAATATTTAAACTACGGCACGCAAATTGAGCCAGTATCTATCTAGGGCTGTGATGACAATGTCACACCGTTTGTACAGTAAGGTAACTAAGCCAGCTAGACAAAAATCTGAACTACCAACATTTGACATTTCAATAGTATTTTGTTCTTAAAACTATATGAATGATTTATTGATAATTCATACTACAAATTGATGATTCAAATAGTGTTAATAAGAAATTTTACTACTTCGCAAGTTCACAGTAATTACCTTTTTCGCAAAATTGCTAAAAATATAGGTTACTGTAATTATAAGGTAAGATCAATGACAATGATCAATATATATTTATTATTATGCCATTAGGTAAAGCTTCTGCTTAATTTCCAATGTAAAATCACATAAGAAAATGCTAAGGTTCAATCTGCTCATTTTTTGAGCATTTTGTGGTAGGGGTAGAATAGTTCGTCGGATCGTGATGTATGATATATCATTGGAAAGGAAGGGGATAGCGATTATGTTAAAATCATACGCTGATTAAAAAACATACGCTGCGCCATTGTCAAGAGGGCATTACATCATACATCATATCTCTTTTGTTATTAGTCCGATTGGATATCGTAAGGGATAAGGGAAGGATATAACGAATATATTAAGATAAAAAAAATAAGGCAACTACCAAAAGGGCACGATACATTGTCTTCATTATTAATAAACGTATAGGTACATACGAGATGGCATAGGGCACTACGGATAAAAAAAAATTAACTAAAAGACAAATTTTGATTTATTGTTATTTTTTCAAATCTTTTGTGATTGCTTTGTGAACATTTATGCACTGAGAACATTTATATCTTTAGTACGAGATGTCCTTTTATTTGCTTTTAATTTGGTCTCTATGTCTTGTGGGAACATTTTAACGTCAATGGGTTTCATTTTTTGTCAGTAATCGATGTCTTTCCTTTTATATATATATATATATATATATATATATATATATATATATATATATATATATATATATATATTAGGTATTAGCATACCTAACTCGTAATATTCGATGGTCACTACTTGTATAGAACTTGTTTAGAACAGTCACATCTTGGATGATTTCTCTTTTGTTGCTACAGTATTGTGCAAATTAATGCAATCATTGTGACATTTTTTAATATTCACAGTGGTCATATTTACAACTAACCAAGCATGACAAATATAACCTTACTTTTCTGTTTTTTATTTGAGGGTGTTTTATGACATTTCCCACCAAGTTTGTGTTGTTTTCGGTAATTAGTGAGTTTGTTTCGTTTAATTCCATCATGGATATTACGCCAAGGAGTGTGAAAATATTATCGCGTTAAATGAACACACTTCTATGACACAAAGAGAAATCACAAGAACGTGTGGAAGAGTCAGGGGGTAGTAAGCAATATTTTGAAGCGTAAACGAGAAACAAGATCAATGGATGTGAAAAGGTTACGAAAACGCGGAAGAAAGAGGAAAACAATACCAGCAGATAAAAGATTTTTACTTCGAAAGAGCAAATTGGACCCAAGAAAAACAAGACAAGCTCCAACAAGATCTAGCAGCGTCAGGGGTAGTGATTATTGACTCAACTGTTCGGAAAAACATTTTGGAGAATTGTCGAAGGGCAATGCGACCACAAAATAAAAACAGCTTTGAACTGAACGAATGAAGAAACAAAGGCTATTGTGGACCAAAAAATACTCTAATTGGACTGTAGATGACTGCAGAAAAGTCCTATTTACAGATGAAACTCATTTTATAGTTCAGGGGCAGCTGTAGAAACTCGTCAGGAAGTCTGTCAATGAATTTCCTTACAAAATCTCATATTGATCAAACCGTTAAACATTCAGGTCAAAAAATGTATCATTAATGTTTGGTATCAATCGAAGACATGATGAACAGCCAAAAATACAAATCCATTTTGGAACAGCGTTTGGAACCAGAACTTCAAAAACGTCAGCCCAAAGGAAGAGCGATTTTTTAACAGGATTCTACTCCCTGTCACAAGTCAAAGCAAATAAAGGAATTTAAAAAAAAATAAGAAGATTATTGTTTTAGATTAGCCCGGTAGTTCGCCAAACCTCAACCCCATTAAAAATTTATGGGCTATTTGCAAAGATAGACTGCACAAAATCGACTGTACTACCAAAATAAAAATGATAGAAACGGTCATTCAGGTTTGGTTTTGAGAATACATTATATCGGGGAATTGTTATAAGCTCTCAAAATCTATGTCAAAATGTGTAAAAGCAGTAGTTGCAGTCATAAGAGGTCGTAAATGATGTAAGTTGACTTTTATAGTTTCGTTAAAAGATAATTTTTTTTAAATAAACTGTTTTTTCATTAAAACAGTATATGAGTCCATTAATTGACACAGTACCGTAATTATACATAGTCTATTTAATTTTTTTTTATCATCCGGTCTTTGCAAAGTCCATCTTCTTCATTGTTCTTTTGTGGAACAAACTGTTAATTTGGAATAAGTTATTTTGAAAAATAAAACCGACCAGAGTTTCTCCTCTTTCGTTGCGTTTGTCTCGCCCAAATTTTGCTATCGATGTTACATTAAAATCACCACGTTTATGACATACTGTGTATATGTCTTATTAAGCGCTATTTACGTATATTTTGTCATAAAACTCCTCAACTTCCTTACCCAAATTAGATAAAGTTGGGGCGTTAGCTGAAATAAACTTTATAATATACCTTTTATTGAGTTTTACGATCAAATATGCAGCACCCAATTTCAAGACAAGAAATTGGGAATACCGCCAGAAAAGGTGAAATGATTATTGCTTTTAGACAACGCTCCTGCTCACCCCTCCGAAAATATTCTACGTTCAGAAGAGGGCAACTTTAGCTGCATATTTTTGTCAAAAAAATACAGCATAACTTATTCAACCTATGGATCAGGTAATAATTTTGGCAACCAAACCTATATATCGCTTAAAGTTTTGCAGAACAGCTTACCTTGCAAAACTTAAGGTCTTACAATTTAAAATCAACAATTTTTAATTTTTCTGCAGCATGGGAGGAGGTGAAAGAACAAATATTAAAAAATGGTTGGAAGAATTTGTTTGATGACGAAGATGCAGACATAGATTTAGAAGAGTTGGAAGTTACTGATTTCTGTATGACAATACATAATAATGCCGGGGAACATGTAGCTGAGGAAAAAATTTACAATTGCTAGAAATAGAGGAAGGTGACCCTGGTATAACATCATGACTGAAAGTGCAATACCAGATATAGTTATAAACCTAAAAAATGAGGACATAAATAAAGCGAAGAAAACGACAAAACAACACTTTTAAAAATGAAGTTATCAGAGGTAGGATTGCATCTCGACGATCTAATAACATTTATTGATTATTCATCAGATAACGAAGTTCAACTGTATTCTAGGCATTTTCGTAATTTTCGAGAGTTAGTAGAGAGTTATCAAGTGAAAGAGAATACGATAACGTTATTTTAGCAATGGAGCATGCGCTGTATGAAAATTAAATAACGTAAATGATTTTAACGTTTACGGGCTTCGTTACCGTATGTCAAACAGCGGGTTTGATATATGGTAACGTTAGCAGCGAATCGCACGAATTCGTCAAGACTCAGAACTCGGAGATTGAAGTTCCTGTTCTGTAATATCTCTACGCATTAGTTAACACGTGTTTTCTGTTTTCTTGGTTAAGCATCTGCGAGACAAATAAAACATTTTTTTGTACTTCAACATATTTGTTAATTATGAACACTAAAATAGTGAAAACGACAAAAAGGCTGCCTTTTATCAGCGCTGATGACCTTTTACCAGTAAAAGAAGCGAGGAGTCAACCCTCTGGAATGTCCTGTTTTTCAAACCGAAAATACTATTTGGTTTGCTCAGGCTCTAAACTATCAAAATTAAACACCGAATGTACATTTTGTGTGTCATCATTTAAAATATGATTTAGTATTAAATCTTCTATCATTTGCTTCAACTAATATTGCTTGTTCTAAAATGTCTTCCATATTTCTGTAGAAAAAATTTGAAACCCAAAATGTATAAAATCAGATAAAGTATATACCTTGGGTGAAAGAAAACAAAAAAAATATTTATTTTGCTGTCCCATACGACATTTGACTGATAACTGCCAACTATTAACGTCAAGCACCAATTCGACCATTTGATAACTATAAAATTACATATCCGTTAAAACTTTATACCGTAAAAAATAGCGTTTACGTGTCAAAATAACGGAAGGATAAAATTTTACTTGATCTCTCTAATCATAAAAACAGCAAACATCGAGAAACTTGATTCCTTTTTCAAAACAGGATTACCTACATCAAGCGCGTCGATATCAACAACAACGTTACTTCACGACGAATGTTCTAAGACAATCAAATAAAATTTTGTTTGTATTTTGTAATATAAAATATAGTGTAATACCTACATATTTTGTACATACATATTTTCAAAAAAAGTTTTTTGATTTATTTTAAACATATTTTTATATAACGGACTTTCGGTTCGGCTTTAACGGACACCTCGTTCTCCCAAGTAGTCCGTCATATCGAGGTTTTACTGTACTCTAAACATAAGAAAATATGGAGACGCAATTATTGATAATGCCCAATTTATACTTTTAATTTAAAACAAAATATAAGTTGTTATTAAACATTTTTTTTTTGTGTAAGCAGTACGCGAAACACTATTGCAAATATTACAATAAATTTCTAGGAAAGTTAGCAAACGCGATATCGTACTACTTCAAGTACATCTAACTTGCTTATTGGGCGGAAAAGTAATAATTGTTTTTTCATTAAAAAGAGATAGCAGTTCACGTGAAATCAGGTTTTGTTTAACGTTATTATAATATATATGTGTTGTTCTAAACAAGAACTCGAGGCTTATTGAGGCCAGTGGGTGAAGGGGTTCTTGAGTTTTCATTTGCTGTATGAAAGTTATGTAATATACTAGGCTCTTTTATTTTAATTAAAAATATAAAAATACAAATATTTCTTCAGGGGGTTTTGTAAGATTAACGATTTACCTTTCCTATTATCAGAACAATATATTTTCCTTTGGTCTATACTATTGTTTAATGTAGTGCATTTGTGCAAGTTTTTTATATCGCACTATCTAATAGCGAAGAGTTGCCAATATTGTACCACTTAACATATTTCGAATTTTAATTTAAATAATATTCATTATATTTAACTAAACAATATATTAGATAAATAATAAACATTTTCACACACATGTATTGACACTACATTGACTAATTGACATTGTTTAATAGAAATTATTTAGTTTGAACATACATAATATTTGTATTTACATTCTAAGCAAGAAAAAGTTTGGGTTCCAGGTTGGACTCCTGCATAAAGTTCGTGGTTCTATGGACAGCATTTGGGGCATTGGATCATGTCTTTAATTCTTTATTTCTCGCAAGTTGAACAGAACCACTCATCAACACACGTGTCATCTAGTTTTATTTTTGGAGCACTTACAAGTTTCTAAGGCGATTTCAGTTTAACCTTGCCCAATTTCATTTTTATTTGTTTTACCTATTCCTGCGCTAACTGTATCTGTTTAGCTAATTCTTATTCATTGTTATAGGGACTTTCCGTCACAACCATTGCCTTTTGTGCTGTTTTCTTTTTGGATTTTGGATGAAGCTTCGGTATCGGGGAAATTGAATCAATTGAAATCTTGCCTCACGAGTTGTTTTTTTAGTAGGCCTAGAGGGTATAGTAGCCGTAGCTAAACTCTCTTTATGACTAGGTACCTCAAGCCAGATTATTTCGTACTCTACATTAGCTCCTGTTGTAGACATATGTGGTTCCTTGTTTTTCTCATTAGACTCTTCATTTTCACCATCTTCGCGTGTTGCACTGCCTTCATGATCATTTCAATTTTTGAGCCTCACAAAAGTTATGATCTTTGAAGACCAATAGCTTCAGAAATCAAGCTAGCTACGTGACGTTGTGTTTCGGGGTTACAACGAACCTACTTTCCAACTGATTTAGTGTAGTAGCCTTTGAAAGGCTTCAAGAATGATCTATCCAAAGGCTATACGCGATGGATTGTAGTCCCAGGCAATTGTGGCATTATAACCCCGTACTCACTAGCACGTAAAATTGATTCAAGATTCTTGGAGTGCGTTGTATGCCCATCCAGTACCAAACGAACTTTTTCTTTTACTATTGGGTTTACAGAAATAATAAAATGTCGGTGACATTTTACAAAGAGATCACTAGCCATGTAGCCTGATTCTTATATCTGAACCATATTTCCTGGTGGATCACCAACCTTCAAATCATCGTTCATTCGCATACGCTTAAATATAAGCATAGGTGGAACGTAAATTCTTGAAGCATTTGCACATCAAGAACATGCTTTAACCTTTTTGTGCAAGAACCTTTTGGAATTTGATCGGCACAGTGCTGATACCCGTTTCGTCAACGTTAAATATGCGAGTTACATCAATATTATTCTCATCAACAATTTTTTTCAGAAGGTCGAAAGTCATTTCTTTTATTGAATCCTTTTGCGTGCATTATGAACGTTTATTGAGGTTCTACCAGTGAGATTATGTTCTTGTGAAGAGCTTTGAAAGCATAAATTTACTTTTTTCCTGCCATATGAAATTATTTAAAGTGTTGTTACACGTTACAAGTAGTAAACCCCATTTGCTTTAACCTTACTTAGAATTTAACTTTTACGAATACTTTAATTAAAGTAGTAATACTTATTTCAGGTAAAAGCACTGATGATAGAATAGTCACTCCAAATACGTTCTGTCGTGTAGCCTGAAATAGTTATTTTGTATTATTATACCTTTTATAACCTGTGATACCTATAATAACTACGGCATAAGGTTGAACGTCAAAAAAAAACTAAATATATGGCCTTCAGTAAGAATCCAATACATGACACTAGTATTGCAATAAACGGTACCCAACTCGAAAAAGTAAGCGAATACAAATTCTTGGGAACCCTCATCAATGAAACAGGTGACCAAAATCACGAGATAAAAAGACGTATTTAAATTGCCAGGTCTACTTAATACTTAGGTCACCTCATGACAGGCTAAAAGTACACATTCCTACAAAATATAATGCAAGGACAAATCCAAGGACGCAGAAATCCAGGCCGTAGAAGAATGCCCTGGATGAGAAATTTAAAAGAGTGGTTTGACTATACCACTAACGAATTATTCAAAACAGTAGAAAATAACATTAGAATCGCCCTAATGATATCCAACCTCCTATAGGAGAGGCACTTAAAGAAGAAGAAGACCTTTTATAAACGATTTTTTAAATAAAGATTAATCTCTTCGAGTTCCTTGAGAGATAATGCTCTTCTGAGACACATAATTCTTTACAATAAAATCACCGTATGTGTTCTTATTCTTCTTTAAGTTTTATCTTCTATCGAAGGTTGGAAATCATCATGGCTATGCGGACTCTGTTGACTGCCGCTCTAAAAAGTTCTGCACTACTAAACTGCATTCAAACCATTCCCTTAAGTTCTTAAGCCAGGATATTTTTCGTCTTCCCACATTTCGCTTTCCTCGGATTTTGCCCTGCATAATAAGTTGTAATAATGCGTATTTTTGCCCTCTCATCACATGTCCCAAGTACTCAAGTTTTCGTCTTTTAATAGTTAATATTATTTCCGCCTCATTTCCTATCCTTCTAGTTACTTCCATGTTTCACATTCTTTGAATCCATGATATTCGTAGAATTCTTCTGTAACACCAAAATTCAAAGGCGGCCAACTTATTCAGATGAACTTGTTTTAGTGTCCAAGCTTCCAAACCATAACGAAGAGTAGAGAACACGTAACATCGAAGCATTCTCAGGCGTAGTTCTAACCTTATATCCCGACAACAAAGAAACTTTTTAAGTTTAATAAATGATGTACGTGCTATTTCAATACGTGCCTTAATTTCTTTGGTTTGGTCTACATCTGATGTTATCCATGTTCCTAAGTATTTATAGTTATTAACAGTCTCAATTGCAGTATCTTCAATAGTCAATTGGAGATTTGCATGTGCAGATTTAGTCATGATCATGCATTTAGTTTTCTTTAAATTTATCTTCAGTCCGTACTCATGACAGCGTTCATTAAGGCCTTGCATTACGTTCTGTAAATCATTGTTGTTATCCGTAATTATTACTGTATCGTCTGCAAAACGTAAGTTATTCAAAACTTCTCCATTGATAGATATACCTTCTATTGAGAGCGCTTCTTGAAATACCGCTTCACTGTAGACATTGAAAAGTAGTGGGGACAGCACGCAACCCTGGCGGACTCCTCTCTGTATTTTGATATTTTCGGTGTACTGACTGTCAACTCTTACCTTGGCAGTTTGATTCCAATATAAATAAGATATAATTTTCAGATCACGACTGTCAATATTTTTGCTTTTTAATATATCTACAAGCTTTTTATGTTGAACTTTATCAAATGCCTTTTCAAAGTCTACAAAACATAAGTACATATCCTGATTCACGTCCATGCATCTCTGAGCCAGCACATTTAAGCCGAACAAAGCATCTCTTGTACTCATACCATTTCTAAAGCCAAATATTGTGTGTCACTAATCTCATATTCAAGAGTTTTAACAATTCTGCTGTGAATTATTTTAAAAAATGTTTTAAGTGTGTGACTCATTAAAGCTATTGTTCTGTCGTCTGAGCAAGTCTGAGGTAACACCGAATGTGTTACTGATATATACAAAAGAAAGAATTATAAATATTCGAACTAAACAAATAAATATCGTTTTAACTAGTTTGGCATCCATCGTTGGACTTAGAATAAATATGGCGATTCTGTGATAGCCCAGGCGCTAGATCAGTATCACGATACTTAATTGGTTAAAATGCTGCGATTAAACAAACTTCAATAATTCATTTCCAACTTCATTTTTATTTGAATATCTTTTGATATCATCTTTTACATTGATCTATATAGGGATTAAAATTAACGTCATTGATTACTCTTAATTTGGAAAATATTCCTCAAAGGAAATATAGTTAGTAGAAGAATATTTATTTATTTACAAAAAGTTTTCTTTTATTACACACAGTACACATTTTGCTTATATAATGTACAACTTTATCTTTCATTCATCAATCAGACATTAAAACATACCCATTTTTGTACCATACCCATTCTTCCTTGATATATTTTACATTTTTAACTTTACCTTTTCTCAGCTTGAAACAAAAAATATATTGCAAATGAAGACGTTTACTAAATAAACCATTTAGTATCCTACACATTTATCTAATTATCTCTAACAGTAAAAATGAATAGAAAAGTTTAATTTAAATAATGTTAAGGCAAGCAATCAGGAAATAGACACGGTCTACGAGTGTACCAGAAGAGATCTGCATATTTTTATTATTTTTCACAACTACTTAGTACAAAAAGTTCCGGCGATATTTTTCTCTGCGTTATTTAAATTCCGTAATAAAAACTAAAACAGGAAGGTGCCAAACAGATCTCTAGAGCAAATATAATATGCTGAAATGAGTGAAAGGATGTTTTAAAGCCCCTGGCCAGACTACATACTATGTTTAACGACAAACAAATATTTTATTTTTCTGTAAAAAAGCAAAACGTTTTTATTAATACATATACTAGAGTATCTAAATTGTAAGCAGTATATTCTGAGAAATGATAATTGAGTTTGCAATTGAGAAATATCCAAAGTTGCATTTCTTGCCCCACTCTTTCTGATAAAAAAAATGGGCCACAAATACTAAAGGTTGAGAAACGCTGAACTAAATACACAATTAATTCATTCTCCGTCCACAATAGACATTTTAATCTTATAAACTCAGCTAGAGTATTTTAAATTGCATACTTTTTATTGTATACTTTGTTTTCCTATCCCAACTACAGTTTTCAAAACTTTCAAATAGCTAGAAGTCCCATATCGTCTTAAGTTTGTACATAGATAGAAAACTTGACGACTTAATAAACGATAACATGACGTAAATTAATTGTCAAACTTGGGGACAGTTTTAGTTATTTTAATCCATTAAATGAAGTTTGCTTCGTTATTAACTTAATTAAGAAGTTAATCACGTTTAAAGGTCATTTCGTGTTGGACCGTGGAGACAAAACTTTAACTCTACTCTAATTAGGTGCAAATATGGACGGGATGGACCAGGGATAGTATTAGATGAATAGCTTTATCGTTAGCGTAGAATGTAATTAGACAAGAAATGTAGTGGAAAATATTAAAACATTATATACATTAATTGCTGTGAAATAACCGGGACATGTTCATTTTGTAATAACGTTATCTAGTGTTTATTTATATATATATATATATATATATATATATATATATATATATATGTATATATATATATATATATATATATATATATATATATATATATATATAAGCTCCTTTGGATAGTCCTATTCAAAAAATGCATGAACTATTCCATGAAACGTATAATATTAAGTATAGTTTTGATCATAAATACTTTAAGGAAAAGTATTTAAGTATGATCAAATTAAAACTTTAATTTTAGACGCTAGACCTATTGAAACTGCAAAAAAGGTTTCTGTAGCAGAAATAATGGTGCAGAAACGTCGAGCCAAACGATTTTATTCATAATTGGTGAATTCTAAAGAATTATCAAAACAAAATGCGTTTGGTTTTTGTAGATTTACCAAAATTTCTAGTGCAAGAGATGTACAACCAAAATGTAGATTTACCAAAAGTTCTAGTGCAAGAGATGTACAACCTTCAACAGACTGTAAACAATTTTTGTATTTACAATTTAAAAACTGACAATGTTCAGTTTTAGTTATATCACGAAGGCCAAGCAAAAAAAGGAGCAAATAATGTAGCTTCTTTTCTTGTAGACTACATTGACATATTACACGTGGAGAAAAATACCTCCAACTGATTGTGCGGGGAAAGATCCAAGGAAAGAGAAGCATAGGGAGGCGTAGAATGTCATGAAGCCATTGAAGAAAATGTTCCAGATTTAGTAACTGAACTTTATTTAAATAAAAGTCATACTTTGCCTCGGGCCCTCTTAACCGTCTGGGTCTGCTCTTACTATCAACGGCCGGTTCAAAACAATTAAACATTTTTCCCTTTAGGGGGCATTCATTCTTGCCATGTGATAATAAATTTAGCATCATAAAACGCCCTATTAGACATTGCAGCCGAATATACACGATATATCAGCTGTGTGAAGTGATTGGCTCTGCTAACAGCAAATCTAAAATTACTGTCAAACTCAGACACAGGAAGTATAATCGATTTTGATAATTGGTGGCCTTATTTATACAAGAAGAAAGTCTGTTCATCTAAGAGTGCTGCTCTTATACGTCAAAGTAATATTAACACATTGGAGTTTATTCATACACTCAATTCTGATGATAATGCTGCTTACTACTATAGATTTAAGATTTATTTTAAGATTCAAGATTCAAGATTTATTTAACTACGTTTACAAATTTTACATTTGTTTGTAGCAAGTCAATTATATGACATATACATTGTAAAGTAAAAATATAATATATAACATACACAAAATACAACAGATGAAAATACATTAATGCACATAACATGGAATAAAACATAAAATATACAAAATAAGACATATACCAACATAGTGAGTTTATCCATGATGATGTTATTGCCTTGAAGTGATCAAAATATTCACTAACAGAGTAAAAAGCAAATCTCAAAAGGTATCTTTTTAGACTAACTTTAAATTTATTCATACAAAGTTGTTTTAAGTGTTTAGGTAGGTTTAAATATATACATTGTATATATTATAGTCAATTGAGTTTTTTTGTGATTTACTCAAACGATATTTAACTGGTCTGATGTTATTTGCAACTCTTGTGCTATAGTTATGTAAGTCAGAGTGTTTAATTAAAGTATTACCGTTTTTATGTATTTCAACATTAACACTGTATATCCATAATGTTGGCAAGGACATTATCTTATATTTAATAAATAACGGTTTGTTATATAATAATAATAACGGAGAAAAGTACGTTATTTTCAAGGTATCAACACTTGTAACAAGTTTTAATTTTCTGAGTAAAAATAAGGTACTAGAAAGTTTACCTTTGAGATGGTCAATATGGTTAAACCAAGTCAATGTGTTATCAACTGTTATGCCCAACAATTTGACATTATTTTTTTCAACACTCACATCGAGGGTAGACGAAAAAATTAAATTTTGAGTTTTTTTATCATTTAGTTTAAGTTTATTTGCTAAGAACCATGTTTGAGCATTAGACTTTACATACCCAGACGTGGTTTCTAAATCTGAACGATTTTTATCAGAAAAAACAAAAGTAGTGTCATCTGCCAATAAAACTGTTTTAAATGGAGCCATGAAATTGGGCAAGTCATCCACATATATAATAAATAATAAAGGGCCCAGAACTGATCCTTGTGGAACTCGATGTTTTATCTGCTTAAATTCAGAGAGACAATTTCCGTACTTGACGGCTTGGTATCTATCCTTTAGATACGATGAAATTAGTTCCTCTTATACTGTAAAAATGCAGTTTTTTCAGCAAAATATCATGTGAAACACAGTCGAAGGCCTTTGAAACATCACACAGCGTTATGGCAGAGTGATTATCCTTCTCAAGGCCATCAACTATTGCACTCATCACATCTAAAAGTGCATGTGTTGTGGAACGATCCTTTCTAAACCCATATTGTCAACTAGTAAAAAAGTTATTTGTTTCAAAGTACGATATAAGACGCTTCTTCAGAATTTTTTCAATTATTTTACTGAATATCGAAACGATGGAAATTGGTCTATAATTGTGTATAAGGTCACGATCGCCCTTTTTAAAAATAGGAACAATCTTGGAGTATTTAAATGAAGTTGGGAATGTCCCGATTGAAAATACTATTAATGAGATGTGTTAAAGGTTTAGTAATTATTTCACTAGTGCTTTTGATAAAAGATGCGTTAAGCTCATTTTTGTATCGGAACAATTTTAATTTTTTAATGTTTTTATAACTGTAGATACTTCTTGTGGATTGGTTGGAGACAGAAAAAATTGAATTTGATGGAGCTGGAAATTTTTAATTGTTTAAAATTTTGTCGTCTGGTATATTTGGAAGAGATTTTATAATATTTTCAGCAATTTCAACAAAAAAGTTATTGAAAGAATAACAAGATATGTTGGTTGTTGAATTATGTAAAGCATTTGTTTTATTTCGCTCATAGTTAATTACCTTCCAACACGTCTTGGATCTACTCTTTGAAGTTAATATCAATTGATCATACACCAGCTTTTTTCGTTCTTTTCAACTCAGCATTGTAATGATTTTTATATCTTTTATATTCGCTGTAATGTACTGAGTTTTAGTAGAATCAGCACGTATTTTATATGTTTGCAAATGATTTCTCATATTTTTTAAGTTGTCATTGAACCAATTTACCGGACATCTTTTGTCTTTGATAATAAATTTTTTTAGTGGGAAATATTGCAACACTGCAAGATTATAATTATCTATTATAGCGGCTTCCCACGGTCGGCGATATTACGGACGTAAGCGGACCAGCACGCACCACGCACCGTGGGAAGGGTTTCGTCCGTGGTAGCACAGGCACGTCTGTGCTGGTCCGTCCTATCCATCTAGAGTCGGTAACATCAAAAGTGCGGTACATGCTCGTGCGACGCGATCCTAGCGCGTCTGTGTTTTAACAGACGACAAGTGCAAGTCAGAAGTTTTTCATTCGCTGACACGAGTAGTTGTCTGTATTGTTGTCAAAGTTGTTTTGCAGTTTTTTGCTAAAAAATGGAATGGACAAACGAAGTTATTTTTGATTTTCTAAATTTGTATCAAAATGAAACAAATTTATGGAATTCTACGGCACCAGAGCATAAGAAACGGAACCGATATATACGATGTATGGAACCGAATAAAAAATCAATTGAAGAATAGTACTATTCCGATTAAAGAATTAAAAAAGAAGAGAAATAATTTAATGCCGAATTTAATGTTTACAAGCCTGAGTGGCCTTTTTATGATATAATCAAACAATACTGTCACGGACCTACACAGACTGTCACGGACCGTAGGAAGAGCTCTGTCTGCGGTGCGTTCTCGTCCGTGCTGATAGGCTGTCCGCGATGATCTGTAGAATCGCCGATCGTGGGAAGCCACTGTTAGAAACATTGCTAGGTAATTTACATCAAGATTATCGTTAAAAATGTTCGAATCTAATACGGATAAAAAGTTCCGCATTTTTAAGATACTCTTCTGCGTAAAGACTCTAGTGCAAACACTTGACTTTTGTTGATTTCGAGAACATATATATATATATATATATATATATATATATATATATATATATATATATATATATATATATATATAAATATGACCAAATGGGTAAATAAACTTAGATAGATCGGGGCTCAACCAGATTTATAATGATGATAATATGTATATAATTCGAAATTCATTCTAAACTGTTTGCAGTTATTTTGTTACATATTTTTTGTTTCTTTTAATAATTATACCTATTAATTCATAAATACCTTACATTTTTCCGTTAAAGTGTTAAAATACATTTAAATTAAAGCTTAGAATAATCAAGTTCGTATATATATGTTAATGTAGTTTGCACGGAAATGTCAGTAAAACTTCATTTAAGTTAACATTTCGGAGATTATTCATAGATAAGACTGCCTCAGTAAATATTACTCTTTCTAATGAATATAATGCACTTAATTCAGGCAAACCTTAGATTGCATAAGAAATAACATGTTAAAATGAGAAATTTCTCTCGCTCAAGGTTACAACTGACTACTAGAAGAATTTGTATAGTCGACACCGTTACGTAAAATTTGTATGCACGTACAAAATTATTAACTGAGATTTTGCAAAATTGAATTAGTTTTGAAGGATGAAATAGAATTTTTGAGTTAAATAAAACATATTTAACTCGAAGTTTATACTCGTATAAGAAATCCAGAATTGGAATCGTATTTTTTAGGTGGAGAGCATTTTGTTTTGATAATTCTTTAGAATTCACCAATAATGAATAAAATCGTTTGGCTCCATTAGTTCTGCTGCAGAAACGTTTTTTGCAGTTTCAATAGGTCTAGCGTCTAAACTTAAAGTTTTCGTTAAAGTATTTATGATCAAAACTACACTTAATATTACTTTCAGGATACGTTTCACGGAATAGTCCATGCATTTTTTGAATTGATAAACATTCACTACGAAATATCTTTATAATGCTCTTCTTTTGTTGGAAGAGTGTTCCTTGTGTGTAGCGTCTGGTTGATGAGCTCAATCCTGTTTAACTTCTGTTAAGTCAATCATTCTCTGCAAGTGATTGTCTTGTTCGTTTTTAGTATTCATACTATACAACACACTAAAAATATTGCCGTTTTCCACATCGTCAAATTGTGTACAGCATTTTTTGGGAATATGGCATTTGCATTTTGGGATAGAAGAAAAAAATACTTAGTTGGATATAAGGGACTCGATAGTAGCTTAGCTGTGATTTGGAGGTTAGTGATTATTTTAAAATTGTACGCTGTGTAAAAACAACAAGCCCTGACAACTTTGATAACATTGAATATTACATTGTAAAGAATTTTACCTGCAAGGTGATCTGGTCCTTTTCGCTTGTTTTGGTTTTCCACCATAATCAATGTATTCTTGTCCATAATTACGAGCACGTTTTACAACGTTTCTTTTATATTGTTCTACATTAATAATACCTTTTCTTCGTTTATGTTTCAGGAATCGTGAATGCCTGTCATTGTCACTATCATTCATTCTTGAAAAAAACTAAAATGTTTTCAAATTAACCAATATCGCCTCTAAATTAGCAATAATTAGCTTCCCAATAGTTCCCAACAGTATTCGACACCGCAGCATAACCTTAAACAACAATAATATTAGGTGGAGTAAACAAGATGCAGGTTTGCCAACTTGCTACTTTAGTGCAGAAAAGTACCTCAGTCACTGACTTGGGACCGTTTCTGTAGTAAACTAAAAGTACGCCATACGATTTCTCTATTGGAATAAAATAAATCGGGTCCCTTTCTACTACAAACAATGTGTCTATCATCATAGTAAATGAATCCACTATTAACACAAAATCGCAAAAAACTGACTCAGGTCTCTTTTTGAAATAAGCTGTCCTTATGTACCATAAACTGTTTTTCTTTTCATTGTCGAAAACCATAAATTTGGTTAAGATACTTTTTTAGTACATATAAGTTTTTTAAAATTCACTTAACAACGTAAATGATACCCAACTTAGTGTCAGATAAACACCCAGCCTATGTCATACAATCTGTCTCTAACTTGCGGATTCGTATAACTACTGTTCTTTTCTACTAGTCAGCGTTGTCATGTTATAATAGATACTTTGACAAGTCCCTTATAAATTACTTGACAAAGTCAAAGGTGGAAGATGTTCTCGAAGACAAGGCTTAGCTGGAGATAGGCTGAACATACAGTACGATTGTGGGATCGGAGATGGACAAATAAGATTCTTTAATGGCGGTCAAGGAATGATAAATACAGCAAGGTAGACCTCCCATTAAGCGGTTAGATGGCATCAAGTTAGGTTGCAACAGTACAAGATAGAAATAAATGAACAAAGCTCTAAGAGAGCCCATACATAGTTTTAAGTTTATTAAATAAACAGTTATATATATATATATATATATATATATATATATATATATATATATATATATATATATATATATATATATATATATATATATAATAAATCATCAGCAACTCTGTACAAATCTGAAAACATTATAGTTTTCTAATTTTTGACTTATGCACAAATGCCTTCACCAACGATGAATAGCACACCCTCTGATAACAATATGTTGCGTTTATAATAAACTTATTTTGAAATAATAATAATAATAATAATATTCTGGTTTTGTTTTGGTTTGGTTCAGTCCAGGGTCTGGCATGATTGTGCAAATAATAATCCTAACAAAAAAAAATAGCTGAAACAAATTGGAAGTATGTTGTTGAGGATATAGATCGATGGCAGGAGTTGGGACAGGTATATGTCAAAAAGTGGACGATAAGAGAAGAAATCCTAACAATAAAGATGATAGTTGTCATGCTTAACCCACCTACTTTTGTACCGCAGGAATATTTAGCGGCGTGTAGGTAGCACTATACGGATTTCGGTAGAAATTCGGTAGAGTTTGGTCAAAGTGTCCCTTAGAGACGGAGAGAAACTAGCTACCTACCTCAAAGATATATCTTTAACAAAACATTTTTCATTAATGATGAAAATAAAAGGTAGCCCAAAATTCACCAATTTTATTAAATAAAAACTACTTAAGATTGTGAGTATTGACTCATTCTCCATATACTAATATACTTCATTAAGTTGTGTACCAGGGAAAAAGTATTTGTAACTTAATCCACAAGGAAAAATTCCTGTAGCTGGCTGTATACCACGTATAACAAAAAGAGGTTAATCTTTGTAAATGGGTATATTTATTTAAAAAACCCTTAAAAGGGCCACATCAATAAAACAAACGTTATCGGACCACACAGTCCATCATCAGGTTATTAAAATCGAAAATGCTAGGTCATAATGCCTGAGCCACCAAAATATTAGGGTAAAAACCCTTTAAATTACATTTAGTTATGAAATATTGTACATTGTGTTATAAAATAACTGTGATGTTCAGTATTAAATTAAATTGGCTGTAGGTAACACATGGTTCAATTGGGTTCCAGAGCCGGTGAGAGGGAACCTCTGCACTCGGAGAACAACGTGGAACTCCGTGCAGAGGTTCCCTCTCTCCTAACAACGTGGAACTTAGTTCCACGTTGTTCTCCGAGTGCAGAGGTTCCCTCTCACCGGCTCTGGAACCCAATTAAACCATGTGTTACCTACAGCCAATTTAATTTAATACTGAACATCACAGTTATTTTATAACACAATGTACAATATTTCATAACTAAATGTAATTTAAAGGGTTTTTACCCTAATATTTTGGTGGCTCAGGCATTATGACCTAGCATTTTCGATTTTAATAACCTGATGATGGACTGTGTGGTCCGAAAACGTTTGTTTTATTGATGTGGCCCTTTTAAGGGTTTTTTAAATAAATATACCCATTTACAAAGATTAACCTCTATTTGTAACTTGAACTTTAAAATCCAAAGAGAAAACTTTGCCTCTTTTTAGAGAATATACGCTTTAGAAGCATATATTGATGCAGTTCAAGCAAACAATAGTTTTCTTCAAGATATGAGAAGAATAATCAATAAAATATGAATCTGAATATTCTTAGGTAACAAGTAGCAATAATGCATTTAATAGCTAAAGAAGACGATAATAGACATTAAGATAAATTTGAGGCTCTGGAGAAATAAATCCACATTATAATTATTAAATCTAGCTAAAACAGGGCACAAAAAAACCCTGAAACCTCGAACGAAAACGATATAATTACATCGTGTTCTACCTCTGGGCTTTGCGAAATGTGTAAAAGAATAAATCTTTTAGCAAAAAGCTGCTATCGCTTTGTTGTATAAAATGGCCAAATATATTGCCTAGGAGGACAAATTCGTTAAACTTCCCGTGTTCGAATCGGTATCAATAAAGTGTTAGACTCATATATATATTTATATATATATATATATATATATATATATATATATATATATATATATATATATATATATATATATATAACTGCTTCAATAAACCAGTCAATCGACTCCTGATATTCGCAAGTCATTCGCGTTCAGCCCGCCTCGTTCATCGGTGATCCAAACGAAGGCGAAAGGAACCGAGCAAAAAATTTCCGGTGTTGTATCGTGCCGTCGGTTCCGAATAGTTTAGCGTCTGACCTACTAAGACAGTTTTTGTTAGTTCGCGATTTAGACAGCTTCAGTGAAAGTTATTAGTCGAAAAGGAAAACGTGGAATTCCATATTGTTAATTACCAAACAAAACTTCGTGAAGTACGAATTGCAGCATTTGTTTAAAATAACAATATTAAATATGTAAATCGACAAAACATATTTTTAAGGGAAGAGATAACAATGAGTTAAATGTTTTTAATTTATCATAAGAAACAATATCTTTAAATTTCGACTAACAAATCTGAAGTTGTTTTGATGCATAAGAACATCAATTTATGAATCTGTCCTAGTCTAAATTAAAAACATTCTGACTAAAAAAAGTGACGAAACTTAATGATATCATCGTCATCATTATCACCCAGCCTTTGCGTCCACTGCTGGATACAGACCTCCCTCATTTTTGCCAATTTCTTGACATTTTCTTGAGACCTTTCATTAAAAAGGCGTTTATTTTCACATTCACCAATTATTACTTTTGGCTTACATCAGATATTTTTGCCTGACGGATATTTGTAGATATTTTAGTAAAAATAGTTTCATAGTATTACTATTACACATGGACTCAAGAAACAAGAAAACTAAGATCCATTATTGACTACATTATCATGAACCACAAAAGCTCCATCAAAGTGAAAGATACCGGAGTGAAAAAAGGGGCAGAGTGTGGAACAGATCACAAACTTGCATGGTGGTGGCATGGATGGAATTCCCCTATATCTGGACAAAACAAAAACATACATCGATTGTTACAACGGGAACGACAATAAATGAAAAGAGGCTCAAATTACATCTATTACAGGAAGAATCAATAAAAGATCTATATAAAAGAAGACTAGACCAAAAACTAGAAGAATTCAGATACGACACGTTAGATGAAATGCATGAACACATAAAAACCTGCCTAATTTCAGCGGCCTTAGAAGCTCTTGGAGAAGACGATCAAAGGAACAGCCATTAGAATATCAAATTACGGGAAGACACATTGAAATATATAAAAGAAAAGAAAAAACTACACATAAAATACCTAAACACCAAAAAACAGGAAGACTTAGACCTATATAGAGCGAAAAACAGAAAGGTAATGAAAAGAGTAACAAATGAAAAGAACGAACGATGGGAACAAGCATGCACAGAGATAGAACGACATATCGGAGGAACGAGAAATTCAGAATCATGGCGAATATTAAAAGCACTCCAACGAAATAAGACAGAGAAAACCCAGATCGGCAAAATTAGTGAAAACGAGTGGCAAGAATACTACGTAGAACTACTTACAGAAAACCGTCCCCAATTTCAGGAAGAGAATACAGAACATGCAGGAAATGGGATATACGACCAGATAGAAATAAGTCTGACAGAAGTCAAGAGAGTAATCAAGACATTGAAAAACAAAACAGCCAAAGGACCCGGAGGGATACCAAACGAACTAATTAAAAACGGAACGGAAAAGTTATTCCGCATGCTACACAGAATGTTCGAAAGAGGACTAAATGGAGAGAAAATACCCGCGGAATGGACACAAGCATACATCACATCCATACATAAGAAAGGAAACAGGAAAAAATGTGAAAACTACAGAGGAATTAGTATAATATCGTCGGTAGGTAGACTTTACGGGAAAATTATCAAGTAAAAACTAGAAACTGAAATAATAGGAAAAATTGGAAAAGAACAAGCAGGGTTCACAGTAGGAAAATCATGCCTAGATCATACGTACACATTAGAACAACTGAAAGAGAAGAAAATGGCAAAAGGTAGACCGGTCCATCTGGCGTTTGTTGATCTAAAGAAAGCATACGACTCAATACCTAGAGTCAAATTATGGGAAGCAATGAATAATCTCGGAATCCGACAAACACTAATAAAAGCAGATAAAGCACTGTACAAAGAAAACAAAGTAGCTATAAAATGTGGAAATAAAGCCTACAATCCATTTAAGACGACAGAAGGACTTCTACAAGGCTGTGCTACGTCCCTTGCTATGTTTAAAATATTCTTTGAAAAGACACTCAAACCATGAGGAGAAAGTGCGAAGGAATGGGCATACCAGTAAGAGACGAATACCTATACACCTTAAGTTTTGCTGACGAACGGAATGGAAATAAACTTAGAGAAAACCGAATACCTAACAACAGAAAACAAGGATATGAGAAACCTAGATATAGACAAGGGAAGACAAGTAAATGGAACAGATAAATTCAAGTATTTAGGAACCATAATATCGAACCAGAGAACAACAGAAGAAGAGATAAACAACAGACTAAGACAAACAAGAAACTGTATCATACAACTAAATTCAGTGCTGTGGGATAAGAACATTACTATAAAGACAAAAAAGAGAATATATAATACCCTGACAAGAAGTATCCTGACATATGGATCCGAAAACTGGACAATAAACAAGAGAAATAGAGGTAAAATAAGAGCAGTAGAACTGGAGTTCCTGAGGAGAAGCTGTAGACTTACAAAAAGAGACAGAATTGAAAACGCAGAGATTAAGCGGAGAATGGGAGTGCAGTCAGACATAATCGACTATATAGAGGAGAAGAGACTATCCTGGTACGGCCACGTCAGAAGAGCGGACAGAGGACACTGGATAAACAAAATCACTGAATGGAGCCCGATCGGCAGAAGAAAGAGAGGAAGACCCCGAAGGTCATTCAGAGACGAAATCGACGAGGCTATGGAGAAAAGAACCCTGCGAGATGGAGACTGGAATGACAGGGAAAATTGGAGAAAACGGTTGAGTGAAGGAAGAGAGTGAAAACTGTGGAAATCCTTAGTAGTAGTAGTAGTATTACTATTAGATCAACATTAACAATTGTTTTTTTGGTTTATTTTTAAGGATGATCCCCTCAGATCTATATAAATTATATTTGTTATAATTATTATGCATTTTTTGCCATATAACATAATATGGAAACATTTGTATAATTTAAACGTTATATTAATTTGTTTATTCGGTTGTTAAATATAAATAATTATATATTGCCTCTTTATTGAAATTAAATTCAGTTTAACAAAAACGAAACAATATTCAATATCATGAATAATAATTATTGTTCTTTTTTTAATGTATTGGATTGAGGGCAACTCTAACCACTGTTCAATCAGTCATCGGTTTGTTTATGTACATACTCTCCGAATATGTCGTTATTATATACGAATATTAAATTAAATAAGTTTTTGTGGTCTTCGCTGTCCTGGAAAGGATATACCATTGTATAAATTTATTTAATATTTAAGTGTTCATGATTTATGCATGGTGTAGGAGATACCATGGTTTATTGACATTAATCTAAAAAAGGCTGGCCTTAAATGGTATAGTATTTTTTAAAAGTGTCACACTTTTAACATAAGTCAAAAGCATTAAACGTTTTTCCCAACAAGACTGTCTAAAATAGAATGGTAATACAAAAAAAATCATGAATTGCAATTTATCTGGGCTAGATATCCGAAATTGTACCATTGTCACTAATATCATAACTTCTAATCAACATTATCATTAGTATCATTAGTAAGTTATTTATTATTTATTAGGTCAGCCTCTCCTATTTTTTTTTTGTTTTTTACATTATCAATAAATAAACAGTAGAAGTTATTGGATTTTAATGTGTTGTATAAATTTTTTGTATTCAATTAAGTTTCGTTTTTTTAATTTTTTTAATGTTTTTTTAATGTTTTTTCAATAAAGTTTATTTGCTTTTTGTACTTGATCTCTTCTTTGTCCAGGTCTCCATAACTAGATACTGTAATTCCCAGGTATTTTATTTCCATTACTTGTTCAATAGTGATGACATCAATGTCTATTTTACATTAGGTTGGTTCTTTGCTGACTACTATTGTTTTAGTTTTCTGAGATGAGATTGTCATATTAAATTCTTTGCTCTTATGTTAAATCTGTGTTCCAGTATTTGCAAACTATCTTCTATATAATCTATATCTACTGATGTATCTGAATATAAAGAAACTCAAAATCTCCACAGGATTCTGTGGGAAAGATTGTAAGAAATCAGATTGATTATAAATATGCTAGTAAATAACAGGTAGAGGAACAGCTGTACATTTCTCAAAACGTACCCGGGGCAGACATAAATTCTGATGATGTGCCAGTTGTAGGTAATTTTAAAGTTAGAACGAAGAAGGTTACAAGTAAGTCGAGCACATTTGTAGAGGCTCTAAAAGGCATCTCAATAAATGGAGTCAAGCTCAATAACTTGCGTTATGTAAATGATACAATAGTGCTTTTTAATATCATAGAAGGGCTGCAAAACTTAATGAACAAAAATAAGGAAACAAGTAGAACATATGGACTGGATATAGACACCAGCAAAACCAAGCTAATGATCATCAGTAAGGAAATCATAACTGGAGCAAATCTGTATGTGAACCAAATGAGAATTGAATAATACACAGTACAAACGGCACAGTACAAAAACGTAAGAGCTGTAATCAATGAGTGGTGGGACAATACTCAGAAGACTAAATGTTGCGTCAGAAAAACAAAAAATGCATTCTTGACTATGCGCTCTTTTTTCAAGAGCCATGACCTCAACCTAGAAACAAAAATAAGGCTCCTCAAATGTTACGTGTCTACGAAAACTCTCTCAAAACTTCAGGCTTTTGAGCTATAGTTATACAGAAGGACACCAAAGATATTATGGACAGACAAAGTCACCAATGAAGAAGTACTACGGAAGATGAACACAGCCGTGAATCTTCCTTGTTCCTTGCGATGTAACACCGCTCTTGGAGCAGTTATAAACAACTATGCAATCTATTGTGATACCTGATAGTGATACAACAAATAATAATAAATTAAGTTTGTAGGATATCAAAAAAACTTTCATTCGGTATTTAGAAGATAAAAGACAGGAAGCCGCACAGACATGTGGAAAAAAAACTGTTCCAACAGGACAAAATATTGCACATTCTGAAATTAGTTTAAAAGATCTCACCGAAGCATCTACTTCCGCACATAATCAAACTGCTGAGTCAGAAATCGTAGATGATTCGGAGAAGGACATTCTTTTTGTCGACCACTTTCCACTAGGCAGTGATTCATTAGATGATGAAATAAATGAGCTGCAAAAGATGTAAGATGACGTTAAAAAATATTGGTGAATACGTTTTATTTTTAACGAAGGTCATGTTTACCTTGGAGTGATAACAGCAATAGAAAATGATAAAGCGATGATCAATGCCTTGGCAAAATCGTTAAAGTTTTGGAAATGACCAAAAAAAGACGCGACGAAATATAATAAATTTAGGACAAGTCGTACAAGTCGACAATAA
Source organism: Diabrotica balteata (assembly GCA_918026665.1). Lineage (NCBI taxonomy): Eukaryota > Metazoa > Arthropoda > Insecta > Coleoptera > Chrysomelidae > Diabrotica > Diabrotica balteata. The sequence goes on along the minus strand of OU898281.1, from coordinate 16,851,201 downwards.
ATTGTCGTTATAATAAAGTTTGTTCATTTAAAATGTAGCAATTTTCTTCGAAAAACTGTGCGGACGAATATTTTTTGCATTTAGTTGGTGCATAATTTAAAATCCAATTGGATTACTATGCACCAGCAAACATTTCGTAGCCAAATAATATTATAATATCGAGTGGTGAAAAGTATCACTTTTCAAAATGTCTAAAACAAAGCTATAATAAGATCTATACTACAACTTGTTTATTAGATATTTAAAATAATAAGTTCAGATCTTCTTTTGAGTGATGTTATATCCACTCTAAGATATTAAAACTAACAAAAATGGTACAAAGGAACTCTGTTATATATTACTTGAATTAAGAATCTAACAAGCGTAGCCCATTTATGAGTGTCGTAATTATTTATTCATATTTGATAAATAGTATATAGGATCAACACAAAGTCCTGAAGATGCTCTCAAAGAGGGAGTCAAAAGTTCGACAGTGATGTTTTTCTATCACAACAATAACTGGAGTATTACAGTTTTTCTCTTCCTATAAACTGATCCCTAACAGCAAATCGTTTTAGAATAAACTTATTAAAGTACCAGTGATTATCTGTTTCCCGGATCCAGAGGTCCAGGGTTCAGCAGGGATATTAACTGAAATGGTATGCACGCTTGGTATCACCTCTTCTTTGACCACATATTTCACACAATTTTCATTTGATATTTCAGTTTTTGGAATTGTTACCAGGAATATCTTTCGTAGTGCTAGTTTCAAATTCGTAATCTTAGCCATCGGAGGAATTGCCATGTTTGTGCGATCCATTGCTTGACATATTAAAACCTTGAGATGAGTTACCACCTTTGTGTCCATGTATAATATGCTTATGAACTGCTGGATGTATTGAACCGTTGTTATCACCTAAGCTCCCACTAGTATGCTCTCCTGTTTAATATGTATTTCTTACTTTAGACCAGTGTTTTTTGATCCACCACCACCTCCAACGCTCTTATTTATCGAGCCATCACCTATAGTTATGTCTTCGTACTCACTCTTAAATTCGTTGTCGTAATCTTCATCGGTAGAATTTCCATGGTGATCAGTGCTATGGCCGTGAAAAAAATGGGAGGAGTTACCGCCTATATGTCCATGTATGACATGCTTATGGACTACTAGATATCCTGAACCGTTTTTCCATCACCTCCAACGTTGTTACTTAATGAGCTCTCACCTCTTTTCATGTCTTCTTACTCAGTCTGGGAGGAATTGCCACCTTTATGTCTATGTACGACATGTTTGTGAACTACTCGATGTCCTGATTCGTTTTTATAACCTGAGTTGCCACTAGATTCTTCACCAGATTAATATCTATTTCTTACTTTAGACCAGTGTTTCTTTGATCTACCACCACCTCCAAAGATATTATTTAATGAGCTCTCACCTCCACTCATATCTTTCGGAATATTTCCGAAACCGTTAAAGATAAGTATAGGATATTGTACACAAGATATGTCTAGAATATTCTAAGGAATCCAAAACATGAGTAATATACAGGGTGTTATATTTAAAATAAGAAAGTTGGTATTGGCCACTATTACATGACACCTGTATGAAATGACACCTATGACGCCCTGTATGAAAAGATTTTATTGCTAAACATGCGCAACTAAACATACCAATTGACGTATCCGAGCGTTTTTAAAAGCAGACTTCCATTTACTTATTATCGAATTTATTCCATTTAGCGATTCCACTCTGTATGCTTTTACCATTTCAAAATAAATATGTTGATGTTTTCGAATATCTCATTTTGTTAATACTAAGTTCTTATTTTCACAAGTATGTAACTCTCATCTCGAAGCCACTTACTTGAAAACTGCTTATTATTATTCTATCGATGAGATTAAACCTAACCATTTATCCGATTTCATTTAATCGCCGAACGTTTATTCAGAATCGAGCAGACTAACATTTCCATTTGAATCACCGGTCGGGTTGCCTAAAAAGGCGTGTGACTAAAACCTGCGGAGGATTTATGACCTAAAGAGCAAAAAATGTGAACTTTTATTTTCTATAATTGTCTTGGAGTCGTGGAACTTGTTTGGATTCACTCGATATAAGCCTTAAGCGGCTTTGGTGCGGCTAGGAATGGAATCGATCAATAAGCATCCTTAATGCTCACATTAGCAAGACACGGTATTAGTTAGATGCACAGATTTTGTTCTGATTTAAAGTAGGTGAAATAATTACAATCGTTTTGTATGTCAATGTATACGATTTATACGAGTAAATATAAGAAGTCAAACCAAGGTCTGTAACAGTTACGGACATAGGACTAAGACTTAAAAATCTGTTATTAATGGATATCATTGATAACTGGGACAGTAACGAAGGAGTAATCTTGTCAAAAAAACTTCTGTGCATATTATTCCTATTTTTTAAGTAATTGAAAACAACACTGTTATCAACACGTGTACTACCGTGATGATAGATGATATTTTTCTGCTGCAAACCAGATCTGGTCGTTGAGTTTTTTATTCCAGTTGTTTCTAATAGTTTTTATTGTAATTTTTTGTTATTGTCTTATAAGTTTAAAAATGTTAGATTAATAAAATTTAATCTACATTTCTTTAAACCGATGACGTTTCCTATATGAAGGATTTCGGCACATCTATTTTAATAATAGCTGAAAAACTGAATATTTTAGGGTATATTCTAGCAATTTAGGATCACAGTGAAAAATATAAGTCTTATGTATAATTAGGAATCGATTAACTAAGTTAGTATGATTCTTCTGAAACCCAAATATTGTATTGTATTGTATTGTCGAAGGCATTTTAGATAAGACGAAAAGCGTGGGTTGTTTCCAGGAATTATTTTTTTCCTATGAAAATTTTTCTACATCATTGAATTCCTGAGACACCCTAAAATAAGGTTTAATAAATCGCCCATAATAAACCGCCCGAAAAACGGTTCCTTCTTCTTCTTCTTTTTGTGCCACTCCTATCGGAGATTGGAAATCATCAAGGCTATTCTGACCTTGTTTACGGCTGACCTAAAGAGTTCATTAGTGGTGCAGCCAAACCACTCTCTCAAATTCCGCAACCACGACATTCTTCTACGGCCTGGATTCCGTTTTCCTTCTATTTTTCCCTGCATTATATTTTGAAGTAATGCGTATTTATGTCCTCTCATCAGGTGACCAAAATATTCGAGTTTTCTTCGCTTTAGCGTTAACAAAATCTCTGGGTCTTTTCCTATTCTTCGTATTACTTCACAGTTTGTTATTCTTTCAACCCAACTAATCTTCAGCATTCGACGGTAGCACCACATCTCGAAACTTTTAATATTTTTCATGTTATTCTGTTTGAGAGTCCAGGCCTCTACACCGTATAATAGCGTGTTAAATACATAGCCTCTCAGCATTCTTAATCGTAGAGGGATGCTTATATTTCTGTTGCAGAAGAATTTTCTCATCTTTATGAAGGTGGCCCTGGCAATTTCGATACGTCTTTTTATTTCACTGTTTTGGTCTCCAGTTTCGTTTATTAACGTTCCCAAGTATTTGTAACTTGATACTTTTTCAACTTGAGTGCCGTTTATACTAATATACGCTGGTTGTGTCATGTTTTTACTGAAGACCATATACTTGCTTTTTTTAATATTGATATTTATACCATAATTGTTGCAAGCAATATTTATGTCTGTAAGTAATCTTTGTAATTCTTCTACTGTTCTTGCAACTAGTACAGTGTCGTCCGCGTATCGAATATTATTTACAATCTCTCCATTAATTACGATTCCTCCGTTTGCTTGTAATAGGGCTTCCTGACAGATACTTTCAGTATATACATTAAATAACAGAGGTGACAAAATGCAACCCTGTCGTACTCCTCTACGTATTTCTATTGCTTGTGATGTTTCAGTTTCTATTTTGGTGTTAGCTTTCTGATTCCAATATAGATTGAGAATTATTCGCAGATCTTTATTATCTATGTCCTTCCTTTCAAGAATCTCTCTAAGCTTATCATGGCGTACTCTGTCAAACGCTTTTTCAAAATCGATAAAACACGTATGTACCTCCTGATTAACGTCTAGGCATCTTTGTGTGAGAACATTCAAACCGAAGAGAGCTTCTCGAGCACCTAGCCCTTTTCTGAACCCCATCTGTGTATTACTAATATCTGACTCCAACTTTTGATAAACTCGGTTGTGGATGATTTTTAGAAATATCTTTAGTAGGTGGCTCATTAAAGATATTGTTCGATGTTCTGAACATTCTTTAGCATTAGATTTCTTTGGCAGTGTAACGAATGTAGACAACAGCCACTCTTGAGGTATAATGCCAGTATTGTATATTATATTAAATAAGTGCAATATTATACCTATTGATTCATCATTCAAGAGCTTTAGCAATTCGGTAGGAACCTCATCCGGTCCATTTGCCTTCCCAGTTTTGGAATTTTTAAGTGCTATTTCTACTTCACATTTTAGAATTTCAGGTCCCGTTTCGCAATATATCAGAACAATGTTATTTCTGTTGTCCTCAAATAATTCTCTTATGTATTCACTCCATCTATTAATTTTCTCTGTTAAATCTAAGGCGGTTCCAATTTTATTTAAACCTTGTTTTTATCAAATTAGAAAAATTAGCTTTTTCGACACGGACAATTTTTTTATGTTTTTTTGTATTCTTCTGAACAAAAAATGTCTCTCACAATTTATTTTAAATTTGATTTTTTACCTTTGTGCTTCTCTGCTAACCACTTTGTTTCTATAATAGTCTAGGTTTTGAAGTGAATATGTGAATAATATAATAATCATATTAAGAAATCTACGTATTCAACCTTCATGCTGACGACACTGCCCTACTTTTTGCAGGACCTCCCAACCCCAACGGAAGAGAGCGTTCTGTACTCGACAAGGCCTATGCAGGACTTTGCTTTATCGTCAGGTGATGCAACAAATGAAGAGTAAAATAAAATCCAACAAAAACACAAAATTTAGACATACTAATTGCTCTCAACAATATCTCGAGGAAAACAACCTCATAATGCTCAACGGAGAAAGACTCGTATTCAGGCCATCAGTGTCCTATTTGGTTGTCGACTTTATGCAGTCAACTGGAACACCATCAGGATAAGACAGAGAGCTAATCTCCTAAAAGCTATGATAACGTACTATGCAGTAAATTTGATAATGATAGTATTGTTACTCTTGTACACACATAGAAAACCTTTATCGAGCCTATTGCCGAGTATAGAGTGAGACTCTCAATATCTGAATAAACGTAATACAACTAAACCAACTTATGGCAATGAAGATGAAAATCCCGAAGAGAATTATGGGCAAAGATCGTGATTATTCGTCAACATTATTCCACCAAGTAGTCATCATTGAAATCCAAAATAAAACCGAAACCCTCAGTCAAAAATACGTTTTGATAATAATCGAAAGCTTAAACGTCAGAGCAATTGAGATTCTTAAAATACCATGCTATCTCCGAGGGCAATAAGTTAGCTACCAGATTCTCTCAAAAAAATTCTATTTCTGCCAGTTATGCTTCTAAACTTAATAGATAACATGCTTCATGATGAATACTTTGACACACTTCAATCAACCCCTTCTTCTTCTTCGGGTTCCTTCTCCTAGCGGAGGTTGGAAATCATCATCGCTATTTTAACTTTGTTGGCTGCATTTCTGAATAATTCTAATGAGCTGCCGCCGAACCACTCTCTCAAATTTCTTAGCCAGGACATTTTGCGTCGTCCTCGGTTTCTCTTCCCTTGTATCTTCCCTTGCATAATCAACCTCAGTAATACGTACTTCTCACCCCTCATTAAATGTCCCAGATATTGAATCTTTCTAATTTTAACAGTTTTTATGACTTCACATTCTTTCTTCATTCTTTGTAACACTTATATATTAGTTACTTTTTCAATCCACGATATTTTATGCATTCTCCTGTAGCACCACATCTCAAAGGAGTTTAATTTTTTGATTTCAGACTGCTTTATTGTCCACGCTTCCATGCCATATAGTAAAGTAGAGAAGACGTAACAACGTAGCATTCTTGTGCGAATCTCTAGATTAAGGTTACGGTTGCAAAGTAATTTCTTCATTTTTATGAACGTGTTTCTTGCCATTTCTATTCTAGATCTGATCTCCTTTACTTGATCTCCATCTTCGGTTAGCCACGTTCCTAAATATTTATATGTTTTTACTCTTTCTATCGTTGTATTATTGATGATCAGGTTATTTACATTTGGTGGTTTTTTTGAGAATATCATTGATTTCGTTTTCTTGAGATTCATTTGCAGTCCGTAACTTTCACATGCATTGTATACATGTTGTATTATGTACTGTAGATCTTCCATGTCACTTGCAAATATGACAGTATCGTCGGCATATCTAATATTATTAATGCTATTTCCGTTGACATAAATACCTTCCACGATATCCAATAAAGCCTCTTGAAAAATCACTTCACTGTAGACGTTGAATAAGAGTGGTGAAAGGATACACCCTTGTCGAACTCCTCTAAGTATACTTACTTCCTCTGTCAGTTCTCCTTCGACTCTTACTCTTGCTTTCTGGTTTTGATACAGATTCGATATAATTTGTAGATCTCTACTATCAATGTTTTTAGTCTTAAGAATACTTAAAAGCTTCTCATGTTGAACTCTATCAAAAGCTTTTTTGAAATCTATAAAGCAAGCATATATGTCCTGATTCATATCCAGGCATCGTTGTGTCAGAACATGGACTCCAAATAATGCTTCTCTAGTTCCTAGACCCTTTCTGAAACCCATCTGTGAATCACTTATTTCTTGTTCTAATTTCATGTGGATTCTGTTATGTATGATTTTAAGGAAGGTTTTCAATGTGTGGCTCATTAACGCAATTGTTCGATAGTCATTGCAATCTTTAGCATTTGTGATTTTTGGAATCGTCACAAAAGTTGAGAGAAGCCACTCTTTGGGTATGTATCCCGTCTTCTATATGGAGTTAAAAAGGTCTACCAAGACATCAATAGTATCTTCATTAATTATCTTTAATAGTTCAATTGGTATTTCATCGGGTCCTGGAGCTTTTCTGCCTTTTGTGTGTTTTATAGCATACATAACTTCCTCTTTCATTATTTCTGGTACCGTGGTTTCTCCGTTAACTTCTAATAATTGTTCTACTTTTTGATCATAAAATAGTTGTTCAATGTATTCTTTCCATCTACGTAGTTTGTCTTGCGTTTCAGTTATAGTGGTACCATCTGCATTTTTTAATATCCCGATTGGTTTGTTACGATTTCCTGAAATCATTTCTTTAACCTTCTTATGGGTGTTGAAAGTGTCATACCTTGCCTCGCATTCCTCGATTTCTTGACATTTAATGGACATCCATGTTTCCTTAGCTTGTATTATTTTCTGTTTTATTTGTTTGTTAATTTCTTGATATTTAATTTTATCTTTGTTTTTATGTGTTCTTCTTTCGTCCATCTTTTCGAGAATTTCTTGTGTCATCCATTCTTGTTTGGCAGTTTTTGTAAATGTTAAAGTTTTCCGTCCCACAGTCTCGATTGCGTTCTTTATATTCTTCCACTTTGTGTCAATATCTGTAGTGTTCTTATTTTGTTGTTTTATTTCTTGGATACTCTGATTTATTTTGTTTTGAGTTTCTTGGTATGTATTTGGTTCTCTTAACTTATCAATGCATATTTGTGGTCTAGATCTTTTCATTAATGGTTTTCTCAATCTTACATTCATATTTGCTACTACTGGGTTGTGGTCCGAGTTTACATCTGCTACAGGGTAAGTCTTCACTACTGTAATAGAGTTCTTGTACCTGTTCCTTATCAAGATGTAATCTATCTGATTTCTTATGATTCTATCTTTGCTGTCTCCAGGAGCTTTCCACGTGTAGAGCCGGCGATTTGGTAATTTAAACATTGTATTCATAACTACTAGTTCTTCTATTTGGCACATCTGAATTAGTCTTTCACCACGCTCATTTCGCTCTCCCAATCCATACATTCCAACACAACTATCCACACTTCCTCTGCCCACTTTGGCATTAAAGTCACCCATTAGTATCAGAACTTCACGTTTTTTTGTTGTTTTCATTATTGTTTCTAATTACTCGTAGAAGTCTTCTATTTCTTGTTCCTCCTTGTCAGCTGTTGGTGCATATACTTGAATAACATTCATTTTCCCTATATTGGTGTTAATTTGTAGCATTATAATGCGATTCGAAAGCGGGGTGAAACCAAGTACGGATTTATCTATTTCCTTGCTTACCATTATGGCCACACCATATCGGTTTGTTCTATCAGAATATCCACTATAATATATAGCTCCGTTTCTAGTCCGTTGTTTTCTAGACCCTGGCCATTGTACATCGCTTATTCCTAGAATTTCGATATTTAATCTTTCCATTTCTATCGCAGTATTATCTACTTTACCTGATTGTAGTAAGCTTTGCACGTTCCATGTTGCAATTCTCATATTCCCTCTTCTGGCAATTTTTAAAAGTGTTCTATTATTTACATCACAGGGATTTCGCTGGCTTACGACCTGGGAAGCCCTGTGGCTAACTAGTGATTTACTTCCCCTGCCGGATCTTGGTTTCCGCGGCTCATAATCAGTAAGGTTACTCATTTGGTTATTGCTAGCCATGATGATTGTACTAGGGATGCTCTTGTGAGCCTTTACTACAGTGGTTTCCCGTGGCCTTCTGTAGCCTTATGTCGTTGACCATCTTCCTGGTTCATCCGCCTTTGAGACCGATTTCTCAATCTCAGGACAAAAGAGTGCCCTTCCACCAACCAGCTCGTCCGCCCGAAGCCGTTGACCAGAAGGTGGGGGATTGCTTATACCGGCAATCGCTCGGTGGTTTTTCGCCATATCTGGCTACCCTCACTTAGTTTAGCCTGCAGACCAATGCAGTTGCCCGGGGTGTGGCACGTGGAGCCATAAGTGAGAGTTAGGTGTCTTATGAGGACCAGTTATCAAGAACCATCTCCCGTCTATGACGCTCGATGTGGTCGTTCCGATAAAAGGTACTACCTCTATAACACAACCCTACACCCCATGGGTTAATAAGGGGTTAATCAACCCCTTATTAACCCATTAATGCCCACGTATTTCATTTAATACGCGAGACACTGCTACATATTTCGCCATCTACTAGTCAGAAGGAAAGTAAACATTAGTTGTTTTCCCAATATAGATTACAGAGTAGATGTTAGAAGGTAACTGTTTATCATAACATTAAAAATTTATAGAGGTAATTCATTTTGATAAGAGCTATGAGTCATGAGTAGTACATAAGTTTACCTGGTATTTACAAGGTTATAGCTCTTGTCAATGTTGAAGTTCTCAGAAAGATGACAAAGGAAATGGAAATCATGAATACGATTAAGATAAGAAAGTTACAGTATCTCGGCCACGTTATGAGAGGGGATACATATGTGTTGCTACAAACCATAATGTAGGGAAAAATACAGGGAAAACGAAGTATTGGAAGAAGACGCATCTCCTGGCTCAACAATCTGAGAAAGTGGTATAATTGCAGTTCCGTCGACTTGTTCAGAGCTGCAATCTCAAAAGTGAAAATAGCTGTGATGATTACCAACCTTCTTAGAGGAGATGGTACCTAAAGAAGAAGAAGCTCTTGTCAAAATCCATAACCTTCAGCCGCTTGGCGGTAAAGGGTGATTAGTTTTGTGCTAAGTTTTCTTAGGTGATATTTAGTTCACCGGTTGAATTTTAGGAGTTTGTAGGACTTTTTCGACTTATTTTGAAAAATCTTTTGTAGTGTTCAACTAGTAAGGCTTCCAAATATCAAATAATGATATAATTAGTATTGAAATTTATTCTGGTGAGTACTTTGACGGTCATTGATTCTTGCGTATTATATATAATACTCTCTTAATTATAATTATATTAATTATTTTATTATTATATTAAATACTGTTTCTGTTTTAGAAAAAATAATGAAAAAATATGATTCTAATAATCCTAAGGATGCAGAGGAATTAAGTTTTTCCAGTTACTATATGGACAATTTCTAATAATTCACGCTGTATATTATGATCATTAATTCATTCTATAGTCGCTTTTCATCCAAGTATCAAATATCAGTGTTCCAAATTTCGAGAACTCTATTCGTAATTAAAAACCAATATTAGGGTATCACATTTCAAGGCTCTTTCGACTTCCTAAGTGAGTATTTCCGAACATATGTTAGACGGAAAGCGATATCTGGGGATGGACTTCCGAGAATGTTTACCTGCAACATTATTAACGAACTGTCTGTTGGCAAGATTTTTTATAATTTATGCTACAAAATATGGAACAGAATGTGTGATAAACGTATACATGAAGAAAGAGTAATATTTAAAAAAATGAATTAATAGTAAACAGATCATTTATAAATTCAAGATTTATTATAAAGCTGGTATACTCCGTTTAAAAGTTATTGAAAGCACAGTTTTACGACAGTTAATAATATAATCCTTATCGTAATGTTTAGGGCCAACAGGCCCTAATGTTAAAGGATTTGCCGATTCAGAGCCGGGAAATTAAGTATAAATGTTGGAAAATGAACTAAAATTATTATATACAAAACATTGCTGAGGCGGGTCCTCACATATGGAGCAGAATCATGGATTCTAACGCAGAAAGATGAAAGACTTTTGGGAATATTTGAGCGTAAAATACTCTGCAAAATATTTGGAGCTGTAAACGACCAAGGGCAGTGGCGCAGAAGATATAATTTTGAATTACATCAGCTCTTTGATGAGCCAGATATCATAACGTTCATTAAAACACAGCGACTTAGATGGGCTGGACACATAATACGAATGCCAGAAAATACGATTGCTAAAAAGCTAACCATAGGAACACCTGTAGGAAAAAGAAGCAAAGGCCGACCGCGAATTAGGTGGTTAGATGGAGTGGAAACCGACTTACGAATATTAAAAATCAGAAGATGGCAACATGTTGCCAAAAACCGAACAGAATGGCGACGAATCTTAGAGCAGGCCAAGATCAACAGAGGATTGTCGAGCCAAAGATGATGATGATGTTGGAAAATGAAATTTTATTACAATCTAAATTATAATAATAATAATAATAATAACCTGTGTAAGCTTTTGTCAGGTCTTCTATCAGGCCCGCCCCCTGCGAATGCTGGATGCTTTCTGGGTATTCGTAGCGCCAGGGTAGCAGGGATACTTGCCGAGGAACAAAAACTAACACCTGGTAGTAGGTATAAAATTCACACCCATAATAATGGACACTAATAATTTACGTGCAGGGTCGCTTCCTGGAGATCGTCAGGGCTCGTCTGGAGCGGACGCTGGACGTGACAGCATGCGGGACGTCGGTGGCAGGGTATTGAGGAGGCAAGCTCCTGTCATACAATCAGCTACAGCCCAAAACAAGAAGAACAACAAGTGAGCCAAACGACAATAGGAGCTCCATTCGCTGAAGGTACTGCGCTGGAACATCAGCCGGCGCTCACTCAAGCGGGACGAGCCAGGAGCTACATGAAATGAACTGTGTCTATAAATGAAAATATTTTGTGCTTCTATTACAAGGTGACGAACCTTGGTCGAAAAACGATCGGCCTTAGACAACATCTGTATGCCGAATTTTGTAGGAAATACCCAGAGATCCAAGTATCTGAACAGCGAATAGCAGATCAATATTGGGTAACTATAAGAAAAAAAAGCTAAGTCGAACAGGATATTCACAACTAAGAGCTAGTTGTAGATCAAATCCCTAATGAACAAACTCCTGAGCCCCTCATACAAGAAACTTAACCTGTTAATATGCAGCAGGACAAAAATGAAATGCACGATAGCCTGGCAAGTGAAATGGCACGTGCCGTACAAGAGTTTAATAGTACAATCCCACTTAGCAGACAACCGCTACCAAAAATAAACTCTTGTAAGAAAGTACGTGCGCTGTTACAAATTGTGAAGACTGAAGTCCTACTTTTCACAATTAAATCGCGAAAGCTCATACCTTAGAATATTTGCATATGCTGATTTACTGTACAGCGACAGCAATTCCTAATGTTATGGACATTAAGATCAGAATACGACGGTGTACTAATATCGGAAGGACTGAAAATAGAAATGCATCCTGGGAAAACGACTGCTGAGGAATATTGAATTCTTGCATAGAAACATTGGACAAATTGCGGAACACATTCAAGGAATAAGAACTCGAAAAGTAGTTAAATGAGCTCAAGAAATAATTCTGAACACTCCAAGACACTCACAACATGATTCACCAAACAACACAGCGCAACACTGCCTGGACAAATTAAAGCAACAAATCTCCGTTTATTCAGGTCACCTAAGGACTATATACCTTTATACAAAGTTAGTTAGGACCGGAAATGTGACAATATACCTACTTTTTTAGCATACAGGGAAGGCTTTCTATAGGAAACTGAATTCAACTGTGAAAAATGTAAATAAATCGTACCCAAGCCAAGAAGAAATTCATTAGTTTTGGGGAAACGAACTTTTGACGCCAGTTACTCATAACAACAATGCTGGATGGATTGAAGAAACAACGAACAACTGTCAACACCGCAGTAATATTCCCTAGGAACCTTTCACCACTGAAAAAATCTCTAACATTTAGTTAGATAAATAGTTAGATATAAAGAGTTTCATAACTGGAAATATCCTGGACCAGACGGTCCAGGAGATTTTCAGAGATGGATGAATTAATCGTGTTATTTTTAATCCACGCAAAGTACCACCAGATTTTACTCAGGGAACCACTTTTCTAATACCGAAAGATCAAAATAACACCAAATATTCAGCCAAGGACCACCCAAATACTTGTCTTTCAACTTTGTACAAATTGATCATATCCTGTGTAGCCCAGCGTATCTACCACCAGTGTTCTCTAAACAATATCATAGAGCCTCAACAGAAAGGATGCGGATAAGGGTACCATGGGCTGCAAAGAATAACTTATAATCGACTCAGGGCCGTTTTGACAGGGCCGGCATATAATATTTGATATTCGTTGAATAATTTGTTAAAATAATAATAATTGTCAATGCCAATGGTCAATGTCAATACATATTTGAAACGATCCTGTTCCATAAAAACTAAGAGCAATTAACAATTGATTTCACCAGGGAGGTAGGTACGATGCCACAAGAAGTACCTACAGAAGAAGATGCCAGGATGCCACCAGCAGAAGTCCAGGAATCCCAGAGGAAAAATTGTCAACATCAGGCGGTGCAAGAGCGGAACGTCGAGAAGAAGAACATGAAATATTAACAATTTGAAATGGCAATAAACGTTTTTATTTTTTATTTTTATTTTTATAATACAATTGATTTCGCACATCTATGGGTCTATTTTTGTTGCTTACAGGATGCAATTGGTTACCGATCAAATTTAATAATTGATCTACAAAATTTTTTGATAATCTAAACTTAGTTTTAAAGTCCACATTATCAAATTCAGCAAAAGGGTTTCTTCTTTGCAGCTGCAAGCGTGGTCTTTTACTTCGCTGCTCATTTCCGTCATCAGAGGATGATGATGATGAAGATAATAATCTAAAATAAATATATATGTATACAAAATTCAAATTGTCTGATATAATTACGTTTACCTGCAATATATTGGTGATAATTTCAAGTTAAACTAATGAATTGAGAGGTTAGCTGTCAACTTATTCGAAGAATAAATATTTATTTGGCCGATATTGCACTAATAGCTTATTTGGAGTTTATTCATAGAATAAGTCTTATTTGACGTAGGTGACACGCAGATATGTCAGTTTTATTGGTCGAATAACTTTATTAATTGAATAGACTGCTATTTGTCGTTGGTGAAATTGGCCCTCAGTCATTTCCAACCAGTAGTACACCAAAAAAAAAAGGAACCTTTTCACCGCCTTCATTGATTTACTATCAATGAAGTAATGAATGATCACCCACTATCTCAGCTACTGAACTCCACTAGTAAAATCAAAACAATCACATTTAACAACACAAAATAATTCATTACATTTCAATTTTTTACGTCGGGTAAAGAGGGCAAACTTTTGGCACATAGAGGAAAAATTTTACGTTGAAATTTTATTCTAGAGTAAAATTATAACGTTAAAATTTTACTCAAGAGTACCAAATTAACGTTATAATAATTTTATTCTAGATTAAAAATTTAACAGGGTAAAAATTTAACTTTACACCTCGTGTCAAAAATCCTGTTCTAAAAAGGATAATAAGCCTTTTAGAATCCTAGCGTATAATTACCAATAGCATTGGATCCTAAAATCAATCACTTGTATTAATCGCTTATAATTAATTTGTTACAAGCAAATTATTTGCAGCTGGATGAATGCAAATATTCTGATTGTTATTAAGGTAATAAATAAAAACTTTCAAACTGAAAGTCGACATCATGATGACATTTTAGTTATGGATATCGTGCTTATGAAATTACCATAACAGTTTTGCATTAATAATACAGAAAACTTGCATCAATTATTACATTATTGAACTATAAAATACGTTTAAATAAGTCATAAAAGAATCTCTAAATATACGGTTATAAATATCAAATATTGCCCGTTTCAAATCCATTCAGGTTTCTTGCCACTTGTTCTTCAAATAACCAGTTTCGCAACCAACTACTAGGTTTCACTTTTGTCTCTTTCGTTTATTCATAATTTATAACATAATAATATTGTTACGGCTTAGTAAATTGTATGCTAATTTTAAATGTATAATCAATATGCTCCCAACAATTGTAAAGGCTGGTAGTTACCCAATATAACTTTTACTGGTCGGCAGGTAATACACCTAATTTAACATTAAAAATTCTTCACACAGCATGAATACACATTACTTTCCAAAAATAGAATGTGCTGATATGCTATGAAATTAAAAATGACGATTGCGGCTACCTTTGTTTAGTATCTCCGTTAATAAGTGTTGAAGAAATTAATTTTTAAAGTTCTAATTGTGTTGTTAAATCAGCTTGTCGTTGACTGCAAATAGAGGGTGTCCCGTAATTAATTGAATATTATTGACGGGATCAGGCTAAGGTTATAACCTATGTAAGAAGCAGATTGTAGCAATGGCAAAAAGGTTAAAATAAGCACTTAAATAAGCACAATATTTTGTAAAAGTTAGCAAAATTCTGAATATGTTTATAAATAATATAAGAATATGTTAATAAATAAATAGTTTCTGAATAAGAAAGATTCAAGAAAAAATTGCTATAACCCAAATAGTCTATTGAAATGTTGCATTTCTTAGATGACGTAATTTTATTTCTTTAAGTGCTGGGGGGTAAGTTCTAACGTTTATATTGCCTACCACATGGGCAAACCCTTCGTTTGGTTGGAGAACACAAGAAAAGTAAAAGTAAAAGAAGAACTAACCGACAATAGCTTGAATAATGGCAATAGGATAAGACAGAGAGATTTCCTGAATCCTCTATTGTTTAACCTGATTATGGATAAAATAATAAGGAAAGTAAAAACTAAAAAAGGATACCAAATGGGAGAAAAACACAACTTAAATATTTTGCTATGCAGGCGGCACATTACTCTCTCAAAGTGAAGATGATTTACAACGTATGTATGTTGCACCAATTTAATATAACCGGCAGAAAAAATGTTAATTTCTCCAAAAAAGACAAAATGCATGGTTATAACGGCAAATTTACAAAAATGTAAATTGGAGCTGGAAGGATTATTCTATTATCTGGAAGGTCAGATAATAGAACAAGCTATAGAGTTTAAATATCTACGCATCAGTTTAAATATGTAGAGCAAACAGAGATGCAGGATGCGTAAATAAAACAATGTAAAGAAATAAAAATATCAGGAAAGAAATGAAAGGCAGAATTTACAAAACAGTCATCAGAAAATGACATACGTGTCAGAAACACGATCTGATACAGAGATGACAAAAAGGATGTTATTTATTTATTTAGAGTATGGCTCAATACATGGAGTAAATACAGTAATAATTGTAAAAAACGTAAGTACATAATTCAAGAATATAAACATAAAATTATAAAAACGAACATAGACAAAATACAGATAAAATATAGATAATACAACAGATAAGCTTATATCTTTAAGTCAAGTTGGGCTATCCATTGAAGGCTTGCAGGCTTAGTTTTGAAAAAGTCTTTTGGGTCCCCTCGATATGCCCTCAATTTACATATCTCCACTATGTATTTGAGAGTTTGATCTGGAGCTCCACAGTCGCAGCTGGAGGTAGGCTGTTTTCTGCATTTATGTAGGTGGTGTGTGCATACTGCATGTCCCGTTTTAATTCGGTTTAGGCTCTTCCACATGTTTCGTGGTTGGTCGAAGCCATTAGGCTTTTGGACTGGGTCAGTAAGGTTGGATACTTCAGGTGGGGCTTCCTCAGTCCACAGCGTGCGCCATCTGGGGATAACATTGAAATCATCTGCTGTTAGCTGTTGGGCTGTTCTTATGGGTGGTTTTCTGGATTGGAGTCGGTTTGCTGCTAAACTCGGGATATCTTCATGGATTGGTAGTTGCAAGTTGCTATTTACCTCGTACTTCAAATACTCCGTTATCAAGACCTTTTGTCTTCGTAGAATAGGAGGAGGAATATGACTGAGGATCGGAAGTCAATATAGTGGAGTAGTCTTGATGCAGCCGCTAATCATTCTCAATGCTATATTAAACTGCGTATCAACTATTTTTAAATGACGACTGTTTAGCCAGACCGGCGCACAGTACTCTGCCACAGAATAAACCAAACTTAACATAAATGTTCGTAATGTGTCCGCAGATGCGCCCTAGTTGGTACCACAAAGATTCTGGATAAGGTTATTTCGAATACTTATTTTTTGTGCAGTTGTATGTAGATGTTTTAAACGAGAGAGTCCTGTCCAAAGTAACCCCCAGTTATTTTGGGTAGGGTTGGTAGGGTAGTGCTACATTTCTCATTTTGACCTCTAATTTTTGGTTTGCCTGTTTGTTATTGAAGTGAAAACAGCTTACCTTAGTTTTATTTAAGTTGGGTATCAGGCGCCATTTTGAGAAATATTTATATAATTTGTTGTAGTTGTTTGTCAGCACGTTTTGAGTACTTTCAAACTGTTTGTGTTGTACTGCTATTGCTAGGTCGCCAGCGTAGCAAACTTTCTTTCATCCGTGTCAGGTAGGTCCGATATATATAAGTCTAGGGCTGATCGGAGCTAGGGCTGATCCTTGGGGTAGTCCAATATTTAATTTCCTCTGTTTGCTTGTGTCATTACCGTGGATTATCTGGAAGTATCTATCAGAGAGCATGTTGTTTATTAGTTGCAATATTCTTTGGCATGAGATTAGTTTGGTTAGTTTATAGTTATTCCATACTGTGTCGTAGGCAGCTGTCAAATCCACAAAGACTACAGCCGTCTTTTGTTGCTCTTGGAAGCCTGCTTCTATATGCGTAGTTAGGCTTAGGACCTGATCTGCGTAGCTTCGATTAGGTATAAAACCTGCTTGTTCGAGTGGGATATTTTCAAAAATTTGTGGGCCTATTCGGTTTAGGATAAGTCGTTCCAGCAGTTTATAGCAGCAACCAAAAAGTGCCATAGGATGGTAACTTTCAACTTTATCGTGGGGTTTATTGGGTTTTAATACAGCAAATATTTTGCTCTTTTTAAAAGCTTTTGGTATATTTCCAGTTCGAAGGATCTGTAAATAGAACGCAGCCAACCATTTTCTTGTCCTTTGACCGCATTGTAGTAGGAACTCAGGATGTATCCCATTAAAACCAGGTGCCTTTCCAGTTTTTATGTCTCGGAGGGCTGATGTTATTTCTTCGTTGGTAAGTTGTTAAGTTCCTTTTTTATATATTTTGTACGTTCTTTGTCACGTGGATCCCTAGATAGGGTCACTATTCTGCTACCTATTTAGTCGGGGGACAAAAAGAAAGATTTTCTAACGGGCGAAGTACTTCCCCTTAGATTTCTAAGTAGGTTCCAAGATTGTCTGCTCGATCTTTTACAGTCCATTTTCTCCGATGTTTTTATGCATTTATCTCTTCGGGCTTCACTTAATGGTTGCAATAGGTCATTAGCTATATCTGGGTTACCATTCTCTATATAGTCATTGTAGAGTTCTTCACCTTCATTATTCCAGCCTGGGATGTACTCTTTGCGGTAACCTCTTGGTATACACTTTTTTTGCAGTTGATATCACTGAACCTACAAATATATCGTAGCTTTCCGGTGTGGCTGGAACTTATCTTATAACATTATCAAGTTCAATAGAGAATTTGGGCCAGTCTACCTTTTGAAAATTCCATCTTAATTTCGGAGTGGGTCGGACTATTGGGACCTGGATACCCACTTCATATATTATTGGGTGATGTTGGCTGTGCGAGAAATTCTTCAGGACTTTTCTTGTTATATTGGTATGTTAGAAACATTCCTTTCTTCACGCTGCGGATTTAAATGTTCCCCTGTCTTTTGCATTAAATATTATACTAAGGCTGTTTTCTTCTGCCCACTTTACGGTTGCTTCGCCGTTCTTGTCATTGCTGTGATAATTCCGGAAAAAGGATGTTAAAAACAGCAGAGATGAAAACACCTAAAAAAATTGATGGTAAGACACTATGGAACAGAGCTAGAAGTACAGATATATGACGTAGATGCAAGGTGGAGAACATCAATAACTGGGTAAGAAATAAAAGAGTAGAATGAAACGATTATATAAGCCAAATTATGACAACAAAATAGAGTAGCAAAGACGGCAAGAGGCAGTTCCCCAATAGGAAGACTATCAGTAGAGAGACTACGAAAACGATGAAACGCCAATTTCATGGAGGCACATTGAAAAACTCATGTCATAATGGAGTCATGTCTACATAAAAAAGAAGAAGAAAAGAAGAAAAAGAAGAAGCCATTACTCTATAAAATAGCTATTATGGACTTACATAAACCTACATATTTCACCATCTATAAAGTATTTTGAGTGTAAATCTAGTCAGATGTTTAGAGCAGCACTAGATAAAATAAATCTCATTTTATTGGTAGCCAAACTTCGACAAAAGACGGCACGATAAAGAGAAAAAAGAAGTTTCACCTTGCAGGCTTAGTGATCTACCTGCCGCACAACCGCGTCAATAGTCTTCGTCTTAAATTTAATCGAACCGGTTACCGAAACTGATCACAATGACTGCAGAAATTGACAATACCGTCGCCAATGGACCTTAACTTCATGTTTCATTAATCTTCATGGCCATCTGCAAAAAGTTCTGTAATTGAAATCTGAACAGAATAGTGAATTAGCATTCACCTTAATTATTTTTATTCGCGGCGAAAACAATACTGTGTATAACACATCGATTTTTAATCAACTGTGTAATAAACCACGTAATCTGGTGATCTCGAGATTGTACCACAAGATAATCGAAACCGTTTCTTTTTTTGTTTCGTAACATGTGCGAAAGCTTGGAGTTTTAACGCACCCAATTTTGTTTGTTACTGTTTTTATTATTAAATAAAAATGAAACCAAGGTTTTTTGTTTAGAAAATTATGTCGCATCAACTATATATTATTAGCGACTATAATATACATATTATACTTTATGATATATATGTTTAGAGTTAAGATAGTCTTTTATATTCTTTATCAGACCCATATCACCTAGCATATCGGATATATTGTTGGTAGATCATAATGAGACAGTTGTTGTCGTTCTATTAAGGTGTGATACACAGTTTTTTTTGGCATAGGGATTTGCCATTCAGCCAATCACAACTTTTTAAGTTCTTCCCAAAAGAAAGAAAAGAAAATAATTATCACAATATATTTATTATTGGTTATTTGGTTATCCATGGAACAAACATGGTTACTCCCTTGTCGTCTAGGGACCCATCAAGACATTGTGTTACACAGTTCGCAACGAAAAGAATCACTGTTTGTCAAGAGGTATGAAGTGTCTTAGGCGTTGTATGATTAGCAGTGTTTGTAGACGGTACTTCACAGTTCTTGGACACCAAGATGTTATGTCGTTTTTGTAGATCGAAATTTGGAATGAGATGGACACTATTAGCGTTTCCATAAGCACAGCACTTTCAACTTTACTTATTACTACTAAGTATTCACTTACTTTTTCCCTATCCTTACTCGCTGCTGTACTTTGCGCATTTTTATCTGCTGCTTCATTACTTTCGATGCCGATGAAATTTTATTAGCTTATTTGTGTCCTGGGCAATTTGAAGTTTGGATTTGATTTTCTGTTCTATGGAGTGTTTAGTACAAAGTGTATGGCTGCGATAGAGCTAAGATAATCGGTAAGAATAAGAGCTCGTGGAATGTTAGAGGTATTTAAATATTTACGGCATAGAGTTCTGCCGTCAAGACGGAGAAGTTTGAACATAAGATTAGATGTTAAGGAAACTGTAACTGAGCCTATACCATCATTTGATTTAAATGCGTCTGTAAAGTAGATTAATAAAGTTTTTATGTGCTTATAAGAAGTTCTTTAAGGAGATTTTAATGCTTTGCTGTCCTTTACTGCTTTTTCAGTCTTTATTCTACCGGGCGACTATGGTACAATTTTTGATTGTCTTTGTTTTGCCCTTTTTTATTTATTTTGCACTTTTCAAAATAATATGGGTAAAGTCGTCTATCGATTTGTCAATATTTTTTGTTATATTACAGTTTAATAGAACAGTTTCAATTTGATCTGACAAGCTTTCCCAATCTGCTGACTCCATTTTTCATGCCATAAGTATTATTAGAATAGGAAGCAAGTAAAAGATTATTAATTTTAATGGAATAGTGGTAGCTATCATAAGTGTACAGTACAACTTCACAACAAACAGAGTAGTTAGTAGGGATCACATGAGAGAGATCTGTTGCTGATGATTTGCTGAGAAGATATTAAACCTAGTTGCAGAACCGTCATTTAAGTAATTTAATTAAAGGTCGATTTTAAAAAACCAAAGGTAAAAAATTTAACTGTTTATTCATTTTACGGTTATCTAAGAATTTGAATGTGCCATGTAATAAAAAAGATTGTTATAGTAAACCTATATTATGACTGCGTTATATCTTTTAAAAATGATGATCAGAGATTTAATTAAATGTATTAACGTACATTTTTTTTTTCATTATTAATGCTTCCGCTCAGTTGATTTGCAAGATTCTTGTATCGGATGAGTAAATTATTTAATATTTATTCATCTATCTTTCGTTCCTCTATAAGTTAGAATATATTTAAATATAAATCATTAAATAACTTTACTACAATGATTAGAGAAAGAGAAAGTTAAATAACATATATTTTTGTTACAGGTACGTTTCGACGGTGCGCTTTTAAATGTGTTTTTAGGTAAGATCAACTTTTCAATTAACTACAAAAACACACTTTTATAAAGGACAGCTGACAAATTTGCTTTATAAATGACGGCGTATTATACATTAAAAATGCATAAATGCCATGCTTTCTGCCTGAAAATTTATGGACTGTCCAAACTGACCTGTTCCATCCTGTTGGCGCGCATCGTATAGTCATCATCATCATCAACATCCAAACTTTATTTATCACTCTGCTGGACATAGGCCTCCCTTAAACTCCTCCATTCTTTGCGATTTTGTGCTCTTTGTTGTTAATTTTTCGTGATACGCCGAATGTCGCCAGCCCAACTTGTAGATAGTGTTCCTCTACTACGTTTATTTGCTCTTGGCCTCAATTTATAATTTTGCTCGTCTATCGTCAGTCATGCATTCTCGCTACATGGCCGGCCCACTTCCATTTTAGTTCCGCTATGCGTTCCACAACATCAGCAATACTCGTCCTGCTTCACAGATCTTCGTTTCTTATTCGGTCCCGCAACTCCCAGCATAGACTGTTTCATTCGTCTCTGTGCCACTCTCAATTTCGAAGCCGCATTCATGTTTAGAGTCATAGTTTCCGCCCTATAGGTCAGGCCCGGTAATACGCATTGGTCGAATACTTTTCTTTTGAGGCTAATTGGTACATTGGCCCTAAATATGTCTCGCAGTTTTTCAAAGGCTGCAGACGCCAAAGTAATTCGTCTTTGGATTTTGCATGTTCGGTTATCCCTACTGACTCTTATTTCATGTATCAAATATTATATTTGGTACATGATATATTTCTATATTTCTCCACCAGTTCTACCACTTTGTCTTGAGTAGGTAAATTATTATTGGGGACCATATTTGCCATAAACTTAGGTTTGGTCAAGTTCATTCTGAGGCCCACTTTCGAGTACGCAAAGTCCAATTCGTTTAATATATCTGTGGCTTCTCCTAAATTATCTGTGATAAGGACAATGTCATCTGCGAAACGGAGATAGTTAAGCTTTTCGCCGTCTATTGTTACTCCTCTGTGGTCCCAATTGACCATCTAAAGGCATACTCTAATGCCGTTATGATTAATTTCGGTAACAATTTATTTCCTTTCCTTACTCCACATTTTATTTTTATTGGTCGGGTTTTATCGTGTATCTTAACAGTCATAGTGGCATTTTTGTAAATATTGTAAATATGTAAGTTTATTAACCTATGGTCCATCCTGCTGTCCTATCACTGCACGGATATAGCTTTGTATGTTAGTCCAAGTTGATTTACTTTCAATCATTCTCTCAATCATTTCTCTAACTGTAATAAAATTCACACCTGTCTCTATCTCCATGTTGTTCCTTTCCACTATCCAGCTGCTGCAATCTAACATCGTATGTGTCACAGTGTCCGACTATCCACAGTATAGGCATTCATCTGTGTCAGCCTTTCCAATTCTATAGAGGTAGGCCCTCTAAAACACCTGTGTCCTATGAGCACCTGCGTCAGGAAATAATCCAGTCGCCTGTGGCCACAGTCCACCCAATCTCTTATGTTCGGGATAAGCAGTATCGTCCACTGTGCTATATCCTCCGTGTTGTTTTCTTCTTACCATCTGTCACTGGCAACAGACTCGTTTTCTCCACTCGTGCCATGAGACTCCTATAGGCCGTTATCTCTACCGCCTTGCTCCACACTGGTGCCGCGTAGAGGACGATCGACTGTACAACACCGTGTATGACCCTCCTCCTTTCGGATTTGGATCCTCCAATGTTCGGAATCACCCTTCCCAATGCAGCTGCACTATTTGCAGCCTTCCGGACCTCTTCCTGCACGTGACCCCCCATTTTCCATTCTGGTGCAATGTCACTTCTAGATACTTTACTTGTTTTTTGGGTGTTAGACATGCTCCCGCACATTTTAATTCAATACATTGCCTGTTCCTTGTCCCCTTCAGAATGGTGGCTCCGGTTTTCTCTGTCGTAAGTTTCAGTCCGTACTGCGTCATCCATTTCTTTACGACACGGCCTGCATTCCGAACCCGGTATTTGAGATCTGACTCATCCCGAGCCACTACCAGTACAGCAAGGTCATCCGCGAGTACAAAGGGGGTTGTACCCTCCCCGTATTCACAGTGCATTACTCTGTCATATGCCAGATTCCATAATCCTTCTATCGGACAGATACTCCGCCAACACATTCATCAGGTAACCAGGATATTCTCTCTCCTTTTTACAAAATGAACTTATACACGCCTTATTTTTCAAATAGAAATAATCGTAATTTTTGAAATAAAACCATATGGTTTCAGTAAGACGGTGCACCTACGAACTTTGCACTTCCTGTTTCGTTTTTTAACACTCGTTTTCCTTTCAGATAAATAGGTAGACTAAGAATAATGAAGTGATCCCAAAATGTCCAGATCTTAACCACTTAATTTTTCTACGAGGATATTTAAAATTAAAAGTTAACTTTGATCGATCACAAAATTTACAAGATTTAAAAATAAAATTTGATTAGAAACTCGCCATATAACCCCCCTCGTTGGTTTAATTACCCCCAAGAGGCAGGGGGGTGGCAACTTAAACATTTAATTGAAGCGAAAAGCAATTTTTATTTGTCAACTAAACATTTTTTTGTTACCAGACCAGTACTTTTGATGGAATAATAGTATATTACTTTATGAGGCGGAGAAGCATGACTTTTTTTGACGCGCACGATTTGACGCGCAATAAAGGGCAAGTCAAGAAAAGTCGCTTCTTTGCCGAATAAAGTATAGTATTTTTTCTTCAAACGTAGCAATTTTCAACCATAAATAGTACAACTCATACGCTATTTTTACTCGAAATTAACTGTGACAACTATAAAAGTCGTCTAGATGTTAGAAATTAAAATAATTAAGTCGTCGGTGGAATTTGCGTCTCAATGGTTACAGTTGTTTGACAGTTGTTTGCAATTATTAAAGACAGCTTATTGTTGTTTAGTGCGAAAATGGAAAACCTAAACGAAATTGAGTCCGCGGCTAATGATGCAGTAGCACGTTTGGAGCCCTACAAGTCCGGAATAAAGTATCGGTTAGCGTACAAGCACTTCCAAGAGTGGTGCGATACAAGAGGAGTACGGCAAGTTACCGAAGACATTTTACTGGCATATTTTAATATAATAGAAAATGAAAATAAATGGAAATCTTCTACAATGTGGTCACGATACTCTATGATAAAATCAGATTTAGTTATTAGAAAAAATGTGGATATAAGCAAATTTTTAAAGTTGTGCCTTTCTGAAAAAAAAAAACAATGAAAATTTCTCCTGAAAATTTCACAGAAAACCGATTTTTTATCAAGTACCAAAATGGAAAGTGTTACCAAAGCGTCATGGGAATACATTCGATCAGCGCAGTAGCCCAAAAAGTAGCTAGTTATTTAAATTTAAACGATGCAAGCGCATACACGGGTCACTCTTTACGACGAACTTCAGCAACACTTTTAATTGATGAAGGCGGAAATCTAGAATGCCTCAAACGACATGGGGGCTGGAAATCAAGCACGGTTGCCGAAGGATATATAGAGGATTCAATAAGAAATAAGAACGATAATGCTCAAAAAATGTTAAACCCTCATGATTCACCAACATCGGGAATGATTGCTGAAAGTTGTTCTCGACCATCAGTAACATCAACAATTACCAATGCTTATCAAGAGTCGGGAACATTTTTGTACGGTTGTACTTTTAATATTACTATAAATAAAAATGATGTTTAATTGTTGTTAATGACATTTGTATTGTTGCTTTGTCACATGTTTCATATTGTTGCCATGACAACATTTTTCCCTCGACGTTTGAAGAAAAAGTGATTTTTCCTTGCCTATCCCTTTAAAAAAATATTTACATTGCTGAATAAAGCATTGAAAACCCTTTAAACGATCTATCCCTTTTTATTTAAATGTTTTCAGGGGTAACTACTACCCCTAGCGAGTTCAAGATACATTAGGATAATGTCATTGGGAAAGTGTATTTTCATATATAAAAATTGACCTGTTTCAAAATTTTCCATTTGTATTCATATTATATAAAATAAATTTATCCGTTACTTTAGGACCTCACTGAGTAGTTTAAAAGAACTTTTTTTGCTAAAGTTAACCTTGAAATTTGAGTTAGTATGACTAGCTAGCTCTGACCTAGCCTACTTAGTTTGTGTAAATGTAAGGTTTTAATGGATCGCAAGACAAGAAATTAGTGACATCCTTTGTATACTACCTGGTATGTTATATTTAATTTTTAATTTTAGTTGTAGTATTATTTTTGTTTCTTTTAATAAAGTTGTTGGACTGGTTAAGTAGCTAATTTACACGCCAAAAAAAAAAGAAAAAAACATACACGCAGAGTAGATTTTTTATTAAAAAAGCTCTTGTAGAAAAACTCTTTTGTAAGTTTTTATAGATTATTACACATACTATTTTAAAATTAATTTGAATTCTCAACACTGAACAACTACACGAATCTGGAGTTCAGATTTAAAAGCTCGCCCACCGCCATTTTCTATATTTGTACAATCGAATACTAAATTGCACTTGAATTTAAACGAGATATATGTAAATATATGGCTCTACCATTAATATACGATCGTTTAATTTGCGACATACTCGTTTCGCTATAAAATTAATTAATGGATGCATTAAATGTGCTCGTAGCATTTGTGTATTTAATCTTTTATAAAACATAGTCTATTCACAGCTGCTAATTATACCAGATAATACTGTGTCATCCATTCTATGAAAATGAACAAACAGTTAGTTACACTCAAGATTTTTTTAACGATACACTACAAAAATTCATAATCCTTTTTGTTAATATTGGTTTTTTGCCTATACAACACATTTTCAATAGAACAGAGAAAGTTTTTATATAATTTTAAACGTCTTTCTTATCGATTTTATTCAAATTGTTTTTAGCTAGATAGACAAGGTAAAGCACAGTAAGTCTTCTTCTTAACGGCCCTATCCCTAAGGATATTGACGATCATCATGGCCCATTTGACTCTATCTGCAGCCATTTTGAAAAGTTCAATTGACGTTTTCCCACTCCATTGTCCCAGATTTTTCAACCAGGACGTGCGTCTTCTCCCTGGTCTTCTTTTGCCTTTCACCTTCCCTTGTATGACAGCCGCATCAATTCGTATTTCTCGTTTCTTAGTATGTGAACAAAGTAGCTCATTTTTTTTATTATGTTCAATATTTCTTTATCTTGTATCATTCTTCGTACATTCTTCTTCTTCATTTTTCACATTCTTCGATAACACTACAGTTCAAAGTTAATGAATCTTTTCTCTGTTGCCTCTATAATTTTCCAGACCTTAACTCCATACAACAGGACAGAGAACACGTAGCATTTAAATATTCTAGTTCCAATTTCAATGTTGAGTTTTCCATTGCATATTATTACTTTAATCTTATTAAAAGCACTTTTAGCTATCTCAAATGCCGTTTTATTTCCGCACTTCTATCAATTCTATCCATTCTATCCTTCTTCATTTAGTTCTCAACCTAAGTACTGATATCTGTGCATCCTGCCTAAAAGATTTCCATTAGTATAAACACTGTCTTCCTCAATCTTGTTCTTGCTTACCACCATGATTTTTGTTTTATTTGTATTCAGTGCCATTCCATACATCTCGCAGTATTGGGTAATGCGAGCAACCAAGTTCTGTAGTACTTATCTGCTGTCTGCAAGGAGTATTATGTCATTTGCGTATCTAGGATTATTTAGAAGTGCTCCGTTAATAAATAAACCTTCATTTACGTCTTCTAATGTCTCTTTAAACAATTCTTTTGAATACATATTAAAAAGTAAAGGGGAAAGCACACATTCTTGTCTTACTCCACGATTTATAGGTATTTCTTTTGATTTTTGTTGGTCTATTCGTATTATGGCTTTCTGATATGGATACAGATTGGCAACTATTCTCACGTATTTGTCATCTAATTCTGTGTTCTGCAGTATGTTTGCCATTCCTCGGTATTGTACTTTGTCGAAAGCTTTTTCGAAGTCGACTACACATATAAATACGTCGCAATTGATATCTCGACATTGTTCGATTAGTGTTTGTACAGTAAATATTGCTTCTCTGATGCCAAAGCCTTTTCTGAATCCCAATTGATTTTCAGCTATTTCGCATTGCATCCAATTGTACTTGATCTTATTAAAAAATCACTGTCGTTAACCATCTAATGATGCCAATGAAAATTGGCGAAATATAATGAACTATTGAACAAAGTACACTTGGCTTTTAATCAGCTGCAAACCCAGTTAACCTCAACCCCCCTTTTTCTCTGCTAGAATTTTGTGGAGTTTCCAAATAAAAACCAATGAATTGCATTATTTGCATTTATTTAATAGATCTATTTTAGATTATTCTGTCAAATTACCAAACCTTAGTGCAAGTGGTTTATGGTCTATACCTGCCATTGGCTGCAAGTAGGCCAGTGATGAGTTTACCAATCTCTCGAGGTCTATTTTAAAATCCTTATTTTTATGGCGGTGATGAGTTTGTACTATGTACGAGGGTATTTATGCTAATTGGTGTTGAGTTTGTGTGTACCAGTAATCTGATGAGTTCATTGTTGCTCCAGTTTCATCTTCATTTTTGTCGGCATCGGTGTAAACTTGCTACTATATTTACTTAATAGTTTAAAAAGTTCTTAATTAATTTGACTTGCTAGCATTTCTAATTTGTTTACGCGCAAATAGCTGGTGTTAGTAGAAGGAATTACATTTTATTAAACCCTCAAACAAATTCCAGCTATGTTAAATGTATTTTGAGCACTTAAAGAATCTTTGAATCAAACATTTTAATCGTTTCTAAATGGTTAAGGAAAACAGGCATATCCAAACTTTATTGTGATTCCTCCTCCTAAGTGCCTTCTCTATTGAGGTTGGCGATCAATATGGCAAATTTCTCTCTGTTCTGGGCTTGATGAATTAAGTGATTTCCTGTTGTGTGAGTCCAGTCTCTGATGTTTCGGAGCCAGGATTTCTTCTTTCTTCCTATACTCCTTTTACCCTCGATTTTGCCTTCTAATATTACCTGGAGCTGCTCAAATTCCTTATGGCGCATTATGTGTCCTAGATATGACGTCTTTCTAATTTTGATTGTATTAACCAGATGAGGTCGTGTGTTCATTATTTCCAGTACCTCTTCATTTGTAGTTTTGCTGGTCCCGCTTATTCTTAGCATTCGGCGGTACATCCACATTTCGAATGAATTCAGTTTGTTGACGTCATACTGTTTTAATGTCCAGGTCTCACAGCCATATAGTAGTAGAGACCACACATAATACTTTTGTGTTCTTAACCTTATTGTGACTGATAGCTTGGGGTTACAGAGCATTTTACGCATGTTCATGAAGCCAGATCTTGCTATTTTAATACGTCTTCTAATTTCTTTTGAGTGGTCTAGTTGACTGTTTAGTTCTCTGCCCAGGTATATGAAGTTTGGGAGCTCTGAAGGGTGATACTATTAATTTGTATGTTGGGTGTAATTTGTTCATGGGGGTTCTTGTGGAATGCCATGATCTTGGTTTTGGAAAGATTAATATCCAAACCTAGTCTGTGACTTTCTTCTGAAAGTATGTTCATCAATATTTTTAGTTGGTCTTCTGTTTCTGCTAATACTACGGTGTCATCGGCATATCTTAGATTGTTAATGATGATTCCATTGACTCTGGCACCTTCAGGGCGATCTTCAAGAGAAGCTCTGATGATATTTTCGGCATAGACATTAAATAGAAGAGGGGACAGAATGCACCCTTGACGCACTCCTCGTTCTATGTTTACATAATTGGTATTTCCGTTGTCTGTTCGAACACATCCTGTGTGGTTCCAGTATGTATTGCTTATTATAGCTATGTCGTGTCCGTCCAGCCCTACTTCTTTTAGCACCTTAATCAATTTTTCGTGTCTAATGCGGTCGAAGGCCTTTCTATAATCGACAAAGCACACATACAGCTGTTTTTAAATCTCGAGATACCTTTCTGCCATTAGTGTCAATCCCATTATTGCTTCTCTGGTGCCTGTATCTTTCCTAAAACCATATTGACAACGACTCAGGTATTCTTCAAACTTATTGTGAATGCGGTTATAAATTACTCGCATAAAAATCTTAGCAGCATGACTCATTAGGGATACAGTTCGATGGTCTTCACATTTCCGTGCTTTTTGTTTTTTAGGAAGAGCTACATATGTGGATGTTAGCCAGTCATGCGGTATAGTGCCATGTTCATATATAATGTTAAAGAGGTAGGTTAATTTCCCGACAGCATCATCACTCAGGTGTTTAAAATGTTCGGCTGTTGTTAGATCTTCGCCGGGTGCCTTGTTGTTCTTTGCGTCTTTTATTGCCCGCATATCTTCTTCGGTTAGAATACTTAGTTTTCCATCGGTATCTATTTGTGGGGGCATTTCTGCTCTCCGATCACCAAACAAATCTTTAAAATATTGTTCCCATATTTCCTTCTGTTTTTCAGGGTCTAATTCCATTTGGTTTTTCGTGTTTGTTACAATAGATAAATGTTTGGGTTTCCATATCCCAGCGACTTCTTTCACCTTTCTGTGTAATTCTCTATCTTTATGCTTCCTTTGCAGATCTTCTATCTCTTTACATTTTTCTTTCATCCACTCTTCCTTAGCTACATTTATCTTTCTCTCAATTTCCCTGTTAAGCTCTTTGTATCTTGTTAGGTTTTTGTTTTTTACCATCCGTCTCCTCTCCATAATTTGTAATATTTCGTTTGTCATTCATGGTTTTCTTTGTTTACGGTTTTCTTTCTGTATATTTTTGTTTGCTGCCTCCAGGACAGTATTTTTAATTTTTCCCCACATGTCTTCAATGTTTTCTTTTATTGTCTTCTCTTTAGTGGGAGCTAATGTCTTAGACTCTAACTGCGTGTCTACCATGTCTTTATACGTATGTTTTTGTCCCTGGTCAGCACTACTCCATGCTACCCTCTGACTCTATTTAGCCTTGCCTACTCTTTTACCATACCTTATTGTGATTAAGATTGGATTATATACATTCGAGACAATAATAGTTTGGAACCCAATATATATTTGAAACTAAAGATTAAATCAATGAATTCAATGAATATTAAGATTCATAGTGGGGTCGTATTTTTGTACATACTTTTGATTACTCTTATAGATCGTTGGTAGACCTGCCTTTTCGAAAACCATATTTTTGTTGTACTTTAAGGGATTCTGTAGTATTTTTTATTAATAATTTTGGACTATGTTTTAAATATTGTATTCAATGTACTGTTACATCTATAAAGTGATTAATTGTTTCGCTCTAATATCGCCTGTAGAAATAGGTCTGGATGATGAATATTGAAATAACAGAAATTTATAAACGCAAATCTCACCTGCACGCCTCTGCTTTAGCACTTAACTCTGTAATTACAAAAAGAATGATGTCATAAGCCTTATCTGGGAGAATATTATAATTTCACAACTTAAATGAGTTCTTCAGTGGAAAATTACTCGTCTTGAAAACGTAGTCGGTTTAAATAGGCTTCGAAGTTCACGTCAGGATGGTCACGCTTGTAGCAATTTGACAAGAATATTCGCTGCTTATTGATCCGTACACTCGAGCTACAGTAGCTTGCTTTTGAATAAATGATTAACTAAAGATATTAACTAATACAGAATTCCGAACACCGAATATATATTATGTCATATTCATTATATTTTGTACAATTATACGAGGAAATATAATAAGCAAATGAATAACATCAACTTTACTAATAATAATGTTTAAGTTAGACGATGGTAAGCTTTACACTCTCTAACATTCATTTTGGCTTCTTATTAAGTGATTGGTGTCCTTCTATAGTATCCCGTGTGAGCCATAATGATTTCCTAATCTCCTGGTACCTAGCAGAAATTATATCTAGACCGATTCTCCCACTTAATTACTAAAATTTCCCATCCTGTATTCTACTGTCATCTCAAGGAGCAGCAACATCAATACCAAGATAGACAATAAAGGAAATGACAGTTTATTAAGAAATAATTAATGTTTTAAGTCTCACCAGCCTGCCATCTCCGGGGAAACCATGTCCAAACTCAAAGCATTCTCATCTCCACCTTTTCCTCTCCCTACTTTTAAACCAACTCTTCAACACACACTAGCCAAGCGTCCATTTTAATGGCCCTCAAACCCCAAACCCCAAAACCCCAAAAATTATTTTCCATAAAAGATGAAACTTCTGAACGGCCCTCAGTCTCAGGCGGCTCCAACACCCCTAACCAAGGAAGCGGTTGAAACAGGTTTGGAGCAGAGGGTACAATCCCCTGAAAAATCAGGCTACTACAAAAAGCCACTCTTATATCAGACCCGAAGATGATGAAACTAGAGGAACAGCTGAAAAGAATAAAATGGGACATAACCTTCCTCACACAAATAAGACGAACAGGAGAAGCCCAAATTACTCTTAACTTAGGACACGTATTTGATTTTAGAAGTGAAGAAAACACTTCAAATGATGGAGTAGGATTCATTATACGTAGAAACCACACACAAAATATAGTTGATATATTCAGCATAAGCAACAGGATTGTATATGTCATGTTAAAACTAAATGCAAGATGTATTTAAGGTAATTACAGACATATACTCTAACGACGATCCACTCGGATGAAGATATTGAAGAATTTTATGAGGACCTAGAAACGGCGTTATTTGCCACACCAGCATATTACACAATAATCATGAGCGACTTTAATGCGAAAATGTGATTTAAACATTATGATGCAGAAGTAGCAATACAATGGGTAAGTATGGATCTGGCGATAAGAAATGTACAAGTGGAAAGATTGTTGAACTTCTTACATCAGAAAAATTATTTATGATGAACTATTTTTAAGATAAAAAACCTCAGCGTAAATGGACATGGATCAGCCCAGACGGACAGCCCAGATCGTATCATAACAAACAGAAAAGAAATAATCAAAGGCATCCAAGTACTCACCAAGTATCCTTTCAATAGAAAGCAAACACAAAAAAATCCAAGCTAAGGTACTATTCAATGTCGAATTGGAAAGAACAAAGATGATCCAAAAAACAAGAAAAAGAAATGGATTTTCCCAGAAAACAACAACCTGTATGAAGATAGACTAATCAGACAGATACAACACTTGCAAGATGAAATAAAAGATTTAGATCAAGCAAATGATTGCATAACTAAGGCTCTAAAAGAAACAGAAATGGAGTGCTCCCCAACCATTCTGACCCATAAAGAAAAACTAAGCCAAAATACCAAAGAGCTACTAGGTAAAAGAAGACAGCTGACGGAAAAATACGGCTCCAAATACACAATAATGAAGAATTTAAATAAAGATATCCACCAGTTAATCCGAAAAGACGTAGGAGAAAACAATACAAGAGAAATAACTAAAAGAAATCAAAGGAAAGTTGGTTAAATAAAAAATCTACATTTCTTCATTAATGTGAAATAGAAAATCTACAAGAACATGGTAAGAAAATATAGAAGATATATTTCAAGATGCGAAAAACTAAGAAAGACAATATCAGAAGAACCAGAGGGCAGACCAATAACAATAAATATCTGTTGGATATCTGTTGAATTATAAAAGTTGTTAAACAAAGACAATACACGTGTGGTGACTAAAGTTTTTAATATGGTCTATGCAACAGAGAAATACCGGATGACTTCTACTTTCTTGTCCCCACTTACTTTTTCTTGATCTCCTGACAATGGTCTCGGTAAGACAGAGTTCTATCTAGACATATGTTAAGGTATTTTGACATCTCGTTGTGTTCCAGTAGTGTTAAGTGTGTCTTCTAGAATATGTGTCAGTTTTTCTTCGACTTCATTAAAAGTTTTTCCCTGAGCTACCACGTCTGTATCGTCAGCGTAAATAAATTGTCTTCTTTGTTGGTTTATGGGTTGGTTCGATGGTATATATGTTATATAGAATCGGCGCTTGGATACTTTCCTGTGTTAGATCATATGTGTGTTTCTCCATCGAATGTTCTTGGACTGGATTTTTACGTAGAACCATCTGTTCTGGAAAAGACATTTCACCAACCTTGTAAGTCAAAAAGTCCTTTATACTATCATATAGTTTCGCTAGCAGCCGTTGATGATTAACTGTGTCATATGTGGCAGTTAGATATATAAACGCTATGTCTTTTACTTATTTCCTTTCAAAACCATCTCGAATGTGTTAAGTGACGTTAAGGATTTGGCTGTAGTAGAATCCTGCTTGTTCTGGAATAATTTTAGTCCCCTAAATTCAGTGACTCGGTTAGTCAGTATTATTCTTTCGATTGTCTTGATAATGTGACACAAAAGAGAGACAGGTCTAAAACTCCTTGTAATTGCCGAATACTATTTGAGAAAACGCAGGGGGTATATTTATATATATAATATCTATCTATATATGTATCTTAATACATAAGAAAGGAGACCGAACAGACCTAAACAACTACCGTCCTATTTTCCTTTTGTCACAACTATATAAAACCTTCACAAGAATAATAAACAACCGACTAACCTATAAACTTGATAACTACCAACCAGTGGAACAGGCCGGATTCAGGAAAGGATACAGCACAATCGACCATCTACATGCGCTTAAAATCTTAATTGAGACAACCAATGAATACAACCTTCCGCTGTACTTAGCATTCGTAGATTATGAAAAGGCTTTCGACAGCATTGAACACTGGGCGGTTGAAGAAGCTCTGGTCAATAGTAGAATAGATTCAAGATACCGACAACTGATACATGATATTTACCAAAACGCAACCATGACCGTAATTCTGGACGACAAATTAATAACGGATAATATAAAAGTTAAACGAGGAGTCCGACAAGGCCATATAATTTCACCTAAACTGTTTACCTTGACCCTCGAAGACATAATAAAATCAACAGATTGGGAAAACAAAGGAATATGTATTAACGGAAAATACCTAAATCACCTTAGATATGCGGATGATATACTCCTGATCTCCTCGGAACGACAAGAACTGGAATTAATACTGAATGAACTTCATGAAAAATCACTGAAGTCAGTGAAGTCAAAAAGGCCTAAAAATTAACTTCAACAAAATAAAAGTAATGACAAACACGAAAGACCAAGATTCAATAAAAATACAAACAGAAAAAATAGAACAGGTAAATGAGTATATTTATCTAGGACAAGCAATCAGAGCTAACAGAGAAAATCAAACAGCCCAAATATCGAGACGAGTAAGAATGGGATGGGCAGCATTCGGCAAACTTTCTTACGTTCTAAAAAATCAAACAATCCCTCTATACTTACGAAGCAAGGTATATAACTCATGTATAATACCGGTGCTCACCTACGGAGCACAGACATGGACATTTACACAGGCCAATTTAGATAGGATAAGGAAGGCACAAAGAGCGATGGAGAGACAAATGCTGGGTGTATCACTTAGAGATAGAAAACGTAACCAGTGGATCAGAACCAGAACAAAGACAGTAGACGCGATAGAACAAGCAGCAAAACTAAAATGGAAATGGGTTGGACACAATGAGCGTCTCCAAGACGGACGATGGAACAATGCCATCGGAAAGTGGAGTCCATACAATGCAAAGAGATCAAGAGGCAGACCACAGATGAGGTGGAAAGATGACATCAGGAAACAAGGAGGTCCCACATGGCAGAGAACAGCTCAAAATAGGGAAAGATGGAGAGAACTGAGGGAAACCTATATCCAACAATGGAAGGATAGAGAATAGGTTCAAAAAAAAAAATTATATAATAATAATTTATTTTCCGAATATTATTTGATTGATTGTTAACTGCATAGAAGATTGAATATCAACTACTCTACTGTTTAGCATTTTAAAGTAAAAGTAGAGTAAAAATTTGTTTAAATTTATTTTCGATTAAATTTAAATGGAAGCAATTCTACCTAAATTATATCAAATGCATAGCGATGATGATAAACTATGTACAATCTCGAAATTGTATATATAAAAATGCATGATATATAACTTTACCTTGATTAAACTTTGGCATTTCATTATTTACATGTAAATATGTCTGCTATTCAAAATTAAACGATGCGCTTTAATTCGACTTCGTAATGAAATTATTCAATCTGACGCAAGCAGATTGATAGTGGATCGAAATAAAATAAAACAAAACCAGAACGTATTGTTCTCTATTGAAAATATATAAATATACAGTGAGCACGTCTAGATTGGAATAAATTCAATATTTTTGGGTCTAATAGTATTCCTCCAATACTCTAGTTAATGTTTTTGGTCGATAATTGTTAATTTTCAGTCGAATAAGCATGCCTGCCTAAAACAGCCGCTGGGGTCGCTGTTTAATACCAACTTAAATTTTAAGAATTTAGAAAATCATTAAGAGGATTTGATTTTAAAAATTTGATTTAAAAATATTTAAGGATTATTAAAGTAATGGACTCGTTACAGCTTGAATGGAGGGCGAGGTTAGACAAAAGAAGTATAGTAAAACCCCTTACTCATTGGACTGATGATGTCAAAAAAAATGTCAAAGAATTGGATGAAAAGTGCTCAAGGTAGTGTACAATGGACAAAAATGAGGGAGCATATGTCCAGCAGTGGACGCAAAGGGCTGAATAAAGATAATGGTGTCTTGTAAAAGGTGGAAAAAATATTTTTCTGTTAATCTTGAGCCACGCACTTCTGTTTTTTGTTTCGTTAAACACAAATCTCTCACTAAGTCATCTAACTCAGCTTGTGTAAACAGCAGTAAATTTTATGAAGAAAATTGAAATTTATTATCACTTACTGGACCTTTTTCATCAGATTCTGATTCGCTAATATTTAAAATGTCATAAATACTAAGGACGCTTAGGCAGTTCAGGTCCATGTTCTACGGGCGGATAGTAGAAGGATATCACTTTTTATTTTTTGAGTTATACTCGAAAACATCCACAGTACAAAGCTTTTATGTCTTTTTAAATCACTTTCTTTGTAACATTTCTATTTCCCTTTGTATGTATTAAAACACCAAAAATTATTTTCAATCGTTTTGTGTCGCTGAGATTAATAATATAAACAGTTTTAGTTTTGTTTATTTAACACAGATGCGGAAAAGAGACCGGTTTTTGAATATTACTCTGCAATAGACACCATAGGGGTAAGGTCATTATTGTTTAGTCCGAATTTTGTTTTCATAATGGTTTTTCGTTATACGTTTTGTTGTCATCATTTGATTTTTCTTTTGTAATAGTAAAGTAAAAAACCGAAAAAAAATGTAATTAATATACCTATTTAATTTTAAATATTAAATTGTTAAAATTGGTGGGCGATACTGCATTTATATTATGAGTTTCGGAGTCCGCACACCAAAATACATAAGATAGAGGTAATTTTATCAAAACAGTTTTTTCATCGTTTGCCTGTGTTAGCCCATCTATATAAAAATATGTTTAAGTCTACAATTTGTAGCTCAGATAACTTTTAGTTGTTAATTGTGTATTGTTGTGTTAGTTTACACGTTAAAAGCCATGACCATGATCAATAATAATTAATAGAAGACTCCTTCCAGATCGCTCTCTAATAATAAGTCTCGTATAATATATCGGTTAACCTTCAACCACTTTACTCTCCGCATATTATCAAAGTAAAATATTAAATATTCGACATTAAAAACCGCAAACTAATTTATCTATAAAACCATAATGTAAACTACAACAAAACAACATCCAAAATTGTTTTTCAGCGTAGCCTTCGAGAATTTCCAACCAAATTAAACTTGAAACGCTAAGGCGAATTACCACTAGACCATTTTAAATTTGTTTTTCAATTATTTATAAGGTATAATGTTACAATCAAGTGGAAATGTTAATAACAGTTGTCGAGACCACAACGCTTAACAATAAGTTTGTGTTCAATACTCAATGCTCCAGTGGCAGCTCTATCGGCACGGAAGAAAGGTTTAAAATAGTAGGTATTATCATATAAGTTCATACGTAGGCACCATGTTTCTTACTTTCTTAAAATTTAGCCCATGTTTTGTCCATATATATATATATATATATATATATATATATATATATATATATATATATATATATATATATATACTCTCACTAATTTTCGTCATGCTTCCTATTATTAGTGTCATGATGTTTCCTCCGACACATAGAAGAGTTTTAATTACATATAAATATCTGAGGTTAATATTTTATGGGGGTTGGTAATTTAAGAAGAAACTGAATAAAATGAAACCACATACACCAGCGTAACTAGTGTCTAGAACCTGACCCACTATTCTGTGCAGACTTGCGCAGTTCATTTGTATTCATTTTTGAATGTGTCAATAAGGTTTATAATATCTATTTATTAAATGATGAATCTTCTTCTTCTTCAAGTGCCCTGTCCGTTGCGAGCGTTGGCCATTAACATGGCAATTTTGATCTTGTTTGCGGCGCTTCTGAATAGTTCGACCGATGTGAAGCCGAACCACTTCCGCAGATTTTGGAGCCACGAGTTTCTTCTCCTGCCTGGCCCTTGCTTACTGTCTATTTTTCCCTGGAGAATCAATTGTAGCAGACGGTACTTATCGCGTCTCAGTATGTAGCCTAGATATTCAAGCTTTCTTTGTTTAATTGTATTCACGATTTCTTTCTCCTTTCCGATTCTTTGGAGTACCTCTATGTTGGTGACATGTTCAGTCCAGGATATACGAAGAATGCGTCGGTACACCCACATTTCGAATGCTTCTAGTTTTTTCGTTAGCGTCTCCGTCAGCGTCTAGGCCTCCACGCCATACAGCAAGATCGGAAATTTAGGCGAATGACCACCGATATTAGCGGATCGTACCCTATTAGAGTTTTTCTTGTAGGGTTACCAAAAGTTCAAGGTGTACCAGACAAATCCACCAAACGTTGCTGGTCTACCTGAGAGTTATACAAGCCTGTAACAACATAACTAAGGAAATTATTGCAGAAAGATAGAGAAGAAACATAAAAATGGTTATATTAATGTCACTAGGAAAACAGTCAATATTCTCCATTTCTAAAACTGATAACAATTTCTTTAGAATTTGAATATGCAGACATATGTCTGCACTGGCCAGTTTTCTCAGCTATCACTAACGACAGGCTGACGCACGTTGTCATGGCAACGGTGAACGCTTATACAGATGGATTTTGCATTTCAAAAATGATATTCACCTATTCCTGAATCATACACGGCTAGTGACACAGGTCAGGACTTGACCGTCAAGTACCTACCGCTTTTATTTAGCGTATGGACTTTCACAGTACGATAAATATACAAATACAATTACAATAATATACACATATATATTATATATATATATATTATTCAAACACTAAAAATAGTAAAAATAGAATGAATAGAATGAGTGACACTAAATATTAATGTCCAATTTACATAGCCATTCAATTGCTTCTGGGGAACATTCCGCAAAGTCCTGAAGGTTTCTACGATAGGCACGATTCAAGCAGTCTGAAACACAATGGCTTATGGTCTGTCTAGATTCTCCGCAATCGCACTGTGGACTTTCTGCACGACCCCACCTGAACAGCGAATCAGCACATTTACCATGTCCGGTACGTATACGATTAAACCTTGCTCAAATGGACCGGGGCAGATTTGATCCGATGAAACCCTGAGTTGGGGTGGATATCTTAATATAGTCCGATTCTACTGTTGGCATCCATCTTGTTGTCCATTGCCTATGTATATCATAGGAATTACCAATTTTTCGGGCAGATCGTATTGGAGGATTTCTAGATCTCAATCGTTGGTGCTCTTTTGAGATGTCTGGGATATCTTGATGTATTGGTAATTGTACGTTGGCTACAATTTTCTGGTACTCTCTCACTAATGCTGCTGTACGGCGTAGATCTGGTGGAGCAATATTGCTCAGAGTAGGCAGCCATCTCACTGGCGTTGATTTTATTGTTCCAGTGATTATTCTCATGGTTTGGTTAAGTTGGACATCGATTTTGCTTGTATGTGCACTATTTAGCCATACTGGTGCACAATATTCTGCCACTGAAAAAACCAAAGCTAGAGCAGAGGTCCGAAGAGTATCTGCAGAAGCACCCCAAGTTGTTCCAGCAAGTTTTGATATTAAGTTATTTCGTGTTCTTAGTTTACCGGCTGCGTCTGAAAGATGACTTTTGAAGGTGAGTGTTCTATCAAGTGTGACGCCTAGACGCCTGACCTACCGCTAATAAAGCTAGTTGTCTTTTTTAAATTTTAGATTAATTAAAAGAGAATAAATAATTAATTTCAAAATTTAGATATAATATTGTTGCTTTTATTTTTTATTTATTTGTCCCAATTTAATTATATTTTTTGGTGAACTTCACCTTCACCTACTTCACCTGGCCGGCCACCGCTGTATTAACAATATAATCCATTTTGTTCAAAAAAAAAATTCTTTCTATAATTTCTATTTTGTAAAATAGTTTTATTTTATTTTGATTTTTTAATTTAAATCAACCTATTCTGCTCCCGCCACTGGTAATTAACATCATTTTCAC
The DNA here is from genome assembly GCA_918026665.1 of Diabrotica balteata. Lineage (NCBI taxonomy): Eukaryota > Metazoa > Arthropoda > Insecta > Coleoptera > Chrysomelidae > Diabrotica > Diabrotica balteata. The sequence goes on along the minus strand of OU898281.1, from coordinate 16,811,324 downwards.
GTAAAATCTGCTTTTAAACTTGGTAAATTTTTAAAAAAATCGGCTACCAAATATGTAAGGGTGTAAATTATTCAAAGGCTCCAGCCGTACATCAAGAAAGCTGAACCCCTTTGTTTCAGTCTGCGGTGTTAGATCTAATAGATGAATCAAACCAAAAGCCAATTTATTAGTTGATAAAGGATGGAACTTAACAAATGTTTGCAGGTTGTTAGCCATGTTGGCACCTCCGTAGAGATAATATAATTAACGGAATTTCATCTTATACTTTGCCAACTTGTTAGTCGCAGGCGGAGGAGGAGAGAAATTTAAATTAGATCCGGGAAGTTAGTTATATGTATATCGGAGAAGGCATTAAGAGCAATTCTTCAAGCCTTGGGAACATTGTTTAGAGAAAACAAAACATCGGGAAGTGTAGTGTTGCAAACTGGGGGACTTGAGTTATCGTAAGTATTAACACGAATCGGGGAATAAGAAGTTTCGGAATATAATGTATACATAATAGCGCTATATAAACGGAAAAGGTAACAATATAGCGCAAGAAGGGGCTATTGCTTTGTTAAAGTTTAAAACAACGTAATTTCTATCCACCCTCGGATAAAAGCTTTTCCTTGAATTTTATATCCTTATTTGCTGCATTTAATGTGATACCTGTTTAATAGTATCATATCCTAACGAGTTCTGTATTCTTTAACGTACATGTTATACTAAACAGTTAGTATTTATGATGTGTATTATAACATATTAATCCGTGGAATAGCCGAACATATAATACGATGTTATACTAATAATAATTAATCTCAGCGTTTTTAGGGTTTATTTTATAACAGAAATTACGATGTTTGGTAAAGCTGGATAACTCACGAAATTTAATGTGAATACTGTCTTTTTGTGTTTAATTCACATCTGTAAACTAAAATCTATTCATGTTGGGGTTTGAAATCACTCATTCATGATGGCCCAGTGAACTGGTTATCACTCAGTTCACTAGGCCATCTTACAGGACTCTCGAAAAGCCACATGTTGGGGTTTGAAAATCATATAACGGCTCCACTAGGGGCGCAGCGTCAGAAGTTGGTTTGTTACAGTCTCCCCCTTGCCTTGAACTCATAAGAGGAGGGGCCAGCAGAAGATGTGGTTTTCTTCCTGGGGCATGATCGTCTTCGTGTTGGCACTACATGCGTTGGAGCTTCAGCGTCATTGAGGCTAGCTTGTGTAAGCGCGTATACGTGCAACACAACAAGGGCAGTAGGAGTGTCCACTCCATAAAGCTCATAACTCACAGGCGATACCACTCGCTTTATCTTAGAGGATTCATCTCTCTTCGGTTAGAATTTAGCTGTCGTACCTTTCGACCTGTTACTGGGAATAGTTGTTTTGGCCCATACTATATCTCCTTTTTTGAATGGACGCATTTATCATGTTTATATTTCACTTTTTTGCGATCAAACACACACTTTCTTCTATTTAAGTTACTAAAACCACGGCAAAAACGGTCTATGAGCCTTTGTACATTCATTGGGGCTCCTTTTAGTCTAAATGACATCTGTAAGTGCCGGTAAGTCCAGAACGGTGACACCCACGCACTTTTCGATAGTGCCTTCCTCCAAGAGTTTATCTAACTCGGCTTTCAGTACCTCTCTCTTGGCAGGTGACATTCGGTATGGTGGCAGTGCACTTGGTACGCTATTCTCTGTATTAATGCGATGCTCTGCATAAGATGTAGGCGCTCCCCCTATTATGATGGTATTCTTACAACTTTCCAAAAATTCATCAAGTCGAACTCGTTCATAATCCACTAGCATCATTCCTTTATCTTGTCTTAAATTTTGACAACAATGATTTTCAATAGGTTTTGTACCTTTTTCTTCAAAAAGCAATGGCTGTCATGTTCTTTTATTCAAAAAATTTCTTGTGAAAATCTAGAGCTATTTGTGCTTTTATCAAAAAATCAATACCTAGGAGAATGCATATGAAAAAACTATGAACTTTGTAGGTACCATTTTATCTATTATGTGTACATCAACTAAAGTTGTCAACACTTGTTTATTTGTAACGACACCTTCAGCGAATTTTACAGAAATTTGTTCGGACTTAAAAGTTTGTCCTTTCTTATCTAAAAGTTTGTACAACGTTGTAGCAGCTACACTTTGTTTGGCACCTGTACCCATTAAACCTTGATCTTCGTGCCCAAATATATCAATACTTAAAACTGGTCTAGGTTAAGGTGAAATAAGTATATCTACAGAAGAGAAATCTTTTGAGGATGTTTTCGTGTGGCTACATACTGGACAGTTTGCTCTTATGTAACGCCATTTACTTCAACCGTAACAAGTTAACGGGTTGTTTAGTCTATTGAGTGGTGAATTTGAAGTAGTCAGATACCTGTATCAAAGAGTATCGCGAAAAAGGCTTTTATAGAATTTTTCAAATGAAAATGATTGCACGTCATTCAAGATTTAAGACGCCAGAACCCCACAGTGTTGCCAAAACATCAGAATAGTTAGTAAGTGAGGAATTTTTAAAACGTCAATTATTTGTCAAACTGTTATATTAACAGTAAATACACTTAGTTTTAAGACTACTGCAATGCACTAAAATAGATAAGAAAACATTTTAATACAAAATTATATATTCTGAATTTTAAACTTACCTCTTTTAGAACATTAATAGTAAAAATTATTTCTTACTTAGCTTTCTACAGGCTATATTCAAAATACACAACAATAATTACTTTTTAAAGCTATTCATCTAAATTTAATATGTATTTATAAATACAATTTAATAATATATAATATATTATGATCAAATTGTGTAAGATATTAAAACATAAACAAAATTCTTGCTCTAAAAAAGCGGCAACACTTTAAAACAATTTTGCCACACGCTGAACTGTCATTAAAATTTGAAGTATTCCCATATCAGTTGTGTACAATTGTGTACTCTATTTAATTAAATTTATTATTTTGTGCAATATTAGACTTAAATAGTTATTTCATAAAATTTATATTATTAATAATAACAAATGTTTTTGGTTATTTAATCAATATTAAATTCTAAAACTAAAATTCCCAATATAATGATGATTACATTTTTCTGATTATTATACCATGTTGACGCCTATGAAAGATCGAGCAGTTCGGTATGGGTTTCGTATTATTAGCTGTGTTGGAAAATTTGAACTCTAAAGTTGACGTTTTGGAAATTTTAAATATAAGTGACGTCACTTTACATAAATTGTGACGTGCAACGTTTTTACTTTGAAAAATGGTATATTTTGCTAATTTCTCTGGTTTACTACTAGATTCTTAGTTCTACGATTAAACTGGCAACAGTTAATAGACGTGTAACCTTTAATATTTAATTTGATATTGTATTTTCTATATACTAATATTAAAATTTTAACTATGTATAAAAGAGACACTTTTTCCAGTCCTAAAACAATTCCAAATCACTTCTTCTTTTTTAGCAATTTATATTTAGTTTGACAAATGACTTTTTAATTTTTGAAATAAACAAATTCTGTATTTTAAATTATATTATAAAAATTAAAATTTAAAATGTGTAACCAAACACTAGAAAAGCAATTTAAAAACCGGAAATTCAAATTTAAAGTTAAGCAAATTATCCAAGATATAATGCTAGCCTATCAAAAGTTAAATTAAAATATCCAAATGTTTATTAAAAACATGCTAATGTTTAGCTCGAAGTTTTATCTGACATTCATATTAGATTTATATTTGACATTAGACGAATGAAAATAAGTACGAGTCAGAGTAAAATAACTACCGGAATAAAATTTAATACAGAAAATGCAATAACCGAGCAGTATTAAATAAAACTGTTTAAGAGGGAACTACATAATATACTAACACTATTATAGTTGTCACAAAAATCGACCGTATATGATCATATCATGTTCGATCGTGGACTATTTGTTTTTATACTCACCAGCACGAAAAATGGATCACTTGCATTTTTGAATTAAAAACTTAAAATTTTAATTATCTTTAAACTTTTATCATTATTATAACATGCAAACTGTTTTATCATTATTAAACTGCAAACGAAACAAAAACTGTTTTAAGTAATTTTGTAACGAGTCTGTCACTTCAACAATCCTTGCATCACTTTGAATAAAATCTATAAACAAATATTCAGTAATCTCCTAGTAATCAGGTATCTCCTAGATTCGGTATCTCTTAGTAATTTGTAAGTTGGTATTAAACAGCGACTCTAAGCGGCAGTTTTTGGAGACATGACAAGACAACTTTGGGGAAGAGGAGTTGGGTTAACTAAAAAGTAGGCGGCTCGAGAAGTGCTAAATTTGTTTTAAAGAATAATAATTTTTTTTGGGAAGAAGAAGATGGAAAAGTTTTAGTTTGTTTTGAAGTGTGGACCGTTTGATTTATAGCCACTTTGAGCTGGTAAGTAAATCCAATTATCAATCAGCCTTAAGTTATTTGTTTTTGGTTACATGGCGCTCTATTGTAACTTGTTAAATTAGCTCAAAATACTTTTGTTACATTACTTTTACACATTTGTGTTAAAATTTCTAATAAAAGTTGAACTTTTGAACAAAGAACTGATTCAGCAAATAACAATTTAAAAATAAAGAAAAAAACGTAAGTAAATGTTGTAACAAAATGACCCTCAAGTAATGAAAATTTAAATCATGTGTCCGGGCAAACTGATTTTAATAATGAATGTTTCCGCCACGTGCTCGTATTATTACCTGAATTTTCCTTGGCATGCTTAAAATCAAATGAGAAATATCCGATTGAGGAATAAGTTCCTATTTCTCTAAAAGAGCTTCTTGTAACTGATTTAAGGTTAAAGGGGCAGAAACACGACTTTCTATCCTTCGCCCAAGCATGTCCCAAACATGTTCTGTTTTGTTTGCGTCTGGACTCAATGCTGGCCAATCCATAACAGAAATGTTTACTTCAGTTAAAAACTGTTGAGTGATTCTCTCACTGTGAGGCTTGGTATTATCATGCATAAGAACAAAGTCATTTCCATCAAAACCATCATAATTCACAACAAAATCTTGGAGAATTTCTTCAATTGACCTGTCAGCTGTTATGTAGCCTCTCGGGACGATGTACAATTTTGTACATACCTCCAATCTGAAGGGAAATTCCTTTTAAAAGCCTACCCTAGGACTGAAGGTAAGTTCTGCAAAAACGCTCATGTGGTCTTCATTAACAGTAAAATGAGCATTGTTTCTGGCAAATTGTAGGCCTGTTGCATGTCTGCGACTACTTAAATTTACTTCTCCAAGCCTTCGTTTAATGTTCATTCACCTACATTACTATTCCGGACGTATTGAAATTGATTTCGGATTTGTACAGCTGTGGCACGACGATCTCGTAGACTTTGTGCCGATCACGGGCATTAGTTCTTCGTTGGGGGCCGGTTTCAGGTCGTCTAGTGTGAGCTCCGGTTATCAAATAACGTGTAAAAATAATACGGTGCACACATCGGTCACTTCTTTTCTTCTGTCTTGAAGCAACACAAAAATAGCAGCTGCTATTTCGGGATTTGCAGCCTTAGTTCTTTTCAACTTCAAATTGTGTTTGACACTTGATTGGACTTAACAGTTTACTCACATCAACAAGAACAAAAGAATAACGATCGAATAACAACGGGCGTGTATGATTTGGACGCTAAATTTAAAATTCGACACTGAAAAATAAAATTACCTGTTTCTGCATACATGATTTGGACGCTGGGTGTAATTGAAATGTAAATGGAAAGTCAGGTAATAAAATTCTAGAGATTAAGCTTGATAAGGTTTATTTGTCACTTTGAAATAAATACGACATACATTTTACGAAATGGAATCGACCGATACAGTTAGTTTGATACTCATGTATCCTATTTCTACCGAACATAATTTTTTTTCTACTCTTTGGATCTTTAAGTCTATTACTTTCACTATTACAGACACTATTACTTTTAATGTAAGTTTCAGTTTGAAATTTTTTTAAAACATCAATAAAATGGAGAATATTTGGATGAGCATGGTAAAAATTATCATTAAAACGCGAGTGGAACGATTCACAAGCATTAGTTGTTAATTGTAAACTATCATTCATCGCAGCCCACATCTCCGACGGAAATGTTGCGTGGTCGCCAATGTAGTTGTCCAATAAGTAGTCGGAAAACTTTTCAATTTTTGAATCCTTTGGTTGAATAGCCATTAAATCATATATGAAAGATTTTTCGACTTCTGAGGGAGGTAAAAATGGCAGCCCAAAAATATATTTCAGCCATTTAGATATTTCACTGTCTGCCAATTTATATTCCCGAATTAAGCCTCAACCACCAATATTACGATACCAAGCTTGCATAAGATGAAAACGGCACCCTTTAATGTGCACATTTGTAAATTCAAAAAGCGCAGCATTGTGAATAGCAATTTCAAAATCAGATTTTTGGATTGAATTTTAGACCAATTATTTCACATTTGCGTTTCAAAACATTAAATAGTTTTATACAGGTTTGTCAATCAGTACAGGTATCAATGTCCATTGATAAATACATGTATGGTAAAAAATCGCTTGAAATATTGAGCACAGTAACTAAATGTAGCGTCCATATAAATCGTTTCACTGCCGCACAGAAAACGCATGTTAGTGTTACACGAGAAGATGATAATGATAGAACTTAGTTCAACCGCAAATATAAAATTCTCGTCTTTAAGTGTTTTGATATTCATAATATTTACCGCAGCAATAGTTTCTTCTTTACTTTTGGGCAGTTTCGGTTGAGCCATTCGCCGTTCATTGTATATTTGATTTCGTATTAAATTAACGTCTTTAACAGACATGTGGCTCAAGCAATCTACATTTTCTTTCAACGCACTATGTATGATTTTGGACGGCCTTTCGGTCAAATTATCCTTAGCCTTCCTTTTGGTACTGCTACGCACAATCTGTCTATTAAGCGTCTTGATATCACACTAGTGATTATGTTCTAGATTAATTCGGATCACTAACTTTTCTGGCCCTTTCGTGAATATCTTCGCTTTACACGACGGTTTTACGCACCTCCAATACGTTTCTCCCGATTTTAGTACTTTATCTTGAGAAAAAGTAGAACTGTTCACTTTGAGCAAAATTTTACCACGATTACTTACTAACGTTGAAATTTCCATGTTCACTTTTCACTATTCTCTGACAAACTAATAACTAGTAACTAAGTAAATTTCAATGACCATCATTAAACCCTAATTATATCTAATATCTGGTACCTGCGATAATCCTTCCGGCAGCGTCCAAAACAAGGGTACTTTTAAGACCCTCAGGTACTTCAGCGTCGAAAACATGCCCGCCCATACCAACAGCTACCTTTGCCTGCTAAAAGTAATAATAATAGTACCTATACTGTTTATTTATTATTTTTATCCTTTTTTTTCGCATAAGCACTTAAGTTTTATTACTTAAAACAGTTTGTTTTATTTGTGTTTACGTTATTATAATAATAAAAGCTTAAAGAGAATTAAAATTTTAAGTTTTTATTTTAAAAATGCAAGTGTCCCGTTTTTCGTGCCCTTGAGTGTACAATTAAATTTTAACAACTTTTTGTTTCATAAAAAAAAACATCTCATAAATATACGCCCCCGTTAAAATTCCAAATTTATTATCAGATCCGATCGGTTTTATATTTATTTTAATCTTCTTCCGGATATTCCGTCGGAAATGGCCGGCGAGCAGACTATTTTTTCATGAGATTTTCGAATTCTCCAGGTGGGCCGTCATTCCGATTTCTCTCCTACAACGTTTTGATTGCTTTTTCGTCCTTCAACTTGACTTCTTTATACCGAAGACGGTCAGTAATAAATCTCTAGATAAGTCTCCCAACATTTTTGAAGACCGGTCACGTTTCCACCCGAAATCGTCACTGAGATAATAAGATTTTGTTTTTTATTTCCAGTTGTGTAATTTTTGTTGGTCACGTACATTAGATATGTATGAAAAACGAACGTGTAATTGAAAAAGGCAAAGCCAGACGGATTACGTGAAGGTTTTCTGCTCGCTTTTAAGAAATCAATCAATAAAAAATTAAGGATTAGGTTATTTCAGGTTTGGATATTGCCGATTTCTCGAAAATGGTTGAGATATTAGCACGTTTTTTTCATATACTGTGTGTAAAAAAAAACTATATAAAAAAATGAACTATGCAGTTTATCTTTATAAATTATCCAGTATTTATTATGCTTTTTGGTGTGCAGGAAGAAACTTATTTCAACAACAAATATACAGAGTTTATCATTACTCCGAATAACGTATATATACTTATATTTTTCTGGTATACTTTGTTTCAAGTTAAGAAAATAACATTACGCTTACGGAGATCAGTGTTGCCAAAACTCTCAGGCACTCCCTTTTGCACGGATGTCCAAGATATTCCCTTGGCTTAATTTTTGAATTTAAATGTTCAATTTCCATTTAACTGTAAAGTCAGAATAACTACTAAAGAACCACAAAGCCTTATTATCATTATGTAGTCAGAGAACGACATAAAATCGCTGACATAAGAACACCGTATTATTTTAAGTTGCAATTAGTAATTAGATATATGCATTCCAAGCGGTCCGTTTATTTGCTTTTAAATCTTTAATAGCCGGCAAAATGCATGATTTAATTAAGAAATATTTTCTACTGATTTTTATGATTCATGGCATATGGTATTCTCACCGAAAAAAAAATAAACTGTCGTTTATTTGTTTAAAAACTATTTAAAAAAAAGGAGATAAAAAATAGCAAGAAAACTACAGAGATATAAACTTACTACTACGCTAAAGCTTACAACTAAAATTTTACAAGTGTTAATAAATCAAAGGATAAGTTTAGCACATAATCAATGGGGTTTTCGTAGTGGAAAATTATGTATGGATGCCATATTCGTTATAAAGCAAATTACTGAGAAATCCCTATAGTTTAATAGACCAGCATTTCTGTGTCTGATTGACTTAAAGGAAGCATTTGACAGAGTAAGACTCAAATATGTTATTCATCTTCTGTCTGATGGAGAAGCTCCCTTAAATATTATAAAAAAACTATCGAAAACATCTATCAAAACAACAAAATGGAAGTCAGAATAGATTCTGACTTCCATTCACTTCAATTCATCCACCTCAATTTGATCAAGGATAAAATCATCAAAACCGTTAAATCAGGAATTTATAATGTAACTTCATAAATAATTTATAAAGCCAGTGTAAGACCAATAATGACATATGCCTCAGAAACAAGACCCAGTACAGTCACAACACAAAGGCTACTGAAAACAGCAGAGATGAGAGTACTGAGAAGAATTACAGGAAATACGCTAAGAGATCGAAAGAGAAGTGAAGACATTAGAAGAATGAAGAAACGTGCAGTGTATAAATGAATGGACACAAAATAGAAAAAAAGAATGAAATAACCACAAGCAGAATGGGGGAGACCCGTGTCGTCAAAAAAGCAAGAGATAAGTCACCAATCGGCAGAAGTATCGGACGACCGCGCAAAAGATGTTGTGACAACCTTCCGTAGAGATATTAGTCTGCCAATGAACAAGCAGAATTGCTTATAAAGAAGAAGAATGTAGCGTTGTAAATTTTCATATTTAATATCTATATAATAATATAGATTCTGTTTTTGTTTGTTTTCTGAATTTTTGTAGTACACCCCTGGTTGTTTATACCAAGAAATCTGTGTTTGTCTTTTACGAAAAAAATTTAAGTTGAGAATCTTAAATGCGTAATAGCGCTGGAAATATTTTTTTGTCTATGTATACTTTCAAATCCCATAACTTGTTACCTAATATTTTTTTGTCTATGTATACTTTCAAATCCCATAACTTGTTAACTTATCAGATAAAAATATAGATGTATTTGTAGTTGAAAACGATTTGTTTACATCCAAGTGTCCTAATATTCCGGTTAAAAAAAAGATGTTTTGTTGTCGGTTCGAGGTTGTTAAGAACGAATATCAAGGGGGATATTGTTTATTTAGGTTTTTTGGCGACTGAAACCGAGACGTGAAGGGAGATTTATTTGGCGTTTGAATTTGTAAAAATCTAACGCGGCAGTCAAGCCTGATCAACCGAACGAGGTAGAGTCAATAGCACTTAGACGAGGTGTAATGTTGGGGCAAATTTGAATCAAAAGTCGATTCAATTTTTTTGTGTTATGTCTTAAGACCGATAAGATGATAATACTCTTTGCATAGCAGTTTAGACAGAGTAATCATCGGAAGATTTATACAGTGTACCGGAGACTAATGGATTTTTTAAAGATTATATAGGATGTCCCACCAGTTTTGTTCGTCAGCTTGATTCCTCCACCGAAATCATTTACGTCAGATCTTCGTTCCTGAGTATGGAAATTTTTCCCTGGAAATTTTAATTTTAATATCGTCGCTCCATCGCATTTGTGGCCTTCCTCGTGGTCTTTTGGCTTCATATGGGCACCAATTGTTGACTAATGCTTCTTCTATTGCAGACAGTTCTACGCTATCAAAAGCTTTTTCTATAATCTATAAATCCCAGACATAATGGGAGATTGTATTCGTTGGTCTTTTCCATTAGAATTTTTAAAGTGTATAGATGGTCACAGGCGCTGTACCCTTTTCTAAATCCGGCTTGTTTTACTAGTTGATATCCGCCAAATTTAATTTTTAACCTGTTTGTAATGTTGCGTTTTAAATTTTCATATTTAATATCTGTGTAATAATGTAGGTTCTGTTTTAAATTTTGAAAATCGTCCCTGGTTTAGACTGGGTAAAGACCCTGGGTCTTTTACAGAGAAATTTTAAAACGATCGATAATATAGCAATCAAGTTTTTTTGACGAGATAAGGCAAAAATATAGATGTTCTGTTTCTGTTACATTGTCAGGTAGAAAATTACTCCGGCAAAAAAAATCATGAAAGAACATGTTACCGAATTGAAAAAAAAACTTTCCAGACAAATTGCTTTGGGATACTGTTGAAGCATATCCACTACATGTCAATACCCTAAGCTAAAAGATGCTTCTCTATGTTAAAGATAAAGTTAAATTCTGGTTAGTTTTGATTATTGTTTATGATTTAAAAATACTAAGTGGACACATTACCCTTAAAATTTTTAATATTTTGTTAGTCTTGTTCTTGTTGTCGATTTCTTATGAAATAATATCGTTTTTCCTTGCCTTATTTACCTAATTCTTTATCCATGCGGCCATTTAATTATACATTAATATTAATTTTATTGAAAGTGTGCCCAAAAAACGAAACAAAAATCTTTTTTTTTTCAGTACCCGGTAAATTTACCTACAGTACATTTATCTATTTGTGTACCGCCTCTTTTAATAGTCACGAGCCGCCACTGATTGCCGCATTTAAAAGAAACAGTGCTAAGACATATTCCATCTAAAACAAAGCATTTTAGAGAATCAGATAAGGATCGTGTGGACATACCTCGTGAATGCGAAATATATTCACATGAAAAACAGAAATTCACTAACGAAATTTTACGCTAGAACAATCAGTCTGGTAAAATTATATAAAAAAACTCGTTAACCATTTATCACGTTAATTTTAAAATATCTATATCCTCAACAACAGTTAACCGTGTTCCAGCTATGGACCAACGAGTCCGAAACCGCCACTTCCTCTCCGAAAATGCTTTCTTCCTGAACACACACAAACAAAGGACAGGATATCATGGCAACTAGACACAACCTGGTTTCTGTTGTGCCTCTGCGGCATATTATGCTGAGTTTGTTCTATCAACTACCAAAAGTTATGAGGGTCTTAGAATTTAGTCAGTTGTTTATGCGAAATTTCTTGTTTGTTGTTCGAGTTAATGTGTATACGTAGAAATATTAAATAACACAGTGTAGAAATCTTTTATAGGTACTGTACTCAAGTTTCATAAGTCTTGTGGAAAATTATATAAATACATAAATAAATAAAATAAAAAAAGTTAGTAACTTGTGACTAAAAATGACTTTATTGTCAGTATTGTAGAATTCATCATTGTAGCATTATTGACATTAATTCTTTTTTATTGGTTGTTATTGATATTTGTGACAGCTGACCGGGTTTTGATGAAAAGTTATCCAACGGCATTTGTTTGTTTTCCTTGACCAATCTACTATCTTCTAAAGGCGCTATGACCGCAAGAATTTTTTTTTGTTTTTAAAATCTTTGTATAAGTATTTTTGTATTATATTTATTTACAATATTGTTATGGCAGTTCCCTAAGATTTTTTCCATATAGATAAGAGGTACTCACGAAAAATAAATAGTATTAAAAAATCTAGAATGTTTGAAATGTCATTTTTAAAAGTTTTAATCTTCAAAATTTTATGAGCAAATTCGTAGACTAGTAAGTCACTAAGACTACTGGTGAACACCTGAACCCCGAAGTTTCTTCGATGATATCAACATTTTCGATGTCTTGTATTATATTTCCAATTTCTTTTTGTTTAGCAAAATGTAAACACCACGCGGCTGACGGTCTTGATCTTGCATCTCCAGTATAAATTATATGTTAAACTAAACTACTACACCTTGTAGATTTACAGGATTCAGAAATGTAGTTTTTCCGCAAATCGCCAGGAAATTTTGACATTCTTGTCAAAATTTCTTGAAGAAAAAGTCAGGATTTCCTTACTGTAAGGAAATGTCATTTCCTTACTGTAAGGAAATGATATTTCCGTACAGTTGTTGGTGTTCTACATAAATGATAGAAAACACATTGCTTATAAGGAATTAATTTATATTTTGAAAACATCAAGTCATTGCTGAATACATTTTTAAGATCAATTTGTTATATTTACAGTAATTTGACAGTTAGTACAATTATTAAACATTGGAGGAACACTCTTAGAACTATGAGAAACATTTTGGACAACATGCAGGGTGGAAGTGTCATTTTGTTGAATATTTTGTACTGTGAAAATTTTATTTGCCACTTCAACCTTATTGTTAAGCGATTCTTCGATATATCCTTCACCAACGTTTGATGACTTCCATCCGCCATGCCTCTTTAAACTAGTTATGTCGGCACCAGAGTCAACCAATATTGTTGCAGAAGACCGACGAAAGCAGTGACCAGTATATTCTGTCGGATTTACCAAGTTCAAATAAGTAGCAATTATTTTTGGCATTTTTCTAAATTGATGAATTCCTACCACTTGTCTACAACCCTTTCCGCTTTGATATTTAAAGAAAAATCGGTCACTGTTCATTTTCTGGTCTTAACGAAACATACTTTTGATAAACATTCAAGTAGATCTGATTAATTACAAATGATCTTGGTTTGTTGGTTTTCGAATCAGGTATGCTGATTAAAAGCTTAGATTCTAAGTCTTCTATATCGTGTACAGTCATTCGGACTAACTCATCCATTCTACAGGCCCCAGAAATACCAAATATCACAGCCACCTAAAAAATAAATAAAGCTATAATCTAAATAGAAATTAAAACCTTGTAAATTACCTTAATCATTAAATTTTCTTTATCTGGAGCTTCCCGGATAAATTTTTCAATTTCTTCCTTCGTTAAAATCTTAGATTTCTTTGCCCTATAACCTTGAGCTTGCCGTTTCAATAAAGAACGAAGTTTTGAGTATGTAGATATATCTACATTGTGTTTAAGTGCAAGGGTTGACTTCAGCATTGAATAATTGGCCCATAATGTTGAAGATTTCATCTTTAAACAAATGTCTAGGAAGTATGCCATTACAACATTTTCTGAGAAAGAACTCGTATTTTTACTCATGCGATAATTCATAAAACGTCTGTATGCATTTTCGTACTTTTCTATTGATTTCTTTGGCAATAATTCTAATGAAGCAGTATTTACTGCCTCAACCAGCTCTGGAGGATTCCCAGGAATGGAAATTTCATCATCACTTATCATTTTACTTTCGAGAACACCAGCAATTAAATTTATAAGCGTCAAGTTTGACAATTCAACCTCAATACGTTTCCATAGTAACCCAAGTAATTTTATTAGGAATTTCAAAGCAACATTTATTTGGGAATAAAATTATCGCGTTTTTTTAAATCAATCAATATCTGTCGAATTTTAAACGATTTGCGGAAAAATAGTATGTTTACCTCGTAGGAAAAACCACATTCCTGGACTCTGTGTTGCTAAGTCTCGGCTTGCGCCTCGACTTAGCCAATCTTCACAGTCGTCCAGGAATGTTAAGCTTTTCCTACCCGGTAAACAATGTACTATTAATTAATAAATTCATTAATTTTTTTTATTCTTTATTTTTTTTCCTTATTTTTTATTCAGTTGTGATCAACACTTTTGAATATTTGTTTCATAAGGCTAGCGCCAACCAGGCAACCTGAAGCTGTTGTTTTTCAAATATTTTTCGTACTTGATTGTTTTTTTAATCTGCGTAAATGTTACGGAAATGTGGTAAGAATGTACATCGTCTCAGAATATGAAGAGTCGGAGAAATTACCTCGCAGTTTCACCGTGACTAGACGTTGAGAGACGTATGAATGGATAAATCTAACGAAAGAGAGGGGCAAGCCGATGTTCAGCAGTTTCTTGGCCAGTCCAGCATGCCAGACTTCCATGCTGCCATGCATGGAAGCCAGAATTTATCTATATTACATGCCAGAAGAGCATGCAATATAGAAGACATAAATGGATGGGTGACAAAACGAAAACAGAAGTGGAACGAACACATTAGTAGAATGACAGAGGATAGAATAGTACGAATAGCACGAGATAAGTCACTAAATGGACGAAGAAGTACTGACAGACCAAGAAAAAGATGGTGCGACAATTTAAATAATTTAGAAGGCTAATATTAAAGAAGAAGCAGGCTTTAAAGCCTACATACAAGAAGAAGAAGACCTTTTCTAAAGCCGAATTAAAATTATGGGATGATATTATGTTCGGTAGTAAAGTCAACGCTCCTTGAGGATCGTCTTGAAGACTTCAGCTGGAACATTTAGAAGTGAAGTCGGCCTATAAGAGTGTAGATCGGTGCGGGGTTTGCCCTTTTTTAAGAGCATAATTGTATTGGCTACCTTTTATGGAGTTGGAAAGTAGCAGAGTCTGAGAGTGGCATTGACTATGTTCGTCAGGTAGAGTATGACACTCGGAGGGAGGTGTTTTATGCAGTTCCTGGCACTATTGTCAGGTCCTGGTGACTTTGATTTGCCGATTTGGCAAAAATGTTTGAGAGTTTGTTGATCCACAGGTGCCATGATAGGATGATCATGTGGTTCCTGTGGCTCGAAGGAGGTAGCGACTCGTCCTGTTATGTCTCTCTCGATCCTTGCGCGGAACGCGTGGTTAAATCTAGGATCATTGGGGGTGAGTAGGGTGTTTTGTAGGCTTAGAAATTATTAACCTGTAGTTTGATTACCGCGGACAGGCGGTTATATTCTGTTTTGATTTGGGGGTTGCGGGTGCGTTGAAACTGACGGAGGAGTCGCCTCTTTTGTTTGATTTTGTCAACAATGTATTGAGGTAGAGGTGGTTGCTAACCCTATTGGAGACTGATATCTCAATTGCCTGAGTTATCAGTTCGTTAATAACCGTGATACCTTGATTGATATAATCAGGCTGTGTTAAGTTGACTAACTGAAAAGTGTTGACTGATAAAAAGGCTCTGAAGAGGTCCCAGTTGGTACATTTGTAGTCCCTTATTTTTTGGGGAGGATTGGGAGGTAAATGATTAAATATCTGTTCTTTAACCCCCATGGGTAGGTGATCCGACGCTAAAGCAGCATGATCTTCCAACTTAGACTTCAAAGAGGTCCAAATCTATACGGATCTTAAAATATTGTTAAAACAAAAAATCCTTAGCTCATGGGCGAGCCTGTGGAGTAAAACAAAAGCTAAGCTGCATGATGTTCAATCCAACTTAATTCAGCTAATATAAACAGTGCATAGTAATAAGCTATATTTTTTTAACTTTTCCACAAAATAAAATTGTTCATATCAAATGCTTGTATATAAAATATGTATAATGTTATAAGCGTGTACCATAAGTTGTCGTGATACGTTAATTTTAAATAAAAAAATCGATCATCCAATCGTCCAAAAGATCCTAGACTCTTACCAAATTATCTTGTCCCAAAACATAACAGTCACCATAATTTGGCCGCCATCTCACATTGGTATAGAAGGCAATGAAACTGCAGATTACTACGCTAAACTTCAAACTAAAATTCAAATTTGTAAGGACCTAAAATCATACATTAAAAGAAGAACCAGACTCCTTTGGCAGCAGCATTGGAACTCTAACCGTTCGATCTTACACGAAATACAACCGTCAATAATCAGTCAGCCTACATCTGACTATTCAGCCCTCTCAAGACGAGATCTCATTGTGATAAGACGACTACGGATAGGACATTCAAAACTCCTACCTAATGTCCCCTAGCATCCGTCCCTCCTGTCAAAGCTGCCAATCATATTTGACAATCAAACATATCCTCACTGAATGCCATCAATATTCGGCCAGAAGATTACAATACAAACTCAAAAGTGAAGTACGAGATATCCTAAACGATCCTGACCAAATAAAAGCTGTGCTACATTTCCTTAGAGATGAACACTTATATCAAAAAATATAATTAGATTTTAATTTAGACATTGTGTAACATATTATTATCATTCCGTACTATTGTAACATATTCTTAATGTAACACTTATTATTTGTGTAATGTAAACTCATGTTTTCCAAAAAAACTAGTCCGGTTGATACAGATGTGTATGGAACGGTCACGATGTAAGGTAAGAGTTGGACAACAATACTCGGAGACATTTGAAATAAACAATGGACTAAAACAGGGAGATGCACTTTCACCACAACTCTTCAACTTAGCTCTGGAGCACATAATCAGAAGTGCAAGAATGGAAAAACCGAATACAGTATTTCATTGAGAAGGACCAAACTTACTACTGGCATTTGCAGACGATATAGATCTAATAGGAAACACGCGATTAAGGATGAAGGAGACTTTCGTAAGGTTTGAGAAGGAAGCAGAGAAGATGGGGCTCCAAATCAACGAAAACAAGACGAAATATATGTATATGAGCCGCAATAACCAAAGCAGAGACAGAATCGGTCAGAACATTACCATCGATGACTTTAACTTTGAGCGCGTTAGAGAATTCAAGTATCTTGGAACAACAATAACTGAAGACAATAACGGATCACAAGAAATAAACAACAGGATTCAGGCCGGCAACAGATGTATTTTTGCCCTCCAAAACCTTATAAAATCAAAACAACTAACACGACGTACGAAGATACAGGTCTATAAAACAATCATACGACCCGTTGTGATGTATGGAAGCGAAACGTGGACGATAACAAAGGCAAATGAAGAGAGACTACGTGTTTGGGAAAGAAAAATCCTAAGGAAGATCTTTGGTCCGGTGCTTGATGAAGCATCAGGACAATATAGGATAAGAACTAATAAAGAGCTTGAAGAACTTTACCCAGATGCCAACATCATAAAAGAAATAAAGTCCAGAAGACTCCAATGGGCAGGACACCTCAGAAGACATTCTGACGAACGAACAGTAAGACTGGTGTGGGAGGAAGTCCCAACTGGAAGGAGACCACACGGACGCCCTCGTCTTCGGTGGCGAGATAATATAGCAGGAGACCTAAGCACTATGGGCGTGGAGAATTGGATGGAGGTTGCTCAAGATAGAAAACAGTGGAGGCATGTTGTCGAGTCGGCTAAAACCCACGAAGGGTTGTAACGCCACGGAGTAAGTAAGTAAGTAAAACTCATGTTATAGTACCTGTGTAAGTGGCCATAGTAGCCGAGCACGTTAACGTCGAAATAAAAAAAATAATAAAAAAAAGCTGATAGTACAGAGATTGGATTTTTGGGCGTTGAATTTTACGCATTTGAATTTAGTGTCTGTTTGATACGTATGATTTGAACAGGAATAGATACTAGATAATCTACTCTTATTAAGCGTATGAGGAATGAGTGGAAAATTTTATTCTAATAAGTAGAAAAAAATTTTTAACAAAAATG
Organism: Diabrotica balteata; assembly: GCA_918026665.1. Taxonomy (NCBI): domain Eukaryota; kingdom Metazoa; phylum Arthropoda; class Insecta; order Coleoptera; family Chrysomelidae; genus Diabrotica; species Diabrotica balteata. Next base: position 16,793,309 of record OU898281.1, on the reverse strand, counting down.
ATTGAATTCTTTTTAATTTAAAAACAAACATGTTCGTATTTTATCATCTAGCTGTAGTGTGTTCGTATTGGATGTTTTATTGAATTCAATATATCCTTGCGCAATATTTGTTCCGCGGACTCCGACACTGCAAAATAAACTTATTTCTGAACTGAAACGTTCCGTAAAAACCAAGAATATATTGTTACAGCATTTTCAAAAAAAGCTTTCACAGTTAAAGGAACGAGCTCAAAGGTCATCCGAAGAAAAAACAAGAATGGAGGCTAAATTGGCAATCACAAACCTTTTGAGGATCTCGCTACGACAAACATGTATTTCGTTCAATTCGTCCTATGAGAGCCCGACAAATGGTGGTAACATCATATTTTATTAAATTGGGGCGTATTATTTCAAGGGTGGGTTGTTTATGGATTGCTTTAAAACAATATTGCTGGTATTTTGTCTGGTGTGCATATCAGTGGTGCAGATCATAAAGTATATGGATATTTTACTTCAGTTGGTAGTTTTGATTAAAACATAAAACCAACTGAGCAGTAGTTAATTTATATTAAATTTTATGAACGTTATTCAGTCTATCAAGTCGTTATAATATAATTTAAAATTTAATCCTCAAATAATATTTTATATGTATAGTAATAGTAAAAGATCCCAGCGCAGTATCACTACGTTCATAACGAAGTTCATCAAATTTATAGGTTTGGTCGAAAATTATTGGCAATTATAGTTTATTTTTATGAACGAGAGAGTAATAAGCATAATTTTAACTGGTACCTTCGACCACTCCATGGGCGTGCTCAAGATTAATTGAAAAATTACTTTGAATAATTGTAAAAAATAAATGAATTATTTCAGTGTTATAAAGTGTTATGTGTATGTAAACAAAAGTGACCTCTTTTATCACACACCATATTAGAACTGACTGGCCTACATTAAAAAGGGTTTTAAAAAATTCACATTTTTTTTAATTTTTAAAAATTACAAAAGAGAAAAAGAGTTTTTAAAACCGTCTAAGGTATGTTAAATAGATGAATAAAAATATTAATATAAAACTTACAGCTACTTGTTACAAATCCAAATCAGATTCAGAAGATGAACTTTCAGAACCAAGATTTATAATAACTGGCTCGATCATTTTATCAGTAATATTGTCCAGCTTCCACATTTTTTCCTCTTCTTTAATAGTGTGATTTACTGCCTTTTCCCAGTTTTCAGGTTTTACATTATTTACGGCCTCCAAAAACAACTGTTTAACATCATGAATTTTAAAAGTGGTATTTTTTCTTGAAACTTCACTCTTTATCTGTGCCCATACCAGTTCAATCGGGTTTAATTCACAATGATATGGTGGGGATCTAAGTACTGTCATTCCACGATTTTTGGCAATTTCATCAATTTCGTATTTTTTAAATTTTACTTTATGAAGGGCACACAACGAATAAAGTTCCTTTCTTATAGATCCGGAATGGTACGTAATATTTTTTGAACTCAGCCAATTCTGCAAGTCTTTTTTTAACCACTTGGTTGTGGGCAGTCCTTCTATAAGTCTGGAGTGATAACTTGCATTATCCATTACTATTACACAGTTCTTAGGAAGAAGATCTATCATTTGTTCGAACCATTCTTGAAAGACATCAGCGTTCATGTCTTCATGGTAGTCACCGGTACGAGTTGATTCAAAAGTTAATAAACCACCTTCAACAAAACCGTCTGAACTGCCAATGTGTACTATTATCAGCCTGCGTCCCTTTCCTGATGGTGGGTTTAAACCAGTAGATAAGTTATTTACAAAAGCGTGCCTTTGACTTGTAACAGTTTCATCCTGCCAAAATTTATTTGGTGTATGACCCTCGTTGATCCATGTTTCATCAAGATAAAATATTTTTCTTTTTTGGTTTCTCATTTCCTTTATGGTTCCTAGAAAATGTCGTCTCCATATGACAATATCGCTTCTTTCTAATAAAATAGACTTTCTGGGATTCTTTTTCCAGCGAAAGCCTATTTCTTTTAAAAGTTTCCATAACGTACTTCGACTCATTTCTGGGTAATTCTTATCATCTCGAACTGAGACAAGAACTTTATCCAATGTTGGAAATTCTTGTCTAAAGAAGAATTCATGCACTTTCCGTCGAAGGCCTTCTTTAAAATGATATTCTATTTGAAATTTTGGTTTCCCTGCAGCATTACGTGGCATTTGAAAACTACCACATTTCTCTTCTTTAATAACTCTGTAAATCGTAGATTTTCCAACAACAAGTGTACTGCTAACTAACTCAATGGTCTCATCAACAATTTCACATAAACGTTTGTCTGTAAATGATTTAAAACAATTAAATATTAATGTTTTTTCATTAACTGTTAAAGGACCGATTTTTCGGCGTTTACACGGCACTTCCAAATTTTCCATAACACTAGTATACACAATAAACTGCACCTTGCAACTGAAGTACCTACTTTTAGTGAACTGTTAAGAATTTTGAATACGCCACTTGGACCTTCCTACAAAATGGAAAAACCCACTATCACATTTTCTGTGGAATAAGTTTAGAAGGTAATTATCTAGTCAATTACTTTCGTAGATTCCTGGAATTAAAGAATTAAATGTTTGATTGTTGAAACCCTTACTTCGTGGAATACACTCATTTCAGATAAAATAAAACGTTTTATTTTATCTAAAGAATTAAACTTTATTTTGCAAATAGGTAGGTACTTATTAAACTTTTATTGGTTATATATAACCAATAAAATAAACATCTTACATTTCATGCAAATTCATCAGTACCTGTTAACCTCCATCACTCCGACACTGGCAACCTTATTTAGGGATTAGTAACCCTCACAACTATTGTATTCTATTCTGCTCCAACCTTTATACCTGGTGGTCATACTCAATTTGAAATTGTTTTCCTATATACTTCTGTAAACTTGTTGACAAATATCTGTTTTTCATTGAGTCACCCGTAGCAACAGTTTAGGGATTTGCATACATAATTTATTGTTTTATTACTCTCTCATACATAAAAATACACTATAGTGATAAATAAAACACGTCAACTATTTCATTGATTTCCTAGAATACGTTTCGCTTTTATAGTTCTTTGCAAGATATTTCGGGGTTAATCTTCTAGGTATAGTTGTATACAAGGATGGACTTATATACTAATACATTTTATCAAAATTACAGCAATACCACAAAATACAAGAAAAATACATAATACAAGGTAATACTTGTATATTAAAATATATATTTAACATGGTGAAAAAATACAAAAAAAAACAAATTAAAGTTAACTATCCTCTACATTTAAATCGGTATCACTATCATCGCTATCGTTCAGGAGCGTGCGGTGAAATTTAAAACAAGGGAAGCAATTTATAAACAAAAATGTAAAAACTCACCTATTTATAATGTAAATTCAATTCTTCTGCCATTTTTCGCAAACTTGTCTATAACTTCATTGTAAAAACTTGGATATTGTGACATTTCTTTAACCAGATTATGTTCAATTGTCAAAAGGGAAACATTAGATAGTCAAACTTGTCCTGTCAAGTTTCTTAAGTATGTATTCTTTGATCTGCATGGTCGATTGGGATAAAACTAAGTTTAGTTTTTGTGAGCAAAACAGTGTAAAAATATCGCACTATGACATGTTTTTCGCACTTTCAATTGTAGACCACCCAAATGCCCAGCCATAAACGCAGCATCGTCATAACTTTGGGCAATTAACTTGTCATTACTATTAATTGATTTTAAAAGTTCTACTACTATCTTCCATTTGATGATGGTATACTATGATAGTACTATTTTTTTAAAAGCATTCTCAGTTATGTACAAAAAGTAATGATCTTGGAATATAAATAAAAAACAAACAGGGTTCATACTTACAAAACAGTTTGTAGGTTTTTTATGATGTTATGAAAACTCTACGATAACTTAATATTAAAACTTAACAAACTAAACAAGAACAAAAGACAAAAACACAAGAAAAACTGTATGTGAATACTTTTGTTCATTTATTTAATTTTTGGTGATTTTTTTTATATCTTGACCGATAATTTCGAAGCGATAGGTCGACAATAATAAGCGCCCAGTGTCTTTTTCTACTAATTAACTCGATTTTAAATTAGTACAGGTGATTCGAAGTTTGACATTAACTCAGTGTAATAAATAAGTCTATAAGCGACTCCCCCATGGGGTAGGCGATTTCCCCAGAGACGCCAATAGGTAATTTAAACTTTTCATGTGTTATTGATAATAGTGAAATGCATATTAATGAATCCAGTTTAATCGAAAATTTTGATGATTCGACTGCAAAAAATGCGAATAAAACCAGTGACACTACTACAATCTTGCCAGAACCAGAAACAGCACAAAAAGCTGTAGCGATAAAATTTTCCAACGTCAAATCAGATAAGTACAATTCATCGAGTTAGAATCTATGAGGAAGCTATGAGCATATTAACGTATGTATTAAAAACGGCGTCGGTAGGCGTGGCTAACGATAATACCAATATGGCGGTGGGATATTAAAACTACTATACAAGTATGACTAGTTATTCAGAAGATTTATTCATAATCTAAAAAAGTGCAATACATTTTTAATAAACTATGATTTATTTATCCCGCGGTAAACACTAAAAACACGATATATTATACATAAAGATAAATTAATACAGTCAAATACTATTAATTTATTCTCTGAAGTACGGGCCATTACTTTGTTTACATATTTGTATACTAACCTGTGGAACGATATTCCTGAAGATTTTTTTATTAACATTGCTTCTGCTACTGCAACTACGTTGAGAACAAGAAACCATTATTATGAACAATCACAATATATTACAGTTTTTATAAAAGTATTATAAAACTAAAAATATTCGAAAAACAACAAATGTAAACAAACATATACGATTTGTCAAAAGTGTCAAAACAATGCTAACAATATGGCCGAAGTGAGGTCGTTTTTAGTCACGTGATGCCCTCTCCATAGATTCTAAGTCGATGGTACAATTTTAATAATGTTTATGTTTATGTTTACATGGAAAAAACAAACAATGAAAAGGTCATTTGCATCCCTTTAGGTTTGTAGGCACTTTATTGTTATATTATTGTGTGTATCAGATGCCATTACGATTAAAAAAAAACAGCCTTCGACATGGAAAGATCTATGGAATTTTTACTGCTCTACAAACCAAACAAGATACACCACATTACAATCAGTTATTCCACAAACTACTTGGTTTAAGAATTTTAAATCTCCACGTAAATATATAACCACCATAAATAGACTACGCTTTGTCCAATGCGTGTTATCCAAGTCATTTATATAAAATAAATGTGTTGATAGATGATGATTGCAAACATTGCGGAAAACTGGGTGATCTTGATCACATCTTTTTTGATTATCCTAAGTTTCAACAGCATTCAAACTCTCTCTACAAAAAAATGATTGCAACTGGCTGAATGACTAATGTCTATGCCATTAAAAAAAAAGGTCAAAACGCACAGTTCACTTTCAGTTCTTTGCTATTCGTTGTTAAATGTCATAGTTCCACGTGTGGCTTAATTTTGTACATGTGTTTATTTGGAATGCAGTAAGGTACGATTAGCGAGGGAATTGATAAAAGAAAAAAACCGAAGTTTTTTGAAAAAGATTTAAAATATGTTTTTTTATGTATTATATTCAATATATATGGCACAAGAGAAGCACTTTATAGCTTAACTCTCCTAGTTCAGAAATGCAGAGATCAGCAAAAAGATGTCTTCCTATGCTTTATAGATTACCAGAAAGCGTTCGATTGTGTTAATCATTCAGAATTAGTAAGATTGCTCCAGGAACCATATTTTGTGGTTTGTGTAGGGTAGAGTAGGGTCTATATATATATATATATATATATATATATATATATATATATATATATATATATATACATATGTAGTATATCGAAATGGTAGAAGAATTCTGCTACTTAGGATCACTGGTAGACTACAAAAATAACACATTCAACGAGATAAAAAAAAGAATATGCATGGCTAACCTCTGTTATTTTGGCCTGGGCCCTCAACTAAGAGCGAGAAGTATGTCAATAGCAACAAAGTGCAAACAATAATACGCCCAGTGCTCACATACGTATCACAAACATGGGCAATGACGACCAGAGATGAAGAGTTACTACGAGTCTTTGAAAATAAAGTATTGAGGACCATATATGGCGGAGTAAACGAACAAGGTTTGTGGAGAAGGCGATATAACTTTGAACTCTATAGACTTTTTGGTGATGCAGATATTGTGAAGACCATCAAAATAAACCGCCTAAGGTGGGTGGGCCACGTTATGTGGATGGATGAGAGTGATCCCACTAAAATAACTAAGCTAAACAGGCCGGTCGGAAGAAAAAGAAGGGGGCGACTTAAACTCAGATATCTGGATGATGTACAGGAAGATCTGAGGGAGATTGGAGTGAGGGGCTGGAGAAGGCAGGCACTCGATAGGGAAAGATGGAAGAATGTTTTGAAGCAGGCCAAGGCTCACAAAGGGCTGTAGCGCCAACTGATGATGATGAGTAGGGTATTATTCATCTGTCTTTTATTAGAAATGAATGTTAATGTTAGCCCATTGGTTGTTTTAGTAATGGTCTTCCCATAGCTTTTGGAATATAGAAATTTATTGATGATGGATGCGGGATAGGATGAACTTCGGTAGATTGAGAGGTTCTTCTTTGTAAAGCGGGTCACCGGTTGTACTCAAAGGCTAAGGGCTAGTACCAGGTTAAGTTTATATCTGATTGGGTAAGTCGAATGATAATTTAAGAAACGGTTGCTAGGCATTTCTATTCTGTACTAGGTAGCGACTAATGTGTTATCATCTGTGCGAATAATTCGCATATCTAAAAACGAGATACTGTTCACATGTAAATTGCAGGTTAGAATTAAAGCAGTTGGAAACTGATAGGGTGCCCACCGTCTTGTAAGATGGGGTTGCTAAAATCAGATTGTCGTTTAAAATGTTAAGGACTATTCTACAAGCCAAAATATGGCTGCGCATATCCTGTCATTAGGAGTTACGTATATTATATGGGTTGCATTCGATCGAAACCGTACATAATATTTCTATTATGTAGCAATAAACTCTTCGTATTTTTGTTACTAATTTTCTTTTCATACTTCAAATGAAGTAATTCAGCGGGTACATTGTTGATTAAGAGACTCGCATTTTTTGTGCTTTACAAAGAAAACACTTAACTTGACCGCAGTAATTAGCCCATAAAGTAATCTCATCCACTTCCTTGATTACTCTTTCGTTGTACAAATATTACAGTAGTATTAGGACGAAATATAAGCGTAGCATACAACTTGGTGTACACCTCGAGGGCATCTAGTTTAAATGTTGGTATTTTAACAAGGAAATGTTACGCTGCTACGCTGTTTGCCGTTCGGATGTTATTTTTCCTACACAAACAGTTTGAGATAAATTTGTTTTCTTTCCATTTTTGCGTCTTGTATTTAAGATGTGGAACATATTTTCTTCTACAGGTAAAACTTGTGCAAACGTTAAAGTTGTTTTTATATTCCCTGGGAGAATTGTTTCGTTTCTGGATCTGGCACTGCTTTGTGAAAGGATTTTATGAATAAAATATATGTCTAGGTCAAAACAGTATATATAATCTTAAATGAAATGACAAAAGTACATTCGAGTAATTTAATAACGTGGAAACTTTTAGAAATTGCGTATGTGGAATATTATTATGCCGAAAAATTGGATGCTGCATCTAATTTAATGTATTAACGTTTTGGCAAATTTGACATTTTCAATAAGCACTTTATTAAACTTTAAACATTACATTTTACAATTAACACTCATGTTTACACTTTTTAAAAACGTTTATCATGGATTAATATTTGGTATTTTACATTGACAGATGACATCTGGCAGGTATTTTTTTGAGACGTGGATATTGATTTATTTATTTATTAAAACTTACAAACACCACCTAGGTAGTAATTACATGTAAGAGTGCTCATTACTTAGTATAACAATATACACACAAAAATACAAAAAAAATACAATATACACACAAGTACAAAATAAAAACACAGAAAGTAAAACACATTAAAAAAAGACAAGTTAATAAAATTTTAAAAGTTGAGTCCATTACTTATCTATTCATAACATTTTTTAATATCCGTTACACTACAGGTAAAGAGGTCTATATCACAGATCTTTACTGATATTGCATATAGTTTATTATTGCTCAAGAATTATATGGACTACAAGAAAATACGTCATTACTGTTTACCCTTAAGTTGACCTTTGGCACATGAAACCTAATAAAGTTGATCAAACCACATGTCTTATATTTAACATTTAGTGATATTATGAATAAACACAACACAATGCATGTTTCTTCTTTGCTCTAATGACTGCAAGCAAAATATTTGAAGCAACTCTTTTGATGGCGTAAGGTGAGTATAGGTACACATTGTATTTCTTAAGGTATAAATACCTTAGAAATTTTTTTGTACCTTTTCTATATGATTAATATGAACTTTGGCTTCGGGAGTCCACACCACTGATGCATATTCCAAGGTTGGTCTGACTAAAGCGTATATAGTCTAATGGTTGTGTTTATACTAAAATGTTTGGAATTTCTTATTACAAATCCCAATATTTTGTAGGCCTTATTAACAATATTTATATAGTGTTCATTAAATATCTTAAGTATCTTAAAATAGGAGTGGTTTAGGGACGTATCTTAAATATCTGCTATAGTACATTAAAAAAAAATAAATTTATTTAATTCTTATACATATTGGAAAGATCTTTGATGTTAGTCTTATTATTAATGGAATTTGAACCTTTTTCTATGTAAATCATCTCCAATATGCGTCTTTTGTTGTAATTTTGTTCTTTTTCCAAATCTATACATTTTTAGAATCAAAAGAATGGCTATTTTCTAGAGAATGTTTGGCTAGGGCTGTTGTAACACATTGGTTTGTACACTATGTTTGTGTGCAACAATTCTTCTATGTAGGTATAGGTGTGTTTGTCCAATATATGTTGAATTACAGTCTTTGCAATTTATTTTATAAATAACGTTTGATTGATGGTCTTTATTAACTTTATTTATTTTATTATTATTATTATTTATTAATTTTAAAAAAATGTTTTCCAGATGTTTTTGATGATTTATGTCCAACTTTATTATTATACTTTGCAAACATTAAGATTTGTTATATGTTATATTATGATATATAAGATTTGTTAGAGTTAGTGACATTATTATTATTATTATTGCTAGGTATGGTTTGGGTTTGTTTTGGTTTGGTATTGAAATTGGATTGATTTTTGATAATATAAATTCTTTTTTTAATAAAAGGGTTCTAAAATTCTGGTGGATAATTATTTTTTCTAAAATATCTTTACCTTTTGTCAAATTTGCGGAATAATACTGTGGACTAGATAGTTTAATTGATCTGTCAGTAAGACTGAACACAACACCTCTTTTATGGGCTATGGGTGCGTTGGTATTAAAAATTAGATATATTCTGGACCAAACATCTTTTGTAAACCAGTTAGTTGTAATTATTCGGTTAGTGTTATTATGTTCTAAACTTAAACAACAAGAAGAATCGCTCAGAATGGCTTGATTAAGCTTGGGTATACAGTTTACTTTAACTGCTTTCCACATTTCACTTCATCAAATAAATAAATATATATATATATATATATATATATATATATATATATATATATATATATATACTTCATCTAATTTAGATAACGACTTACATCATTATCTACGTCAGAGATTGAAGTTGACATAGTTGCCAAAGTATAAAAAAATCCTGACTCCATTTTAAATCAAATACGTCACATAATTATTGCAAAAGTATTACCATTTCTTTACAACGACTATTTAAATTCTTACGTGATATTTTTGAAATAAAACACACTAATTTTGTTCTAAAAAGAACAGATTTTATTAAATAGGTAAAAATATAAAACAAGAGGTATTCACTTTAAAATTCAAAATAATTAAGTACAAAAAGTGTCAACACCGCAACTGTCAAATAAGTGTTACCAATTTATGCCAAAATTTTACCTTCGTTCGATTACAGTTACAGTGTGTTCCGAACAAATGTTCTTGATAAAAACTCTTTATAATGGATTTATACAAATTAAATGAAACATATTATTGTGTATTTCTTTAAGTTAACATTAATAGAAATTTTTAAATATTATTTCTATGCGTATATAATAAAATATGCCTAGTGGCTGTAATGCCAGTGTACTCGGTAAAGTGATTCTAAAAAGAACACACCTAAACCCTAAATATTTCGTGTTGGTATCATATGACGTCACAGGCTATGACGTGCATCGTTATATAAATTAGATGAAGTATATATATATATATATATATATATATATATATATATATATATATATATATACCCATATATATATATACCCATATATATAAACGATATATAAAAATATACACTGTGTCCGTAAAATACGAATCAAATTCTTTTTTAGCTAAACAGAGCATTTTAAGAAATAATCCTGAAACACGACGATTTTTTATTTTAATTTACCGTATTTTAAAGTAATATTCTAATATACAGGGTGAATTACTGTTATTATTAAAAATATTCATTGTCTAGCGGAGAGAATATGATGAAATACATGACTTTATAAATGTTCGAACTGCAGCCCTTGCTGTATTTGACAATAGCCCAAACGTTGTACAAATTCTTGTTGTACCTTGTTTATTGTGCCTTGAGAAATATTGTTTATTGCTGTCCGAATTCTCTGTTGTAATTCTTTAATATTTGCTGGTTTCGTTTGATACACAACATTCTTCAAATGGCCCCATATAAAATAATCCAAGGGATTGAAATCTGGTGACCTCGCTGGCCATTCAATAGCTCCACGTCTACCAATCCACCTGTTCGGAAAAATTTCATCAAGGTACCTTCTAACATCTACAGCATAATATGGAGGTGCATCATCCTGTTGCAACCATAAACTTTCATCAAAACCTTCAGAATTACGTCTGCTGGGAAACAAATTACTTAAAGTAGGTATGAGATACTTTCTTAAAAACTCAAGGTAAGTTGCCCCTTTTTAAATTACCTTCGATAAAGCAGGGTACGATGATTCGATTTCTTACAATTGCAGCCCATACATTTACCTTTTGCGAGTATTGTGTATGATGCTCACGCATCCAGTAGGGGTTTTCTTTTGCCCAGTATCTACAATTCCGACGATTCTGACTCGCCGTTTAACGTGAAAGTGGCCTCATCAGAAAAAATAATGTTTTGTACCAAGAGAGGATCTCCTTCGCAAAATTGCAATCTTCTATCGGGATCATCTTCGTTTAATTCCTGCACAAGTTTAATTTTATAAGGATGCCATTTTTCAAGCTTTAATAGTTTGTGTACGGTTGTTTTGCTAACACCGATATCGCGACTAACTTTACATACAGAAGTGTGCGCATCTTCTTCAAAACTAAGTAAAACATCTAATACTGTATTGTTGCCGCGAGGGGGCATTTGGGCCTGTAGGACCCACCGCCGGCTATTCGGGCTTCTTCCTATCCCCGGAATTTGAACGGGTATTGACCATCTCTGATTTGCCGCTGGTATAAGGGTTAAATACCACTGCTGTTATAGATAACAGTTCCAGTGACAAATATCTGTTATAGGTAACGGTTCCAAGGAACAGTTACAAAGTAACAGAGCAAAGATGGAAAACAGATAGGTAAAAAATAATTTAAGTATTCTTTGACTTACGAAAGAAATAACTTAGTAAACAAGGAAACAAAATGGTATATAAAAATACAATGCACAGAAAATGTTCCTAATTGTTTCTTGACTTACGGAAGAGACAACTTAGAATGAAAAGTAAAATACACAAGAATAAAAGAACAGAAAAGTGCAGAAATATTCCTAAGTGTTTCTTGACTTACGGAAGAAACAACTTAAGACAGAAATATAGATAAATGAAATATGTAAATATGAAACAATGTATGGAAATATTTCTAAGTGTTGCTTAGAACAAAAAACAAACAAGAGAATCAAATATAGTAAAATAAGAATACAAATATTTGTAAGTGTTTCTTGACTTACGGAAGTAAGTGTAATTTGTAAGTGTTTCTTACTTATAATAGAAAATAAGAAAATCAAATACAGAAAAGATATGGAAATATAGATAAGTGTTTCTTGACTTACGGAAGAAACAACTCAGCATGAAATGGTAAAATAAAAGAGACAAATATATTAAGAAAATATCTTAGATAAATATCGGAAATAATAATGCAATAATGATTATGAAAATATGTCTAAGTGTTCTTTTGACTTACCGGAAAAGAATGACTTAGGCACACAATAAAATTAACAAGTCAAATATCAGAGAAATATTTCTAAGAGTTCTTTGACTTACTGGAAAGAACTACTTAGACACAAAGTATAAAATCAAATTTATAAAATAGAAAAAAGTAAGGTAAATATTTCTAAGTATTCTTAACTTACGGAATGAACAAATATAAGTCAAAGTAATATTCTAACCTGAAAAGGTCTGAATATACAATAATAAAATATAAATGGTTATCAGGAAATAAGAAATAAAACAATAGCTTAGTCGGAACAATAATAGCACCGACTAGGTCTACAAAAGAAGAGGCAAGCTCGACTGACCGATGAGAGAAATTCCGTCTGCTTTGACATTCTAAAACAAATCCTTTGTTTTACGTAGCAAAAGTGGAATTTCCCTGCATCGAGTCAATTAGAAATTCGGATTTGCCCAAACTTGGAATTTCCAAGTATTTCTCCGAATTTCTAAATGCGTCCGGCACGGCTGTCAGTTTCTGCCTGACACGCCTCCGGAGACAGTATCAGCACTTGCAGAGGGACAACCTGATTTCCGTGCATTCCAACGTCAACTACTGCATTAGTTGACTAGTTGACGTACTAGAATACGTTTCGCTTTTATTATTATTTAAAAACATCCTTAATTCTCTATAAAAAGTATTGATATAAGAATATAAGGAAAAAACGGACAAGGTCCATACTTATAAAACAATTTGTAGGTTTTTGTGATGTTCTGAAAACCCTACGATATCGTAACATTAAAACCTAAACTAAACGAGAAAAAAAAACTACAAGAAAAACTGCATAAGAGCACTAATAAATGTTCATTAATTTAATTTTTAGTTGATTTTTATTTTGACTGATGGCTTTATTGGAGTGCTATAAGTCTTTGACCTACCATGTAATATTTAAAAGTTTCTACATGAGTCCAACATTTCTACTCAAAGCATTAATTTCGTAATAAAATAGGTTAGTCCGTCCGCATAGGTATAGCCCTTAGTGTTCAAAGTCGCTCTTTAATGGAATGTCAGTGACAGTATTTAATTAGGGCAAAATGTTTTAACTCGTAAAAGCGTATTAGAGAGCAGAGAAAACAAAAAACTTAACTGTCAGATACAGGTATTTTTCGATATATACTTCAAAGCCATAAAATTTATAAATATACATGAGTGTTTATATATTTATATTTTATATTTATATATTTATGTCAAATCAGTTTGTTACATGAAAAACTTATGAACATTTTTTACAACATTTTTTACAAGGTGCGATACACTAATTGGAATAGAGAATATTGCGCAAGCGATTACATCGGCTGACATACTATGGGTTTTAAATTACCATTTAATTCTCAGATAAAAGTCTCTACCTTAATATATTTTTTAGCAAATTTGCCACCCTTATTAAAGCGTTTATTACCCCAAGTGGTAATATCGCTACAGTGTGGTTGAATAACCACTTTGTAGACGATTTTTTGACCTAATCGTGAATATTGTAAAATAAAATACAAAAATAAAATCGGTTACTGCTCTAATATTAATTAACATTTCAACAGTAGTATACAAAATATTCCAGCCTTCTGTTGTTTTCTGCCAACGTTCCGTTTACTTTGTGGGACTGCATCCTCTTCAGTTACCTGATTTTTTATACAGATTGAACCAAATTAAAACGGAACATACAATTTAATACATGTCTGTTTGAACTGCATTTGAAATAGTGGACCAATATCAAACTTGGACAAAAATAAATCCATACCTGGGTATAGACATTGTATAAAATATCGTTCAACTATCTGTCTCGCAACAAAGTTGTTTGCGTAAGACGAGTTTGTCTAAGGAAGCGATAATAGTTCAGGAAATGAATCTCGAAAAAAGTTAAAACCTCGCAATTTTTTCGTCCTGCATGTATCCAGTTAAAATTTTAACAGAAGGTAGGTGATAGCCCAAGGATCAAAATCTATATCGAACCAAAGTGCGCTGAAGGGTTTTAGGGGTGAAAACTAACCCTAATTGTCAAACATTATAAAATAACATATTAAACCTGAATATGGGTAAGATTTGGTTTGAATTAGTTAAATAATGGTTATTTTATACTTCTGAATAAAGTTCCATCATATTTCAACCCTTAAAAAGCAACCCTTGTTAGAGATTAATGTAAAAAAATTAGTAATGCAAAGAAAATGATTTCACCTTGGAACGATTTGCATAAAAATTTGGAATTAAGCTCAACTCACCCTCTGCTTTTTAGTTTTTTTCATGCCGATGATCTCTGATTGTTCTTAGTGGTGACAACTACCCCTAATTTTCAAAAATTGAAAAATAATATTACAAATCTTAAGATGAGTGAAATTTGGTTTGGATTAGTTAAATAGTGATTTTTTTATACTTTAAAATACAAATTCATACATTTTTAACCCTTAAAAATCAATTGTTATGAGTGCTATAGGTGAAAGCAATTTTTTGCCAAAATTTTGCAACTTTTCAACTTTTGAAAATCACCCTTTACAACATTGCAGTTTTTATAAACTAATTTATAAGATATAATTTGAAAAAAGTAGAATTAAATACAAAAAAAAATTATCAACATAAAAAGGCACTATATATTCTTATACATTTACATAAATAGTAGAAAATATTTACATTTATAGGTAAAACAATTATAATATTAATTTTATTCGTCATCAATTACATCTTCATCGTGATCTATGTCATCCTCATCTTCTTCAATTATTGTTGGACTGTTATTGCACCCTTCACCTGAGCACCCAGAACAAGTAGAGTTACAGTATAAACCAATTTTTCTGCACTCACATGAAACGATGCATCCTTTTTTGTATTGGCAAAAAATAATTTTCAAAAGTTCGTCGGGTGCAGGTTGTTTTTTCATGCGTACGGGTAATAACAAACCATCTTTGGAATACCATCCCCAATCTGTTGCTCTGATATTTATATTGCCAAGCCATAGATATATGAGCAGATGTTTTATTCTGTTGTATGGGATTTCAAAATAAGAACGCTTAAAATTTCGAATATATAACGCCCCACTAGCTAAGATACCGGTTTTGTAGATTATTATGCTCCGAAATGTACTGTACTATACTAATGGAATTTTCCGGAAAAAAATTAACTGTTTTTTTTTTTAACGTATTTCCTTTAATTTTTAACGATAGAGTGTTTCTTCAAAAACGATTTGTAGAGGTTTTTAAGAGCTACAAAGATCTGTGAATTAAATCTTTTTGGAACCCTTGGTTTTTAAATGGGGTGAGTTTAAAGGGCTCGAAAAAGATGGTGCTTGATCGTAAATCGATGCTTTAAACGGCTATATTTCACCAAATATTCATTTTACAACAAATCTAAATAAAGGATAATTTTAGTCTACATTAAAAAATCTACAATTTGGTAATTTTTATTTTTTTCATATATTCAGTATTTTCGGGCATATTTAAAAAAAGAAGGGTAAAAAATATGAAATTGTAAATCGTTTCTCGCTTTAAGCTGTACTTTTTTTAAAACTAAGCATTTTAAATGGGTCAAACTTCTTGGACGTATTAACAATACATGTACAAAGGGAATTGCAGAAGGCTGAAGATCGATTTTAATTATGGGAGTGGTTAGGGGGTTGTTTTCATCGATTTTTTCGTAAAAAATGAGGTATTGACCTTATTTTCATCATAACTCACTCAATTTTTGAGCTAGAGTTTTTTTTATGATATGTCTATTTAGGCTCTTTAAAAAAGGTTTTGTGAGTTTTCTTCCAAAAATGCCTCATTTTCCCGATATTTCACTTTGACTCTTTCAAATTTGGCATTTGAAGAAAACCGCTGAACATTGATAGGCCGAATTTCGGTTCCTATTATATCGCAAAAACATTTTAAAAAATGAGTTTTATTTGTCTTTTTAAAAGCTACAAATTTGTTCTCTACAATTTTTTTGATAAAATGCACCATTTTCGAGTTATTCGCGAAAAATCGATTAAAAACGTGGATTTTTTCGTCTAAAAGTTGTTACTTTCAATCGCGAATAACTTGAAAAATATCATTTTATAAAAAAAATGTATAGCACATTTTTTGTTTAGAATCACTTTTTTAATCGAAACCTGTAGTTAAAACGTAAAAAAAATTTCACCCCGGAGATAAGGTAACAACTACCCCCTAGGCTTTGGTGCACTTTGGTTCGATATAGATTTTGATCCTTAGGCTATTACCTACCTTCTGTTAAATTTCAAGTCAATCCAAGCAGCACGAAAATATTGCGAGGTGAAATGCTTCATTTCCTGGA
Source organism: Diabrotica balteata (assembly GCA_918026665.1). Classification (NCBI taxonomy): domain Eukaryota; kingdom Metazoa; phylum Arthropoda; class Insecta; order Coleoptera; family Chrysomelidae; genus Diabrotica; species Diabrotica balteata. Next base: position 16,776,659 of record OU898281.1, on the reverse strand, counting down.
CTATAACTGGTTTGACAGCATAATAAAATCGGAGATTTATGTGTAGCTTTCAATTTTTATGAGTTCAGAATCCAGCGGCCCGCTGAAGTATGGGATATTTATAATATAATTATTTGACAATCTTTTGTTGGCCAACCATCTACAGCTGAATTGAGCCGAAATACATTATATTCCTATGTTCCGAATTTATTTCGTTCAATCTGTATATCTTGACGTCTGGATGTCTTTTTCTGTAGATACTATTCTAACCTGATACCTACTTCCCACTTTAGCTATCTACAACAACCACCTAGCTAGACAGTGATTAGATGGTCAATCAATCGATATTTTTTACGGTACATCCTCTGTATTCAATTTTCGTTAAGGATGTATACTGAAGTCTTTCTTGGATGATTGCATTTGAAACTCGGTCTTGCTATGTCGATTCCTACATGCCGTTCCTATACTCACAAATTTATTTTAGCTGTTCTGTGCCATTGAACTTTACTGACACGGCATATAATACTGCAGCTCTAACCTAGGTCTGGTATAACGAAATCTTCTTGTCCTGCGAAAGAAGGTTGAAAGAAATTCAAAGTTGAATTATTTTCCACTGATGCTTTTGTCTTAACTTTTTATTTAAGAAGTTTGGTTTCATAGAGACCACCGAATACTCGGTGGTAGTACCAGAGAGCAAGAGGTTTTCATCGTCTTGAAGATATTCTATATTTCCGATCCATATGTCACAGCACTGGCAGTATAAGGGTTTTGTATATTTTTGTTTTCTGGTTTAGGCTTATACTCTTCCTCTGTTTAAATGTTATATAGTATCGATGATAAAATGCTGCCCTGAGGCATCCTCTTTTGAACTAGTTCTACTGAAACCTGGAATGTTTTGTTAGTCAAATATTATAAGATTAAGTGTCATATGTTTTTCTATGTCGAGAATGGCCATTTCTCTCCTTTGGTTCGTGTTAAAATGAATTGGTGTATCACTGACAACTCTTGCTAATTGAATTCTGAATCCGAATTGGTCTTCTTGTATGATTCTTCTTTCTGTCTTTTTGATGACCCTTTTGTGTATGATTATTTCCAATACTTTTCCTAGTGATTCCAGTAATAATAATTACTATAGCTTTTTGATCTTGTTTCATTCCGCTCTGGTTTTATTAGAGGGATAATTTTCGCATGTTTTCAGTTGTTTGGAAAGCATGCATCTTCTAGGCAGAATCTTTAGATATGTAGAATAGTTGCACTATTATTTTCTTTGGAAATTTCTTCAGCGCAATAGTGAGAATCCTGAGGGAGTTCGTTTTAAAGAAATAAAAGTGTTAAGTACACATTTTTGTAATTAGTTTGAGCTAGAGCTGGAATTCCTGTTGGATTATATGTTAATGCGCTTCATAAGCCTTGAAGGCCTAGAACAGAAATACATGACTGCAATAATAGGTTTACAAAAAATCTTAATTTGTTAACTTATTATTGCAATTAATGTATGATAATACGCATTTTTATTATTCGTGTAAGGAGCTCTGTAACTTTATTTTACTGTAAGAAGGATAATAAATCTTATCCAAGTCCAGAAAAACTTTATTAGCTTTTTTTAATAATACTGGATGTATCTTATATTTGCTATGTTCTAATATTGTATATAACTTTCAGAAAAGGTTCTTTTTTCTATCCTATATTTTAATTTAGTACATTCAGTACAAAACCATAACGATTTATTTGCTTTTCATTGTTTATAAATGATTTATTTCTGCTATCTTTCTTACATTTTTGCAATACTTAACCACCTAATAGTCTATTTCTTCTTTGTATCTATTACAAACACCCTTATTGATTACTTTTGTTGCTAGGTTGGCGGACAATAATAAAGTAGAGATATGTCTCGATATAAAAATCTCCAGGGTGAGAACACTTATTCCCCGAGAAGATATTTGAAATATATTGAAGCCATAACAGAGTTTACTGGTAGCAAGATTAAAAGCAATGAAAAGTGCTATTTTACGAGCAATTTTAGTAGCGGTAACCAGCACGATAATGTCAACAAAAATTGCTTTTTACTTGATAGGTAGTTTTATTAAGATACCTTATGGATCAATGTTTAAAATGTGTATGTATATTGAACTCTAAATTGAATGCAGTATCTATCAATAAACAATTTACTATTTTTATTGGGAATACGCCACAATTTCGCTTAAAAATAAGTTTATTTTGACGTTTCGATTTTCACTTCAGAAATCGTTCTCAAAATACAAAACATCTGACTCGTTGATATTGACAGTTTATTCATATACAGATTGAACGAATTTAAAACGGATCATACAATTTAATATAAATATGTCTGTTTGAACTGCATTTGAAATAGTGGACCAATATAAAACTTGGACAAAAATAAATCCATACCTGGGTATAGACATTGTATAAAATATCGTTCAACTATCTATCTCGCAACAATGTAACAATGTTGTTTGCGTAAAGGAAGCGATAATAGTTCAGGAAATAAAGCTAGAAAAAAGTTAAAACTTCGCAATTTTTTCGTCCTCCATGGATTGAGTTGAAATTTTAACAGAAGGTAGGTGATAGCCCAAGGATCAATATCTATATTGAACCGAAGTGCGCTGAAGGGTTTTAGGGGTGAGAACTACCCCTAATTGTCAAAAATTATAAAATAACATATTAAACCTGAACATGGCTAAGATTTGGTTTGAATTTGTTAAATAATGATTATTTTATACTTTTAAATAGAGTTCTATCATATTTCAACCCTTAAAAAGCAACCCTTGTTAGAGATTAATGTAAAAAATTACTAATTCTAAAAAATGATCTTAGTCATTAAAAAAGCTACAATTTAGTACATTTTTATTTTTTCATATATTCAGTATTTTCGGGGATATTTAAAAAAAGAAGGGTAAAAAATATGAAATTGTAAATCGTTTCTCGCTTTATGCTGCACTTTTTCTAAAACTAAGCATTTTAAATGGGTCAAACTTCTTGGACGTATTACCAATACATGTACAAAGAGAATTGCAGAAGGGTGAAGATCGATTTTAATTATGGGGGCGGTTAGTGGGTTGTTTTCATTGATTTTTTCGTAAAAAATGAGGTATTGACCTTATTTTTATCATAACTCACTCAATTTTTGAGCTAGAGTCTTTTTTTTATGATAGGTCTATTTATGCTCTTTAGAAAAAGGTTCTATGAGTTTTCTTCCAAAAATGCATTATTTTCCCGATATTTGACTTTGAATCTTTCAAATTTGGCATTTGTAGAAAACCGCTGAACATTGATAGGCCGTATTTCGGTTCCTGTTATATCGCAAAAACATTTAAAAAATGAATTGTATTTGTCTTTTTAAAAGCTACAAATTTATTTTCTACAATTTTTTTGATAAAGTGCACCATTTCTGAGTTATTCGCGAAAAATCGATTAAAAACGTCGATTTTTTCATCTAAAAGTTGTTACTTTCAATCGCGAATAACTTGAAAAATATCAGTTTTACAAAAAAAAAATGTATAAAACACTTTTTGTTTAGAATCACTTTTTTAGTCAAAACCTGTAGTTAAAACGTAAAAAAAAATTCACCCCCGAGATGGGGTGGCAACCACCCCTAAGGCTTTGGCGCACTTTGGTTCGATATAGATTTTGATCCTTGGCTATTACCTACCTTCTGTTGAAATTTCAAGTCAATCCAAGCAGGACGAAAAAATTGCGAGGTGAAATGCTTCATTTCCTGGACTATAACTGGTTTGACAGCATAATAAAATCGTAGATTTATATGTAGCTTTCAATTTTTATAATTTCAGAATCCAGCAGCCCGCTGAAGTATTAGATTTTTATAATCTAATTATTTGACAAGCTTTTGTTGGTCAACCACCTACAGCAGAATTGAGCCGAAATACATAATATTTCGTATGTTCCGAATTTATTTCGTATTATAGGTACATGTTAGAGTAGATGACTTTCAAATGATATTGCCAATATTGCTCATGGGACGACCTTATTGTAAGATAGTTTCTTCGATTACGTAAAATCAACTTTAACTTGAGAATATCCGCCATAAAAATCATAGCATATGATTTGTCTTTAAAAAGACAACCAGATGCAATGATGATGGGCTGGTTTAAATCTCGGCGAAGAGAAATAATTTGAAGCCTACACAGCAAAAACCATAAAGGTCACTTTTATTCATTTTGTATAGAAGTTAATTTTAAAGTTCAAAGACTAATTTTAAAATGTTTTTGTTTTAAATTGTTTTTCAATGAGTATATAATTTATCGCTGAAAACGATAAAAATATTCTTAGACTGTTATGTTTTTTCAATTTTTTTTATTTTTGATGATTTGATCGAAAATACATAAAAAAAAATACAAAAACGATGTATGTCATTAAAGCAATAACGAAAAGAATGCAAGTCGAAAATAAAATTATGTAACTACCACTACTAAACATAGCAATAATTGTCTTTTTTATATCATTTTTTCTTAGCACATTTTTCTGCAGCCTGTTTGTTCTTTACAAGACTAACTCTTGTCCCTTGTTCCGCTGTGTTGTGAGCGAGGCTATCGAAAAAATGTTTTGCAGCATTACCACAAAACTATTTAAGGTGTTGTAAGTCCTTTCACTTTTCCAAACTAATTGGCAACAAATGAAAGAAAATATAATGAAGAAAAGTGGGTATAAATAAGAATTTATTACCTGTATAACTTCTGTTTCGTAAAAAAATTCTTGGGTTCCTGCCATATCATCAGTTGGTAAAATAGTGTTGGTAAGAATCACATAAGTTTCGACAGGCCCATTGTAGCTTGTTCTAAATGAAATAAATTGAGGATGAATGGTTTCACAAACTATTTCTCGAATAGGTCTCATAGCAAATGGGCATTTTGTTTTAAAACTGGATGAAAGAAACTGAGTCCATTGGCAAATTAGGGACTGATCTACTTCTTTGACTTTAAATTGGCTAGGTTTTGTTAGGCTAGGCTAATCTTCAACAGTTTCAGTTTTGATGCGCTGGTTAATGAGTTCCATATTCCTGTCACACTCCAAGTATGAATGACCTCTTATTGGAAAAATCAGTTTAATTTTGTCAAGCCATCTTGTGGAAATAATTACCTAATTAATGAATTTAGAGAGGTTATTGTATTTAGTTTGACCTTTACAGAGTCGCAGAATATAAGTAAATCCCTTAAACTGGAGTCTAACTGCAAAAATAAAAAATTATGCAAAAACGAAATAACTTCCTCTGGTCTCTTAGCTGCGATATTTTCGAAGTAACAATAAAAGTAGGAATCGCCAGTAGACATCATGCGAATATTAACAGAATATAAAGTAAGATGTCTTCTATAATACACGTCATTAATTGTAATGTTTGGTATAGGAAGTTTTTTTTGGAAATACATTGCCATTGATTCGAACTCTTTACTCTTCATACTTCTTTTTCTTACTTCTTTTTTTTTACGACCATAGAATACTTAGGCCTTTCTCAAATACAATTATTCATGTTCTATTTCCTTCTTTCTTAGTTCTTGAAGAATTTTCGTGTCATTTTCGGAAGAAAGTGGGACTTTCTTCCGAGTAGCAGGCAGAGTAATATATTAAGTTTTTAAGTAGTCTATATATAAGCATAGGTACTTTACAGAATCTACTATTGTAAAGGGTTCTTCGTTAAGCAAAGTTTTAGTAAATCGCCATGTACTTTAGTCTTCGCCATTGCCTTTTTTCATGTTAAAGGCATCATTCTTGAGAATTTTTGCTAGTTCCGTTATGGTAGTGCATCTTTCAAACGTAAAATTTCTCACCCGTAGGAACTCCGAAGAGTGGGTCCAAATAGAGCTTTTGGAACTCTGCGTGTTCAATGGGACATTTTCCGAAACCAATTTGTTTATTTCTTCACCTGACTGGCATCCAAATATTGATTTTTCGTCTGGTTTCATTACATCTGTCCAAAATTGATTACGCCTCAATGACGTTGGTCAAACTGACGATTACCAGACCCCTTCGTGACGGATCTGTCATAATTTTGTAGCTGAGAAATAAAGCACGACAAAATGAATAGGTCAAACTTTTCAAGATACTCAACTTTATTAACATTTTTAACGAGTAAACTTTCTGGTATTTAAAAACCTATTTAATATCTTTACATAAATATAGGCCTTTTTTAAACAATGTTTAATGTCATAAAAATGTCCAGTTTTGTGCCGTAAATGATTTTACTGCATCTTTTTTAGAAAATTTGGTGTTTAAGTGATGAAAACAGAAGCCGTCGCGGGTGGCCCTGTCATAAAACAATATTCCGAGCCACTCCAAATAAATTGTCACATTAAACGATTTATGGTTGAATAACATTTACAGGGGATAGACAGCAAATAGTCAAAAATGTATGTTTTAAAGAATAATAAGCTACATATATTTAATAAAGAATAACAATAAGGCAGAATATTAAACCAAAAAGAAAAACGTAGGGAAAACACTTTTGCTTTGTTGGCCAAACGAAAACTAGGAAAGATTGTAGTTGTTTTTTAAGAATATATCTGCTTTTTCTTGTTTATCTAGCAGCGAATGCTCCAAATATATTATCTGATAAAAAAGCAAAAATGCAAAAGAAATAGTACTACCTGTTCAAATCCACTCTATCCTAGCCTGGCCTTGAGGTGCGCATTAGGTTTTAATGTGTTGAGTAGAAAGATGCCGTTTTCTCTCGGCAGCGACAATTTTTTTCGTCTGTGTTCCAAGCTCTCTCTTCTTAATTTACGCATATTACGGCTAAAGTAAAACTGTACCACTTCTCGAATGGTAAACTACAAAACGCGTCATCTACTTTAATGGCCTTAATTAAAATCGATTTATCACTATCGCTTTACCATTATGTGCTTTGCTACGGCTTTGATGAATTGAAAGGCCGAATATATAAATAAATGGTGTAAGAAGCACAATTCGTCAAACCTTTCGTGTATGAATTGGCATAAATAGACTGTAGTATGTAGACAGTCGAGTAGATACAAGGTTTGTTCCAACTCGATACAAAACCGTTCTTGAATCGTTACACGGAGTAACGAATAATTATGCGCAGTAACACATTTTTTGTTATTGCGCGGTTCACGAACCGTTCAAGAACGGTTTTGTATCGAGTTGGAACAAACCTACAAACTCCTACATGAAAAGCTAGTGAATAGTCCTGCGCTTTTCCACTTCTTGAGTGGTAAGATACAAAAAGTGCCATCTATTTTGATGGCCTTAAACGAAAACGATTTACATAGATCAGTTTCTGTCTTTTTGAGCTATACAAAATTAAATTAGCAAGTGCTTTGCTACGGTTTTGATGATTTGAAATGCCAAATATATAAATAAACGACTAAAGAAGCACTATTCGTCAAACTTTTTGTGTATAAATTGGTATAAACAGACTGTTATAACGTTATTTCTGTATTTCCTACACCTTCAGATAGGTAGATACAAATTCCTACACGAAAAGCCACCAAATTGTCCTACTATTTCCCACTTCTTGAGTGCTTAGCGGCAAAAAGCGACAGAGGTAAATCGTTTTCGTTTAACACCATCAAAATAAATGGCGCTTTTTGTAGCTTACCATTCGAGAAGTATTAAAGAGCAGGACAATTCTCTGGCTTTTCGTGTAGGTGTTTGTATCTAACCGACTGTCTGAAGACGCATCTCCGTTCGGCTCGCGGAGATAAGAATACGGCCGAGGCCAGAAGACCCTGTCGGTCCCTGACCAATCTCGGTCACCGGTCTACACTCCTAGTGTCCGAGACGAGCATCTCGTGGGACTACTCTACTCTCATTCCACAAGATTAGATTAGATTACATTAAGAGAGGTGGCCTTTCGGCCTATTCCACTGCGACCTTTTCAGATCTATTGTGGCCCTCTAGTCCTAGATAACATTCTAGCCTGACCCTCTTTATAAAGTCTAGTAGCTTCGAGACTGTACCTTCCATGTAGCTGTTTGCCGGTGGATTTTCTTCTCCTAATGCAAAAAACCGCACATTTGTCAGACTGTCACACTGACATAAAATGTGCTCTGCCGTTTCTTCTTCGAGGTGACAGAATCTGCACAGGTCATCATCTGATAATCCCATTAGCTTCAAGTGCCTATTCAGCTTACAGTGCCCTGTTAGAAGACCTACTATGGCTTTGACTGTTTTCCTATCTTTGCTAATTAGGTCTGCCGTAAATTTTGGCGAATGTTCTCTAATGAACTGTTTCGCCTGTCTTTGTCCTGGTGAATTCATCCACCATTCCAGAGATTTGTGAGCTACCCACTCCTTTGTAGCCGTTCTTGTTACTGACTTTGCATCGCCGCAGAAGGGTTCCGGACCAATGAATGGCATTGATGAGCCTTGTTTGGCCATTTCATCTGCTTTTTCATTGCCCTTATGACCCTCGTGCCCCGGTACCCAGGCTACCGTAACCTTGGTACGGTCTCCTAGTTTATTTAGGGCACATACGCAATCCCATACTAGCTTAGAATTGACCTCTACATAATTGAGTGCCTTAAGCGCTGCCTGACTATCTGCTCATTCCACAAGAGCCAGGTGAGGTATGTACCTCTCACGGTCTTACACCACGGAGAGTAATGTCGGTGTCTCGGCACGTACCCACCTAGATGATTTAAGAGTGGTAGAGGAGCGATCCTCGGCAGCGACCTGTCTACGTACGAGGTGGATTTTCTCCGCCTGCGTAATTCTTTTGCCTTGGGGGAGGGAGGGATTACCGGACGGGTGATGTACTCGCGACACAAGTACTACGGAGAAGGTGGAGTCCCAGGATGTCTTGGCATCGGGCCACCTTCATTTGGTGTTTCGTCCGATAGGTTTTATATTTGCAGGGTCACGAATCAGTCTTTGTCTGATGACGCACTCCTTCCGGTTCGCGGACATAATAATACGATCAGGGCAAGATACGTCTGCACGTCGTAAGGCGCGGCTAAGAAGAAGGACTGAGAGGTTGAGACCTGTCGTTTAAGGTATCGGAAATGCAAAAAATCACGCAGTGCGCTTCTCTTTTCATTTCACAGAACCAAGCGAAGCTGCGACTTATACGACCTGCCGACTACTTGTCTACGTGTGAGGTCGAGAAAGGAAATCCAGAACTTAAAAAAAAACAAAAAAGATGTTAGTTATTGCGAGACTAGTAACAGATAAGGTAAAAAATCATTGGCAGGTAGCGCAATCTTCCTTATCTATGTTAGTTGTAGGTCTAGAACTATAAGTCTTCTGACATTATTGTCACGTTTGGTAACATTGCTCCTAGGTTATACTTTCCTCAGGTAGCTGTAGCTTACTCAGTCAACGTGTTGTAGAGCCATCAGGATGGAATGTTGGTTGTAGCTTTAAAACTGTAGGGTCTTTTGACATGATTTCCACATTTGGTAACATTGCTCCTGAGTGATCCTTTCCTCAGGTAGCTGTAGCTTACTCGGTAACTGTGTTCTGGATTCACCGGGCAGGAATACAGGCCGTTCTGACCTTCTGAATACTGCCACCATTGGTCGCATGGCTCCTGTAGGTCTTTTCTAAAGTTAATTTGCTCTTTTTCTAACTTGGCTACACAGTACTGATGAAGGTCAATAGTCAGAAATACGTATCTACGGTTGCCTTCCACCTGCATCTATTTTCTTTTCTACTGAGCTGCTAGTTTCGCCAATTATTTTTTTCTTTATACTAGTCTGGCATTAATTATTAACATCCTTTCTTATTTTATGAATATATTGTTATATTTTTATAGTTCTAATTTATTGTCTTTATTCTAATTAATTAAAACTCACGATAATTTATCTCCTCTATTCCGGATCCTCTATTTATCTATTCCGGATCTAAACCCTCGTCCTCTAAAGCTTTCTTTAGTCGTTGGACTAAATCAGCCTTTTTTCCGGTAGAAGCTAATTCTTTGTCCTCTAAAAGTCTTCTTAAATTTGTAACTGTGAGCTCGTAAATCGTTGCCATGTTCACAATCCAACTTCTGACACCACTTGTTATATTTTTATAGTTCTAATTTTTTGTCTTAATTTTAATGTATTGTCGTTATTCTAATTTAGTAAAAGTCACGATAATTTATTATTAATTTATTAAATTACTGTAAAACTATTTATTACGTTCGTACATTTTAAACCACGATTCCGCGATCTTCTTTTCGACTAACTGCTCAATGAAAGTCCTGTTATTTATATATAAAATACAGTTATCTAGAAGGGTCTGGGGAATTCCTCTGATGACGTACCATTATGTGAATCATTCAACCAGTCTAGAAAAATCGTTCGTTTTCTCGTCTAATAAAAACTCGGAGGGCACTGGCTCGTCGACTGCGTTATTGTTACCTGGACTGGTTACTCGACCCTTTTGGAGAATTGTCTAGTAATTTCTGGCGGCAGGTACAGGTATGAGCGCCGAAAAGAATTCGTTACAATATATTTACAGTTTTATACGAGACAATATTTAAAATCGTAACAATATGTATTTCGATATCGATTTCGATTATGAACAAAAAAATCGGCAAAAAACTAATAAAAATAATATTATTAAGAAAAACATTTGTACTAATCTATAAAGACACTACGCAATATATATTTTAACATTTTAAGTCAAGCTGTAAATTGAATACCACCGGTATATTTCACTCGGGTATCAAAGCTACCATTTGGGCCAACTGTTACATATAAACAGCTGTTTTAAAATTATAAATTTTTATGAAACACCGAACGAGCCTAATTAGGTTAAAATTTTCATTTTCAACGCAACACCGTTTCTCCTTTGTCCTCTAACGGATATAAAAGTGCGCAAAATAATATGGTAATGTTTGTTCGTCCCTCAGAAATTGGCAAACAGTAAAAGGGATTTACGAGAAAATATACGTATTTACATATAAAATCATTGTGAATAAATCAATTAGTGCAAAGTGTTCTCAAGGGGATTTTAAATTTATTTGTGCTTTTGTTTTAAATTCAATATAATTTTGGATATTGAATAACTTGATTTTAATATTATAATACTTCAAATGATAAAAAGGTTGCCAATGTGAGTCCATAATACTAATGTATAAGGGATAAGTCAATATTTAAAATCTTAACCTTAATTAAATAAGAGAGTTGATACCCTAAATAAAGATAGTTAAATCATCATCATCATCTTGGTGCTACAGCCCTTAGAGTGCCTCGACCTTCTCAAGCTTTCTACGCCATTCTGTTCTGTCCCTTACTTGCCTTTTCCAGTTGCCGACTCCGATCTTCTCGGCATCTTGTGTTACCCTGTCCATTCACCTCAGTTTTGGTCTACTCCGTCTTCTCATTCCCACAGGTTGCGCTGTTAGAATCTTTTTATCATGTTCGATTCAGGGGCTCTGGCTACATGTCCTGCCCACTTCAGGCGATTTTTCTTAATTATAGTGGTAATATCTTTACTACCAAACGTATGCTTGTAGATATTCTGCAGTTCAAAGTTATGTCTACGCCTCCATATTCTGTTCTCACAGACCGCTCCGAATATTCAAAAATCGATAGAGCGAATTCATCTGTTTTAGTTAGCGTCCATGCCTCTGATCCATACGTGAGAACGGGGACTATCAAGGTTCTATGCAGCTTTATACGAGTTTTTTTGAGACAGACGTTTGTTAGCTAAGTACTTTGATAGACCATCATAACTTCTTTCTTCTTAGAGTGCCGTCTCCGTACGAAGGTTGGCAATCATAATGGCTATTTTTATTTTAGAACTTGCTGCTCTAAACAAATCTATCGATCTGCATTGTTACTAATCACGTAGATTCTTTAACCATGAGTTCTGCTTTCATGAGAGCTATGAGTCATGCGGATGCAGTACACAAGTTAACCTGTTATTTACAAGGTCAAAGCTCTTGTCAAAATACATTATCTATAACCCCATTCGTTCTGCTGCTGCTACTAGCTCGGTTAGGATTTCCGCAGTTCTCGCCCTGCAGTTCTTGTTAAAATGTCCCTAAATTATAACTTAGTTAAGTGGGAACTGTAAAATTAAGGGAGTTTTTGTATGTAGGAAGAATTTTTTTTCACTTATAAATTTAGTTATGGTTGTCTTTGTTAATTATATTTATTGAAGTAAAATGTTTAATTGTTAAAATATAAGCACATCTTCACATACATCGAATTCACAAATATAAATTGTTACTATATCGCTTTTTTCAAGGGTGTTCTGATGTTACTGTGTCATATTTGTGAGGTTATGTGATCATATTAATGTGTCATACTAATCTATGACTGATCACAGTGTCTTCTCTCAAGGAAGTGGTGGTTATATGGTCTTTATGATTTTATTCTCGATATGCTTATTAAAAAAAAAAGATGACAGCAGTTTTTTATTTTAAAACGTTAGATATTAGGGTTCTACATTTTTTAAAACATACTTGGCTATCTTTTTTACTTGGTTACTTAGTAGAAATTCTGCAAAACTAACAAATTAATATTTTTTACCTATTTTGTGTTTCCTTATAACAAAACAGTAGCAACGTCAACTATTTGCGTGAAATCAAATACTAGTTTGCGTGAAATCAAATATTTGCTGTCTTTTTCATTTTATTCGGATCTACTCTGTATGAGTACAAGAAACCAATTCGCTAAGGATTTCTTCTTAGTTGAAAAGACATGTCGTGGAATGCAAATTTTAGATTCCCCATGTCTCTTTTAACACCTTCATCAACGTCTGTTTTGCTTTACAATTTTTAGAAAGCACAGATTAAGGCAGAAATCTGAATTGTGTTTCGAAACTAGTTTACGAATTTATTATCAGATGTCGCTATTACGTCCACATCGAAGCCATTTTAGTGTTGCTTTTAAAAAGACAGAAAATATTGATTTTTCACGTTGAGAACGCCTATGAATAACTGTTCTGATGAGGCCTATTAGGTCGAAATACGTATCAACAGAATCATTGACCCTGTTTGCGTGAAATCAAATATTTGCTGTCTTTTTCATTTTATAATTCTGTCTTTTCTCATTCATGTTACATATTGATTCCAATTTCTTCTTCGTTCTCTTTCCCATCTCAGCACATCTTTTCAAGACATCACAATTTTGCTTAATATGTTCGTTTCTTATTCGACCTCGTCTAGTTTTTCCTACTATAGATTATTAATATGTAACAATAAAACACTGAAAACTTTGTTTTCAAACTTCCACAAAATTTATTTTAAACTCTTATTACTACAGCTGTTTCGGCTGATTGCCTTTCTCAAGTGATCTATTTTTGGCATGCGTTTACACTTTACAGTTTTTAATGAAATAGGTTGAGGAGGGGGAACTGCTTGTTTCAAGTTGGTCAATCAGAATTATATCTGTGTTTTTTAATTTATTGATTTCCATAGATTCTAACAAAGATAGCTTAAAGCCTTTATTTTGAATGTGAAGAATTTTAAATTCGTCATTAAAAGAATGATTATGATCTAGAAGGTGAAATGCGTATGTAGAATCTGTTTTTCTATTATTGAAAGCTCTTTTATGTTGTGCTATTTGTTTATTTATATTTCTATCCGTTTGACCGATGTAAGTTTTTAAGCTTAAGTTGTTATTTGTTCTAAAAGCTGGTGTTATTCCTCTCTTTTTTTATGTGTTTGGCTATTTTTGTTGATATTTTGCCTGTATATGTAATCGAGCACAAGGTACTGGGTTTTTTCTCTGGTGGTGGAAATACTAATTTCAGGGCTTTCTTGTGTAGTTTGTGATTTAACATTTTATTAACTGTTTCTTTGTTGTATCCATTGTTTACTGCTATTTGCTTAATGATATTTAATTCTGTCTCAAAGTTGTATTTTGACATCGGAATTTCTGTTAATCTAACATAATATAACATGAATGAGAAAAGACAGAATTATAAATATTGTAAGAGATGTTAAACCTAACGGAAAAAGAAAGAAAGGAAGACTACCAAAGATATAGTACGACATCTGGTGTTTGGAATTACATATAAGGTTAAATAATATTACCCAGTAAATACAGATAGTTGATCTAATGTAGGAAAAAAAAGATAAAGACCTTCAATAATTGTGTAGAACCTCTATCATTTCACTTTGTCTTTCGGGTCCTGCAATTTTGAATTTTTATTTCGGGATATGTTTTGTAAAATCACACTAAAGTAAATTTTCTCTGAATATCACTTAATCACAGATAATTAATGTTTATCGATAGCGCCATCTGTCTTGTACACTTATATGAACTTCTCTGACTAATTTTATGTTCAAATAATAAGTACCTATTTAAAAAGACTTTTTATCCGCAGCCACGCATATCATTTATGGCTAGCTGTATTAGTGAAACCTTCAATATTTATTATTTTTACGCCTTACGGCGGCTTCCTGTGGCGTCTAATCTGCTGTAAAATCGTTGAACCAACTCCTAGTCATTAGTTGAGTAATAAAGCGCAGGTGTGTGGTTAATCATGTGCGAATAGAGACATGATGAATTCCTAAATAAGTACCTACCAGTTTTTAGTGAGCCAACTTATATATTGTTTATTATGCTGTTAACTGTCAAGGTCCAATAAAAGTGAAAATATAAACAGTACCTACCGATTAGGAAAATTTACAAATTTGCCCCTTTTCTAAGTAATATTAATAGGATTCCTTGATTATTATCATTGATATATAACATAGACAAAAAACTTAAAGAAGTAGTAGATATACACCGAAAGAAATCGTGCTTTAACTTTTATTCGACGATAGAAAGAAACTTATAATTATTTTTGTCGCCAACTGTTACTAAAGTCATTCATTATTGAACTCATTTATGTCAGTAAAGTATAACTTTATTGTACTGAAACAAGAAGAACTTTGTCTGGTTCAAATATTAATCAAGTTAAATTGAATTGAATGTTAGTAATCGACGGCAGTAATCGATTATTTATTTAAAATAAATAATCGATTATTATTTATTTAAATTTATGTCAAAAAGTGAAAATCTATGATAGTTTGTATTATCTATGGTGTGATTAGTATCGATTAAAAGTCGAAAGCCATCATGCAAAAGTTATCTCTCACCAATGTCATATGAAATTTTTATTTTGTCTAAAATTAAAATTTCTTTAAGTGTTTGTTAATGTTTTTTATGGTTGGCAATAATATTTTATATGCACCATGTCAGTAAGCACTCTTTATCAAACTCACCTCGCTAGCTTCGCTTTTTTTGACCACAAAGACCAAAACAAATATACATTTACTAACATCCGTGGACAAAGATCTATGATAGATTATGTTAGGCAGATGTAGGTATCAATCATAGCCTAGTAGTATATAAAATAAGAATCATCCACAAACAACACAAACAAAAATCAAAGTCGAAGGACTAAATACGGAATTCGCGGAATACTTATACAGGAAAAGAATAACAGAGAAGTTCGCTGGGAACAAAATATTAGAAAACGATAACATTGAGGAAAGCTGAGAAAAACTCAAAAATAACATAATTAACACAGCAACAGAATCATTTGATTCTCAACAAAAAAAGGTGGTTGCGCAACAATCCGACTTAAACAAATAAAGTTTAGATATTACAATAACGGAGCTGATTCTAGAGATTTTCATAGAAGTGTTAAGCAAAATGAATAAAATAAAAGAGGTTCTCTATACTTTTGCTTAGTTACTCTACATCATTTGTCAATTAATAGCACAAGTAATTTTTCTTTTAAGAAAAATATTAGAAAAACCAAAGAATTTAATATCGATACCTTTCGTCCTCTACTTCTTCTACTGTGAACTAATTCTCGATGTGAACTACAACCCATGTGTTTGGTAGCATTTGTGGAAATGGTATCTAGTCTAAATCCATTTGGGCTAGCTTTTCTACATTTAGGATTCGCTTTGGGATAAAAGACAAATTATATGGGACAATAAAATTATGTAAACAAGGGAGAAAATAAGACCCTGACGAGTTTACACTGATTGTAAATCAAAATAAGTATGAACAATTTAGAGATATAAACCGATTTATGGGTATTTATGTGAATTTAGAATTAACAAAAGATTATTTGTTCCAACAGGTGGTCCACATAGGGTTTGGCCCTCTTTGTTTACATAAAACAAAGACGAGGAAGGAATGATCTAACAGGATTATTTGAGAGAGGAAAGTAAGGAACACTAACATATTAAAAAAGAATACACCATGGTTTAAAAAGAAAGTAAAGATAACATGTAAAGAAAAGAAGAAGGCTGTTTTACAACACAGAACACATCACAACAGGCGTATAACCACTATAAACGAATCAGAAATGAAATGAATACTTTAGTTAGTCAAATAAAAAGGGAACACTGGCAGAGCCTCTCAAAACAGATGGAAAACGATTTCTATGTAACACAAAAAAAAAATGAAGAATAATCAGAGGATAACCAACAGAGGATGGGGATAACCAGACTCATAAACTGAAGAGAAGAATCGGCCTGGGGGGGCAGCATTTGGAAAACTGAGAGAAACTTTTAAAAGTAAGCTGCCCACATGCCTAAAGAGAAAGGTATTTGATCAGTGCGGTCTTGACAGTCTTGACCTCCCAGTCTTGACGTACGGAGCAGAAACACTTACCTTAACAAAAGCCGCAGCTACCAAACTCAGAGTCACGCAGAGAAGAATGGAGCGGTCCATGTTAGGAATAACGCTGGAGACAGAATAACCAACGAAGACATCAGGAGAAGAACCGGAGTGACTGACATCATCGAGAAGATAGCCAGACTAAAATGGAGATGGGCAGGACATATAGACAGAATGACAGATGGGCGATGGACAAAGAGGTTATTGGAATGGAGGCCAAGGGAAGACAAGAGAAGCGTCGATCAACCACCTACAAGATGGACTGACGATTTGAGAAGACTCAATAAAAACTGGATAAGAGCGGCGCAAGATAGACGTGGCTGGAAACACGAGAAAGAGGCCTATGTTCAGCAGTGGACTCTTGAGGCTGGATGATGAATCAGAGGACAAAGAAAAGAGATGAACGAACTAATAAAAATGAAACACATTTAGAAGGAAACATGTGTAGACTACTTTCGATCCCTATTTGCTAAAGCTGAAATAATCAATAATGAACTACCAACATCAGAGGTGACGACAAACGACAAAATAAATATTGAGGAGGAAGAGGTAAAGGAAGCATTAAGGAAATTAAAAAATACAAAATCACTAGAAAAGGACAGAATACCGAATGAACTCCTAAAACATGGAGGATCAGATCTGACCAAACAACTATTAAAACTAATCAAAAAAATAATAGAACAAAACAGAATTCCACAAGAATGGAGATCAACCATTCTAATATCTTTCTTCAACAAAGGAGACAAATCGGACCCATAAAATTACAAAAGCAGAATTTACAAAACAGTCATCAGACCAATATCAGAAACACGACCTGTCAGAGGCAGGACAAAAAGGACGTTAGAAACAGCAGAGATAAAAACACTTAGAAAAATTGATGAGATAGATGCAAGAGGTAGAACATCAAGAACTGGGTAAAGGAATATGGGTAAATAGAAGAGTAGAATGAAACAACCATATAAACCGAATCACAATAAATAGAATAGTAAAGACGGCAGGAGACGGATCCCCAATAGGAAGAAAATCAGTAGGAAGACCATAAAAACGATGGAACGACAACTTACTGGAGACACATTGAAAAACAGACATTATCATGTCTACATTAAAAGAAGAAAAATATGTTTGCTCCTAAGGCTTCCTTTATATTCATTAAGATTTTATGCTTCTTACGTGCTATTCGTCTTGTTTACTTTACAATAAGTTAATATATTTTTCACAAAAAAGTTTGTTTGGCAATTTTCGCACATGTGGACTAACCGCAATAGCGTTATACTCACATGGTGTGGTCTGTTCGATGTTGCTTGGGGCCACTGTTTCACAAATTGTTCAATTTCGTTTATTTAATTTTTTGATGGACTCCACATATTTTGCCACTCATTAAACACTTTAGATTGGATTTCAGATATGATATTGGATTTCAGAAATGGCAGATATGCATTTAACTTTAAGTAAGTTGGATCAGATTAAATTATGATTTCAATAAACTATCGGAAATATTGTAGGTGAATATCAAGTAAATAGTACAGCAGCCGCAAGGCGTTAGCAGTAAAATACCCCAATCGAAATACACCCGATTTATTTAGCGTATGGATAATTACAATACGATAAAAGTAATATTTAGATAATAATTATGTTCAAATTGGAATTGTAACCTAAGTTAAATATTAAATATTAATGTCCAAATTGCACATCCATTCAATTGCACCAGGAGAACACTCTGCAAAATCTTAAAGGTCTCCGCTGTATCTGCGGATTGGGCAATCCGCAATGATGTGTTGGATGGTCTGTCTTGGGGATCCACAATCACATTGTGAGCTTTCTGCATGACCCCATCGGTATAGAGAATCGGCACATTTGCCATGACCCGTGCGTATGCGATTTAATTTTGTCCATATAGGGCGTGGCAGGTTTGATCCAGTGAAGCCGATCGACTTACTTGTTATTTTGATGACGTCTGGCTCTGTTGTTGGCATCCATCTTTTCGTCCACTGCTCTTCCTTATTGTAGCTATCACCCATTCCCTGAACGGATTGGACAGGGGGTCGTCTGGACTTCAGTCTTTGTTGGTCTCGTGCGGCGTGCGGAATATACTGGTGAATTGGCAGACGATTATTTGCCATGATTTTCTGATATTCTCTGACAAGTGCTGCCGTTCGTCGAATATCTGGAGGTGCTATATTGCTCAGAATTGGAAGCCATCTTAGTGGAGTTGATTTAATAGTACCAGATATTACTCTCATAGTGTAATTTAGTTGAACATCAATCTTGTTGACATGAGCGCTATTTAGCCATACCGGTGCGCAGTATTCAGCGGCAGAATACACCAGGGCCAGTGAGGAGGTTCGAAGTGTATCCGCAGTGGCACCCCATGTCGTTCCAGCAAACTTTGTTATTATGTTGTTACGGGTTCTCACTTTGGCAGCTACATTCGTAAGATGGGTTTTGAACGTCAGTGATCTGCCGAGCGTTACACCCAGGTATTTAGGGTTGTTATTATGTTTCAAAGTCTCGCCATTGAAGGTGATGCTAAGGGTGTCATTCGAAAGCTGATTTGTGAGATGGAAGAGGCTTGTCTCAGTTTTGTTTGTATTAGGGCGAAGTCGCCATTGTTTAAAGTAGTCGCAGAGAACCCTTAAGTCTTCGGTAAGCGCCCTTTCTCCAACATCTTTGGCTTGGTTTTGAAATGCGATAGCCAGGTCATCTGCGTAAGCAAATTTTTTTGATTTTGTCTCTGGAAGATCGGCTGATCTATACACCCGATAGACGATTATTTCTGACCATTGATCGTCGATTACGGGAAACGGGTACATTACAACCGCAAGTTGCTGGTAATAATGGTCATCCAATAATGGATCCAACGGATGAAGACATTTTAGAATTCATTGAAGAAGTCCCTGGAACAAATACAAGGGTAATAGCTGTTCAACTAAATGTTCCTCACCTAAGGGTTTGGAGGTGTTTAAAGGATCACCTGCTTAAACCCTATTAATTAACAACGGTTCCAGAGTTAATGGTTGAAGATTATCTTAAAAGAATTAGATTTTGCGATTGGTCGTTAACGGAAAATATTTGAAATAATAATTTTATTATAAATATTTTGTTTACCGACGAGGCTACCTTCAGTAGAAATAGAATAACAAACCATCATAACGAGCACATTTGGGCCGACGAAAATCCTCACGCCAAAAAAACGACTCATCACCAAAGGTCTTTCAAAGTTAATGTTTGGGCAGGAATTGTGGATAACAATCTAATAGACCCAGTATTTCTTCCCAACAATTTAAATGGTGATAATTATTTGCAGTTCTCGGCAAACGATTTACAAGAGTATTTGGAAGAAGTGAATATTGCAATAGGGCAAAATATGTTTGCCTTCACCGCATTATAGTAATGAATTCCGGGAATACCTTTGCAGGCAGTATCCTGGTCGGTGGATTGAAAGGGGTCATGACGCACCTATTTCTTGGCCACCCAGAAGTCCAGGTCTTAACCCCATGGACTTTTGCTTTTGGGGGTTGATGAAAGAGAAGCTGCAAATCAATTTCGTTAGAAAAATATAAAGAAAGTTGGGATCATTTTGAACATTTATTGTAATATCATATTTATAAAGGTTATAGACATTTTTTGTACTTGTTAATTCATTTAAGCAATTTATTTAGTTGCACGTAATTTTTTAAAGATTAATAAAAGGGCAGTAACTCAATAAAAACTGTTTTTTGAAAAAAGTGATAAGAGGCAAAAAAAATTAAACATAATGGGTTAAACTAATAATGCCACAAAATTCATTTGATTTAAACATACTCAAAAGTTTGGGGGGATTTAGGGCTGCACACCCCCTTTTTATTTTGTAACGTCAAAGGGCTGCAACTTTTTTTGTGTACACTTTTTTACCAAGATAAGTTGAATTCAATAAATTTATTTTTGTTCCCAGCATGCGTGATTTAATTTATGACATTTCTTTTTAAAACACCCTGTATTAGGAGCAATTTTTGTATTTGGAAACTACTATTTTATGAAGAGGCGGTTAATTTGAATTTTTACAAGTATAAATCCATAAATTATTTGCAGAGATTTTCACAAAAAACTATTCTTCTGGACTATTTATTACTTATTAGTAACATATGATTATAAAGCTATTATGTGTCACCATTATGTGCACTTAAATGTGCAAAATTTTAATCAAATCGGTTTGTTGGTTTGTGTTAATTGATAAATATTTCAGTTTTTCCAACACTTCCTGCTCCCTACGGTATACTTCTACAGCTATTTTAGCAAAGAGCAATAGATTTTCGAATATTAAAGCTATAGAGAAAAGTGAAAAAACAAATTACCTTCGCAAAAGGTCTTTAAATAAGTCATTAATAGAATAACTTTGTAATCTTTTCCCCGTTTATTTCTGATTTTGAAAGAAGGTCCTGTCCTCTAAAATTTCGTCTAAAAGACATTGACCTTAAGGGCACTACACGATGATCTATTCACGGCAATTTACCTAGTTGAATAACTCGTTGGAGCGGAGTCTGTCTCCGGCGATTTACAACTAGCATTCATATAGCAAATTGATTATCTCGTGGCGTCTACGTCATATTTGCGCGCAGGGCAAAGTCCGACAGGAGCTGTATAAGTGAATTGTAAAAACATGGGTTTAAACGTAGTACAGTGGAATTTCTAATTGAATTGGGAACAAACTTAAGTTAGCGGAATTAATTTATTTAAACCTTATTTATATGTTTTTGAGAAAAATATTAATATTTTTGTAGAAAAAATTTGATTGCAATTATCGTAATTAATTAATGTAAAACGTATTTGGATGTAACTTGCATATTTTATGGAAAAAATATTCTTTTGTATAACATTTAAATATAGTTTTAAGAAAAT
The DNA here is from genome assembly GCA_918026665.1 of Diabrotica balteata. NCBI lineage: Eukaryota > Metazoa > Arthropoda > Insecta > Coleoptera > Chrysomelidae > Diabrotica > Diabrotica balteata. The sequence continues at coordinate 16,755,252 of OU898281.1, read as the reverse complement.
ACAATTTGTTATAACAACAAGTATTATGCAGTTCTGTAACAAATGGTTGTTTGTGGCATGAAGCAAGTGTGTTTATATAAATGTTTTTATTGTTGTATTTGACCACAGTATATTTTGTCTATAGCTATAGACTCATCATATGTTTGTGTCATGGTAACATTTTTTCTTCATTATAACACATATATTTTAGCAGTGATAACATGCTCAAATTAATAACGTAACAAATAATTGCTATGCTAGTTAACACTAAGTGATTTAGAAAAAACGTTTTAAACTAGCTTGTTCTAGTAATGCAACTTGACTTTAATTTTGTATAATACGATTAATGTTTCGACTAGCTGTATTCACTGATATTCTTGAAAATAAATACTGATAATAAGTTCTCCTAACATAAATCTGTAATTATAAAAAAAATTAGACTTTGCGTTAAGTTACCAAAGACAGCACATAAAATATGTTAGTTCAACAAATACGTCTCCTGAAAGAACAAATCAACAACAGTGATTCAGTTATTATAACACTGAGTAGAAAACTTTTATTAGATATTACTCATTCGTTATAAATAACTTTGTACAAATAACAATGTAAATAAAAATATATTTACCGCAAATAGAAAATTGTTAAACTCTTCAATAAACTGTTAATTCAAAAAAGTTTTTATATTTAATACCTAACTTACACACTAACTTTACTAGACACTTAGTACCTAACTACACACTATTTTTACTAGACTAATTATTAAACGTGTAGAAGCGATCCGTTTGCTTCGGTTGATAGAAAATTTGTGGCAATGCTTTTAGATCCGTTAGTAACCACGACCGTCAGACGAATATCGGCCGTTGGCGCACGATGACGTACACGCCACGAGATAATCCACAGGCTTTAATAGTCTAGACGAAGAGAAATCGATACTGAGGAGTCGCTGCACTTCGGAACCGACTCGAAATTTTCTCCGCATTCAATTCCTACTTCCAATCGAAAAAATCTTATTTTAACGGCAGCCAGGGAAAACGAAATGAAGTAGTAGTCGTCATACGGTATAGAATTAAGGAAGAGATGGAATGGAGCGAAGGAAAAAATTAAATCAGGCAGTCTATTTCTTGGAATAAATGCGGATACTTGAATTTTCGATACATTGGGACTGTATGCCGTGCCGTATGGATAGCAGAATCGAAATAAATATGCAAAATTCCAAAATATTTCTCCATAAAGGATAATTTTTTTCCGTATCTATAAAATATCGCTTCAGGTACGTATTTTCGATGTAGTTTTGTTAGTCTTCGATGAATGTTTAGGTTTTCTTATAGACAGTACATATCGCACATATAACAGAAATATTGTTTTATTCGACAGACAGTTGAGTAATAATGAATAATTTTTATTTTCATAAATTCTTAAAATTCAATCAATTGTTCTGTGATAAAAATCTGAATACTGAGCTGAGACAGAGGTTTGTTGAATATTATGTCTGGTGCCAACTACTGTACGGGGTAGAAATATGGACGTTAAAAGCGCAAATAGTTATGAAGCTTAAAGCCTTTGAACTTTGGATATACCGAAGAATGTTGAGAATTCCATGGACTGCCAGGGTCACCAATGGGGAAGTGCTGAGAAGGATAGGTGGAGGAAGGAGCTGGGGAAGGAGACAAAAAATTGTTGAGAACAATAAAAGTACGCAAGACTGCATACCTTAGACACATACTGAGGAATGATAAATATAGTCTTCTGCAGGTCATCATGCAGGGTAGAGTCGATGGCAAAAAGGGAATAGGTAGAAAGAGGAAGTCATGGCTGCAAAATATTCGAGACTGGACAAACATGACTGTAGATAAATTATTCCACGTTGCAAAAGACAGCGAAACTTTTAGAAATGTGGTCGCCAACCTCCCTTAATGGGGACGGCATAGGAAGAAGAAGACTTATACCTATTATTCTTCCTGTAACATTTGCTTTATCATCATCACGGTGCTACAGTTCTTAAAGGGCCATGAACTTTATGCGCCATTCAGCTCTGTGCCTGGTTTGGGGTTTTGCGTTGTCATCACCGATTTTCCTCCCAGCATCTTGTGTTACGCCGTTTGTAACTTGGCTCTCGCTATCTTCTTATTCTCACCGGTTGCGCTATAACTAACTAGTGGTATAACTATAATATACTTGAAGAGAAAATTCTGTACTGGCGTTATATTACTTTTGTCTCTATGGTAAAATGCTGAGGTGAGCGTCACGGAATTACCGCCACGAGAAGGAATCACGATAGCGTTGCGAAATAGCGGTTCTTTAAATCGATACACTACTTTCGATTAATTTGTTTCTGATCATCATATAATTAATGATTGCATGAATAATGTAAATATCCTAAAAGAAAATATCGTAGAAGCTATTCGAGAGACTCAAGTAAAGTGCTGCCGTCAATGAAAAGACGTTAATATGAAAAAATAACCATTAAAACAAAGCAACTAATGGAAACTAGAAGAGAAATCAAAGACAACGAAAGCATTGACGAAGAAAAACTACAAAAAATAAATAAAGAAGTATAAGGAAAGATTTAAGAATGAAAAGGTTCACCGAATCACAGAAGAAAATAAAAGTCTGAAAGTCCCGAGAAGACGGCTAAGCAATGGAAAATGTGAAATACACAAACTAAAGAACAAAGAAGGAGTCCCTATATCAAATAGAAAAGAAATACTACACGTAGTTATAAACTTCTATCAAGCACTATACACAAGTCAAACAGAAGACCAAATGAACTTGGAAGCCGCTGCATCACGCAAAATCATTAACCAGGGTTCAGATCTCGTGTCAGAGATCACACTAAGCAAAACCCAAGACGCAATGAAAAAAATGAAAAACAACAAAGCACCAGGAAAAGATTGAGTCGTAGTAGAAGCTATAAAGATGGGCAAATGTGTCATCAACCAAATAGAATATTTGTTTAACCTTTGTGTACCAGATTGTTGCATACCGGAAACATAGAACAATGCAGTAACAATTTTATTACACAAGAAAGAGCACAGGGTGTAACTAAATACTATAGACCTATCAGCTTATTGAAGCACATCTATAAAATTTTTACCCGAATAATTACGACAAGACTAGAAAAAAAAGTTTTTCTCCGAGAACAAGCTGGCTTCCGCTCAAAATTCGGAACAAACAATCACCTTCAAACAGTAAAAACCTTAACAGAAAAATCGATAGAATATAACAGATCACTGGTACTTATCTTCGTAGACTTTAACAAAGCCTTTGATACCATGGAATTAGACAGCATTATAACTGCTCTGAACAATAGTCTTCTTAAGGTACCTTCTCCATTACTGAAGGTTGGCTATTACTTTAGCAAATTGCTCTCTATCTTGAGCTGTTCTTAGTATCGAATGTGTGTCCAACCTGTCCAGTCTCTTACGTTCTTCAACCAGGAGCATTTTCTTCTTCCTGGACCTCTTCTTCCTTGAACAATAGTAGAATAGAGTATCGGCTTAAAAAATTAGTACAAATATTGTACCAAAACGCCACAATACGCAAAGATATTCATATAAAGCGCGGTGTGACGATATAGTACTTATTACCGAAGATCTGCGTGAAGCACAACAAATGCTACAACAATTAGAAAACGTGTCTTTAACAATAGGTCAAAAAATAAACATCGGTAAGACCAAATTTATAACAAATTTGGTTTCCAGCGAACACCTAACCATCCAAAATCAAGTGGTAGAATTGACAGAAAAGTACATATATATCTCGGTCATGAAATTAGAATTAGCAAAGATAATCAGACCTGTCAATTTCAACGACGAATAACACTTGCTTGGGCAGCGTATGGTTCACTAAGAGACATCTTTAAGAGTAACAATCCGATAGATATGAAACGGAAGACATTTGACCAGTGCATTCTTCCTATTACGACATACGGAGCAGAAACTCACTCTCACAAAATCAACAGCACTAAAAATGCGAGTGGCACAAAGGCGCATGGAAAAATCCATTCTCAGCGTGACAAAAAGACAAAATAGGGAACCAAGACCTAAGGAAAAGAACAAGTATCTTTGATTTCGTCGAACGTAAAGCCAAGCTGAAATTAAAGTGGGCAGGTTACATAGCGAGACTAAAGACTCAAGATGGACCAGAAAATACTTCGACTGTTACTTTAAATTTTTTAGTTATATTATAGTGGTTATTGGTATAAGGTAACTGATTTTTCTGTCAGACTGAGGTAATGTGACTCTATTGCAGCCGTAAATCTTGTATTATATGTCTATGGTCTCTTGCATATTAAATAAAAATAAAATGAAAGGTTATATATGTATTCTTAAACTAAATTTTACATTCTCAAGAATATTAGTTATATAAAAATATATCAATCAAATATCATTTTACATAAGTTTATACCTTAGCTACCACAGCCATATATCCATTAATAAAGAACAAGGGGTCTTCTTGACGACTCTCAAATTGTCTACATGGTTTTCTATCAGAAAATGGATTTCTACGTGCTTCAACTAACACCTTTACTTCAGTTTTGGCATAATTCTTAACCTCTTCAATATCCTTTCCAAAATCCTTTCCTTCTTCCAAAACATAAGCAGTTAATATCAAAGAAATATTTTTATTAAAAATCATGTATTCAAAGCTTTCTTTCCACAACTATTCAGAAATATTGTCATACCCAGATAAACAATTTTCTACTTTAATAGCATGTATACCACACTTCTTCTTCTTCTTAAGCTGCCGTGCATTTCTGCGTAGGCGTCCACAGTACATCGTATTGTCAGGTGAGATGTTAAATAGTCAGTATTAAATAATTCTGTTTTTAGCAGCATTGCGAAGCATTTCATAGCTGTGGATTTCTGTCCATTGTCGAATATTGCGCAGCCATGACATTTTTTTACGTCCCAGACCTCTCCTACCCTCTATCTTCCCTTCCAGTATCAGTTGCTGAAAAGTGTATCTCTCTCCACGTAATATGGGCTCCAAGTATGCAGTCTTCTTACTTTTTACATAACTAAAAAGTTCTCTATCCTGTAAGCCCGCTCTTCTGAGTACTTCCTCATTTCTAACCCTGTCCGTCCATGATATTTTAAGCATTCGACATAGGCAACACATTTCAAACACTTCAAGTTTGTAAATGGAACTGGCGTTTAACGTCCATACTTCCATTCCGTACAAGAAAACAGGCCACACGTATAGTACTTGCTAGCACTCTTGACCATGTAGCTGCGCGAAGGCGGAGTCAAAATTAACGTAAAGGCAGAAAGATTCTATTGTAAGTGGAATTATACTAACCAAACTAAAACGTTCTACCTTCGACTGGAACCTCGAAATTGTCGAAATAATTACAGTGTTGGACTGAGTAATACATTAAAAAATTGCACGGTGCATAACCAAAATGGTTTTTATGTGCATTTCGTTTATATTTTCAATTATTTTTGTTCAAATTTTTTTAAAAACGGTCTTTAATTTGGTATTTTAAACTCAACTTTCGGCATTAAACGTGGAAAAAGCCCTATTATTTATTGCAAAATTATTGTTTATAAGTTTATATTTTCAATTTCTTATTTTAAGTTGAGACATATAACTAATATTATGAGATGAATTAATTTAATAATTTATTTTTAAAATTTCTAAACAGTTGTACCTACTTACAAATTATTTACAAATTAACTATTTTTTTTATTGTGTATTTCGGACGATAAAATAAACGATATTCAAAAAAGGGTACAGCGAATAATTTGATTTAGTGATAATTTGTTTACTGATTTGTTGAATGCTAATGATTGATTTATAATTTGTTTGGAAATATCCATACGTCATATCTACCAGAAATCAGAGATTACTAGGAATTGCAATGAGGTTAGATAAGAACAATTAGAAACAATAGAACAATAATTAGGTTCTACCTACCTATACGTGGATTTCCTTTTAGTAATTAGTTGGACTTAGTTATAAACCTGAATTCTTTAAAAGGTTGCTGCTGTGGAGATACATTTTATCAGTGTAGATAACATCATAACCCTCAGCTCTATATTTTTTTTAGATATTTTGTTCGTTTGGCTCGAATATCCGTTTTTTCCATGAGTATTTTTCGGTTGTCATTTGTTTTTTGCCATTTAAAACCTAATTTCTTCAACACTTTTCTGAACGACGATAGTTTACCTTGGAAATTAATCTCACTCTTAACAGCGTTGTGAACAGCTGACATTGTAGGCCTGCTGCCAGGAATCATTGCAAAAGTATGCACTGTGTTTCTTATAATTTCTCCCTCATAACCATCGACGTTGGTTTTCGGTTTGGCTGATTAATCTTTTTTCTGGGAGATTTATTAAAGACCTTTCCCGAGCTGCCTGAAGGAGATGAAAAATCGGAAACTCTCTCTCCTTCTTTAATGATTCTTTGGACGCTACTTTTAGAAATTTCAGTGGTTTCCACAACCATATTTAAAACCGTAGATTTTGTGTTGCTTTTTCTTGCTCCTTTTTTAAAAACTATACACATTGTAAACAATATGTCGGTCCTGACTGTGAATAACACGTTGTTATTAATTGTGATGGCACTGTGAAGAAAATGAAAATATAAGAATATTTAAAAAAACAAAGATTTCAAAAAAATATAAACTCAAATCAACATAAATCGTAACATATGAAGTAGTTTAAAAAAAAAAGATTTGAAAAAAGAAATGAAAAAATTTTATTAAAATTTCCTTAATGCGCTCCTATGTATTTTAATTTTTGATAAAGTACCTAGACCGCTTTTAATAAATTTGAATACGCAACAGGTAAAAGGGAGAAAACACACAAACTTATTGAAGTTAACACCTCAAAGTCAGAAACACAACTAAAAATTTTCAAGTCGATATTTTCACGTTGCATAGTACAGTGCGTTTCGCATGGAAGTGGAAACTGAACCAAATTTCGTCTACTGCGCCGTAGTCAAGAGTGATTGCACGGACTATAACACTTAAGCATCTTGTATCGGAGGTTGAAGTCCAATTTGCGAATAGATAGAAACTTACTAAGCCTCAAAAAAGCATTTCTGGCTTGTTCAACTCTGCTCTTTATTTCATTCTCGGGGTCCCAACCCTCGTTCAGCAAACAACCCAAGTATTTAAATTGCCTGACCTGTTCGATTTCTTCTCCAGAGACATATACCTTTGCGTTGGGGTAATCATTTCTACTTATAATCATTGTTTTTGTCTTCTTGATATTTATTTTCAAACCCCGAGCTTCACTTACAAGAGTTAGATCATTTAAAAGGCATTGAAGATTTTCGATGTTATCTGCCACTATGGCTGTATGATCGGCATACCTGATGTTATTAATAAATATGCCGTTAACTTTAATACCCTTATTAGAGTCTGCCACTGCTTCTGCGAAGGCTTTTTCTACGTATAAACTGAACAGCATTGGAGACAGTATACAACCTTGCCTTACTCCTTTTTTAATGGAGAAATCTTCTGTTTCGTTGAAATTTTGAAGACGTACTTTGAAGCACTACATAATTGAAAAGTAAATTTATCAGTTGAACCAATATGCTTTAGGTTCAAACAGCAGACCTGTGTGTCAAATTCTATCAAATCTTAACTTAGGTGTAAAAAGACTAATGTATAAGATTTTTTCCTCCCAACACAAGTTTATTTTATGGCTTCTTCTATGCATTTGCTGAACAGCTGATTGCAATAATCAGAAACTAAATTGGTCTGGTATATCTATTCTATTATATTTTAGCGAAAATAAGTTTATTTTATTTTTATCTTTTCCACCCCCTCTATTGTAAAGTTGCTTATAAGTGAATGCCAAAGTGCAATCTTTTTTGTACAAAATTGTATTTTATTGACCTTTTTTCTCAGTACAAATAATTAGTAATAACTTTCACTATTGAAGTTAAAGTCAGTATGTGGTACAATGTATAAAACGTTAAAAATTAAAACATTCGTTGGGCACCGAAGCATTAAGTCAACCTTTTGTTAGCCGTATACTATTATATCAACTCTCGTCCATCAGTTGGTGTGATGGTTGGTGTGGGTTTATGGGTATGAAGAAAAACGTCATGGGACCAACGGATGTCGGACACTGCAACGGCACTTCCGGTGGAATTATATAAACGTAAAACAGATGTTAGGTCGTGTAAACTGTAGAATACTACGGCTTTTAGATGAATTAATAAGTAAGCTAGTATTGTGTTTGTTATTAAAATAATTCGAGGACGATGATCTTTCAATAAATAATAAACTTATATGTTGTTAAACAACACACCGACTAAACCTTCATCACAAATTTGCTAGGGAACATAATAGGATAATATGTAAAGATTTCTTTAACAGAAAATATAATATAATGAAAGTAAATTTTTTTAGTACTTCTGTGTAAATCTATTGCTATTCTCGTAGCCTTCCGTTATGTGCGGATCTTCTTTCTATTACTCTTGCATATTATGTATACCTATAGACGAAAAAGTTTTGATCAGTTTTTTTGTTCCAAAGGCTAGCTTGATTAAATAAACTGCTGATTTTGCCTTGGACCATGGGCCCCTTTTGTACTGTCATCGTAACGTGGTATGTGAATGTGAGTCTCTTGTCCATAATGACTCCTAGATACTTTGCTTCATTTGACCATCCGATATCTCGAATTGTTCTTTTGGTTCGGTTTTTAGTGGCCGCTGCCGTTTTTTTTTTGAGAGTTATTCTAAAAGGGAAATCACATTTTGAAGAACGATGCCTCAAGGCGAGCGATGATGCCTTTTTCTGATAAAGCTACAATATTATCTAGATTTTATTAGATATTTGCTGACGTTTGTTTTTTTGGTCTTCTGTATTTTCATCTATGGAATACTTAATGTCTCTAGCAGCATCCGGTTTGGTTGTACTTCAAGCTCAGCGAATTTTATTCTGACTTTTTCGTCTATTGACTGAAGTACCCTTACTTACTTAAGAACTCTAAACAGGTGTTAAGCTACGTATCTGGGCACATTTGCAGCTTCTCTTAAGCATTGGTATGTAGCACAACTTTTAAATAGCGTATAAATATTAACACCGATACAACGTTGCCCTGTTTAAATGTGATCAAAACAATATGAAAGTTATGAAGGTTATAAAGTTACCAGAAGGAAGAGAAATGTAAGCATTAATGGATTTTTGTTTGTATAATTTATATCAAAATTTAAAGTTTTGTGTTGATCTCAAGAACTGAAAGAGTAACTAATCAATAGTAAATAACTATAAATATAAAAAAATCTTTTTTCCTCCCAACCCAACTTACCGATTATAAAAGGAAAATTATTTTCATACCGAAAATCCTTTATTCTCTTCCATAAAAGGATTGAAAATAACAAAAAATATTTTGAAATCCTCTCAGATAATAAGCAAAAAAGAAGAATACGAAAGTTGTTTTCCAATTGAAAATTATTGTATAATTACAGCGTCTCATTATAAAATCTGCTTGTTATCAAAACTCTCCCGAGGGCACAATTTTCAAGAGAACTTACGGATCGATAATGTTCATAAAAGAAATAAAGAGCTGTACCTTCCCTAATAAAAACTGAAATATAATTATTTTTCGTCTCTTTGTGTTAACAAAATGTTCGGTACATTAAGAACGTGTACGCTTCCGACAATTTTGCACCATCGCAATAAAGCTGAGTAAAAAAATGAGAATTTGAAATTTCGAACAGTTTTGCTATAGAAGATATTACTTGTTATAAGTGATGTATTGGACAGTTACTTAATGACAATTTATTTTATTTGACAATAAAACACTAAAAACTTTTGTTTTCAACACTTTCACACAATTTTTTATAATTTATTACCATTACAGCTGTTTCGGCAGTTTGCCTTTCTCAAGTGATCTATTTTTGGTACGCGTTTCAGAATTATATCTGTATTTTTTAATTTGTTAATTTCCATATATTCTAATAGAGATAACTTAAGGCCTTTTCTTTTGGCTCTTGTTATTCTTAATATATTTACTTAATTTGTTGTTAGCTCTAAAACCTGCTGGAAAAAACTGTAGGTAATGATACTTAATTTTGTGGAAATGTTGAAATCAAAAGTTAGTTAATTACTACTAGTTTTTCTGCTATTTCTAGTACCATGACCATTATCTCTTCTTCTTCTATTCATCTCTTCTTCTTCTGCTAGAAACATGTTTATTTTGGATTTTACCCTTTGTGATAAGACGCTAAAGATTCATATTTTTATTATATTGACCAGTTCTGATGTTTGGTTCAGCCGTCTAGGAACCTACTCATTCCTGACTCTTAACCCAGATTATCTTTAGTAGTCATTTATATACACACATCTAAGAAGCTTCTAAGTCTTTAAGCATGATTCTAGCTTCTACTCCATATAGTAGTACTGGACAGATATCTTTCTTTAATTATAACTCTCTTTGTGAAGTATGGGGCGCTTATGCGTTTTTTGACCAAAAGTATAAGATTACTAACTGGATGGATAAGCGCATTATCTTTCTTGTTCATTCTCTAGATAAACTGTGTATTAGTTCCTTCTATCATTATCTTCTATTGCTTTCTCTGTCTCTTGCTTCGCCCCATCTTAGTCAATTTTTTTCGGGTTCTCTAGTTGTAGTTCTTTTTTAGCTATTGTCTGGACTTTCTTTTTTCCTTGTGCCTTCTGGTTGGTATTCAAATGCTTTTTGATCTTTCCTCAACGTAGGACCAATCAATGTCCATGTTTTTCCTTTATTATAGTAGATATGTTAATTTATTTTGTCCTTTCCCATAGTTGCCTTCTGTTGTCGTCATTAGGTTCTTAAATATTTCCTCTAAATACAAGTTAAGAAGTAGAGGTGAGAGTATACAACATTCTCACTCTTCTTTCCATATGTATTTAAATCTTAGTCATGTTACTTGAAGTCAATATAGATTTGGAATTATTCGTCTAAGTCTAGCTTCCATCTAATTTAGCTGTTCTTGCAAAATTTCTTTTTGATATCTCTCTATCTCTGTATCCATACGTATGTACTAAGCAGGGCTTTTCTCGTACCTAAGCCACTCCTAAATTTAAGTATTACTACTTCTACCTTCTAATATCTTTAATGTATTTGAGTACGTATTACTTGCTCTGTATAAAGAAAATAAAGTGTCCATTAAACTGGGAATAAGAATCATTGCAGAGTTCATCACAACAAAAGGGCTACTACAGTGGTTGTTCCACATCTCCAACCCTATTCAAAATATACTTAGAGAAAGGCTTGACTACATGGAAAAGAAAATGCGAAGGCATGGGAGTACCGGTACGGAACGCATACCTATATACGTTAAGCTTTGCAGGCGATCAAGTAGTGATTGCACAAGACCAAGACGACCTCAGCTACATGATGAAGAAACTACAAGAAGAATATACCAAGGCTGGTGTAGATGTTATCTTCGCAAAAATAGAGTACCTATCTACAAGTGAAGAAGACATACAGATTGACGACAACGTAACAATCAAAGAAAAGGATAAATTCAAATACTTGGGGTTTATAATCACGAAAAAGGCAACAGCAGAAATTACACAAAGATTAGGACAAGTGGGAAGAGCAATCCGATAACTTAACTCAGTATGGTGGGATAGACACCTAAATATGAAGACAAAAACACAGATTTATAAAACATTAGTGTGAAGACCAGAGATGGAATGTCTGCGAAGATGCTGCAGAGTAACAAAAATGGATAGAAGTAATGACGAAATAAAGAAAAGAACATTAATAGAAACAGACATATTAACATAAATAGAACAAAGAAGACTAAAGTGGTATGGACATGTAAGAAGAACTAGCGACAGCATATGGATAAAGAGAATAATCAAATAGAGCCCCATAGAAAGAAGGAAAAGAGCACGACCCCGAATATCCTGGAGCAACGAAATAGACGACGCCATGAGTAAGAGAGGCCTAATCGATGGACGATGGAGAATTGGACAACAGAGAGAGATGGAAACGGTTGAGCGAGGAAAGGCAGTGAATACTGTAGAATCCCAGAATGTATATATATGTAAATTTTAAATATTGGGTTTGCAGGAATAAAAAATGAAACGTGTACTCTTCTAAATTTTTATTCCAAGCTTTCGGACATTGGTTATGTCTTTTATCAGGGAGAAACTTAATGAGGTTGTATCATCAATGATTTTCTATACTGTTGATAAAATTTATCACAGTCTGTCATATTTTTTAAGCATAAAACCTATTCTTATATTTAAAATTTCTACAAAACACTTAATCATAATACACACATTCATGACATGTTTATTCTTAATTTTATTGTATCGTCTTATTGTATGTATTATATATATATATATATATACAGTGTAGGAAAAATTTTATGGTCGGTATGGACCTTACGTGAGATGGAGTGAGAAACAGCTGTTTAAAAAGAGAGAGGTATATTAGGTACGCCCTTTATATCGCCGAATGGAAATATTAAAAAAGGGGAAATTCAACGTTGCCAAACTTATTGGTTTTATTTGACCTGTTGTCTTTTTTTGCATTTGAACAATGTTCTATCAAGAAGATAAAATGCTCAAGATAATCAAATTTGGGCGAAATTGATTTAAATGGCAGGTTACTGTTTTTTTTATTGGGAATATGCCACAAGTTTTCTTTACAATAATTGTAATATAACATTTTGATTTCCATTTCGGAAATCGTTTTATATAAATAAAATTTATTAATGTTTCGTATTTTAAGTACGATTTCCGAACTAAAAATCTAAACATCAAAATAATTTCCCAATATGAAATAATAAACAATTAAACATGCATACAATAACGCCAAATTAAAAAATATTCATAAACTAATTTATTTGGCAACGTCTAGTCTAGATAGTCGTCTGGTCACGTCTGGTGAAAAGATCGAGTAACGAGAAGTAGAGGTGGGTCGTGCTAGTTTATCGTTAAGAGCGTAGGAGCAAAATTTCGGACCAGTTTTTTAAATGCATTCATTTTTTTCGAATCCTGAGAAAACTAATAAATATTTTTTAAAAAATTAAACGCAGAATGAAACAATACATTATTACCGAGAGCTGAAAGTCCCTGAAAACTTCTATAATGTTTATTTTAATAAGTTATAGGGATGAAAAAAAAAACAAAATTTAGTGTGATTTTTAATTTCAAATATCTCATTAAAAAAACATTTTGTTTATTCTAAGGGACCTTCGGCCCTCGGTAATAATGTAATCTTTCATTCTGCATTTAAATTTTTCAAAAATATTTGTTAGTTTTCTCAGGATTCCAAAAAAATTTAAATTTTTTTGAATGCTAAAAAGCATTTAAAAATTTTAATTTTCATAAACAAGTAACTATGATTGTTTAAAAGTAGTTTCAAGTAAGATAGTACCTACATAAACAAACATAACGGCTATTATCGTTTATGTGTATATCTTTTGAAGTGAAAGAAACTACCTAATGATATATTTATTATAACTTGAAAAATAAACTAAACAATCATCATTATAACGGGGGTCCTACGGCGATTGCCGCTTCCCGCATTTCAGCCTCCATCTTTTCCTATCTCCCCAATCTCCCTCTTCTAAGCCTCTAGATTGCATTGTTTTTGTAATTTCTCTTCTCCAGGAATTTGGTGGTCTTCCCCTTTTCCTTCTTTCTGGCGGAACATACATTAAGGCTTTCTTTGGCCACCGCTCCTCCTCCATTCTCATCACGTGACCATACCATTGTAATTGCCTTCCTTGTATTCTATCTGAAAGAGTATCTCTAATTCCTGTACGGTTTCGTATTTCCTCATTCCTGATTCTTTCCATTCTCGATACTCGACATGACCTTCTAAGATAATCCATTTCCACAACGTCTACTTTATCTCGTTCATTCTTTGTCATCGTCCAACATTCGGCACCATATGTGGTAATTGGTTCTACAATTGCTCTGTATACGCGAAGTTTGGTATGCATCTTTATTTTATTAGACCACAGTAATGAATTCAGTATTCGGATGCATTTTTTCCCTTGGGTTATTCGGTTTTGTACATCTATCTTAACTCTGCCATCTGCTGATATGATGCTTCTGCTAAATCTTTTTGCTAAACCCGATATTATTAATTGTACTGTGTCATATACTATGGATGTAAGTATGCCGTTTGCTAAAATTTTATTGCAAGATTCTTGCAGGCAGCGTACCATAACAATCACTGAACTAGCATTCAAGTATTTTTGGTCACTCATTGTACTTGTTATTTCTTTAAACGGCCGTAAAATTTGGGAAAGTTGAGAACAAATAATCCAGTGTTCTTTATTTAGATTAGGTTTAAGTCTAAGTCTGTATTATTTAATACCAATGTGGAACGGGTTGCCTCTTCTAACTCGGTCATTCTTTTTAACATGTAATAGGTGAAGTTCTTCCTAGTTTCCACGTCTTGGATTGGCCGTTTGGGAACTGTGTTCTGTTGTAATTAATACTTTAAAAGCCTTTCTGAAGATAAGGTACTGTTTTGAAATGTGTTTTTTTGCAGAATTGTCGAAAAAAGGACTTTTTATTTTATCTATTTGTACACGACAGCATTTAAGTGCGTCCCCCACCAATAAATTTAATCATCATCATAAATCACAATCATCATAAAACAAAACATATTTAATAGCTTTGACCATATTTTAGGAATTATCAGTTACTGCAAAATTTACTTTTCGTTTTAGACCCGACTGATTAATGATTTCAGTAATCGCTGTTTTCTGGATTATGGTTTCCAGAAAAATGGCAGCAGCCTAATAAAAAAGTTTTGAATACTAAATTTTCGGTTAAATATTGTCGTGTTAATGCGAAGTAACTCTCAGTTACTCCAGATGTCCAGAGGTCAGTAGTAATACAGATATTTTCTACTTCTTTAACAACTTGCGATCTAATAAATTGCTCACTTTTGACATAACATTCCTGAAGTAATGAACCTGACAAAGTTTTTCTTGTTGGCGGTTTATATCCAGGAATCCACCCTGCAAACTTTTTAAAAGCTGGTTCTTTAACTATGGAAAACGGATGAAACGAAAAGTTTAGTAAATCTTGAAAATCAATCAGTCCAAGAAAAAGAAACTGATAAAGATGACTTAAGTCCATGGTGTATTTTTGATGAATTAATTGGACATGACTCATCTAAACATACACCTGTATCGAGAGGTATAAAAGAAGTCGACATGTAATTGTCTGATGATATATTACCCACAAACAATTTCGAACGGAGATTGTCCATTACCGTGGTGAAAAAACCATCGCCATGTATATCGTAACTTAACCACTATATTCATAAAATGTTGTAGTATTGTAACAAAATCTTTTCCTTGTGAACACATGTTTAACATCTGGTATAATTTTAAATAAAAGAAGAACGCGATTAACAAGAAAAGTGGAAAAACTTATGTTTTTAAATGTCAATTTAGACGATTCGCGATTTAATAATGTGTAATAAATGTAACTATTTAAGCACCATTTGTATTATTGAATTTATTTTTCAAGTTACAATAAATATATCCTTCGTTAGGTTCTTTTATTTCAATACTTATACACATAAACGATAATAGCTAATATGTTTGTGTACTCGCTAATTTGAATACTGGTAAACAATCAACTAGTTACAGTTTACGAAAAACGGTTCCGATAAAAATTAAAAAAACGAGAAGACCCACCTCTAGTTTTTTAGGTATATTAGGATCGGAACCAGAGAATATCTGATCGGAACTAATCGTCTCACCAATGGACAATGGCCAGTGAGTGTTAAAATGATTTTAGGAGGGGAGACGAAGGGGAAATATGATTGTTATCTTTGTCTAATTCGTTGAAAATATGATTTTATATCTGCGTTAGATATCCTGTTAAATTTTACCATACCGACCTTAAAATTTTACCTACACTGTATATATATATATATATATATATATATATATATATATATATATTGCTATGATGTTTTGTTTGTGTATGAGTAATGAGTGTTTTAAAATAACATATATAAGTATAGGGTTTTTATCGCGGTTCTCAAAGAATTAGTTTGTAGGTACTTTGTTAAATTATCTTTATTATGAATATTATGAAACATACATATATATCTAATATAGACAACATAAATTTAGAACAACCTATCTTAAAATTGAAATTCTTACAATAATTAAATTATATTAACACATTTTGGTACCTTTCTGTCACTGAATGCCTAAATGAAACTGTTTTCCAAAATAAAAGGTTTAATCACCACTCAATATCTTCGTTATCAGCCTCGGTTATCCTTGTTTTTGTGAAATTGCTTTTTCCAAATACACCACAATGTTCTAATTATCAGCTTCCACCAGTTTAAAATATTTTTCTTCTTAATAGCATTTATAAATGGGCAAAATATTCTTTCTTGTTTATTCTTCTTTTTAATAATCTTCTTTCTTATAATCTTATTTTTTCTTCTTCCAATCTCCAATCACCATATAAATATTATAATTTTAACTTCTTCTAATCTCCAATCAATACTCTCTTAATACAATTTTTTTCAATCTCCATGTTATACACTTTTAATACTATAAAACTTTGAATCACTGATTACTGCATACTGTACTGACCACTTTACACTATCTGCTTGTACTATTTACTGACCGACTGACTGCATGATTGACTATATTATTTCAATGTTCAAGAATATTCTTGAAAGAAATCATATTCGAATTGTTCTATTTCCTAGCTATATGAATGCTCTCGAATAATCTGTCATGAAAACAGGTCAACTTCCTTCTATTGACGTGGTATTTAAATGCTCTAGATAATTCTTAACTTTTCTATCGGGAATTTTATGAACATTTAGGCCTTTCAGATCAGAATGTAAACTTATATGTAAATAAAACACCTTAAATTAATAAATAACACTTTTTTACATCCGTAATTATTATTCAAATGTCACTTATTCAGTGTATATTTGGTTGTCTATGCACATGGTGCACCCAAACACATCCATAATATCACAATTATTAAAATACCCAAACACATTGCAAAATAAAAACTATTTGAACTTATTATTATGCTAATTTCTTAAAAATACCCTTATATAAATACTTTTTATAATATTTTCTAGTATATAACTTATAAATAATTTCTTTTATCACTATTTATGTTGAATTTAGATTACCTTCGTTTCTCCTATATTTATTATTATCTCAATATATATATATATATATATAATATATATATATATATATATAATATATATATATATATATATATATATATATATTATATATATATATATATATATATATATATTACTTGCAACAATATCTTTACAACATGGCTTAATATTCTTATCTTTCGGTAAATGGTATTTATAGTAAAATAGAAAGAAATCCGAAAATTTTTTTACTTATCGAAACTAAGCTCAAAGAGACATGCGCAGAGCGCATCGAAATACGTAAAGGCGGATGGTAGAGGCCTTCTATTAAAATTAAATCTCGAAAGCCTTTTTCTGGTATTTTTAGTGTTTCTTTATTATTGCGAGAAAAGTCGTCACAAGCCAATCAGTTGGTCATCCTCAAACATCCTCATTGTGGTAACAACTAACTGTTGGTTCAGTTACCAGTGATCAGTTGGGTGTTACCACTCAGTGGATCAAGTGTTTGTTCGAGCTGGGAATTTGTACGTTCGCTTAAAAATGTAATCCTTTATCATAGACCTATCCTTTACTTTATAATAAGTTATTTAAAACTATGGAATAAAGGCAACCACTGGAAATTTCTGTTTTAATTTTTTTTATTAATAATTCGATTAATGAACATAAGTTTTTTTTTTAACTCTGTTCTTTTTTATTTTTGCAAATCTCGTTTATATCGTTTAGTATCTCTTGTAGATAACAAAAATATTATTATATGTTCATTTTCTAGTAATTTTTATGCTTTAGATAGTTGTTTATAAAAATGTTTCTATCTTCTTGTAATTTTTTGTCTTGGTGTACTCCTATCGATAATATTTCATTTATGAGTTACGAAGCCAAAGCGAATTAACAATAGGCAACTTGCATAATATTTTAAATTGGAAAAATACCATAAATCACAACACAGCATAATTTAAAATATATGCCATAAAAAAATTGTTTTTGTCTTTTGTTTGGCTCCTAAAGAGTTTCAAGAGAAAATTCAAATTATAACAGCCAGTTAAAAACGTATCCTCATTGGTCGAGAGAATTGGTCCTACATTGAGAATGTTCAAGGATCGGCGCTAATTATGTACACAATAAAGAGGTTACTTATTTGATTTGAGCCTCTATCTGCACTACTAACTCTCTAACTTCTCACGGGATCACCATCAGAACGACACATTGTACTTTTATTTTTGAGCTAATTTTTTTAGGGGCTGAATATAATGCATAAAATTATGCTAACGAGACTCCATATTAACACCTTTTTATACGCCATTGGTGACAATGTCGATGCATAAACCATACACTAAGGAAATCGGTAAATTTGTTACAAGAACACGACGGAAAAAATGAACACACATAATAGTTTCAATGTAAATATATTATAAACTGTTTGTTCTGTTAGTCTTATTTATAATCATTTATTGCAGGTACGTCAAGATTTCGCAACCAATACTGAAATGACACCGAAAAAGGATACAAAACAACTACAAAACGAGGTAACACGTCCATTAAAACTTTGTATTGTTCTGAAGCTATTTTCTTGTGGCATTTTAAAGTAATTACTATTTAAATGGGAATAAGCCACAATTAAAGTTTAAAATACGTTTATTGACGTTTCAATTTCCACTTCGGAAATCGTTCTCAAAATACAAACATTAAAAAAACAAAATTTGTTTAATTTACTAATGTTTGTATGTTGAGAACGATTTCCGAAGTGGAAATTGAAATGTCAATAAACGTATTTTAACCTTTAATTGTGGCTTATTCCCATTTATCTTCTGTCTCTCTCTTACTCATTATCTTACATATGTAATGTTTTCACGGATCCACTCTCATGCAAATTTCCAATGCCGACCGTTCGTATAGAAGTATAACTTCAAAAAGGTTAAGAAAAAACAGAGGTATACATTCATCAAAAATAATGGACTTAAAATTCCTCTACTCAGCAGATGTAGGTAGCAACCTCAGCCTAGCATTATATGAAATAAGAATCATCATACCCAAGCCATTGGCACCAACACAAACAAAAATCAGAGTCGAAGGACTAAATACGGAATCCACAGAATATTAATATGTCAAAAAAGAAAACTCCACGGTCCTCCTGAGGACAAAGAAAAGAGACGAACAAACTAATAAAATTAAAACACGTTCAAAAGGAAACATGGGCAGACTACTTTCTATCCCTCTTTGTTAAAAGTGACGACAATGAATTACCAACACCAGAAGTGACGACAAACGAAGAAATAAACATTGAGGTCGGAGCGGTGAAGGAAGCATTAAAAAAATTAATTCCAACCAAAGTGATAAAAATAAACTGAATGAATGAATTTTAACATTAGCAAAAGAACAACAAAGCTTTAGTATATTATGCCATACGGCGTATTTACATTGTTGTAACAAAACAAAATTATTAATAAAAATGAAACATAACCCAAAACAATATGCCACAGTTGGTTACCAAACAAAGGGACCGACTTACACTAAATTTAACGGAGTAAAAAGTGTTTGAGGGAAAATAACTAATTAAAACTTAAACAGGAATATATAAGTCTCTTTATATTTAATGTATATACATTTACTTTTAAGTAATAATGTATATACGTGTATAAACGACACAAAAAAAAACAAACTTTTGTATTTGCGTTTGGAACTTTCGTGCGTTAGTAAAAATGTAGACTAAAGGGTTACAGAAATTATCCTAATGCAACAGTCTGAGACCCACTCTCATTTCCTTTAATTCCTTATATTCATATCTGTGTTTTATATCAAATAAAAAATGTGACTTTGATCAAAACCCAAATCTTTACTAATAAATTTAAGGATGAATTAAAGCCCTAATGCTTATTATATTAATTAACGTCTACTTTTGTTACACTTTTTTGTCGACTGTATTTTGTTCCGTTGTTTGGTTTTATCCAGGTAAATCTCCAGTTTTTTCCTCTTAAATGGGGCCTACTTTTTTACGGACGAGATAAAACAGGATTATTTTCTTTGTGCCCCATTAAACACCGTTTTTCTTGCTGTATCTTAGGAATACAAATTTCTGTTAATATTTTACTCCTTAGGCAGATGAGGTCTTCCTGTTTTCTAATCAAATATGTAAAAGCAGATTATTGTGTCTATGGGGTTAGAATGTAAAGTATTTTGTTATGTTTTTCTACTAAAATATAAAGTGTTTAGAACATTTGTTACACACATCTCACAATATATTTTTGTATTTCAAAAATTTTTATTTAAAATAAAATCCTTTATAAAACGTATATTAATATAAAAATCCTATCAGGCTACATCACAGAACGGTTCCGGAATAACTATTCCATCATCAGTGCTATATGGATTAAAGCAACTAAATATATGGGTAAAACCCTTTAAATGTTGTTGAATTAATTTTAAATTGCATCCTTGATGTTAAAGAACTAGGATACCTATTTAGTTGTAAACGGAATTATCTTCTTCTTCAGGTGCCATCTCCGCTACGAAGGTTGGCAATCATCATAGCTATTTTAATTTTTTTGAGGCAGTAACTCTAAATAGTTGTTTTGAGCTACATCCAAACCATTCTCTTAGGTTCTTACCATAAAATTCGTCTTCTTCCGATGCTTCTTCTGCCATCTATCTGTCCTTGCATTATGAGTCGCAGGATGCCATACTTCTCGCCCCGCATCACATGTCCGAGATACTGTAGCTTCCTTTCTTTAATTGTAAGTTCAACTGCCTCCTCTTTACCTATTGTTTTCAGTACTTCATAGTTTGTAACTCTATCTACCCAGGAAACCCTCATAATTCTTCTATAGGTCCACATTTCAAAGGCGTTAAGTAGTCTCATTGTGTCTAGATTTAGCATCCATGATTTTACTCCATAGTATAGTACACTGTATACATAACACTTTGCTACATAGGACCTTCTTCATTTTCATAAAATTGGAACGTGCTTTTTCGATTCTGACTTTGATTTCTGCAGTGTAGTCGTTATTTTCTATTATAAGTGTTCCTATGTAACTGTACTTTTTTACTCTTTCGATCTGCTGGCCCTCTACTATCAAGATTTTGTTAGGATTATGGTTGTTTTTACAAATTTTCATCTTTTATATATTGAGTGAGAGTCCGTACTCCCTACTGCACATTACTATTTTACTTATGAGTCTTTTGAGGTCTTGTAAACTATCGGCTATTATTACTGTATCATCTGCATATCTGATGTTGTTAACTAAGACTCCATTTACTCTTATGCCGACTGTTTCATCTTCCAGAGTTTCTCTAATTACCTCATCAGAGTTAAATAATAGAAGTGATAGTATGTAGCCTTGCCTGACTCCTTTCTTTATTTCCATTTCTTCAGATGTCTCTTTTTCAATTCGTACTATTGCTCGCTGATTGTAATAAAAGTTTTTTATTAGCCTTAAATTTCTTTCATCTAGGTTTTTATTTTTTAGAATTTCCTTGAATTGGTCATGTTTTACTTTATCAAACGCTTTATTGTAGTGTACACGTAAAGAGGAGGGTTAACATTCAAACATCTCTGTATCAGCACGTTGAAGGAAATAATGCCTCTCTGGTACCCATAGCATTGAGGAACCCATATTGTGTGTTACTAATATACAGCTCCAGTTTAGAGTGAATTCTGGCGTGGATAATTTTCAACAGAATTTTCAAGGTATGTCACATTAAGCTTACTGTTCGATAGTCAGTGCACTCTATGGCATTCACTTTATTTGGCAAAGACACAAATGCTGATGTCAACATTTCTCTACGGATGATTCCCGTAGTATAGATAGCGTTGAACAGTTCTACTATTATGTCCAGGTTTTACTCGTTGACCAACTTTAATAGCTCGCTTGGTAATTCATCTGGACCACCAGATTTATTGTCTTTCTTTGAGTTTAATGCCTGACTAACCTCTAATTTGGTTATCTCTGGGTCTACATCTCCCGTTTGGCTATCTACAGATGTACTAGCTTCTCTCTGGTCATGAAATAGTTCCTCGATGTACTCTTTCCATCGTCGTAGTTTTTGTTCGGTCTCCAATATAATATTTTCCATTTTTGTCGAACAATATATTTCAGGTTCTTCTATTTCTGACTCCGGCTAGTTCTTTAACTTTTTTATGTAGATTGTTGTCATATCTATATTGCAGTTCTTCTATTTCTTGACATTTTTTAGAGAAGTAGGTTTCTTTAGCCTCCCTAATTTTTCTTCTTTTTTGGTTTTGAAGCTGTTTATAGCGGATCGTATTGATGGTTTTGTTTCTTCTCCTTTCATTCATCAACTCTAGAATTTCCTCTGTCATCTACTCTTTTTGCTTATATTTGGTTGTTGTAAGTACTTTTTTATTTGAACGGAATTATAAAACATGGTAACCCACTGGAGTTGAGAGCCCGTAAATGAAGTGTCTGTGAGGATTTGATTAAAAAAAATGTCTAATAATAAAAAAAATGTTTAATATATATCGAAAAGAAGTATTAATTCTTCGAAATATCTTACCTTTATTAATAATAACCTTTATTAATAATCAACAGGAGCTTCTAGTAAAAATTTATTTACTTTCTCTCTGGAGAAGGTTTTTGCCTCATTAGCTTTATATCCATAGCATCGAATATTTGGACCACAATGTAAAGGCTTTTAATGTATTTCTTAATATCAAAATACTCCAAAATAACATTTTCTGACCAAGTACGAATATGTTTTTCTTCGGCCCATTACTGAAAATGTAAAAACTATTTTTCAAACTTTTCTTTGAATTTTTGGGGAACAAGGATTGTACTTAAATACATTAACTTGGTCCAAAATATCTAGTGGTGTATTAATAATGTCTTTAAATTCGCTTGAATCACTTATTTTTAAATATTATTTTATGTTCTGTGCATATATATTATGTGTACATACATGTGTACACCCTTTGAAACTACCCTGTCAATCTATCATAGCATGCTATAAAATTTAAAAATATAATTATAATATACATTATAAAATACGTTAAAAGGATTTTAATTCAACATATACTAGTCAAACTCGTCAATATCTACATATAATTATTATTTACAAAAACATTTTATTATTTAAAATTTAAAAAATCTGTTTTTCTATTGTGAAAATTTACAAATTATAATAGAAGATGCATATAGGAGAAAATTTATATTATTCAAAATAATTGATAACAAAACCTATCACTCCAATATGTATTTTAATTTAATAAATTATAAATAAATTATATGCTAGCACAGTTACTGCAACTCAACCACACTGAACATGTAGAACTACATAATAAGCCTTGTTAGCGGGAAGGTCTTGGAAAAAGGATAACAATATTGCAATTATTATGAATTTTTGTATTAACCCTTGCCATTTAGGACGTATGTTGTCTTGTGGAAAAACGGTTAAGTTAACCCTCGTAATTTTGACAGCGCAACAAACTGCAATATATTTTATATTATCTTTGTCAATCAAATCTCTGTAAACAGGAAACAAATAGGGTCGCTTCATTTATGTTGCTTTATTGGTACATTTAATTTTATTTAATATTATTTCATTTTGTTTAATTTTATTTAGTTTTAATTAATTTTATTTATTTCTATTCAATTTTATTTCATTTTATTTAATTTAATTTACTTTTATTTAATTTTATTTAATTTGAATTAATTTAATTTAATTTTACTTATATTTTATTAAATTTTATTTTAATTTAATTTTGTTTTATTTTTAATAGCATCGAATATTTGGACCACAATGTAAAGGCTTTTAATGTATTTCTTAATATCAAAATACTCCAAAATAACATTTTCTGACCAAGTACGAATATGTTTTTCTTCGGCCCATTACTGAAAATGTAAAAACTATTTTTCAAACTTTTCTTTGAATTTTTGGGGAACAAGGATTGTACTTAAATACATTAACTTGGTCCAAAATATCTAGTGGTGTATTAATAATGTCTTTAAATTCGCTTGAATCACTTATTTTTAAATATTATTTTATGTTCTGTGCATATATATTATGTGTACATACATGTGTACACCCTTTGAAACTACCCTGTCAATCTATCATAGCATGCTATAAAATTTAAAAATATAATTATAATATACATTATAAAATACGTTAAAAGGATTTTAATTCAACATATACTAGTCAAACTCGTCAATATCTACATATAATTATTATTTACAAAAACATTTTATTATTTAAAATTTAAAAAATCTGTTTTTCTATTGTGAAAATTTACAAATTATAATAGAAGATGCATATAGGAGAAAATTTATATTATTCAAAATAATTGATAACAAAACCTATCACTCCAATATGTATTTTAATTTAATAAATTATAAATAAATTATATGCTAGCACAGTTACTGCAACTCAACCACACTGAACATGTAGAACTACATAATAAGCCTTGTTAGCGGGAAGGTCTTGGAAAAAGGATAACAATATTGCAATTATTATGAATTTTTGTATTAACCCTTGCCATTTAGGACGTATGTTGTCTTGTGGAAAAACGGTTAAGTTAACCCTCGTAATTTTGACAGCGCAACAAACTGCAATATATTTTATATTATCTTTGTCAATCAAATCTCTGTAAACAGGAAACAAATAGGGTCGCTTCATTTATGTTGCTTTATTGGTACATTTAATTTTATTTAATATTATTTCATTTTGTTTAATTTTATTTAGTTTTAATTAATTTTATTTATTTCTATTCAATTTTATTTCATTTTATTTAATTTAATTTACTTTTATTTAATTTTATTTAATTTGAATTAATTTAATTTAATTTTACTTATATTTTATTAAATTTTATTTTAATTTAATTTTGTTTTATTTTGGTAAAATGTTACGTTTGTTAAACGTCAGTTTATTTTAATAATAAGTATATATGTAAATGTTTGTAAATCTTACCTTACAATTACAGTAACTTTATTTTTAGGAATTTTTTCGAAAAAATTAATTTCTGATGAAGTTTTTTTTTTCATTTATTTTGCTTTAATCACTTAGAGTTATTAGCATAAGAAAATAAAAAAGTGATAAAGACGTGTATAGGCATATACAAAATATCAATTACATATATATACATATATATACATATTTTAATTATTGATGTATTGTGTTAAATTTTATTAAAAAAGTTTATAGATATACTCATATTTTTATACTTATATTTTTAAGAAGTTAGTTACTTTTTGACAGACTGGAAGTGGCTGGAAATTACTATACAACCAAGCACACGCGCTCATAGCGCATTTCATTAGAGTATTTCGTCGACCTCTTTTGCAAACTTATACTATAAGTTAGAAATATATAGCATGTATAAAGAAAGTGATTATATATAAAAAAATATATTTTATAAAAAAGTTACTTTAATTTAGTTTATATCGTTAGGTTGCGCCAAATGTAGGCAACCAACTTAAACTTTTTGTTAGCATTTAGCTGGAGTTTCTTGAGAATATATTTAATAGACATTTAATATTTTCTAGTTGGTTTATTATTTTTTTAAAGTGATGATAATAATGCTGAATAAGCAATATTTCAAATGATATATAATCACAAGACGTACTTAATATTGTGTTATATAATATTATTATATCATATAAAAAATATCACTCAATAAAAATATAATCCAATATCATCAAAAATATAATACAAAAATATCATAATATTCTATTATTCTTATCAGAAACTAGTTTTGGTTGACCCGGGATTTTACCTTTTTATCTAACGTACTTTATTATGAGGATTATATATCCGCACTAATAACACAATATTAAGTACGTTTTGTGATTAAATATCAATTAAAATATTGCTTATTTAGCATTATTATCATCACTTTTAAAAAATAATAAATTAACTAGAAAATATTAAACGTTTATTAAAAATATTCTCAAGAAACTCCAGCTAAATGCTAACAAAAAGTTTAAGTCGGTTGCCTACATTTGCAGCAACCTAACGATATAAACTAAATTACTGTAACTTGTTTATAAAATAAATTTTTTTATATATAATATATAATTTATATGTAACAGTAACTTTATACATGCTATAAATTTCTAAGCGAATTTAATTTTTGACGACATGTCAAACTGAACTGAATGTTAACTGAGATGTTTTTGTTATTAAAAACATATTTACATAATTTCATAAATATATTTTAGTGATCAACCTACGCCGAATGAGCAAATAATTAATGGTTGGTGTTTGGAATAAATCTTTGTGCAGTTTGATTACCTTGTAATTTAACAGCATCCTTACTCATTTAAACATATTAACTTTTAAAGAACATTTATCATATTTATTTAAGAAAAACTTACCAACGCATTATCTGACAGAGCAAATGGAAAACTTTGACTATCCCTAATAATAAAATTCAAAATAGATCTAACTAATTAACTAAATAGAACTAATAAAGAATTAAACAAAAATAATAGAACAATAAAACTATATTAGCTTAAATAAATAACGCGAATAATACAAATATTTACTACACTTTATTAAATTGTAACAACTCAAATATTATTTTTAAATATACAGGGAAAATTTGATGGGTTTAATATACACTTTCACTATTTGGAATAATTTTTCTTTTTTAAAGAAAGAAGTCTGCAATAGTAGTATACTTGAGCTATTATTACTGAGAAGTAGGAATTGTTGTGTTGTAGGTTTCCGACAATGAATCTGTCAAAATATGCCCGAACTAAGCGAATGAAGTATATTAAAAATTCTATGTATTTTAAGTCAGCTACGTATTTAGATTTCAAGAGTTATTCAAGATAACTCAGAGTTCAAGATTATTAAGTTACTTTTGTTATATGCTGTAAGTTTAAGGATCCAAAGCGGAGAGGAAACAATCCAAGGAAAACATAAATTTATTTCATAGGTAGAATAAATGGAACGTAGTTCCACAAGTATCTATTAACTCCTTCATGAAAGATATAGGACCCCTATTTCTTTTTTGATAGACCTACTGGAACCTGATAGCAACAGCATGATAGGGAGCTGAATTTTTTGGATAAGATTTTATATTCGAGATATACGATAGAGTTAATATTTTTTCTTAGGTATAAGGGTGGCTCTCCTGCTTCACAGAGTAGACTGTCGATAGGACTGGTGCAATACACTCCAAGAGCAAATCTAACAGCCAAACTCTAAAGTGTATTTAAAGTTTTGCACAATGCTTGGTTTGCGGGATTATACACAACACGTCCGTAGTCCAGTTTTGATCTAATTAAAGCTCTGTATAAATTTATTAGAGTTGGAAAATCTGCTCCCTAATTTTTATGTGATACAGATTTCATAATGTTTAATTCAGCTTGGCATAATAGTCTTAGCCAGTGTATATGACTTGTCCAGCTTAATTTTGAGTACAGTTGCATCCCTACGAGTTTTATTTCTTTTGTATATTCTATAGAAGAATCGTATAAAGATAGATTTGGGAGCTTTTGTGGATTTGATTTTCGTGAAAAATGTATAGGTTTTATTTTTGTGGCAGAAAACTTGAGTCCAATATTATTAGACCACGATTCTATTGACTTAAGAACTGCAGCAATACGATTATGAGCAGATAATGTTTTTATTTCTTGCTAGAATTACCAGATCATCACCGTACAAAAAAGTTTTAATTGTACTTACTTACTTGCTTACTAGCCAACGCCCACCCTTGGCATTTGGTGGCGCGCTGACCAGTATAAACGAGCCGTTTCTCGTAGGCGATCTTTATCCCCCTCGGATGGGTCTGTTTTTAGGGCTGGGCACTCTGAAAGGTGAGCAGCATCCATCTGGGGCTGATCACATAGTGGACAGTTGTCATTTTCGCGGACGCCGATGCGATGTAGATGGGAGGCCAGGTAGTCATGCCCCGTAGTTGTTCTGAACACAGCTACACTAATGGGTCTCGGCAAGTTGCGAGGGATTGGTGACTCTATTAGGTGGGCCCAAGATTTCTAGCACCGGCTTGTATTTGCTGCTCTTTTATCTTCGCTTTGATTCCTCTTCTAATGGTGGTAATTCATTTCCTTGTAGGGCGACAACACTTCATTTCCTTGTAACACCGACATGACTAGGGATCCATTGTAGAGTAATCAGCCACCCTTTTTCCATCAAGTTCGATAGTTGGACGCGGCAAGATATTGTTTTAGCACAGTTGGTGTATCGATTTGTCGACAGGGCGATGATTGCGGCTTGGCAGTCGATGAAGAAGGCAACTTTTTGGGGATGTTGGAAATTCTCAAGATTTTTTGCAGCTTCGTGTATAGCAGCAATTTCGCCGTCGTAGTTGGTGAGAGGGGCACCCACAGCTATAGAGCCTTTGAAGAACGTTGAGACATATCCTGCTTTTGTTCTTCTCTAGTCCGGCATCGAGGATCCATCGCAGTAGATGTGGAGCTACTCATGTGCTGGGTACTTGGTGTGTATCGTCTCTAGGGCGGCTTTCCTTAGGGCAATGTCTGACGATAAGTGCTTCGGGTCGTTATGGTTTTCAAGCAGTAATTCTGTGTTTGGTAGACAGCGGGCCAGTGTGGTTTGCGCTGGGAAGTGGGCGGTTTCCGACAGGACAATGTGGCATTTTTCCATGATTTGGTTTGCTACTGTAAGCGGAGTGGTTTGTGTTTTAAGACGTGAGGCTGCTTGTCTATATTCGTCCCATTGTTGTGGAAGTATTCGTCTTTGCCTTTCCCAGAAGGTTAACGCGTGTTGCTCTCTGCGGCATTGTATTGGTTCAATACCGGTCTGGGCTTCCATTGATGTAATCGGTATTGATTTTGGAGCATCGGTGATGACGCGAAGGGCAGTGTTCTGGGAGACTTCAAGCTTGGAGGTGGTGTTTGTACTCGTAGTTATTGTAGCTTCACTCCCATATTCTAATATCGGCCGGACATAGGTTTTGTATGTTGCTACCAGGACATCTTGCGTGGTGCCCCACTTTGTTGCTGTGAGACGTTTGAGCAGTCGACATATTTTTGTGGCTTTCCCTGCAATGTCGTCGATTTTATGTTTTTACGTCATTTTCTTATCTATGTACACCCTCAAGTATTTTGTTACGTCCTGTTTTTCCAGATCTACTCCTTTATACGTCAGCTTGACAGCAGTCTGTTTTGTTGAAAAGCTAAGTACTTGATATACGGTTTTGGTTGTATTGACTGTTAGGCAGTTTTTATCCGCCCACTTTTCTAGATTTCTCAGAGCCTGGTTCATTACTCCCTTGAGCGCTCTCAGACTGCTACTTGATGCCCATATTAGGAGGTCATCAGCATACAGGAGAGCTTCCACACCAGGTGTCTTTCTTATCATTTCGAGCACATCGTTTATCATTAAGTTGAACAATTGACAGCTGATGAGAGCTCCTTGTGGCAGCCCTTGTTTTTGCAGTCTGAATTTGGACAGTTCAGTTTTAATTGTGTCACTACAGTATGACACAACATTGTTATTAGCAATTAATAATAGCGCTACGCTTAGATTCAAATCCTGTGAATATCCATTTTTCTGCAATTTAGATTCAGACAAAGGGTTATTGATTCGAACTTCGGAATGTTTTAAATTTGTAATCAGTAAATACTCAAATGTTTCTGATATTTAACCAAAATTAATATAATATTTTAATTTTGTTTAAACATCAGAAACATTTGAGTATTTACTGATTACAAATTTAAAAAATGTTAAAACTGCTCTCCTCCGCTCTTAAAACCTCCGAGGTACGGATATAGAAAATGCAATTGCAATTGGGATTTTTCTGAAAAATCTTTTTTGGAATTAAAATATAACATCTTGATATAACTGTTGATATGATACCAACAAATATTTTGTGTTATTTAAATATCTGCTTATTCAACTCAACTAAGATTTATTTTTTAAAGTATGTCTACTTTTTACGTTTAACATTTTATTTTTGCTGATCTCAAAAAACTGATTTATTAACACTGTTCTTTATTCCTTGCAACCGAACATAACCAATAATCAAAAAATTTAATTATACCCTACCTTTATAATAATTATAATTCCATTAACATCTACATATTTTAAAAATCGTTAGAACGTCACGACCCTTATAAAATAAAATAACAGCCGAGGGGATCTATACGAACATAAGTAATTATAAAAATGCAACAACTGTTTTCTTGAAAACTCTGGCGCAAATTCATTTAAAATGGAAATCAGGAACTCAGGTCTGCCAGTCCACAACGTTTTCGTTAATGTAATGCACCATCTGCTTTATAAGGGTTTCTGTTTTTTGATATAAACCGACTGTTTGAAAAGTTTTAAAATATGCCTTTTTCTAATAAAGACTTTGTAATTTTTAGTTAAAGTTAAAGTTTAGGGTCTACTTTTTAAATGTAGAACTAATTATACTATTACTTGATGAAAATACGATATTTTAAAAAATTACCTTGTATTTACTACATTATTAAAGAGAATAAAATAGTCTAATACACACTTAAGCTCTTTTGGTGGCTTATGTAAATGTTTTGTCTTCTTCCTTTTTGTATGTAGACTTTAAAGCCTGTATTTCTATCTCTTTTGTTTCTAGTAGTCGTCTCCTTTTAGATGTGTTAGGTCTTGTCTCCGCCATGTATGTTGATATAGGTCTAATTGCTGCTTTATAGATTCATGTTGTGTCTTGTTTTTGGTGTTTGTTCTTCCAGATTGTGTCATTAAGAGATCCCACTGTGAGAAAGATTCCAAGAGATCCCAAGAGATTCTGTTATTGGCCATTTTACTTGCTTTTAAGCTTTGGTATCGCACTTCTTCTTCAACATTTCAGTAACTAGTTATATCTATTCCCAGAGATCTAAACCTTGCTTTCTGCTTTATTATTTCCCCATCAATTTCTCCAAAAATTTTAATTTTTAGTGGGTATTTAGATGTTGTCATACATTTGCTTTTTTCTGCAGATATTGTCATTTTGTATTTCTTGGATGTTGTATTAAAATGTGTGTTAATCTTTAGAGCTCCTCTTCTGCCCGGGCGATTATTGCAGAGTCGTCTGCATAACATAATATTTGGATTTCTTGGTTTCCCATTCCGTAACTATGACCTTTACGTATTGCTTGTATTATTTCGTCCATTATTATATTAAAGAGAAGTGGGCTTAATGAGTCACCCTGTCTGACTCCGCTTTGTACTAATATACACTGTGCTAGTTTTTCATTTATCTTTAATTTGCTTAAATTATTTCTAATAGTGTTTGGATGAAGATTTTACCAATGTGGTTTCAGACTAAAAAAAATGTAGACTAAATACATATGTTAAGAGGTATACATGAAAAATGCCTTGAATATAATATACTTAACTTAATCAATAGACAGCTTTACATACTTTGGCTTGCTAGTGACTACTACCAATAACGCAAGCAAAGAAATAGGACATAGAAATAGGACAAAAAACAATTTAATTCAAGAAATATCCAAAGAAAAACTAAAATTATTATATACAAAACACTGCTGAGGCTGGTCCTTATATACGATGCAGAAATATGGACTCTAACACAGAAGGATGGATTACACCAACTCTTTTATGAACTAGATGTCGTAACGTTGATTAAAACACTGCGACTTAGATGAGTAGGGACACATTTCTGTCAACATGATCGCTAAAAAGCTAATGACAAGAACACTTATGGAAAAAAAGAAACAGAGACCAACCGCGAATTAGGTAGTTAGATGGAGTTGAGACCGACTTAGATCAGAATATGAGATTCATCATCATCATCAACTAGCCTCTAACGTGCACTGCTGAACATAGGCCTCTCGCATGCTTTTCCACTTAGTCCGATTTTGCGCCATCTGAATCCAATTTGTAGTCACTCTTTTTATGTCATCTGTCCATCTCGTTGGGGGTCGATCTCTATTTTTGTAAGCTTGTATTCGGGGCCTCCATTTCAAAATTCTTTTTGTCCACCGGTCATCAACTGATCTTGCTACATGATCTGCCCAGTTCCACTTTAGTCTTGTTATCCTTTCAATAACGTCTGCTACTCCTGATCTTTTGCGTATAGTAGCATTGGGTATTCTATCACGTAGAGAAATCCCTAACATAATTCTTTCCATTGCTCTTTCCGCAACTTGTAGTTTACTCACTGTTGTTCTTGTGAGCGTTAGGGTTTCTGCGCCGTAGGTCATCACTGGCAAAATACATTGATTAAATACTTTTCTTTTCAGACACATTGGAATCTTAGACCTAAAAATATCCTTCATCCTTCCAAATGCAGCTCAAGCGAGGTTTATTCTTCTTTTCAGCTCGATTGTTTGGTTGTCTCGACTTATTCTGATCTTATGGCCTAAGTATTTATAGGAGTCAACTGGCTCAATATCTTTGTCTTCTACTGAGATGTTTTTGTTGTGGACTAAATTTAAGACCAACTCTTTTTTGGCAGTATGGAGTTCTTGGAGCATTATCTGTGCCTGATCAAAGCTGTCTGCAATAAGAACGATATCATCTGCAAATTTAAGGTTATTTAAAAATTTTACATCTACATTGATGCCCTTTTCGTTTAATAGAATAGTTTATTTAATAGTTTATTACTTTAATAGTTTAAGAATATGAGATTGCTGCATAGAAATTAATTTTTTTCCATATTTTATATGATGCCATCAATTAATTTGTTCCTATCAAAGGGTTTAAATCATTGTACTTTCCAGTTTGGTTTTGGCGAGAATTAACTGAACTTGGCATACAGAAAACATAGCTCACAGGAATTTTAAAGCATAGGTAATTCATATGAGAAATTTTCGGTGTTAAGGGAAAGATGTAAATCACTACATTCAGTATGTTATTAGAACTTTTTAGAGAATAGTCAAGCAAATCTTTCAAGTAATTTCCGCTCTTTTTGGGGTCATGTTAGTACTACACGTGGGTCTAGTACTTATCCTAACGTAATGTCTAATAAAGGTGGGAATGTAATAGCTTAGAATGGTGAAGAAATAGTCAATCTATTTGCCATTTATTTTTCAGGTACATATAATAATAGTAAGTATAATTTACCTAATTTTGAATTGGACTATAGTCTGGATTTCCAGATTTTGAAATTTAGTCCAGTTCGGGGGAATTATGAGTTTAAAAACTACATATTCCTCAGGGCCTGATGGTATACCTTCAATACTTATTAAAACTGTATTTTTTTCTTTGTAAACCTTTACAACAAATTTTTAATTTATCATTGTCATCATCAGTATTTTCACAATATTGGAAAAATAGTTTTCTTACACTTATCTATGTATCTGACAATCGTGAGTGTGTTAACAATTATAGAGGTATAACTATTCAGTCCACAATCCTGAAACTTCTTGATAAATTAATATCAATAAATCTAACCTGGGCTTGCAGAAACATAATTATTGATGAACAACATGGATTTTCTAGCGGGAAGTCAACAGTAACAAATCTTGTCAATTACCAACAATACTTGTTGGGTGCATTTGAGAATAAAACTCAGGTCGATAACATTTACACTGATTTCTCAAAGGCCTTTGACGAGATTAATCATAACCTTTTGGTCCACAAACTTCATGTAACTGGCTTTGGTGACCCTATTGTTAATTGGACCAAAAGTTTTCTGATGGGACGTACAAAGCAAGTTCGTATTAACAATATTAGATTTCAAAAGAGTTCCATTGTTGTTCTGGTGTCCCACAAGGGTTTTATTGTGGTCTCTTGTTTATTAACGATATTGATGAGGCTATCAAAAACTAACACTTTACATGATAAATCGGATAAAGGTCTCTTGCAAGATGATGTAAATAATATATGTTTATGGTCGAAACAAAATGGTTTAAGCTTAAATTCATTTAAAGGTTCTTCTATTTCATTTGGTCGTATAAATAATCTAGTAGCTAATAGATATGTTCTTAACGATGTACTCTTGCATTCAGTTACTAAGATTAGAGTTGGGTGTATTATTGAATTGTGCATTGACATTTAGAAGCCATTCTCTTAAAATTAAGAAAACAGGAACAAACATGGTCCCTCACCGATTGTATTCAAATTATTGTATTGCTCTCTGGTACTCTTAGGTCATGAATACTGCTCTGTTGTTTGATCCCCATTTAATTAAGTCTACATTGAAGGATTTGAGAGCTTTCAGCGAAAGTTTCGAAGATCTTAAGCTTTTAAAGCACATATGAGATATACTAAAAATTATTCCATAGATTTGTTCTGTAATAATGTCTCAATTTAAGACTATTTAATAATTACTAGACCGAAGAACCTCAGGTTGACAGCTGATATGTTATTTTTGTTTAATATAAATTGTCTTCTATTGTGAGCATGAGAATGCTCAGCTCTAGCAATGACTTCCTATTGGATCCATTCTGCCCAAACATGTTTTCAAAAGGCAACTTAAGAGTCTAATTGATCTAAATATGTGATATTTTTTTACCTTTTGTGATTTGATATACATATACTGTTTTAATGTACAAATTTTTACTGTTTAATTGTTTCTTTATTATTGTTTTGAAGTTTATTGTACATGATCTTTACTTTTTTCTATTTTTTGACGTCCAACATTTAGTGTGGAGGAATATTTAGGACAACCACCATATTACTGAGTTAATTTTGGCAAATCGTGAGTTATTTATGAATTGTAGAACATTCAACCAGATACTTACGCACAAAAATATTTAACAGTGTACATAAACAATATTTTGAACAAATATTTATTAAATTTCTTGGTGAATAATGCAGAGTAATATAAATTGTAAACTAATAGGATCAAATCGTAGCGACAAAACATCAATAAATGTTAAACAATTCTTACATGAAAGATGTAAAGAGGGAATTTAATATAACTAGTGGAATGTCTTAAGACAAAAATTCTTTACAGCTCAATAAACATTTACGATCAAAGACAGAACTTCTTAATATTCGCTGATGACATTGTACTATCAGCAAATCTTGTGTAGTATTTCTATTTTAAATTGAAATCAAAGCCTCGTCAAACTTAATAATCAATCGACTGGGATAAAAGCACTATGAAAATTCCCAGTTTCGTATAAAATTAAAATAAAATACACCCATAGATCAAAGATATATTTAGCATATGGCATTTCTACATATTTAAAAGTATAAACAAGTATGAGATATTAACATTGGCACTATAATATCTTTATGTTATCATTATCAGCATCTTATGATACTGTAGATATATTTTGACGTTATATTTTGAGAAAAACCACTGTTTTGACGACGTTTTCCAAAGTCACACTTGCCAGGATCAAGTCAGGTAGTAACGCCACTTGCTAGTGCTTGAAACTGGCTGTCCCGCTTAGCTTCACTATTCATTTTAGGATAAAGGTAAGGATACTTTATTTCGACTGTGATTGAACATTAAGTTCCCGTTTATGATTCTTTGATCCTCTTCATGTTTGCTTTGATATGTGTTGGTTAGCACAGTACAAGGCAAAATAGTACCGAAAAAGGCACTGGAGCAAGTTGTCGTAGGCGTGTGCTGTGAAGCATCTTGGAGGCCATCAAGATGGAGTTGCCGAGTCGAATCAGAGGTGAGAGGTTCTGACTGAATGAGATGTTCTTTCCAGAGTGTAGTGTTTGTTGTTTTTTTGAACTGTGACAAAGACCCAGTCCCTAGTTACTAGTGTTCCTGTAAGCCGTGTTTACGTCAACATCCAACTTCAGAACTAGTGTGTTGTACTATAGTTATGTTATTGGACATTTGCATTAACGGAAAGGCCTCATCAGCTTTCGAAAGGCAGTTTTGTCACAAATAGCCCAGGGTGAGTATGTGAGATGGCATGACAGTGAAGAACGCTTCCGTTTCGCTGTTGCTTCGGTTCCGTCAGAGCCGACTCTAGAATTTGTGATGTGCACAAGTATTTGTTTGTCGGCTGAAGGCGTCAACGATGAGGTTACTTCGGTACCAGAAAGACGACTCCTTTGACCGTCATACCAGTGCGAGAATTGTTTTTTTTTTTTTTTTTTATTAGAAAAAGATGTCGCATTCACCAAAAGGTTATTAGCGACGGAACAAAATATAAATAACAAAGTTAGACACCTACAGATTGTACAAAATGTTTATGGATCTGAGATAATTCACTATATTTTCATAGGAACAGTTTTGACCTAGAGCCTGTGGTAGAGCGTTTGGGATCTTGTAGCGCTGTCTTTCTTGGTCATATTTACTACAAATTATTAAAAAGTGTTCGACTGTTAATCGGACGTTACACTGATCACATATAGGTGGATTATTTTTTGTGAAAAGGTAGGAGTGCGTTAATCTGGTATGTCCTAGACGTAAACGCGCAACCGCAATTTGTTACCGTCTATTGCGCGACGATGGAAACCACTGAGACACATTATTTTTAATTTTATTTAGATTGGAATTAGTTTGAGACCACTCGTTTCGCCACAAACACAACACTTTATTTTTAAAATAAGCTTTTAAGTCGCTGGAAACACACTTGTCTATCGGCTCCGACAAATCACTTAAAATAGCCTCCCGTGCAATCCTGTCAGCTTCTTCATTTTCTCTTATTCCAAAGTGTGAGGGAACCCATAAAAATTGGACGCTTCTTCCATGTTTAAGAGCTTGTGAAAGCTGGTATTTTAGCAACTTTTTAAAAGGATGTTTCGGAAAAATGTGTTTTAATCAGTTTAGAGAGCTAAGGGAATCTGTTATGATAAGGGCTTTTGTGAGTGTAAGCTCGTTAAGAAGTTTCACAGCACGGTATATGGCGTACAGTTCAGCTGAATATGTGCTGCATGCTGAGGGTAAACGAAAAAGAAGGTTTTTTTCTGAAGAAACGATTGATGCCCCCACTCCGTCTTCGGATTTAGATGCATCTGTGTAGATTTTATGGTAGTCGGGGTACTTATTTATGAGGCCCTCAAACTTGGACCGAATCAGAGAATGATGTGTATTAGATTTATCTATATACTCTAGAGATGCATCACAAGTTGGTATATCGATCAGCCAAGGCTCGGGGTATTTAATATCCGAGGAGAAAACCTCCGGAAAATTAATGTTTAGGTTTCGAAGAATGAATTTAATTCTTTCGTAATATGGTTTTTTAGTATAGCGAATATCTTGGAATAAGTTTACATATTTATTTGTAAAAGTGTTTTGATATATTGGCTTTGAAATATTTCCAGCGACTGAGGCTGCATGTGATAGAGCGAGGTACATGCGGCGGTGATGTAGTGATGGTTCTCCTAAAAGAGCATAAATGCTGGATACTGGTGTAGTTGGGAAAGCCCCTAAGATTAGTCTAAGACTTTTATTATGAATAATATCTAATGAATTCAGTAGAGATTTATTAGCAGTGGAATAAGCAATTGCTCCATAATCTAGCTTAGAACGTATAAAAGATTTATACAGGAGGAGTAGAGTGGATTGGTCTGAGCCCCAGTTTTTATTACAGAGAGATCTTAATACGTTTAATCTTTTATTACAGAAAAGGATGAGTTCTGAGATGTGATTTTTCCATGTTAACTTTGAATCGAAGATTAAACCCAAGAATTTGTGGTGATCTCTAAACTCCAGCTGTTTCTCATACATTCTTAGGTTAAGAGGTTGTGGCAAGGAGCTTGAAGAGAATAAGACTCCTATTGATTTTTCTATTGAAAATTGAAAACCTGTAAAGTTGGACCAATTTTCGAGAGTAACTAAAAAGTTTTGACGAATTAATGACATTGAGGAAATATTTTTACCTTTAATAGACACCACTAGGCCTTCAGCGTATAAACGAGCCTCTAAGGGTGCTTGAATGTTTTTAATGATGTCGAACGAAAGCTGTGTTCTATAGTAACCATTGTTTCTGCAAGCCGTTTATACGTCTACGATCAACTTCACAACTAGTGTATGGCACTAAAATTCGTATTATTTATCGCTTTCGTTAACGGCCAAGCGTCGTCGGAGTTAGATAGACAGTCTCAATCATTGTCAAGTCCGGTGAGGAAATAGTTGCGGTTATTTTCTCGGGGTACGGACAGGTATCTTTAAGTAGTAAGATTGGGATACCGTAAAAAACCAATCTCCCCCTGTCCGGAGTAAGGAAAAGGATTTGATTATAGGTTGGTTCTGTAAGTTAGCGGAGTAGCCAGTGTGAGTAGTATCAGTGCTCTTTTTGGTAGCCTATCCTCTCCCATTCTTTCCACATGTCCGGCCCATTGCAATATTTATGAAGTCTGACAGTGGTGGTTCGTTATAAAGTTAATACAGCTCGTTGTTGTATCGACTTCTGAAGATTCCATTTTCCCCCAGAGGTATTCTCTTCAGTACTTTCCTTTCGAATGTATTGAGTTTGCTTGTGGATGTTTCTTTCAGGACCCATGCCTTTCGTTATTTTTATTCAGTATTTCGGTGAATATTTTTATACCGAAATATATAAGAGATGGCAAAATAAGCTCTGTTTGTCTGCGGTATTCTCTTTCGTATTTCTCCATCTTCTGATCCGTCGGCATATATTTCTACTCTCAGGTATGTAAACTTTTCAATCGTTTCAATGTTATCTTTATGTATAATGTTTTGTAGGACTATATTTCTTCTCGTCTCTATCATTATTTTTCTTTTTTCTGTGTTAATTTTTACACCTAGCATTTTTGTTTGCTTTTTTACCTCTGCGTATGTTTCCTGAGTTCCCTCTATTCTAGAGCTGGTATTTTGAAAAATACATATATCTTGGACACAAAATAAAGATCACAAGAGACAAATAAACATGCGGACTACGAAGAAGAATAAAAAGACAAATAAATATGCGGACTATGGAAAACTCAAAGACATTTTTAAAAGCGATATACCAATTTCTTTAAAACTTAAAACATTTGACCAATATGTGTTGCCTGTGATCACCTATGGTGCCGAAACTTTGACATTGACAGCTACAAGTTCTAAAACGCTGCAAATAACTCAGAGGAAAATGGAAAAATCAATGCTGCTTATATTGCTTCGTGACCGAGTTAGAAATGAAGACTTAAGACGAAGAACAGGAGTTACCGATGTAATTTCCCGAATTGTCACACTGAAATGGAACTGTCAAGAAATTGGATGGAAAGTGCTCAAAATAGAGCACAATGGACAAAAATGAGGGAGACCTATGTCCAGCAGTGAACGCAAAGGGCTGGATAATGATGTTTCCTGTGCTCCTGTTAGTGTTCTACTCATAATATTAATATCATCGGCATAAGCGGCCAGTTGAACCGTTCGGTTGGCCAGTAGCATTTTTCGTCCAGTTTGCATTTGCCTAACCGCATACTCTAGTGCCAGGTTAAACAAAATTGGGGCCAGCCCATCTTCCTGCTTTAATTCCTGCGAAATTTTGAAAAAGTCTGCTCGGTGGTTTTGTATTCATACATATGCCTGAGTTTCATCCATTGTAGCTTTAATGAGTCTAGTTAACTTGTGTGGTATTGCCAAATTAGTCAATAAATTGTAAAGTTTGTTCCGTGTGACTAAGGCGTAGGCCTGTTTGAAATCTACAAACACGTTGTGAACATCAATGTTCTCGTGATTTCCTCAAGATCTGTTTGACTGTAAATATTTGACCCAGTGTCGATCTTCCCCGTCGGAAGCCCGTCTGATACTCTCCAATAATATTTTCTGCTAGTGGTTGGAGCCGCTGGTTTATAATATACGTGAGGACTGTATATGTTGTACGTAGTAGAGAAATTCCACGGTAGTTTTTGCGCTAAAGTTTGTCTCCTTTTTTATAGATCGTGCAAACTTTACTTTTTTTCCAGTCGTCGGGTATTTTCTCTTCTTGCCATATGTCTTTGATGAGCGCGTAGATGTGTCTTGCTTGGTGGTCGCCACCTACCTTATATAATTCTGCTGTTATTTCGTTAACTCCCGGGGATCTATTGTTTTTCTGGGCCTTAATAGCTTCAAAAACTTCCTGTATGGTTGTAGCTTCTGCTCCATTCTCTACTTTATTCTCTTGTACGTAGTTCGTATCCATTGAATCTTCCATGTCTACTCGTGTACCAAGTAGGGTCTGAAAATATTGCTTCCAGGTTTCTGTGACTTTCTGTTGGTCACTGATTATTTGCCCACTTTCATCTTTACATAGACTTGTTTTAGGTTTATACCCACTTTTTATCCTTTTAAGGTATTCGTAAGCTCCTCTAATTTCGTTGTTTTGAAATTTTCTTCAATTTTTTTTATTTCTCCATAGGCTCTTTTTTTATTTCTACATGTCTTGTCTGCTTTACGTCTTGTGACTTCAAATGATGTTTGCCTTTTTCGTGTTCTTCTTGTTATATACATTTTGTGTCTTTCATTTCGTTACTCTAGTGCTTGTCTGCACTCGTCATCGAACAATGCTCCTCTTCTCGCCTTTTTCTTGTTTCCCAGGGTTAACGCTACCACTATCAGTTCTGCTGTTTTGATATTATTCCATTTGCCCTCTAAGGAGTGCAGTTCTAGCATCCTTGACTCATTTGTGACTTCTTCTTCGAAGTTCTCTTTACATTCCTGAATCTTCAGTTGGTCCAGGTCCAGTTTGTTTGTTCTTTGTTGTCTTTCATTTCTGCATCTGTTGACCCTGCATCTAAATTTGGTTTGGAGTAAAAGATGGTCTGATCCGCAGCATGCTTCTCGTCTGTTCTCACATCTAAGATTCTACTGGTTGCCCTTTTGTCTATCCAATAATCAAATAATTGATTTTTATTTTCCACTGTCTTACCTGAATTAGCTAAAACAGATAATGAATAGATATTAGTCTCAGATATAAATCCTGATTTTTATATAATTTTTCTAACGCAATTTATTATAATTATTAAGTAATTCTTAATAATAACCCTTATTATATGGAAGAGAATTGACTACATTAATTATCCAACAATTTCCACAAACTTTTGTTATTAAGATCATTTTAATCTAATTAAAAATAATATTCTTCTCCTTGAAATCCCCAAATTATTTAAATTGGAAACATCGGTTCACTTAATGCCTCTGTAAACAGTAACAAAGCTAGAATTTGCTCACTACCAATTGAAATTACAGAACTTGTCGCCGTCTGTAGTTATTTAATTAAAGTAAATTCAATTATACTAACGATGTCTTTATTAATTATTGTGATTTTACTGCTCTTCCGCATTGTCTTACTTTTAATGACAGTTCGATCATTATCAACTCTGGCAATATCTGCAACTTACACTTTAATTCAGCCAATTAGAAGACTGTACAGAAAGACAAATTTAAGCAGTTAAATCGTACGTCTTAAAGTACCTCTTAAACTAACTTCTTTGAATTAATCTATCCAACTTTGCATGTATGTAACTTTGCAAATATCAACTCGGTTTAAATCTAACTTTACTTAGATTAGAACGTTACAAATCTTGAAAGGTAAATATAGAATTTGTAATTCAAATAAGTCAAAGCGCGTTATACGCGAAAATTATTAATAAACAAAATTTATACGATGTTGGTATACGAGAGGACAGATCTAAAATGTTTTGAAAATGACTTTAGTAGCGTATCTAAGTTAAATAGCAAGTTTTTATGGATTTAAGCTGCAACTGAGTTTAACAAAAATTTCTTTTATAATTGTTGCTTAGACCAGGAAAATAACAAAAAAGTACCCTTTTTGTGACACTCGTTTGGCCAGTTATTTTGAGTAGTATGAACCTCTATATGAGGAAACCTATATATCTTTCCTGCAGTCGATTTTCTGAACGAAATTAATGATTAACAAATTAAGGGCAAAAACGGTAAATTTTTGCTTTTTTCGTCTATCAGCAAAAAGGAAAGGGTTTGAAACAAATTTGACAACAGAAGAAGCTTATGTGCTTAGAAAACTAATTGAAGAATACCAGAAATGGGGATTAAATATCAATTTAGAAAAGACAAAATACCTCTCAATTGGAGTTGAAGCAGAACAACTCGATATCGATGACAATCAAAAAATAAATCCATGTGACGAATATAAATACCTGGGCGTCATCTTCGACCGTAGTGGAAAAGACGAATGAGAAATAGAACATCAAATTGTACAAGCACGAAGAACTATTGCATGTTTGAACGGAGTTCTATGGAGTAAAGAAATATCAAAGAAAAGAAAATGGAACATCTATGAGACAATGGTTAAAACTAGCCTACTTTATGGAGCTGAGAAATATAAGAAAAAGGTCAAAGCCACGGAAGTTGATGCCATCAGAAGATCGATGAGAATATCAAGAGCCGACAGAATACGGAATGAAGTGATAAAACAACAAATGGGTATAGAGGGCACTATAGTTGAGGATATTGAGAGAAAATAGCTCATATGGTATGGGTATGTGAGCCGAATGGGGGACGAAAGATTGCCTAAAAAAACGATGATGTGGCAACCCCCAAAGAAGAGGAAACGAGGAAGACCTCCACAAAGATGGAACCTGGGAGTTAGGAAAGCGATTAGCGCTCGAAATCTGGACGAAGACCTAACTCAAGACAGAATACAGTGTCGTTTGGAAGTCGGACAACGTCGTAACACGTTATAAAACCAAATATATATATATATATATATATATATATATATATATATATATATATATATATATATATATATATATATATATATATATATATATATATATATATATAAGAAGCTTATGTCATATAAAAATCTTAAAAATGACGTTTTCTAAACGTTCTTATGCTTATTTGTTGCTTAGAAAGATGCAAAATAAGTAAAAAAAATTTTTTTAAATAAACTCATAGCCTTTATATTACACACAATGTTGGGTCTTGGTGTGCTTAAAATAAAATCAAAATTTAAAATCGATAAATCAAAGAGTTTAAAAGTTATTTATTAATATTATCTAAAAAAATGACAGAAACATGAAACAAATAATTTAAAATATTGTATAATATTGCAAAATTTGGCAAAAACATGTCAATTTTTTGCTTAAAAACAATCAGAATAACTTTTTAACCACTGACTGCAAAAAAATCTGATTTTTTCATAATTTAACAGCCTGAATTTTTTAATAAATTTAAAAGGAAAAACATTGACCTAGGACAGGGGTCACCAATTATTTTCCTTGAGGGTCCGCTTCGAAAACCTACTACACTTTTGCGGTCGGGAAACTCAGCACTAAATCAGGCAGTGGTGTAACCGGGGGGTGGGGATTACACAGAAACCCACCAGTAGTTGTAACCCCCCTTGGGTCAACTACGTAACCTCCCTCAGGAAGGAATGCAACTAAACCAGCTCGTTTAGGGAGTGGTATGAAATAAACTCAAGAAAAAAGATGATTATAAAGCTATTATATTGTTTTTTCTCCCGTCTTTATTTAATTAATTTTTGGCGGTGTAATTTAAAATATTTGTATCTCTAATTTAATCATTTATTGCTACACTGGAGTCTGGTTATATTCTTTCTGCATCTATAGTGTTCAACAATTTATTGGACGGTGAATAAAAAAACTATATAAGTATGGAAAAGCAAATTAA
This sequence comes from Diabrotica balteata, assembly GCA_918026665.1. Lineage (NCBI taxonomy): Eukaryota > Metazoa > Arthropoda > Insecta > Coleoptera > Chrysomelidae > Diabrotica > Diabrotica balteata. Next base: position 16,711,800 of record OU898281.1, on the reverse strand, counting down.
TATCTCAATGTTTTTGCCACTCTACAGTCAAATACTTTCCTGGTGCAGTAAAAGAAATATAAATCGTGTGTTGTTTCCATCTGAAGAGCAGGTTTGTTACTCATAAAAACGATTGCTGCTTCACTTGTCCATACACCATTAGGCTTGAGTGAAAAACCGTTGCTTAACAGTTACAAAACATTTTCAATTTTGTAGAAATCGTCAAATCGTTTTTTAATTCCAATTCAAGTTCATTAAGAAAACATGAGAACTGGGTAACAGTTCTCATGTTAATATCCGACAGAAGTTCACAAACAAGTTTTTTCTAGTTTTAAATTCAAGAAGTTTAGATGTCTGCAGATATTCGCCAAAAATGCGCTAGTTGCAATGTTTTCTGTGTTCAAGAGGAAACCTAAATGGTCATTTGCAGTTTCATTATCAATAGTGGACAAAAATCCTTTTATGTTATCAAGTGTTGCAAAGAATCTTTCAAGCTCCAAACCTTTGCTCAGCTATCTCACGTTGTTATGAAGAAGCAAATCATCAAAATGAGATTTTTGTTTTCTAGGAATGATTTGAATTGACGATGTCTCAAAGATGATTTTACACGTATAAAGTTAACTATCTTCATAACGGTTTGCATTTTACTGTGAAGATTGGAATTAAACTGCAACCCAACACACTTTGATAAATAATGCAATGATACGATATTAGGTTTTCATTGCAGATAGGATCGCTACTTAGTCGCTGAACCAAGCCTTGTCTACACCCAACCATCGCTGCAGCTCCGTCCGTAGTTATTGAAATATCCTTTTTTAAATCCAAACTATCCTTGCCAAAATAGTCCAACACAGCCTTGTGTAAATCCTCTCCTATAGTAATAGTTGACATTAGCAAAATAGTCAAAAGTTCTTCTCTGGTTTTGTTCAGGTAACGCACGAAAAAGACAAGCTGTACTGTATCTATAATGTCACCTGACTCATCCAATGCCAAAGAAAAATACATTATGCCATTTGGTGACCCCTGACCTAGGACACTTTGGAGCGAAGTTAGTGCCTTTTTTTATAAATTGATGGCAGCTTTGTTTATAACAATTAAGAGACCTTATTAGGGTCATCTTTAAGAATATACTTTAAGGTTTTAACGTGAAAAATTCGAAAAAGCTTGCATTTAAGTGAAATCGTTCACAAAGTTTCAAAATTGTGGTCCTCAAAGTTGGTCGGCTATGAAACTAGTGAGATCGCAGGAGGGGGAAGGAGCTGTTAACTGTATCTCTGTTTCTTGTTTATACATTTCGTCGTTTCTTTTTTAATTTGTATGTACTTTTTGCGTACATTACGAATGTGCATTATTTAAATAATTAGGTTCTTAAATAAACAACCTAATTTGTTTAAACAATTTTTGTTTTAGTTTTTATTTTTTTTTTTTAGGAATTTTTGAGGTATTTTTTATTGTAAAAAATTAATATTTATGGTTAATATATACTTCTTTAATAAACTTCGTAAATATTTTATTTATAACAGATTTTAAGAAAAAAAAAACAAATTATCCTATTCAATTCTTTCTACTTTAAAGTACTTACTAATATTTATTTAAAAATAAAAAAATCTCAAAGAAAAATTTAAGATTTTCCTTTAATGGAAAAATCATGCTTAACAAGAAATAAAACCTAGTTTATCTGGGATTATTTATTTTCCAAGCATTACATAAACCAATAATATTTTTAAAAAAATTGAACAGGATAATTTGTTGTTTTTTTTTTTCATAAAATCTATTATAAATAAAATATTTACGAAATTTATTGAAGACGTATATATATTAATCATAAATATTTATTTTTTACAATAAAAATTACCTCGAAAATTGCAAAAAAAATAGAAACTGGAAAAAAAAATTCTTTAAACAAATTAAATGGTTTATTTTAGAACCCAAATTTTTAAATATTACCTATTCGTAATGTATGCAAAAATTAAATACAAAGTAAAATAAGAAACGTCAAAATGTATAAAGAAGGAACTGAGATACAGTTAATAGCACCTTCCCCCTCCATCGCTCTCACTAGTTTCAAAGCCGACCAATTTTGGGGACCACCGATTAAGGTTTCTTAATTTTTATAAACAAAGCTGGTATTAATTTATGAAAAAAGGCACAAACTTCGTCCCAAAACTACCAAGGTAAACTTTTTTCCTTTTAAATTTGTTAAAAAATTTAGGCTGTCAAAATATGGAAAAATCAGTTTTTGCAGGCAATATGGTTAAAAAGTTATTCTAATTGTTTATAAGCAAATAATTGACATATTTTTGCCAAATTATTTTGAAATATTTCTAATTATTTTTCCTCTTTTTTTTTTAATAATATTATTAGAATAAATCTTCTTCTTTTAGAAGCTATTCGTATATTTAAGATACCTATTTAATTTTCTGACTTATATTGTTGCAAAAAAATTTAATTTTAATCTTATTTTAAGCACCACAAAACTCAACACTGTGTATAATATAAAGGGTGTAGGTTTATTTAAAAAAAAAAGTTAATATCATTTATAAAAAATCGAATTTTTTTACTTATTTTGCAACTTTCTAAGCAACAAATAAGCACATGAACGTTTAGAAAACACCATTTTGAAGGTTTTTATATGGCATAAGTTTCTTCTCTTGTCAAATTTGTTTCAAACGCTTTACTTTTTGCTGATAGACGAAAAAAGCGAAAATTTACCGTTTTTTGACGTTAATTTCTTAATGAATAATTTAGTCCAAAAATTCGACTGCAGAAAACGTATAGGTTCTGGTTATAAAGGTCCATACTACTCACAACTGTCGGTTACGTGGCTGGACGAGTGTCACGAAAAAAGCTTTTTTCCCGGCTCTAATTGTTTGACGTTTAGAAATCGGAAATCGGTTGTAAAAAAGATTATTTTGAAATGGATTACCCAAGTCTGACGTCACAAGTTTAGCATCTGGGTATCTTTCTACATACATGGAAGGGTTGGTAGTTAAAAATTATTGTCTATGTAAAATGAGATGGGGGAACTACATGTCCGTAGTTTCTAAAGTAAAAATAAATGAAATTTTTTTGTCATTTAGATATGAACAGTTTTTGTTTTAAAAAATTGAAATACAAGACGCATTAATTAAAGAACCATAATTTTTTTTAATTTGTACACGTATGCAAGAGTTTAAGTGACATTTTTTTAGTAATTAGTAAGTTTTTAGTAATTAGTGACATTTTTGGAAAAATAAAATGAAACTTCTCAAACCTCTCTTATTGAACGTCCAAGACTAAGAACTAAGTAAATATTTTCGTATCCTTTTTACGCTGCCTTGACCAATCAATACGTCTTTATATTTGCAAACACCCTCGGAAACGTTATACTCTTGTAAAATAATAGTGTTTATTTACGAGCTCATTGTCTGTCTTCAATCATTATTATATCTTCTTCTCACAAAATTTCCACAGCCACATCAAACAAAGGACCCTTATTATCGTGGTGATATCGTTTTCAACGGGATCAAAAGGGGTGGTGGTTATAACAGCAATAACTATTGAAGCAAAGCAAACTAATACCAAGGCAGTGAAATAAAAGTTACACTGGAAAAAATTAAAATTAAGATAACAAGTGAACGATTTTAGTTTTGACAATATATTTGTGTAATAGGTATGTCCTGCCATAAATATTGATCAAAGTATTTAACTAAAAAAAAATGAACTGCTGGTTTGATTTGAAAGAGTTTTACACGTTTTATTCTTCTTCTTCTTAACATGCCATACACCAAAGTGCGTAGGCGACTATCTCATTACTAGAATTCTGTTCTTGGCGGCGTGACACAGCTCACCTGTATTGTGTATTCCTGTCCATTCTTTAATATTCCTTAACCAGGATAATTGTTTGCGGCCGGCTCCTCTCCTACCTTCGATCTTCCCTTGTAGGATTAACTGTGGTATTTCATATTTTGCTCCTCTCAATATGTGCCCAAGGTAACCAATCTTGCGTTTTTTAATTAATTCAAAGAGTTCTCTTTCCACGCCGGCTCTATTAAGGACGTCATCGTTTCGAACTCTATCCACCCAAGGTATGCGCATCATTCTTCTCAATGACCACATTTCAAATGCTTCAAGTTTGTTGATAGATGTTTTTTTCAAAGTCCACGTTTCCATACCATAAAGCAAGATGGACCATATGTAGCACTTGACCATTCTGTAGCGTATTTCGAAGTTTAGGTGTTGATTACATAGGAGCGGTCTGAATTTCACAAAAGCTTGTCTTGCCATTTGTATTCGGGTTTTTATCTCGTGTTGTGGATCCGATTGGTCATTGATTGTGGTGCCAAGGTATTTAAAAGTTTTCACGAGATTTATACGATTGTCACCTATGCATATTATCGGGTTTTCTGGAGGGTTTCTGCTAATGACCATATATTTCGTTTTCAAAATGTTGATTTTGAGGCCATATTTTTTACCTATGCTATTCACCCTATCAAGTAATAACTGCTGATCTTCCAAATTATCAGTTATATTCACTGTGTCGTCCGCATAGCGTAGGTTGCTAATTGGTATGCCGTTCACCTTAATGCTTAATTCCGTATCTTCTAATGCTTCCGCAAATATATTTTCAACATATAAATTAAAAAGCATCGGAGAGAGTATGCAGTCTTGGCGGACACCTTTCCGGATTTCAAATTCATCCGTATATTGGTCTCGATCAATCCTCACCTTTGCCATTTAGTTCCAGTATAGATTCTGAATAATTCTGATCTCCTTCTGGTCAATGTTGGCCCTATGTAGTAGTTTCATCATGATATCATGTTTAACATTGTCAAATGCCTTCTCGTAGTCGATGAAGGTGAGGTAGACATCTTTTCGTTGATCTAAGCAGTTTTGTATTAAGGTGTTCAAACATAAAATTGCCTCTCTTGTTCCTAGTCCTCCCTTAAAACCGAATTGTGTTGACCCGCTAAGTTCTTCTAGTATCTTGTACATTCTTGAGAGTAATATCCTAAGGAAGAGTTTCAACAAGTGACTCATTAAACTGATTAAGCGGTGTTCATTGCATTTTGTGGCATTAGCTGTTTTTGGGATCATCAGAAAGGATGACTGCAGCCATTCTCGCGGAATGTAACCAGTATCATAAATTCTATTGAACAGCCTTACCAAGATTTCGATATTCTCCTCGTCTAGTAGTTTTATTGCTTCTATATTAATTTCATCTGGACCTGTTACTTTATGCATCTTTGTGGTTCTAACTGCATATTCTATTTCACTTCGCATTATTGATGGCCCTGATAAGTTTTCGGAAAGAAGTTTGCGCGTTGGTTGTGTTGGTCTTTCGTCATTAAAAAGGCTTTCTGCGTATTCTTTCCACGCCATTGCTATCTCCTCTTCTGACTCTATGTATTCATTTCTGTCGTTGCGTATTCTTGTTCTGTGGTGGCTTTTGTGTATATTCGATATTTCTTTGATCTTCTTATGTAGTCCAAAACTATCTCCTTTTTTCTATTTTTCTTTTTTCCAAAACTATTTCTTTGTGTATCTGTTTGTATTTGTCTTGATTACGTTGTTGTTTATGTTGCCTTCGCTTTTCCATTAGATCCATAATTTCATCCGTCATCCATTCGTTATGCTTTCTCTTTCTGATCTGTGTTTTAACTTCCCTGTTTACTGCCAGAATCGTTCCTTTAATATCAATGACCATCTCTTCGATATCATCATTTTGTTCTATTACTCGCATTCTTTCATTAATTTGATTCGCATAACTCTTCTTCAGATTTTCGTCTCTCATCAGTTCTCTTGTATTTATAGGTGTGCTGGTATTTGTATTTGTTCTCTTCATTTTTGCTAGTTTTAACCTCACATCTGCTATTATCGGATTATGATCGGATGCAATATCAGCACCTGGATATGCTGCGATTCTTTTGATAGCATTATGAAATCTTCTGTTTATTAAAACGTAGTCAATTTGGTTTCTAATTATTTTATTTGGACGGTCTCCTGGTGATCTCCAAGAATATAACTTACGAGGTGGGAGCTGAAACCATGTGTTCATGACAACAAAACCGTTCTCCTGGCAGAATTCACACAGCAGGTCGCCTCTTTCATTTCTAACTCCAAGGCCGTACTCTCCAATTATGTCTTCATATCTTCCTTTACCCACCTTGGCGTTAAAGTCGCCCATTATTATGTTTATGTCCTCTTTCTTTGTTAGTCTTATTGCTTTTTCCAGATCTTTATAGAACTTAGTTATTTCTTCTTCTGACTTATCTGCTGTTGGTGCATATGCTTGTGTCACATTTATGTTTACTGGTTTGCCTGTCATTTTGATCAACATGACTCGTTCGGAAACTGGAACAAAATCTGTCACCGATTTACTGGTCTTCCTGTCAAGAGCAATAGCCACTCCATGTCGGTGATGTCTATCTGTTGGGTCACTACACGAGTAATACATAGTAATATTATCTTTCGTAAACTGTCCAGATCCAGACCATCGGACTTCACTGACTCCCATTATATTTATTTTCAGCCGATTCATTTCCTTTATAAGGTTGTGTAGTTTTCCTGGTTCGTACAGACTATTAACATTCCATGTTGAAATTCGTTGGATATCATCTATTTGGCACCGGGAGATTCTTCGCACCCTCTGACCATCTAAGGTCTGCCCAGGACTGAGGGCCATCTGAGTTTTGTTTTGTTCTGCCATAATGAGATGAGTTATCCTGGGGAAAAGGTAGTGTTTTATTACGTTTTATTACTGATATAAAAAACTTAATTTACAAACAAATTATTCGAAGTGCCTACAATTTGCTTGAATTTAGCACTAAAGTTTGTTGGGTCATTCAACGATCGCTGTACGAATGATATCCTTAGGAAAATTGTCGATAGAATTTACCAGCGGCTGTTTTTATGACGCCACATTATAGTGACATCTTATACAGGTCACTCCCTCGAAAACTGACTACAATTTGTAATCGAGTGATTAAGATCTGGGCTGACTGGCGGCCAATGGTCACTACTAATAAATTCTGGTACATGATTTTAAAGTCACTGATAAGTAGTTTTGGTCCTATGCGCAAGTGCAAAGTCCTGTTTAATAATATCCATGGTCTATTTTGATACATAGTGTAGTTGAGGAGTTCCACTAAATTTGTAAAAATGTCTTGTTGATAATTTCCCGCTGCTGTTTTAACGCCATTTTCACAAAAATGCAAAAAAATGACACCGTAATAGGACACTTCATACAAAAACAGCACTAAAGCATGATAATAAACTTGTTTGATCATTGACACCAGTTGTTGGCTTCTTTGGATGACGGTGCATCAACTCTATCATTTAAGTTATTGAAAATTTCTTCCAAAGCAAAACATTTTTCGTATGAAAAAAGGATTTCTTTGTAACGCTATTTACGTTAACTTTGGTTAATTCTTGACCTAGCAGATTTAATTCAACATTGGAAATCTAAAGTACAACTCTCTAAACTTTAGAGACATCATCTACACATCCTACTCTGGTTTCGAAGACGCAAGAGTTTTTTTCTTCTAAAGCAGAATCACTCAAGCGGATGAGATTTGATAAATCGGGAAGTTATCACAAAGGTGTATCGCAGCATCTCAAAGCTTCATTTGAAATAGCTTTTATGATAGCAAAGCAAAAGAAACCTCATACTATTGGTGAAGAATTAATAAAACCGTGTGTCCTAAAAGCCACGCAGATAATTTTAGGAGAAGATGCAGATCAAAAAATGAAATCTATTTCTCTTTCGGATAATACAGTCAAGCGTAGAATCGATGACATTGCAAGCAGACATAAAGTCACAAATAATCAACAAAGTAAAATTATCGCCATTTTTTGCAATTAGTTGCGATGAATCCACCGACATCGTTAATTGTGCACAGTTAATAGTGTATGTTCGTTACATCGGCGGAGATATCATTGAAGAAGAGATTTTGTACTCCCAATCTTTGACAGCAGGTACTACTTCTGAGAATATAGTTAATTCAATATCAAATTTTGTTGAAAAACATGACTTGGATTGGAATAAACTCATTGGACTTTGCACAGATGGCGCACCTGCAATGATAGGTGTACGATCGGGCTTAGCTAAAAAGCTTAAAGAAAAAAATCCCGCAATGGTTAGTACACATTGTGTTATTCATCGGCAAGCTTTGGCTTCCAAAACATTACCACAGAAATTACGCCAGACTTTGGACTCGGCTATAAGGATTGTAAACTACATTAAGAGCAGCGCTTTGAACAGTCGTTTATTTACTTTACTTTGCGAGGATCTCGATTCTGATCACAAAGTTCTTCTGTTCCATACAGAAGTACGCTGGCTATCCAAAGGCAACATGTTGGCTCGCCTTTATGAATTGAAAGAAGAAGTAATTCTTTTTCTCGAGTTCAAAGAAAAACACGATTTCTTCACAATGTTCAAAGATGACACATTTCAATGGAGGTTGGCTTATTTGGCTGACATATTCGATGCCTTGAATGAACTAAACTTGAAACTTCAGGGCAGTAACGGCACTATAATAAGCAATTATGATTATATTCAGGGGTTCATATCAAAGCTTCAACTTTGGAATCAAAAAATCTCTTCTGAAAATGTTATGTCTTTTTCTCGGCTGTTCGAAGCAATTAAAAATAATATACTTGACGCAAATTTGAAAGGTGACATAAAAACTCATTTGCAAGCGCTGAAAGACGAATTTCGCCGATACTATCGAGACATCAATTTAGAGTCACCAATATGGCGTATGATAAGAAATCCATTTGTTGTTGATGTGTTCCAATTACCAGAAAAAATTCAGAAAGAATTTCTAGATATGATGGCTGACTCGTCCATGAAAGATGACTTCCATCTCTTGACATTGGAGAAATTTTGGATTAAAAGATTGCCTGTTAATTCGAAGGTTGCCTCTCTTGCTTTACGAATACTAGTTCCTTTTTTTTAACTTACTTATGTGAGACAGGCTTTTCTGCTCTAGTTTTAATTAAAACTAAACAGCGAAATCGTCTTGATGTCGATAGCGACCTGATGATAGCTCTGGCAAAAACAGATCCTAGAATCAACCAAATAGTACAGAATATGCAATCTCAAGTGTCTCATTAATATTTACTTTGTTAAATTTAATTTTTTTGATAAAAAACATGCAATTTTAAGTATATAATGTTCGTTTTTTGTTGTATTTATTAAAAAAGTAAAGGGAGGGCATGAAAATTTAATTTATAGTCCGGGGAGCCCCAACAAAGAAAAGGTTGGGAAACCCTGCTCTAAAGTATCAATTTTTCAAACTTTGGACTGATTTCTGAAGCATGGGGGAGTAGCTATTTATCTTCAAAATGGAAAAGTGTAGAAGGCAAGAAATTATATCGATTGGATGGCCATAGCTACAGTTTTTGACTGATTGTCTCTAGAAATAATTTTAAGTAATAGGAAAGTAATTAAAGAGTATCGGACGACCGTGCAAAGTATGGAATGACAACCTTCCGTAGAGGTATTAATCCGCCAATAAACAAGCAGAATTGCTTATAATGAGAAAAGGAAAGAAGTAACTTTGTATGTATATCATCCTCTGGGATCTTCTATGCTGCAATTTATTAATGCTTATAAAGAGTTGCTGTTACATATTTTTAATGAAAATTGTCTTGTTTTTATTGCAGGTGATTTTAACTTAAATTGAATTTCCGAATTTTCTTTCAAACACTTTTAATATATTTTTTTCAGTTTTCTATTATACACGTATATCGTCCCATAAGTTTGCTCACTTATTTCTTTAAATTACAGTAAAACATCTGAAAACGTCCACTCCCATAAAGTGACCACCTGCGTATAGTGGAAATCTCCGTTCTTTTACACCACCCATTCTCTTTAAATGATAGCGGGCACCCATGACACAATTTAGATTTTTTTCAATTTCTATACCTTCTCGGATAATTCTTGGTTTATAGAAGTGAATAATGGCTATATTTGTGGAGTTTTCACAACCAATTTTGTGAACTTATGAAGATGGTAATGACCTAGAGCTGAACTTGAATCGAAATTGCGAACAGAAATGAAATGTTCATAAATTCTATTAGGGATTCTACGATTTGTTTGGCCTATATAGGATCGGAGGCAGTCTGCACAAGGAAATTCATAAACTCCGTATTGCTTATTTGGAATATTATCTTTGATTGATCGGTAAAGAGATCAAAGATTTTTTTGAGGTGTAAATATTGTCTGTATTCTTCTTGACTTAAGAATTTTGTCGATTTTGTGAGTCACACCTATGATGTTAAGAAGGAAAGCTTTGGTATGATGGGGGTCGGATTTTTTGGTTGAGATTGATGTCTGTGGACGCTCCTATTGAAGTGATTTTTCCGATAATCGTTTTGGACGAGGGCTTGCTTTAAACTAGAGATCTCGGTGGGTCAATTTGCATAATTGTAAAGGCGTATTGATCTGGAGACAAAATAATTAATGACTGAATTAATTTGTGAAGGTGGAAGATGAGAGTTGGCATGCAAGTAACGATTGGTATGGGTGGGTTTTCGATAAACAGAGTGATGGAAACCTTGGGATTGGTTTTTCTTTATGATAATATCTAGAAACGGTTGGCATTGGTAGGTTTTTATTGATAATGACTTTTGTTGTTTTTTCCAGATAAGTTGTTGGATTATTAGAAATTGGTCTATAGTCTGGAGTATTAATGAGATTTATGAGTTTATTAATGTAAAAAGAAGTGTTTAGGATGTCGATGGCATTTCCTTTATGGGCAGGAAGAATGATTAGATTTGGATTTTACTGAAGTTTTTTCAGGGCTTTCTCCTCGGATAGGCTAATGTTGGAAGTAGCAGACTTTGAGTCTCTAAGAACTCTAGCGATGTTTTGTTTAGTTATTTCAGCGTCTTCAGAAGTTAAACTAAAAATGGCTTCTCTAGTTTGACAGATAATAATTGTTATTACATATCCCATAGAAAAAGGGGTATCAGAAAAGTTCTGAAACACTGTAGTGGGTTTCAACGTTGTAATTTTTGTAATTTATTCCAACTGCCGAACAAAAATTTAACAAAAATATTCAATACAAGAAAATATAAAGTTAGATAATCTAAAAGTCTTCAAGATGCAATGAAAGTTTGTAATAAAAGTGAATTTAAGATAACGAAGAGAACACGGAGAAGAATTTTCAATAAAAATCAGTGGAACACCATAGGCAGCATCATACTCAACGTAGAAAAAAAAGCCCTGGAAAAAATGACAACTTCTCCTTCTTCATGTACCTTGTTCTTTCAGAAATTTGGTTCTGAAACATGCCATCATAGCTATTTTAATTTTATTTACTACCAACCTAAATAGCATACTTGAATCAATACCATAACAATCTCGCAAGTTTTTTAAGCATGAAGTCTTTCTTCGTCCTGGACTACATTTGCCTGGTATTTTCACTTGCATATTATTATATACCAATCTATATTTGTGACCTCTCATTACGTGCCCGGAATACCGTAGCTTTATGGAACGAAAAGAGTCTTTCTGGAAAAGGGAACAAAATAAAGAAATATAGTTTGATAAAATAGAGAAATGAAGCACTCAAGAACAACATGCTGAGACGAACTAAAAAAAGAAAACATAATTTTAAAAGAAAAATCGAGAAGCAGATAAACTGAGTAGACATGAAAAGTTAAAGTACGAAAACCAACAAATATTAAACATACTCAGACAAAGGAAGTTCAAGGAAAACGAAACACGCAGTGTCTACCAAGTAATAAAATCTTTGGGGTAGGGATACAAGCCAAAGACTAGCTTATGCTGAAATAAGAAGAGTGAAATAATTAGTAACGTGGACGAAATTAAAAGAATCTGGATATTGCATTTTGGAGAAGAATTATACGAAATGGTACAACCACTACAACAACAACGGTAGTAGCAGGAACAGCAAGAAGTACAACAACAAGAACTGACGGAAGATCAAGAAGAAAATGAAGTACTTAGACCTCTAACGCTAGATGATAATTGAATGGCAGTTCAAATGAATGACAAACAAGCAATGAAGCGCTGAGAATAGATAAAATAATGGCAGTACTAAACAAGCAATGAAGAAAAATATTGACAAAATAGAAGTACCAGCTACAAAAAGATATATATTTTTTTTAACACCTGCGCGGTGTTTGTATACTGCTATCTGGTCACAAATGACCAATTATCAGTTATTTTCTGACCTAACATAATAACAGCAAATACTTAAATCTAAGGGCTTACCCTATGGCTTACTCTTATTTTATCTATTAACTAATGCACTACAAGTAGCATGCAATAACTTCACAGCACTATACTCTGCTTTTTACACTAAACTGTTACACATTTACACTAGCTCAAATGGTTTTGTCTTATGAGTCTTCTCTTTAGTTCAGTGTTGTCAAGAAGCTGGATTGCCTCGACATTCACATGACTATGCAGCCTCTGCTCGTGACTTGCTGCTGTTCTCTTGATTATTTCAATCACAGTTTCCATACCCAGGTCCTGGTGGAGGTTGCTGTTACGGATATACCTAGGAGCATCAACAATGTTTCTCAGTACTTTATTTTGAAATCTCTGGATAATAAGTAAATTACTAGCTTTGGTACAGCCCCAGAGTTGGCACCCATATACCCATACTGGCCTCAGTACTTGCTTGTAGATGGATAATTTATTATGAATTGATAATGTTGAATTTTTTTGAAGTATTTTGCTGATGTTGCATAAGGAATTCGGGTATCATTTATTCTAACTGGGAAATTTCCTATTTTTTTATTTGTAAAGTTCATGTGTGCAGATTTAGTCTCATTTAATTTTATTTGCCATTTTCTGGTCCAGTTATGTATTTTATTTACTGATAGTTGCAATTTATCAGTCGCTTCTTCACTAGTGTCTCCTATCGCTAGTATGGCCGTATCATCCGCGAAGGTGGCAATAGTATTTTGTTCTAGCTCTGGAATGTCACACGTATACAATAGGTACAGGACCGGACCTAAGACACTTCCTTGTGGCACGCCAGCTTTGATCTCCCTTAAGTCGGTGTACACTTTTTCTTGTTTTACTCTGAAATATCTATTGGCAATGTATGATTTCAAGATTTCTGAATACTGTTTAGGCATAAACGTTCTTAGTTTATAGTTTAAACCGTCATGCCAGACTTTATCAAACGCCTGTGCTGCATCCAAGAAGATTGTAGAGCAGACTTTATTTTCTTCTAATGTTTTTTCAATTATATTCGTTATTCTGTGAACTTGATCTATAGTGGAATGTTGATTTCTGAAACCAAATTGATGATTTGGTATAAGATTTTTTTTTTTATTATTGGTTTTAATCTTTTTAATAGAAGTTTTTCAAATAGTTTTGACATCACCGGAAGGAGGGATATTGGTCGATAGGATGTCACTTCATTAGGAGATTTACCTGGTTTGGCGATTATAATTACTTCGGCTACTTTCCAGAGTCTGGAAACATATCTCAATCTAAAAGCAGCATTTATTAGGTGTGTCAGCTTAACTATGGCTTTTCTTGGTAGATTTTTTAATAATTCTCCTGTTATGAGATCATATCCTGGAGCTTTCTTAGGATTTATATTCTCTTTTATCTCCTGTTAATATTTCTCTAAGTGATATCAATGTTATTCTTTCGTCAGTTCGGAATGGTTCTTCCCATCTCAGTTCTTCACTATCATTGTCGTTGGATTTGAACGTGCTTTCTAAATGATCTGCAAATCGTTCTGCTTTCTGTTCGTTACTTCTAGTCCAGTTGCCGTTTTCCAACTTGATAGGAGGGGAATGAATAATTGGTCTCTTCAATCTTTTTGTTGCCTTCCATAAAGAATAATCTGTGTTCTGGTCAGCTGTTAAATTACTTAAAAAATAATTAATTGTTGAATTTTTTATATTCTGTATCTCCCTTTTTAGTTTTTGTGTAGCATTATTTAGACTAGTTTTGTCGCGTGGAGCTCTGTGTTGCTGCCATTTTTTTTTAATTTCCTTTTTTCTACTATGAGTTCTCTGATTTTTTTTTGGATAGTTGTTCCCTTTTGTTCTAGAAGTTATTGTGGGAGTATTTTCCCAAGCTGACTGTTGGATTTTTTTATAAAAACTTCTAATTTGTCATCAAGTTGCCTCGTGTTTCTTAATGGAACAGCAAGATTAATTTTGTGTTCAAGGTTTATTTTGAAGCTCTCCCAGTCAGTTTTTTTATTAGTCAATATTGGACTGAACTCTTTTTTAATCACTGTATCACTCATAGTTAGAATTATCGGTGAGTGATCAGAGTTCGTGTCCCAGCCGTCATTGATATCCAGATAGTTAGCTGAGATATTTTTGTAAATAAAGAAATCTATCTGGTCTTAAATTTTGTTCCTATCGGTAGGCCAGTGTGTTGGTCTGCTGAAAAAAAAAGATATATGAAAAGAAGAAAAAATTCCCAGACAATGAAACAAAATTATAATGTGCTCGATTCATAAAAGATGGAAATAAATTATTATGTCGGCATTAAAGAGTCATATCGCTTTGCTTGCGATACAAGAACTGATCAATATTTTTAATTGAATACTTCAACCTCTCGTCAAAAAAATCATCGTAGAATATCAAGCAGGATTTAGGCAAGATTGGTCTACCGTCGACCAACTCTTTACAGTCAAATAAATACTAGTCAAAGCATGAGAATATGACGTAGACGTTTATAATATCTTTGTAGATTTTCAGCAAGTCTATGATATAGATAACTGGCACAAGGACTGAAACAAGGCAATGAATTGGCTCTAAAGCTTTCCTCTTTTTGGGATAAACAAAAATACGTAAGTTATATTAACACGAAAACAAACTACTGTCTATTTACCAAAACTAACAACTTTGATAAAATTTCAAAGCCTAAGTTTTCAAACTCTATAAAATATCTAAAAATACGAAGAACTAGGAAAAAATTATTGATCAACTTCTTTACCATCTGTTGGTGTAGTAGTTTAAAAATAAATAGCCGTTAAGCTCGCAATTGCGAACTTAAAATTTAAATTCAATAGGATTTCGTGAACTCGCTCTTTTTCTTAATGTATACGAATCAATGCGATTATCGGTTGATTGTTGCTGCCTGGGAATGACCTTTGTTCGACTTTGACGTTACACAAAAAGGTCTCGTCTCCTCTCTAAGGACGTTTGTGCGAGATTTCCGTCTTATTAAAGGGATTTTCTTAGTGTGAGTGAAACGCACAAGACAGAAGATGGCGACGGGCGGTAGAATCGGGATCTTATCGTGAGTTCCTATCGTCACTCGACATCGTGTGAGTCCAGATCAAACAAAAACATAAGCCCAATAAACGTTAGACAAACAATAGCGAGGTTCCATTCAACCGACCGTGAACTTCAATGTTAAAATTTAACGACCCGCATGTCGAATGAGGCCGACATAACATCAGTTGTTAGGTACATGACTGAAGTTCGTAATTATTCTTTTAAATGGTTTACGCACTTTTAAAAATATTAACTATCAGTATTAATTTATATTACAATAAATTAAGAGGGCTAGGTTCTGAAAACTGTGTAGATAGGGGAGATCTAGAGTATGTGCTTTTTTGTTCTATTAGAAATAGACACGTCGAATATTTTATATTAAGAAATTCTAACTTTAAAAGAATATACTAAAAATATATGAAATATATCAATTGTTTTTTTCTCAAAATACTAAATCTTAAAATAAGTAAAATACTAAGTATCTGGTTTAACGATATATTTTCATTTGCTTTTATTTTTTTTTATTGCAATTTCATTTATTTGTATTTGAAAGATTAATTAATATCCAATAATATCAAGTAAGATGCTTATCCGACGAACTAGAACAACTGTAGAAAATTACCAGACAAAGAAAAGAATTCAAGGCAACCACAACACAATGCAGAAATCAGAATGGCAATCTATTACTAACAAGGAAACATGTATTGAATAGATGGGTGGAATACTTTAACCAGGCACTTAATATACGCTTCTTGAAGATAAAGGTGTAGTTAAAAAACTAGCCACAAACAAATCACCCAGAATAGCTAATCTCTCAGCTGAACTGTATAAAGAAGGTGGCCATGATACCATAGTAGCATTACATCATCATCATCTTTGGCTCTACAACCCTGGGTGGGTCTTGGCCTGTTCAAGAATTAGTCTCCATTCCCCACTATCTTTTGCCCTGGCTTTGCAATTTCTGACCGCAAGATTTTTAAAATCCGCTTTTAAAATCTATGAAGAGGTGGTGGGTATCAATTCCATATTCATATGTCTTTTCTAAGGTTTGTCTGAGAAGGAAAATCTGATCAATTGTTGACCTTTCTTTTCGGAATTCACATTGGTATTTGCCTATTTTTTGTTTAGTATATACTAGCAAACGATCATAAAGTATATAAGCCAGTACTTGGTAAGCCGTATTTAAGAGGGTAATGTCTCGATAGTTGTCACATATTAGAGGATCCCCTTTCTTGTGAATATGTATTATAATACCTACATTCCAACTGTCTGGAAGTTTTCCTTCTCTTCAAATGGATGCAACAAGTTTTATTATATATTTTTTAAGCCTTTTATTTTTATTGCCTTGGCAACTTCTTCTTCTCTTGGTATATTATTTTTCTCCCTCTCATCGTCTACGTCTCCACTGTGGTCATTTATGTCAGTAACTTAATTCCTTCTGTGGTTGCCTATATTTAATTTCTCAGCAAAATTCTCTGTCCATCTCTCCACTATTTGGCTTCCTTTCTTTTTATTTCGGCTTCCTTGCTTTTTATTATGGTTATTCTAGGTTTAAATTTTTTTCTGTTATAGTTCACATTTTTATAAAATTTTCGCGCTTCGCTTTGTGATTTGACCCTTTCTAGTTCCTGTAACTGGTTTTCTAAATGTCGTTTTTTTTCGTTTTGGTATCTTTTTCTCTGCTTCTCCCATCTGTTTGTAGTCCTCTTGATTTTGTCTTGTCCTCCTGTTTTCGAGTTTCCCATACGCCTGATTCTTTTTTTGTCATCGCATTTTGATTACGCATCATACCATTCTGTCCCTTTCCTTTATTGTTTCTTCTTTCCTAAAACTGTTGTTGCTACTTCTTTCAGGATATTTTCGCACTCATTCCAGTAATTATTTATGTTTTCAACAGTAATACTCATTTGGTCTTCTAGTTTTTCTTTAAGTTTGTGTTTAAATTTTCTAACTATCTCAGGGTTTCGTACTCTGTCTATCTCGAATTTTTCTTCTTTGCTTCATTTACCTTTTTTTTGTGTTAGAGATTCGTGTCTTTAGTTTAGCCTGAACCAGGTAGTGATCGGAGTCAATGTTTGCTCCACGTCTGGTACGTACATTCATAACATCGCTGTAATGTCTTGCGTCCACAACAATATGGTCAATTTGATTGATTGTGTTACCGTGTAGGCTAACCCAAGTGCCTTTGTGTATATTTTTACGCTCTAAGCATGTGCTGATGAATAGGGACGACTGGAGAGAAATTGTTGAGGAGACTAGGACCCACGCAGAGTTGTAAAGCCAGAATGATGATGATGAATGTTTATGAACTGTAGTTATAAGCTAATGAAAGACTAAAATAAAAATGAATTTTTTATAAAAACATTTGACTCAGCATTCATAGACCATCTTCGTTTTTTTTTCGAGTTATCTTTATTGTCACTAGGTGGTGATCTATTATTATTATGGTGATTAATTTTCTCATAATATAAAATTTGAGTATTTTTAAAACTTAAACCATTTTTTTACAGTTCCTTGTCAAAACGGAAGAAAGAGCTCCATTCAACTTTCCAACAATACTATTTTTTCATAAAAATATTTCTATTCACGATTTATAAAAAATATTTACCCTTTGTTCGAGATTATACGGGAACACATATACTACCTCCCCTATATTCTCAAATTACGTCAGCGATGAAATAATTAGTCATGTTTTGAATCGCTTCGCTTTGTTTCTCAGCTACCAATATTTTACATAAAGGATTCATATAACCTTTTGAGAATTGTTTGAAATACCAGCATTATGGTATACAGTTTCCACTCGCTTCATAGTTTATATTATAAGTGGTTAGAGACAATTGCGGCATAAAGCGGGGATGCCAGCCAGATATGTAACCTTTATTATCGTCCTCTTCTGCGAAACTGTTTTAAAACCTATTATACATGAGACAGTAAAAATAATTGCATCCGCCTCAGAGATAAAACTATTACCATTGTATTATATTAGTATTTACCATGAGCATCTGCATTTAAATTTTATGATGCAGTTTATATTTGTTTGAATAAAACTGTATTATGAAAATTAAACACAATTTTTTTTTATTTAACCCTTAACTACTGACGTGGATGTTTCAGGACGTAGACTCTGACATGCGGTATGTCATACCGTTGCCTATTCTTCTTTGTTTTTAATATGAATTTATCTTATATCACTGTATTTGTTTTTTATATCAACTACGGAATGATTCTTCACGTTGCTGTAGCATAATATACTGCTACAAGTAAAATAAACTTTACTTTTTCAAGAATATTAAGAAGGCATGCATAATATTTAAAAAAATGGTGGACGTTACTACAAAATCGTTTATAAACTAAATTACAAGAAAAATTGATTACTTGTCACTAACAAATGGTAAAATAATGTTAAAAGAAACAGACTAATCATTTAAATTTAATGAGAAACTAAAATAAAACATTCTGACAATAACCAAAAATTACAATAAATTACAATAAAACTAGTCATTTTGCGCGCAAGGTCCGCAATTTTTCTTTGTACACTGTAAGCACACTGGTTTTCCACAAGAAAAGCACACATAAAAAGTCTTTTGCTCTAATGCACTTGGGCATAAGTAAAACGTCTCCTTTTTCTCAAGCATTTCTTCAAAATCTGCTTCTTTTTGGCGTTTTTGTCCCAGTATTCGTTCAATACCATTTAATAATTCTCTCGGCATTCTGGGATTTTCGAGTCTTCTTTGTAGATGAGGTAAAACTAACTGTTTCGCCAACTCCTTTGTGTAGTTTAGCCTTTCCATATTATCTTCTTGTAGTGATTGGTACACAACATGCGAATTAACAGCAGCTATATCAATGATGCGGTAAAAAATAGTAAGTGGCCATCGGTGAGAACGACGTTTTACAAAATATTTGGCACACTTGGCATCTAAAGTATCGACACCTCCTTTCGTACGATTATAATGAGCTATAATTTCTGGTTTTCCAGTAATCTGATCCGTGCCTATTGAATGGTGCATCGAAGAAATAAGTAAAACAGCCCTCGATTTTTTTGGCACATGGGAAATTAGGGATAAACTTTTCGTAAATCCCTAAGTAGTTGAATTTACTTGCCTACATCGGTGTGGCTGGAATTCCGGAGGGATTTCCCGTTTATTTTTCTTGAAGGTTCCCACATACGTTAACTTCTTTACTTCTAACTGCTTTACTAATTCTATAGAACTGAACCAATTATCAGCTGTGATATTACGATTAGTTCCATAAATAGGTTCAGCAAGCCGAAGAACAGATTGAGTTGGTTTATTCATCTTTTTTTCTTTCTCAGATAACCCAGTTCCGTCAGTTTCCTTGCCTCCAAATATATAGGCATTGTATAAGAAACTTGTTTGTGCATCAGTCAGGCACATTATTTTAATGCCATATTTCACAGGCTTATTAGGCATATACATTTTAAACCTACACCTTCCTAATGCCGACCAACATTTCATCAACACAAACACATGTGCCTACGAAATACAGTTTTTGACAATTTGATATGAATATATTAAATATGTCACTAATGGCTGCTGTTGGATCTATCTTTTTTCTTCCTTCTCTATCCAGAGGATTATTAAAACGTAAACATTTTAGAAATATTGCAAATTTTTTGACATCTGAATACCAGTGCCATCTGTAGCAAATATAGAATTTATATCTTCGTCATTGGATTTGAAAGCTGATGAGTATAAAAGCAATCCCAAAAAGGCTTTAGTTCTATTTCATCAATTTCATTTAGTTCTGGGCTATTCATTCTTTTATAGTTTTCACGAATTGCACGTAAATTATTATTTGTCCATTTACGTATTTCTTGTATCATATCCTAAGAAATAAGAAAATTAAAAAAAAATGATGAAGTTTCGTTTTTTACATCTCTGGACCGCACAGCTGGTACTTTTGTTACAAGGTTGTGTAACGGAGTTCTTACATTTTTTGAGGGTGCTGTAGTAGACCACTTAAAACGATTTTTGCCATAAAGATATGACTTACCATTATCATTTAAATGATATTCGTCTTCAGAACTTTCCAACTGCTCACTTCCGGTGTCGTGTGAACTTTCAATACATACTTCTTCGCTTGCATCGTCAACATCACTATCACTAAAATATTCTAAATCACTAGGTACTTCGTCAGCCCATTGAGATAAAACAGCCTCAAAATCATCATCTAAAAGCTTTATAGTTTTGCGGCTATATTTAGAACAACTGGATGAACTTGCTGCCATATTAACAGCAAAAGAATACACTACACTGCTTTTAACTAGAGAAACGTAAATACTGACATGCGGTACTTGATACCGCAAGAAAACTTTATGTCAACGTAGCTCAAAGACTAAACGTGTACTAAAACTGCAGCAGTTGAGAGCAGATACAATTAAACCCCACTTGAAGGTACACAGATGGTGTCTAAGAATCTTTTATAAAACACGTTTTACAACAAAATATATTTTCGGCTCGGTATGGCATACCGCATGTCAGTGGTTAAGGGTTAAAATTAACGTGTCTCGACAGCTTATGGTCGTTGACATGGATACAGTATACAAGATTATACATATTTTATATACATTTGTTTTTTTTTGGAAACATTAAAACACTAAAGCTTATAGAATGTCTTTTAGATTTCCTTTTAGGTTGTGCTTGTTTCTGGAAGAATCATACTGGCAGCAGTCCACTATCACGTATTTGATGTAAAGGAGACTATTACAGTAGTGACATACTGGAGGGTTTTCTGATGCCATGAGGTATCCATGCGTGAGACGTGTATGACCTATTCGTAATTGGTGAATAACTGATTTTTCTTTCCTGTTCATAGAGGAGATATTGACGCGAGATAAGTTGGGTTGAACGTCATGCAGCTTAGTTTTTGTTTTACTCCACAGGTTGTAGCATTTGCAATTCATTGATTCTTTAAAATGTATAAAATCCTCTCGTATAAGTAATATATTGAAATCCTCTCATAAATGTTTGAAAAATCTTTTAATGTATTTTTCCTTCGTATCGTTCAATTTGAAACCCAAATAATATTTCGTTCTTTTCAGCGTCGCCAAGTAATAAAAACCATTTTAGAGTAGTTTATTATTTTAAAGATGTGTACTTCGGCAATTTCTTTTAATGTTTTATTCGAAGTCGCCTTATAATTTTTATACGTCGTAGAAATGGAATCTTTTACGTTTTAATTTTCGTTGTGTTTTGATATTTTAGCGTTTGTTTATTCTCAAGTTAAGTGAACGAATTCTTAAGAGAATTTTGTCATTCTTACTTGGGTCGTCGTAGTCTCAGGTATGGATCTAAATTCTTACTTGGGTCGCGGTAAGCTCAGGTGTGGATCAATTGGGGTCGCTGTAGGCTCAGTATGAATCCAAATTCACCGACGAGTTTGTAGTTTTCTGTTTTTGGCCCCTTTTTGTGGAAATGTGTAGCAGTGGAAAATACATTGTGTAGTATACCAGAACATGGTAGAATTTTGAAGCAGTATATAGGATGTCCCACCAGCTTTGTTGTCGTTTACCTGCTTAATCCAACCCCATCTACGTCAGATCTTCGTTCCTGAGTATGGAAATGGTTTCCTTTTGTTCCAGTTGAGAGTTTCGTCCTTGCAGCTCCAATCCCAGAGATAGTACCAAGTGTTTCAAAGTTAAGTGGCAAAGTTTGTGAATTAAAAGGTAACATTATGTGTTCATAGTAAAATAGCTTTTATTTTAAATAACAACAATTGCTTTTATTGAAATTTAAAGGATTTATAATAACTAATAATTTATAAAATTTGAGAGTTGGACTTTATCTGTCAATTTGTGTGTTCAGTTTTTTTTTTTTAATTTATTGTTAACTATGACAGCACGTTTTATTATTTTTTGATTTTAGTTTATTTTATTTTTAAAGAAGGTTAACCTCTATGCCATTTTGAAAGATTTTGTAGCAATCTTCTTTGTAAAAAGATGAACATGTAAGTTTTTTCTTTGTATTTGTGTATTTTACAACTATTTATATAGTTTATTTTTTATGTCATCTATATTTGTGTAACTGTTTGTGGTAAGACACAATGAATGTTAAATTTTGTTTTCTTAACATTTTGTTTATTTTTTTAATTAACCCTTTTTTGAGTTTTATTTGAAACAGATATGTTTTTGATGTTTTATAATTATTTCCCTAGTTACAACAAGTGGTTGTAATAGGTATAATTAGGCACCTCAAAGTGGCGCCCTATATTAAATTACTTGAGGTGTTTCCTGTTTCTTTTTGCTTTGTTTGTTCCAAGAGATTAATGACCCCTTTATTTCATTTTTTGTAGTTGCCCCAATCCAAACCCCTTTATTTTTTACTTATCCACGACTCCAGCTCTCCTAACAAACCCTGAGTGTGGTTCGCACAAGTAGCGATTATTTTGCTTGCCTTATCTCCACCCCCCTAGTTTCAGTGCCCAATTTTCTACCCCTTGTATTAATACCTCATGAGGTAGGCAAAATATATTCGTTACAAGGTCTGCCCCTGAGCTGAGGATCTTTTGTTTTATCAATATTTTAAGATCCGTATGGATTTGGACCTCTTTGGTCTTCATTCTTGGACGCATCGGTGTATAAAATTTTATCAAATTGAAATACAAAATTAATGTGAAACTAAAAGCGACGATATTAGTGTAGCTGCTTGGATTAAACCTTACAAAGAGCTGTCTATTTATGGATACGGACAAAGTTTATTGTTTAGTTTGTGGCAAAATTGTAAGTATTCAATATTTAATACTTTTCTATATTTGACATGTAATTTAAAATATTTGAATCGCTATTTTCAAGGGTATTAACCTCTTCAGGGACGGATTAATTCTTTGAATAAAAAAAATTCCAATATTTCTCTATATTTTAATTTTTAACATCCAGATACATGAAAAATTGTAAAAAAAAATATTGTCAAATTTGACATTGTAAAAGTCAAAAACGAAAACGTAATGTTGCCAATAGCCAGATGATCTATTGATGAAAATGATTCCATGCATTCTAGGCAGATACTGTCCTGACACTGCTTGCATTGTCATGGCATCTTGGTGGATTTTTGTAGTCCATTTTCATTGAATAGTATCCCAATTAATTTAAGCGAACTTCAGGTGCAACTGTAGTCCACGTCTTTTTTTTTTTCTTGGAGCAGAATTATCGAATAATAATGAACGAAATCATACAAGCAGTACGTACAGGTCATGGCTACAGAATGGGAAACAAAGAAATCCAAATATTATACCTATTCTAAAAGAAATGCCTATTTAATGCATATTTTTGGGTAAATTAGTACATATTTATGCGCATATTATTCACTTTTTTTGCATAGTTGCCAAGTATAGTTGTGAAACATCGCAGTTTCATCGCAATATCTTAATGTAAAGATATCTACTTAGATATCTACTAACTCTTGATATTGTTATTGCTTTTGATCATGCCTTTTCGAACTAAAAATGAAATGTATAATCGTTTTATAAATAAATACTAATTACATACCAGCATTTTAATTTTAAATTTGATTTACTGGAACATGTGAAATATAGCCTACATTTCCAATTTTCATTCTATTGACACAAATTGCAAGTTTGAAAGCAATAATCGCGTTACTTTTTAAATTTACACTATTAATTGATTTTCACAATAAACTGATTACCGAATAAATTTTGTTAATAGGATACTAACAGCTTCAGCCATTTTCGCTCACAGTACATAGAATATTACCGCTTTTTAATGCTGTTAATGGTGGTAACTAAATTAAACACTTTGCTGCTAATTTGATTTAAATTTTGTACACTCGATTGCGTTCGAGTTAACATGCTTTATAATTCTAGAGAAAATGCAATTTCCAATTAAAGTTACAGCGTAATATATCGATTATTAGCTAACACTCAAAAACTTAAATTCGTCTAATAAAATGTATGTTTTTGACCTTTTTATCTGACGTCAAATAAACAACTTGGGATTTCTTTTAAAATAATACTATTAGCACGTTTACTATATACCGAAATTATTCGTAGCATTAATTACCGAAATTAGTACTTGACCTGTAAACTACGTATAAAAATCACGTCGCCAAATCCCGGCTTTTATTCATTTCTTTCTCTCCTTTCTCTATCTGCTCTCTGCACAAATTGACAATATTTCGAAAGTCATTCTTAATCTTTACGAGTAATACTAGTTGTTTTATTAAATAAGTTTTTCTGATACATAACACCTATTGTTTTCTTTCATTGTCACACCTTGGAATTGTTCTTCCTTGGAGTTATATGACTATGGGCCCTTTAAGGCTCAGTTGCCGATACACTGATTTTGCTCATTAATTTTGCAATATCATAATTTCTATAATTAAAATTTCTTAACCTGCTTATTTTTTTTTGTGGGATTGACCACTGGGATGTATTTACGAGTAACGAGTAACGGTCTTTCTGGGCGATTTTACACAAAACACTGACTCGACCATGGAAAGAAGGAAAGATTATATAACAATAAAACACTTCAAAGTTTCCACAAAATTTCTTATAATATCTTATTACTACAGCCCATTTCCATTTTAATTTAGCTGCTTGTTTCGCGGCGTCCTTTATTTTTGTTTTGTTCCGGATTGCTTCGTTCGTTTTCCGATCTATTAGTGAGATACCGAGCATCTGTCGTTCCATGGCTCCAAAAAAATAAAAATGGAATTGGGCTGGATACAACAAACGTCTCGAAGATGGTAGATGGAACAAAGAAGTCGGAAACTGGCGACCGTACGATGCGAAGAGACCAAGAGGAAGACCTCAAATGCGCTGGAGCGACGATATCAAAAGAGTCGCAGGACCAATGTGGAAACGCCTAGCACACAACAGGGATGAATGGCGAGAAATGGGAGAGGCCTTTATTCGACAATTTGGTTAGAAAAAGGGCTATAATTACTACAGCTAATTGAGCCGTCTTTAACAGAATAGGTTGAGGAGGGAAGAACTGTATGTCTCAAGTTGGTAATTCAGAATTATGTCGGTGTTTTTAAATTTGTTAATTTCCATATATTCTAATAACCATAGCTTAAGACCTTTATTTTGGATGTGAAGAGTTTGAAATTCGTCATTAAAAGAATGATTATATTCTAGAAGGTGAAGTGCGTAGGTAAAATCTCTTTTTCTATTATTGAAAGCCCTTTTATGTTCTGCTATACGTTTGTTAAAAGTTCTACCAGTTTGACCAATGTAAGTTTTTTTGCCCAAAAGTTAGTTTTATAATTTCCAAAATAATATAATTTGTTTTGGAAGTCATCTGCAAGTGCTTTATTTTTGACAAAGCGCTTTTACTATCACTTATTATAATAATCTTGAAATTTGTAAGATGTCGACAGTAATTCAAAGCTTCTAATATACTTATTAACTCCGCGGAATGAGTATATGTTTGTTATATATCTAGTTTTACCAATTAAATCTTGTAATACTAATCGATGAATTTTATCAACTGTATTTGATTCTTTATAATGTAGTTTAATTAAAAATTGATTATTTATCTATTTTAAATCTTTCTATTGCCGTAGGCATTTCGGAACACTCTGCTAATAGATTATGTATTGCAGTAGACTTTAGATCGATTAAACACAGTAGGCTTAAAGATTTGATCACAAAAACTTCAATTTTTTGTAGGTGATAATGGACTGTATCCGTATAAAACATTGATCAATAATCTATTATTGCTCTTATATAAACTGTATATATCAAAAAAGAGAGATTAGGATCTGCTCCTTATGCGGATGTGGAATGTGAAACTGCTCGAAAAACATTTACCCCTGTTTCTGTTTTCACAATGATATTTTCTCCATGTTCTTTTGACAAATGACACTTCTTCTTCTACTTTTTTGAGATCTTTTGATCTGTTTAATTCTGAAGCTACCTCTGGTTCATTTCCTGGGACGTAGATTGCCAACTATCTCTCCATTTTTTAGGTGGTCTTCCAGGAGGTCTTTAACCGGGAGGGTTGTTTTCTAGGGCAATTTTTGGGAGTCTATTCTCATCCATTCGTCTTACATGATTGTACCACATCCTCTTACGCTGCCTTCCCCATTTTACAATATTTTGAATTTTGCACTGCTCCCTAAAGTTGGTATTTTTACGCTGTCTCTTCTTGTTTTGCCCACTATTATTCTTAGGGTTTTTATTTCGGTGTAGATTTTAACTTTACTATCTGTGCGCATATACAGATTTGACTATCTCCCGCAGACATGCTGGAAATGCGGATGCTTTGTTGACCTGACTTCTTAGGTCCTTTGTCTTTTTGTCTTAGGTCAGCTGTCTCTGAAGATCGTCTTCTGATTCAGCAATAATTGCTGCATCATCTGCGTAATATACCTTATCAATTCTTTTGTTGCCCATTCTATATCCGAGATTGAGAGATGTTACTTTGTTTATAATTTTGCCCATAAATAGGTTAAATAAGAAGACGCTTAAACTGTCGTATTGTCTAATCCCTTCCGGTGTTGGAATATTTTCAGTGAAGTGGTCTCCTGCTCTAACTTTGGTTACATTGTTGTTATTTAGGTTATGGACTATCTTTGTTATGTTGGTCGGTGTTTTATTTGCAATTAATATATCTAGAATGTCTCCCAAGCGAACCCAGTCAAACGCCTTCGTCAGATCAATGAAGCAAATGTACGTCGGCATGCCGAACTCTACAGCTTTTTCTTTTAATTGTTTTATTATGAATACTGCATCTGTTATAGACCGCCCTCTTTTATAACCTTGTTGTTCTTCAGCATTAGTGATTTGCCTTTACAATTTGTCCTTAAGAAGACTCGTGAAAAGTTTCATCATTGTATTAAGGAGGATTATTCCTCTATAGTTTGGTGGGCAAGTTTGTTGTCCTTTTTTTAAATATAGGGATTGTTTCGCCATTCCTCTGGTGTTTCTGTGTCGTTTAATATTTTGTTAAATAGTTGTGATAGTTTATGTTCTTTTTACAAATGACACCAAGAAGTTTTATTGATTTTTGGCACCGGAAAATTTATACTGTTTCTAATGAGACATTTTTGCTTTGTCTAGTAAATATATAGGCTTGATTTTTGTCTTTAGATGTAAGTCCGTTTTAAATATGCCCAGTTGCTGATGACTATGTGGTTGTCATTTATATTTTTGATACCTTGATTAATTTCAGTTTGATTATTATAAATTTCCAAATTATCTGCAAATTGTAAAATATTTCAAAATTTTGAAATTTCATCTCATATGTAGATAAGGTACAATACTGGACCCAATATGCCTCCTTGTGACAATCCATCTCTAGCCATTTGAGGTACTAATAGGTTATTATTGATGTTTAGGAAAATGTTTGTATTGTCATAAACCTTAATTATTTTTTATTAAAAGCTTCTGGAAGACCAATTATTGATATTTTGTTATAGAGAATACTAAGGTTGACATTCCCATATGCTCCTTCTATATCCATAAATTACGCTGCAACAAACTTATTTTCAGTAGAACTAAAATTAATAACTGTTACTAGATGACCTATATATTCTTTGATAGAAATTTAGTTCCCAAATCCAAATTGGCAAGCCGATATTTTATGAATATTTTCTAGCCATTTTAATAATCTTTCCTTAACGATTTAAAATGTTTTACTAATGCAAGATCCTAAGGAGATTCCTCGTTATGATTTTTGCATTTCTGTATTTTTATATGGCTTTAGAAATGCAGAACTGTAAACTCACTCCAACTATATGGACACACTAAGTTATTTTTAAGCATACAAAATTCCTTTGCCACGTTGAGTGCCATCATACCTACATACAATAAAAAGGTCAAATTTTTGCCATAAATGATGAGATTCGAGTGGTTTCATGTAGCCCTAATATCTTATAAAAGTGCAATATCATGTAGGTCTCATATGACACTCAAAATGTTAAGAACAACGACTTAAATGTAGAATAAAGGGATTAAGACAAGACAGAAATTTTCGTAGAACGTTTTCCCAATCTTATCCATAAGAAGTCTCTACAGATGATAAAACCAATATTTAATATACTAGATAGAGCCATTAGAGGAGTATAGCAATTCGAAAATTTAAAATTACACAAGCTACTAATCTGAAGAGCAACAAAGTGTCTAGCTATTGGTTCATGACGCTTCACAAAGAAAATCTGTATTTTTAGAGATTTTTATCAAGCAACCTGAAAAGTCCACTGCTAAACATAGGACGCTTCCTCGTGTTTCCAACTTTGTCTTCCTTGTGCCATTCTCATCGAGCTTTTATTTTGTCTTCATAAATTGTCAGCCCTGTAGGATGCCGACCAACGCTTCTTTTGTCTTCCCCTGGTCTCCATTACAGTAATCTCTTTGTCCATCGCCCATCCGTCATTCTAGCTATGTATCCTGCCCATCTCCATTTTAGTCTGGCTATTTTTTTGATGACCTCAGTCACTTTGGTTCTTCTCCTGACCTCTTCGTTTTTTATTTTGTTTTGCGGTTATTCCTAATATGGATCGCTCCATTCTTCTCTGTATAACTCTTAGTTTGGTAGCTAAGGTTTTTGTTAAAGTAAGTTTTTCTGCTCCATATGTCAACACTTGTAGTATTTTAACAGATTTTTGGGAATGTGTAGTCTACAGATGTATAAATTCGTCATTCGTACAAACCACTTTACAGTTTTTAATCCTAAGCTCCGTATTTGTTCTGTTCATATTTCATTCAGGTCAACCGTTTTATTACCTTTCATTTGGTGGATCGTGTCCTTAATCTGCTCCAGACTATAGGAGGTAACTAGAACATTCTTTTCGTTATCATTATTTTTAGGACTCACCTTGTTGTTCCTTTATTTCAATCGGGTGTGACTTCTGTAGGGTAGGGCCGAGGCAGCGGAATCGTTGCCAAGATTTCAAATCAACCTCCACGCTTGTCTGCTGTTTTGTTTCATATTCAAATTTCTCACCAGCTTGTACCAGCTGTTCTGATGGAGGATATCGCTGTAGCATCTCCTCCTAACCTGTAGCATTGCTTCCGAAGCCAAGTCTTCCTCTTATGGTTATAGTTTGTTATATCTTTTGAGTAGAGGTTTAGATTTTTCAGTGAGTATCACTATGTATTCGGCTTGACAACCTCTAGTTATATACTTTTGTCATATTTGTTTAATTATTTTAATCCAAATCCTCAAAAGACGAAAAATTTTTAAAGCTTTTTCACTATTAACATGAATTTACTTTGTGATACAGGATTCATTTATTAAGTCAAACGTATGCTTGGCCTACCGTGAACTCAAGAAATTACCTGAACTCATCAGAAAAATCAACTCTTAAGTCACTCTTAGGGCAGAAGTGAATTTCTCTTTAAAGGATGCGAAAAAGATCAGTTTTCTTAAAAAATAAACTTACTTGCTCCGAATATTATAAACGAACTAAGATTTGTAAACCATAAAATTCTTGTGGTTGTAGCTCAGAATCTTTACGCAGTAAAAAATCACAAGAGCTCTAAGTGCAATAGAGTGACATTCAGTTGTGGTTAAGTGAGAACATAACTTCCATACAGCCTTCAAGCAGATATCACAGCTAGTTTTTAAATTCCTACCAAGCTTTAAAGACTTGACCAAACGTATGTTTTATTGCACTTGTATAAGCTAGACTGTACGTGATGAAAAATAACTAATTTCAATGACACAATAACATAAAAACTGTAATAAATTAAAACCACATATTTACATACACATAACCACAAATTATGGCATTATTTAGCCAAGTATATACGAAAATATACTTAACTTTCAATAATGTTCCAAACAAAACATGGCCAATAAAACTTTTGTTAAAAAATAAGTAAACAATGACTTAGCTTTTGGAGGAATTTTTTCGAGACATCGGCGCAAGGATTTTTGCCAAAATTTCTTTTTAAAAATATTTTGCTCAAGTCATTTCACCCATTAACCTTCGCTGTGGTCTGAAAAATAGCTCGGCAGTCATTTATATTTATATACGAAAGAAATAAACATGTAGGTCAGGAGCTTTGGCAAAAACAAATTCCATTGTGTGTTAAGCAAGGTCTAGGTCCAGGTGGAAAGTATAATAGAAAGAGATTATTGTATATTTTTATCCAAACTGCAGCAGTTGGTTTAATCAGGAAAAATGTGTCGCCTATAAAAAGCATGAGAAATTATGCGAAATGATGTTTGAATGTTAGACCAGTGGTTGATTGTCCATTGTCGTCACTAAGTAAAATTGGCATATATATTTAAAAATACTTTATTGGAGCAACAAAATAAGCATGTTTCACGTCGACCGCACATTATCACTTATAAAATCGCTTATAAAATCGAAAAGTTGCTCCTTCGCATAATTGTAGATAATAAATGTAAAATCGGGACCAATTCTAAGGTAAACAATACGAATATACACGTTGAACATAAACACCGAATACAGCAAAAGAATCCTAATATATTCCTGACAGTGCTGACGATTTTGATTCAGAAAGTAATATTCCCGTAGAAAATATCGCTGAAAAACTTCGAAAAAAAGAGCTATCTATAAATAGAAGCAGAAAGAAACATAACACTACAGAAAATAACATGCATTCCGTGTCTCAACAGTGTACCTTAGATTATAGCTCAGAAACCATTTTAGACAAAACTAGTCCCGACAAAACACTACTGCCAAATCAAGAGAGTTTTAATATTACGGAAACGAGTGAACCAGTTGAGTCTCTTAGAAGAGAAAACAGCCCTCTTAGTATCCTAACGGAAAACGATCCAAACTACTGCCAAATCGCCGACTTACCTCCAGAGACGAATATTTCCAAAAATCCGGCACCGTTGGTCAGTCTGACAGTTGTAACTTTAGTGGCCTCGACACGTCATCGGTAGGTGGCGCTTCCACTCCTAGAATCTATGTAAATTCACAAGACTTGAGATTAGGCAAAGGAGACGGCCAAAGCAGGGCAAGTAGTGTTTCGGTTAGCGACTTGGATGAATTGTATCAACAAATCAGAAGAGGTCCACAGTCGAAGAGATATAGGCAAGTGTATACGCCTTCTAGGGACAGTCCTTGTTTGTCGGATTCAGAAATTAACTCGTTTATTAATGACAGTAGGCATAGGAGGATAGATCTGAGGAGTAGGGACGAGTTCGACAGATTAAGTGATGATATAGAGACTAGAGTCTAAAGTGACTGTTGATTTGGAGTTAATAGTCTTGAACGACTAATAACCGATGGTTGGTCCATGATTTTATTTGATTTGCTCTCCTCTGCCTTGAAAAATAGCTTTAAAGGCCTTTATAGTAACTTATACTGCTAATTTAATATTTGAACACATGTTTAAAAGATTTAACCGATTGTATTAGAATTGTGATATATTATTTACTGTAATAATAGATTTGGCGACGAATGTTCGTTGTAATGAAGATGTAATAAATGTAAAGGTATAGAAAATTTGCATATCTTCATGACTTCCGATAAATTCGAAAGTCGTCATCGATTTTGTTACATTTATAGAACACACTATAATATTGTTACGCAAATATACTTCCATATTTGCGTAATATGAATTATGTATAAGTTTCTATATATACAAGCTATATCCTCCCTAAGAAGCTGAAGCTGTTTTCACTTGAAGATCCTTTTTGTGTGGGGGATTATCCCATTCTGCGTTTGGTTTTACAGTTTCTGGTGTGACTTCGCTGTTTCCACTACTTTTCTCTATTCTGCTCTCTCTTTCATTGTCTTTTCTATATTTCTAATTTTCATACTTCTTAAGTTTTCTTCCACTTGTTGTCTCCATCTTAGTTTAGATCTGCTCCTGGTTCTTTTACCTGATGGTACCCATTCATTTATAACTCCTAATGGATTGCTCTTCTTTCTTCTCATTTTGTGTCCATACCATCTAATTATTTGTGCTTTTCTTGCTCTATGTTCTCTTGACACATCCAAAAACTTTTAATTGTAATGTAAATGTAACTGTTAATGTAAATGTTTTTGCAGTATATAGCACTATTGGTCCCATTATCGATTTGTAGGTTTTCATTTTTTATATCGTCTTATTTAACCATTTTTTTCCATAAAACGCTGTATTTTCCGCTTGAATTTTTCTTTTCATATCGACACTTTCATTTCTTCTGTTGACTAGTACTCATAAATATGTGAATGCTTCAACCTCTTCGAAACTGTGTTCATCTATTATATCTGTGTTTTGTCAGTTCTGTCATTTGGGTCTTCTTTTTCTTGTTAACGTTCATGTATTTTATTTTATTCTCATTTATTTCCAGTCCTCTCAGTTTCTCTTCGTTTTCTATTCCTCGGAAGCTTTTCTTTGGTACCCTTTTATCTGTTGCTACTATAGTTATATCGTCTGCATATCATATTATTTGTACTGCACTCTTGTTTATAGGTTTAGCGTACAGCTTTTTTATTATCTAATGATAGAATAAATACATAGTACCGTTGATAGCTGACTTGGGATTAATCTGTGCATCACTGATTTGACTTCGCTCTGTATAAACATATGAAGTGGTGGTAGATTCAGCAGGACTTCCAACGATGCAGTAGGAGTTGTTTTTATGACCCCATGACAGCTTTTACGACAGTTTTTCATAGTCAGCGACATATAAGCCAGATGCATGGTACTGACAACAGAAAGCTAATCAAGAAGCTAAAAGCCGATATTGTGATTGGGAAACCTATCGAAGTAACAGCTATGAGATATAGCTTTAACAATAAGTTCACAATTAAGATACCAGAAAGGGAAGACTGGAATAAAGGTGTACCCTTAAGGGTGTGGGAGCCGACATAGTAGGGGCAAATCAAGGGATGCATTTCCGGAAAGTCAATATAAGGATGTGACAGTTTTTCAGGCGGAAATAACGGCAATCCATCACTGCGTGGAAGAAATAAAAAGGCAGGAAAGAACATTCTGTTCAGTTGCCATCTTCACAGATAGTCAGGTATCATTTAAAGCACTCAATTCTGTAGAGGTCAATTCTAAGCTAGTATGGGATTGCATGTGTGTCCTAAATAAACTAGAAGACCGTAGCAAAGTTACGGTAGCCTGGGTACCGGGCCACGGAGAATCTAGACCATGAAAAAGTATATGAAATGTCCAAACAAGGTTTATCAATGCCATTCTTGGACCGAAACCCTTCTGCGGCGTTGCAAAGTCAGTAACAAGAATGGCTACAAGGAAGTGGGTAGCTCACAAATATGTGGAATGGTGGAGGAATTCACCAGGACAAAGACAGGTGAAACAGTTCATTACAGAACATTTGTCAAAATTTACGGTAGACCTAATAAGCAAAGACAGGGCTTTGTACTTTTAACAGGGCGCTGTAAGCTGAATAGGCACTTGAAGCTGATGTGATTATTAGATGGTGACCTGGGCAGATTCTGTCACCTTGAAGGAAAAACAACAGAGTACATTTTATATCAGTGTGACGGTCTGGCAAATGTGCTGTTCTTTGCATTAGGAGAAGCAAATTCACCGGCAAAGAGCTACATGGAAGGTACAGTCTCGAAGCTAGTAGACTTTAAAAAAAGGGCCAGGCTAGAGAATTTTATCTAGGACTAGAGGACCACAAATGCTAAAGATTGCAATGACTATCGAACAATTGCGTTAATGAGCCACACATTGAAAACCTTCCTTAAAATCATACATAACAGAATCCACATGAAATTAGAACAAGAAATAAGTGATTCACAGATGGGTTTCAGAAAGGGGCTAGGAACTAGAGAAGCATTATTTGGAGTCCATGTTCTGACACAACGATGCCTGGATATGAATCAGGACATATATGCTTGCTTTATAGATTTCAAGAAAGCTTTTGATAGAGTTCAACATAAGAAGCTTTTAAGTATTCTTAAGACTAAAAACATTGATACTAGAGATCTACAAATTATATCGAATCTGTATCAAAACCAGAAAGCAAGAGTAAGAGTCGAAGGAGAACTGACAGAGGAAGTAAGTATACTTAGAGGAGTTCGACAAGGGTGTATCCTCTCACCACTCTTATTCAACCTCTACAGTGAAGTGATTTTTCAAGAGGCTTTATTGGATATCGTGGAAGGTATTTATGTCAACGGAAATAGCATTAATAATATTAGATATGCCGACGATACTGTCATATTTGCAAGTGACATGGAAGATCTACAGTACATAATACAACATGTATACAATGCATGTGAAAGTTACGGACTGCAAATGAATCTCAAGAAAACAAAATCAATGATATTCTCAAAAAAAAACACAAAATGTAAATAACCTGATCATCAATAATACAACGATAGAAAGAGTAAAAACATATAAATATTTAGGAACGTGGCTAACCGAAGATGGAGATCAAGTAAAGGAGATCAGATCTAGAATAGAAATGGCAAGAAACACGTTCATAAAATTGAAGAAATTACTTTGCAACCGTAACCTTAATCTAGAGATTCGCACAAGAATGCTACGTTGTTACGTCTTCTCTACTTTACTATATGGCATGGAAGCGTGGACAATAAAGCAGTCTGAAATCAAAAAATTAAACTCCTTTGAGATGTTGTGCTACAGGAGAATGCATAAAATATCGTGGATTGAAAAAGTAACTAATATAGAGGTGTTACAAAGAATAAAGAAAGAATGTGAAGTCATAAAAACTGTTAAAATTAGAAAGATTCAATATCTGGGACATTTAATGAGGGGTGAGAAGTACGTATTACTGAGGTTGATTATGCAAGGGAAGAGAAACCCAGGACGACGCAAAATGTCCTGGCTAAGAAATTTGAGAGAGTGGTTCGGCTGCAGCTCATTAGAATTATTCAGAAATGCGGCCAATAAAGTTAAAATAGCGATGATGATTTCCAACCTCCGCTAGGAGAAGGAACCCGAAGAAGAAAGAAGAAGAGGACCACAATAGATCTGAAAAGATTGCAGTGGAATAGGCCAAATAGCCACCTCTCTAAATCTAATTTAGACCATTGAGAGCACATCTCCTTGTCTTATTCCATTTTTTTATTTTTATTATTTCTGTTTTTTCTCTTACGGTGTCTAAATTACTATACAACAAAAATTGTTAGTTCCTGCCTTATTAGAAGACAAATATAAAAGTTGTATATTACAAATGTATGGAATACCAAATAGAACTCCGCTCCTGGTAGTTGCTGGGTAAATTAAGTAGCTCGGTAATGATTAGTGCTGGTCTCAAGCCTGGATAAAGGAGGATGGTTTGAGTCAGAAAGGGCATCCGGCAGTAAAACTTTGGTAAAACCATGGAAAAAAGGAATACGGCAAACAGTTTAGAGACTAGGGCGTTCCCCGTAAGCGACGCGCAGTTGCGGCCGTGCCTGACCCATGAGAGAAGTAAGCTAGGGTTATCCCTTAGAGGACGGAAGGGACCAAAGAAGCTAGACCTGAGAATTGCAATTCTCAACGTCGGAAGCATGAGAGGCAAACGAAGAGAGTTTCTGCGCAGGAAACTCGTTGGAAAGGTAATAAGTCGAGAGATCTTGGAGATGGATGCAAGTTGAGTACTAGTTCGAATAGTCATGGCAGAAATGGAGTAGGTATCATTCGGAACAACGTGTGGAAGGAATATCTTGTAAGGATACTCATTGCTGGGTAACCGTGCTGCATTGTCTCTCTGCAGTAAATAAGCATTATTTACTGATAAAATATGCAAACTATGATCTCTGCTTATTTGCTTAGTTCTGGTATATAAAATTCGACTGTTGACAGGAAAATTTAAAAAGATAAACTCAGTCATAAGCCAACGTAATAATAAAGTAGTTACAAGAGAGACGTAGATTTTTGATAACAGTTAGAGTTCGTTGTGTAATTAAGTAATATTAATTAACAGAATTTATTTTTCTGACTAGCTAGTGGTAACCGTAATTACACAAATTTTATTTTGAAATGAAATTAAAGTAATGTGTAGAACATATATTATTTTCTAAAACATACAGTTCATCTTGATCACACCCTTTCAAATAGGATCTAAATCATATAGAAGGTAATTACACTTTTTCTATAAAACCTACTTGTGCACTACATGATGAAATACAGAAAATATCCTGAAATACTAATCAAAGTACCGTTTCTACAATATAGTGTAGCCGGTCCCCATTGTTATATAATTATATCACATAATATATACATATCTTATCCGAAAGATATCTGGTATACCGCACAACCAAGAATTATTTTCCATCTCTCCTATATGTTGACAGACCTTGTATCAGTTCTTGAATCGCTAATAATAAGCAGTGTGCAACATGTTATTAGCCACCTACGAATAAAAAACTGTCAAGCCTATGGCGTTCACTAACCTTTTTTTCTTTCTCTCTCATTCTGTTGTTCAGGCGGTGATTTAAATAATGTAACTGTAAATTTATGATGGTATTTTCTATAAATGAAATTATCTGCTTGATTTATATTTCAAGGTATGACGTAAATGACAAAGATATATCGGTAGTATCATACTAAGTTCGTTCTTTGTTCAAATTCTTGTTAATAAATCTTGTTTGGTCGAGTCTAATTCCACATATTGTTTTAATATCAAACTAGTTATGTAAACAGGCTTGTGATAACGTTAACCGCCATCTATATGCTTCTTTTTCTTCAGCAAATGCTAATCCGTTAGCTAGTGTTGGCGAGATCATGGCTATTATTATTTTATCAACAATTAAACAGGAACAAACAAAAGAATAAACCAAGAACGCCAACTTTTCGAAACCATCATGAAAAGGAAAACGGCGTATCTAGGTCATATCATGCGAAATGAAAAATACCAGTTCCTCCAACTTATAATCGAGGGTAAAATTGAAGGCAAGAGAGGAATGGGACGCAAGAAAATGTCCTGGCTCCGAAACATAAGGCAATGGACAGGGATTAACGACATACAATATCTGATACATATTTCAAGAAATAGAGAATTAATGGAAAATGTGATCGCTAACATCCATTAGTGGATTTGCATCTGAAGAAGAAGAAGAATTAAACAGGGTGAAAAAGATCTGTAGTATTTGTTTGAAAGACTATCTTAGGTTCTTTAAACTCATTCTATCAGGTACTTGTCCTTGGATTATTTCGTTGTAACACTTTATATATATGTTCTTCTTCTTCTGCTAGTGCCTATCCTCTATTGATGTTGGCTACCACAATGGCCCATCGTATTTTATTAGCAGCTGTTCGAAATAGGTCTGTGATGGTCATACCTGTCCACTGTCCTCTATTTCCTTCTATTTTACCTTCTAATATCAATAGTAGAATTCTGTATTTATTTTCATTTCTCACTATATATCCGAAGTATGCTAACTTTCCCTCTTTAATGGATTTCAAGACTTCAGGTTATTTTTGTAAACGTTGCATTACTGCGTCGTTAGTTATATGATGTACATATGATATGATATTTAGAGCATGCGAGGATAGCACCACATCTCGAAAGACTGCAACTATCTTCAAGACGCATCAGTGAGTGCCCATGCCTCTGCTCCATAAATAAGAACAGAAAACACATAACAATTAAGGATTTTGAGTCTTCTCTTTCGATCCTACATTTAATCTCGTATGAGTGATCCTAACTGTCTGTGATGTTGCATCCTAGGTATGTTATTTTTTTTTGTTCTATCCAATACCTCATTGTCTGCCATAAACTTGTATTCCACAATGAAAATCCTGTTTTAAATTGGTTCTCTTTTTTAAATAAGACACAATAAAGGCAAAATATATTGACAGTGCTCTCGGAGTAAATTGCCTAACCACGGCGAGCCTCTTAACCAGTTTTTTATAAAATATTTACTTACTGGCATACCTGTTTTGTTTGCTGAAATTTCTTTTTGACATTGAAAAGTCTATATCTGTAAGATTCTGATCGACCCATTTTTCTAGAATCATTTCTGCATAAATATGGCAATCTTGCCAAAGTGCTGGATCTTTAAAGTTAAAGTTTAATGGTACTTCACAAAGTTAAACATTCAATTTCAAGATTCTGAAGGGTAATGGAAACTTACTTTAATTTAGACTGTTGTTTTTTTAAATGTTAACTATGCGCCTCCATTAGATTTTAAAGCCACCTCAGTATGCCGCACTTATAGCGATGATTTTTGAATTTTGTTTAAAAAAATTGTTTAAACAATTTCTGTCCAAAAATTTCACCTGGTACCCTCTACATTTAAAGTTGAAAGATGACATTTGTTAATAGAAATCCGCAAAGAATCCGAATCAGTAACATTTTTCATACGGCAGCGGCCTCACATCCTGGACTATTCCTAGTTCAAGTTTAAGTTTAAATTTAATTACTTACAGATACTTTAACTTGTAAAATAAAAATAAAGGATATACATTTTCCAATGATTTACTTATTTTACAATATAACTGTTACAAAGATACCAACAAAGATTTATGTCCTCATGCCATCACAACACATAACAAGTTCAAGAATAGATGTCATTGATGGTAAATAAGAAACCCAATCATTTTTCAACCGAGGTCAATAATCTGCAAGTAAAAGGTTCATTTTGAAATTACAGGTTTTTTCACCTTTTAATGATCTAACCAACAAACATCCTGTACGTAATACATTATTTTGAGAATTTATTATTACAAGAGTTCGACGGACTAATTTGTCGGTTTTTTTATTGTCAAAAACAAATAAAATGGTAATTAAATCTTGTAGAACAATGTCATCGATATTTATGCTTTACATATTCTAACCATGATTTTAAATACATTTATATGTGTTTTATTTTACCACACCTTCAAGTTTCTGATACTTTTGTTTACTTTATGTATGAAAATTTAAATTATTAAGAATATAAGAGCAAGATAAGTAGGACTGCACGATATAACTAGATATAATGTATTAAAAGTACTACAAGTTATACAAAAATATGGATATGGAAAAGGTTTTTCAAAGATCTCCATTTCGTATGGTGCTGTTTCACTTTATCGTGTTTAATAGGCTAGGAAACAAAGCACTAAACCTACCAAATTTCCGCAGCAAGATAAATCGCTGTGCAATTCGATTCTGGAAAGTTGCCCAGACTGGATGTTATCTCCTAAAGTTTTATGTTCAGTGAATGTCGAGCGAAAAGGAATCCGGTTCCTATTCCGGAACCCGGCAGCGGAACCGTCAAGAGAGACGGGCCCTCGCAAGAGAGTTCGTCGAGGTAACCCAAAAGGACCTGGAGACGCCGTCGGTAGATTCGGGAAAATTTTTGTTTTTTGTATAAGCGTTCAAGTTCCATGGAATACTCTAGCAGCGAGATATGGTTTAGAACGCGAAGAGCACCGCAGTTGCAGCGGTCTCCGGATCGTCCTCTGGGACCTTGAAAATCCAGGAGAGGGCCACGTGGAGGCTCGCGCTGGTTCATACCTATATCCGCAGCAGGTCTCCAAGGCGAAGAGCCTCTAGTCAATAGAATAATGTAGACAAGAGAAGTCGGCAAATTGGATCCGTAGGTGAAGTAAGCCCAAGTCTTATGTGTCGAATTTCATGGAACCGAGTTCGGTCCCGTGCCTTGGCCTTCCGCGGAACCGTTTTGCAGCGAGGATCTTGCGAGTTACTTTCGGGTGCTTGGATGTTCTCTTCGGCCACCATTCAACGGTCAGATCAGAACTGGCACGAATGAAGTATTCTTTCAAAATCAAAATCAAAATCAATCGAAAGTCATGACTTGAGGGGAGGGGGTTCAAGGTCGCTAAAGACGAATATTGTAACAGATGGTGCTTAGTGTATAACTCGTCTCCAAGAGTATTATGTTGTTTTTATTCGAAATCTGCCAAAATTCATTACTTGAAAGTTTCTGGGGTCGCTGAATACGAATATTATGACGGATATGAACTCCTAGATATCTGGTGCCCACCGTGGTCCTCGTCTACTGAATTTTTGTGTTAATTTGTTATTTAAGATTTTTATAAAAGTGTGGTATAAAATGAGAGTTAAAATTTAATTTCTTAAATATAAATACAATCATTTTTTGTTTAACAAATAAATTTAAATTTATTTCTTCTGTATCAGATAATTGATTTTCTTCATACTTTTCCATTTTTGTCTAATTTTTACCCAGCACATTTTTTACGTTTCAAATTGCAGACCAAGCAATGTAACTGCAAATGTAACAATGCCTATGTGACTTAAATGATATCTGTGTACTAGTACGTGCGGGAGAGCACATGTGAAAGTCAAAGGGGAAGCTGCTACGTGGGAGATTATAATTGAGTGTTTTTTAATTTTAATTTTTGAAATTTAATTTCAATTCAATTTTATGGCATTACAATAATTTCTTTCTGTCCAAAAATGGACCAAGATTGAATCTTCATTTACTTAATAAATATAATTTGGAGTAATCGCACGCCCAGACTAACACCAAAAGTAGAACATCTATCTTATTCCGCCTTTTT
Source organism: Diabrotica balteata (assembly GCA_918026665.1). Taxonomy (NCBI): domain Eukaryota; kingdom Metazoa; phylum Arthropoda; class Insecta; order Coleoptera; family Chrysomelidae; genus Diabrotica; species Diabrotica balteata. Next base: position 16,671,258 of record OU898281.1, on the reverse strand, counting down.
ACAGTGCTGCCTGTTTTAGATAAATAATTTCAATAAATAACACATATTTTAAAATATACCTCTTCAATAAATATAAATAACTTTTAAATAATTTAACATCACATTTAATTTTTAACAAACAATTTTACATAATACCTACATTCCTAGCCTAGTTGTTAATATCATTTTTCCCTCAAGAACTATCCCTTTACTCGATGAATAGTTGCAGTAAAACCCATAATCATCTGTCACCAGTTTACCATAACGGATTTTTATACTACGTTTTCAAGAACGTTTAATAATAATCCTTGTATCGCTTGTGAGTAATATTTATTTAATTTCAATTTTTACTAAATCATTTTTTCACTTTATTTTTATTTAATTTATTTAAATTCATAATAAATCGCATACATATAATATTGGCATAATTGCTATATATTTTGTACCAGACAGCACCTTAATACGGGTTATTATATTTTCAGCATTTAGTTTACCATGTACCTAGGACCTGAAGATGTATAGCATATTATAGTATGCGAAACTGGTCGTTGGCGGTAGAATAAACATGATTGTGAGAAAGTCTTATTCATATTTCTTTTACCTATAATATTTATGACATATTTTTATATCGTAATTATAAATGAGGCAGAAAAATTGAAATAATAGAAGAATTTTCAACCTTTCCTTGTTGAACGAGTTCTTGCCTAGAGGAGGAAACTTCAGATGATATCCTTCCAGTCTTACAATTATGGTCAATTCTCTGTATAGAGTAATTACAGAAGTAAAATACAAACCACAAGAAATTAGTTTTGTAACAATATCATAAAATATGTTTGGAAAAAGTAAACTAGCTAGTTTAAGTCGAGTTTTTTCGTCAGCTCTAAACAATATTTAATTATTAATACTGCAGTTCTTATTTATTCGAACTATTTAAAGGAAACAATTTTTGCACGTTATTCCTAGCGGTGTTTTTAAGAGTAATAGTAGTTTCACGAACATCTTTTAAAAACATATAAGTTTAAAGTCTTAGCAGAACAAAAAGGTTTACTAACAATTGATCTAAGATCTTTAATGTAGTTCCTTAAAACTGAAAAACTAACTAAGAAAAATCTTAATTTAAACCGGTTGTGGAATTTACATTTAAATGTACATGACAACTACTAAATGTCAGTAAATGGTCTTTTTGATTTGTTATATTGTAGAGTATTTCTAAGTATATCGCAGATTATACAAGTCGTGTCACATTTATTGCCGTTTATATTTCAGAAGCAGGTTAAAAATTAGAAAATACAAGTAAATGGAGAACAGCACAACGGACAAAGGAAGCGAATTGAGATACATATTTTAAAAATGTTGCTACAAAAAAATTGAAAATCACGAATACGTTCTTTATATTTATAAGAATCAATAATGATTATACATAAAAGCTAAGTAAAAGATACATTTAGTAAATTGAGGAGAAATGACCTCGGTACACTTCGATCACTGTCTTGTAGTTTACATTCAAAGGGAAGAATAGGCCTAAACGTCGTTGGAAAAAATACTGGGAAATATCTGTAAAAATATCAAACTGCAGCATATAAAGTAAGAATATTCTGCGTCAATACAAAAAGGACTGGACATTTCATTGCCCATCTTAGTAAATATTTTTGAAGCTAAAATAGCACTAGGTTATATACCAAAGACCTAGATAACTGTAAGGATGGACATACACAAAATAGAACGACAAAACAAAGCCCTACCTAAATTCTACAGGACGATCATGCTTACATAATTTCTGTAAAAAGCAATAGAAAACAATCGTAAGAGACATATTAAAGAGAGGCCATGGAGGCATCATCCTCTTAATAACAACCAGTATGCCTAGCAAGAAGGAAAAACAACAGAAACAGCCCAGTACGAAGTAGATCAGACAGTCTGTCACTCCAATAATAAAGAAGAGATTGCGTTAACCGCCTCTCTGGATATAGAAGGCACATTTACCAAATTGTATTTTTGATGCAGCCTCATCAAAAGGAATATCTACTACCGTATGCAACTGGATCAAAGCAAATCTGGAAAATAGGCTCATTATAACAAACCTGCAAGTAGAGGAGGTTGTGGCTAAAATTGCTAGGGGGAGCTCACAGGAGAGACTGTTTTTTACAATCTTCTCTGCGAAATTTTCTATTCAGCACACTCCAACGAAGTTACAATTTTTCTTACTAGCTGGTGCTACAGACAAAAACTCTTTATTAATCTTACAAAACAATAGTTGTGAGTTTTACGAGTAGACGTAACCTAGATATTCTTATTCTTCAATATTTTCATTAGTTCATCATGTTTTACTATGCCTGATTAAAATGCCTTTTGGTAGTCAACAAAATAAATAAAATAAAACTCACGTATAAATATCAACATATATATTCATACACCTTTGTATTACTGCATTGATGGTAAACAGGACTTCTCTCTTTTATAGTTTATTCGTCTTCCGGGTTTGGACCGTGTCATTTGTGAGTGACCCAAAAGTGGGTTCATCTCGACGTTTCGCTACAATTGTATGTAGCTTCTTCAGGAGAACAAAGAAAAAGAAATCAAAAGACAGGAAGATGGGTAGCAACGGTAACTCAGTTACTCAACGCAACCAGAGGCGAATACTAACTATCAAGATGGGCATTTGGTCACAGTAACTCAACTACTTAACGCAGCCAGAGGTGAAAACCAAATGCCAGGACAGGGATTCACGTCCAACAGCTCAGAACACTAACGCGTCGAGAGGCGGGGAGTGAATCCGACGATTACTCCGCTACCGCTCTATTTATAGTCGCGGTGACCTGTCGTGTCGGGACGTATCGGCACACTCCATGGCGCGAACGTCAAGAAGCGCGCGCTGGCCAATCATGTGGCTGCATCGTGGTAGCGGGACCAAACGGCGGCTCTAGACTGAGATTCCAGATGGGAGACAAGTAGTATCCTTCCTCTTGATTGATATTGTGTGGATTTTTTCGGATCTCTGGAGATTCGCGGATTTTCCTGGGATAAAAGAAGGTCTCTTAGAAATAATATGGGTTTTTTCGAACAATATGGAATGACCGGTTTCTTGGCAGTGTTCTGCAACTGCAGAATGGGAGAAAAGACCTGATCGAATGCATCTTTGATGCTCTTGAATCCGAGTTTTGACGGAACGACCAGTTTCGCCAATATACACATGTCCACATGAACAAGGAATAGAATAGACACCACAGGAAGATAGGGGCGGTAATGGGTCCTTAGGAGAGGGTAGATATTGTGAGATTTTCTTGGGTGGTCGAAAAGTAGTCCTGATACCTTCTTTGCGAAGAATTTTGCCAATCCTATCAGTGACACTTCGAATATACGGAAGAAAAGTCACAGGAGTATTACCCGAAGATTCTGAATTTGTCGTCCTAGGGTGTAAGGGGGGATGTAGATGTCGGTGTGTAATATTTTGAATTTTGGACTTGGAGTAACCGTTGGCGACAAGGGTTTTTTGCAGATGGCCAAGTTCTTCTCTAAGGTTGTCAGGTTCAGAAATCAAAATGGCCCGATGGATGAGAGAGTTGATCACAGAATTCTTTTGGGCAGGATGGTGGTGTGATGAAGCATGTAGGTAACGATTCGTGTGAGTCTTTTTTCTATAAACAGAGTGACCCAATCGGCCATTGGGCTTGGAGGCGACTAACACATCAAGAAAGGGAAGGGACCGATTATTTTCTACTTCCATTGTGAATTTTATACTCGGATGTTGTGAGTTAAGATGATCTAGGAAGGGAGAAAGGGTATGTTGACCATGGGGCCAGATGATAAATGTATCATCAACGTAGCGGAACCAGAGTTTTGGTTTTAAGGGGTAAGATTCTAGGGCTAAAGACTCAAAGGCTTCCATGAAAATGTCAGCAATGACAAGGGAAAGGGGAGAACCCATTGGTGTTCCAGATATTTGTTTGTAGAAATTGCCTCTAAAAGAAAAATATGTTGAAAGGAGGCATTTTTCCGCAAGATCTGCCAAAACCAAAGACTTGTTATCATTGGTCAAGTGATCTGGCAGAACAACTAGAGAGTCATGTATTGGGATATTGGTAAATAGGGATGATACATCGAAACTGACGAGAATGTCTTGGGGATCGACCGTGAGGGAGGAGATTAAGGTGATGAAATGTGTGGAATTTCGGACATAAGAAGAGGTACGACCAGTATAGGTCTTAAACTGATTCGACAAGTACTTTGCGAGTTTGTAGGTAGGAGAGTTAATCGTAATCACAATTGGACGAAGAGGTACGTTGTCTTTATGGATTTTGGGAAGACCGTAAATTCTGGGGCAGATGGAGTTTTTCGGAACTATGGACTTCTTAACATCATCGGAAAGATCGGATTGTTTAATGGCATGGGAAATTTCGCGTTCGACTCTAGGAGTGGGGTCTCGAGAAATTGTATTATAACAGGATGTATCCCTAAGTAAGTCGTTTACTTTCTCTATGTAGGAAGAAGTATTCGGGATGACTGTGGCATTACCTTTGTCTGCAGGAAGGATTATTATCTCAGAAAGAGAACGGAGATTTTTGAGAGCTTCACGAGATATATTGGATATATATTTGATGAATTCTTCACGAGATATATTGGAAGTAGGGATTTTGGCTGTATCAAGACATTTAGCGACGTCAAAGCGGATACGGTCGGTTGGAATTTTGGGAATTGTGCGGAGTGCCGCTTCCACATTTGAAACTATTTCTTCGGTAGGAATTCTGGAAGGAGTGATAGCAAAATTAAGACCTTTAGATAGAAGACTGCTTTCTGCACTTGTTAATTGGTGAGAAGAAAGATTAACGACGGTGTTAGTAAGAGGTGAATGAGAAGTAGAAGTGGTGGAATGTGATTTTTTCTTAAATACAAGGGATTGGAATTTCTTTTTGTGAGTTTCGTTGCTTAGAAGAAGGATTTTATCGGCTTGGTAATAGGAAATGCGGTCTAAAAGTGACCAATCATCGACACTAAGAATACTGGAGAGTGGTAAAAGTTACCGTTGCTAACTTCCCATCTTCCTGTCTTTTGATTTCTTTTTCTTTGTTCTCCTGAAGAAGCTGCATACAATTGTAGCGAAACGTCGAGATGAACCCACTTTTGGGTCACTCACAAATGACACGGTCCAAACCCGGAAGACGAATAAACTATAATTCTGACTCTGGCCGTGGAAGCCTACGATTTCATTAGGACTTCTCTCCTTCCTAAGATAGTTCAAAAACCAAATTGAGTTTTTTGATGATTGACCAAAGTGTCACTAATGTCAGCTTTTTTTTATAACCGTTAGTGAATTGTTCGTATACTTTTTGCTTTATAATAAAATGCTGAAGCGAGGATCACCAAAAACTAGCCCTAAGAGAAAGCTATCCACGAAATATCTGTTTTCACATCATCTTTTCACTACTCTCTATCAATTAGTTTTTTGTATATATGTATATATATATATATATATATATATATATATATATATGTATATATATATATATATATTGAACTAGAAACCCCACTTATCGGAATAGTTAATGATCCAAACCCACATAAGCATGAAAATAAACACTTTGTTCGATTGTATAATCCATTACGCGACGGCTTCTATTTCTATAAATAACCAGTTGTAATATTCCACTTTTCCGAACGATCTTTCCTTTTTTGCGCTAAAGGTTACAACTTAGACAATAATATATTACCGTTAATTACACATAAAACATTGCAAAAGATCCAGGTCCGGATCAATTATCACTTATTTTAAAGCTCAATCACTATACTAACCAATACCAGCTTTTTTAACGTGATCTAAACATGAAGTAAACAGAAGGATAAATATATCTCAGAGATTAAGTTGTTCTGAATGCTGCATATTTATTCTTTTTTGAAAAAAATTAGAAGTGATAAAGTTAAAACCAAAAAAGTCATTTGTAATGTTACAGGTCTGGCTAATTGGCTCTGCAGTGCGAATGCGAAAGCCATTTTCCAGGAAATAAAAATATGAAATATTTTTCTATGGTCCTTTCTAAAAAGTTTTAGTTGCTCATCATGGCATAGAAAAATGTTGCAAAAAGTGTAGTTTTGTCTGTTACAGATTTGCAGAGAAAAGTTACTGTATTTTTGGATTTCAATATACAAAGTTTGAAACAATATTTTATAGTCTTATACAAATTATGTCTATTCAATATTTCGATTATAACGTTTATATAGGTAAAAGCACAAATTATTTTTTTTTAAATGGACATTATTATAAATATAATACTTGAGCTGTTTGAGAAGTCAAAAAGATGTTAAAATACTAATATTCATAATCTGTACGTGAATACTTTATTTACAGTTTTTTATATTCATTACAATTTATAACTATACCCAATCAAAATAATAATACAAAGTCAAATACCGTGCCACTTGTCATGGCAATTCTGGGCATGGCAATTATGACAATTCTTAGTAAATACATTATTTACAACAGTTCTTCTTCAGGTGCCACCACCTCTACGGAGGTTTTCAATCATCATAGCTATTTTAATTTTTGAGGCAGTTGTTTTGACTTGCATCCAAACCATTGTCTCAGGTTCTTAAACCATGAAATTCGTCTTCTTCCAATGCTTCTTCTGCCATCTATCAAAGATACTGTAGCTTTCTTTTTTAATTGTAAGTTCAACTTCCTTCTCTTTACTTCATTGTTTGTAATTCTATCTACCCAGGAAACCCTAATAATTCTTCTTCGTCTTCAAGTGCCATCTTTGTTCCGAAGGTTGGCGATCATCAGGACTATACGTATTTTCGAAACTGCTGACCCAAAACAATTCGTTCAGCTATACCATTCCCGTAGATTCTTTAGCCAGGAGTTTCGTCTTCTTCCTATGGACCTTTTTCCTGCTATTTTCCCTTGCATAATTATTCGAAGCAGTTCATATCTGTAAGGGGTGTAAGGGATAGTGACGCGCAACATACAGCCTCTCCTATCCAAGTGTCGACCTCACCTGCCCGTGTGATGATTTTGATCTTAATCATCCGATGCACCCTACTAGATAACTGACGAGGCTCTGGCGACCGAGTGTCTGCCGGAATTAGCAGTCCCCACTTGTTGACCAACTTCGGTTGGTATGCAAGTGAAAGGGCACTCTTTGGTCCTGAAGTCAAAAAATTGGCACTAAAGGCGAAAGAACTATTTACTAGTCAACGGCATAAGAATGTAGAAGGCAAGGAGAAACCACTACATTAAAGATCCATCATGGATACCTCTAGTACGATCATCATGACTGTACAACAAAAAGCCACGTCAACCACTGATCATGGGAATCGGAGACCAGGATCCGGCATGGGAGGTATATCACAAGAAGACCACAGGGCCTCCCGGGTCGTCAACCAGCAAAAAAAAATAATTCTTGTATAGGTCCACAATTCAAAGGCGTTAAGTCAGCTCATTGTGTCTGGATTTAACGTCCATGATGCCACTCCATAGTATAGTACACTGTATACGCAATATTGTGTTAGGCGTACTTTAAGAGCTAATGTTAAATCTTTGCCACATAGGACCTTTTACATTTTTATAAAATTAGAACGTGTTTTTTCGATTCTGACTTTGATTTTTGCAGTGTAGTCATTATTTTCTGTTATAAGTGTTCCTAGTTAAAGATAGTTCAAACACTCCTGACCATGGAGCTGCACAAAGTAAGTGGAATTATACAGTGCATAGTACAATACGTTTCGCATGGAAGTGGGGACTAAACCAAATTTCGTCGATTGCGCCGTGGTCAGGAGTGCTTGCACTATCTCTAAGTGTACTTTTTTACTCTTTCGATCTGCTGGCCCTCTATTATCAAGATTTCGTTAGTATTATGGTTGTTTTTACAAATTTTCATAAACTTCGACTTTTTAATATTGAGCGAGAGTTCGTACCTACTCCCTACTACACATTACTATTTTACTTATGAGTCTATCCAGGTATTGTAAACTATCGGCTATTATTACTGTATCATCTGCATATCTGTTGTTGTTAACTAAAATCCATTTAGTCTTATGCCGACTGTTTCAGCTTTTAGAGTTTCTCGAATTACCTCTTTAGAATAAGTTTTAAATAATAGAGGTAATAGTATGCATCCTTGCCTGACTCCTCCCTTTATTTCCATTATAAAACAGACGTAAAGACGACGGTTAACATCCAAACATCTCTGTGTTGGCATTTTGCCTGAGAATGAGAATGAGAATAATGCCTCTCTGGTACCCATACCATTGCGGAACCCATATGTGGGCATTCCAAGGCATTCAGGCATTTCGTTAAGAAATGCCTGAAGATGATATAGGGATCGAAAGTACTTGGTCAAGATTACATTATTTAAACTGTGCTAGATATTTGCCTTTTATAAGAGGTCTCCCAATAAGAATGTCCTGATGTTTTTTTTTAACGAAACGGTAAAAATTGCTGTAAATCAAAAAAAGAAAAGTTTATTGCAAAATATAATAGATAACAATTATGTTCTGAATAACACATCATTCAAATGTCCCCCTCTACTACGTTTGCAGGAGCAAATCCAATGAACCCAATTTTCGGTCACTTTATGCAAAATATCCGCATTAATCTCACGAATGATGTACTCTATATTCCTCTTCAAGTCTTCAATGGATTGTGGTTTATTCACATAGACCAATGACTTAAGATAGCCCCATAAAAAATAATCCAATGGTGTTAAATCGCAGCTTTTTGGAGGCCAAGCATCTGGTCGAAGTTGCTGAATTCTCCTGGGATCTCTGGAATCAAGAGAAATCAATGTTTCCGGGAACTTTTCCTTCAATAAATCAATGGTTGGGGCAGTAGTGTGACATGTGGCACCGTCCTGTTGAAAAAACATGCCATCCAAATCCATTTCATCCAACTGAGGCCACAAAAAATCCGTTATCATCGTTCGATACCTTTCACCGTTAACTGTTACACCATGTTCGAAAAAATAAGGTCCGATGATGCCACCATGCCATAAACCACACCACACAGTGACTTTTTCTGGATGCAAAGGTTTCTCAAGAATCTCATGTGGATTATTTTCACTCCAAAAATGACAATTTTGCTTATTCACAAAGCCGTTTAACCAAAAATGAGCTTCATCGGAAAAGATTATTTTTTTGAAAAAATCGCCATCATTTTCGAGTTTGTCTAGAGCCCAATCAGCGAACAAACGAAGCTTATGATGGTCAAGTGGCTTCAGTTCTTGAGTCAGAACAATCTTGTAAGGGTGTAGGCCTAAATCTTTTCTCAGAATTCACCAAGTTGTCATTCTGGCGAGTCCAAGTTCCTGAGAACGATGATTTACGGACACATTTGCATACTCCGCTACACTAGCTATTACAGCAGCAATATTGTCCTGAGTTCTTGCATTTCGGCGTCTAGTTGGTGGTTTCGTATCCTGCAAAGTAAATTCACGTTCAAACTTTTCCACGATTCGACGAATTACACGCACATCAGGACGATGATTTGATCCATAACTTTCACATTATGCACGATAGGCATTCACAAAAGAACTATTATTAGCATAAAATTTTAGGATAATTTCCAAACGTTGTTCAAGCGTATATCTTGCCATGGTAATTTGTTAGAGTATACTAAATACAAACGTCCAAAAGTGACAGTTCCATCATTTTCAAAATGGCCGCTAAGACATTTCAAAAACAGGACGTCCCTATTGGGAAACCCTGTATTATCAAAGTTCATTTATTCGAGGATTTAACCTTATATCAATATTACTATTAGGACAAACATTAATAAGCAGGCTAGTTCCTAGCCGTCTTTAATCTAATATGAAACCAATGATGAAAATAGATAAATTAAGAAAAAGAAAATTGTAAAGTTCGGACCTGATAAGTGAATGCTTGTTGATTATAAGGATTTTACTGAATTTGCAATATCGAATCGGCTTTCTATTCAACAATTCTGACATTCCTCCAATCGAAACAAAAAACCTTATTGTACGCTATGCTATGACAGACCTTGTATCAGTTTTGAATGACTAATCTTTAAGACGCATTATGAATACCGCAACGTTTACGGCAAATGTGTGATTAATTAAATCGGTAGGTATATTGCTCGTATTTCGCAAAATACCTTTATACGCGTATTCTCATTTTCATTCCCACACTTTTCACAAGCTCAGCAAAGGATGTTTATTTTATTATTTATCTTTGCTTTTATCTGCTATACAGTCAATTTGGATGTAAGATTAAATTGCCTTGTTATTAAAAAGTTTTCGTAGTCTGTTTTTATTTCCGTTTATTCTTAACCTCAGACAACTTGCGACTAAAAAGTTCCGTCAATATTCGCGGTCGGTCGTTTTGACTGACTTATGTTAATTTATTTTTTAGACGCTATAATACATTTCAGTGATATCTAAAATATTAAAAACATTATTTTAGAAAAAATAACTTGCAATATATTCTCTTGGTGTTTCATATTTTGGACATTTCGTCTCTCTCCTTATTCCATTAAGATTCTTTGTGTTTGAGATGGTCTTGAAGTTGCTTTAGTACTTTAGTACAGAAACCAGTAGTTGATCTCTATCAAAGTTTGGTACATATCAAAAAGAAATTAGAAGAATTTGGAAAGAATGTTTGTTTAGATGAAATTAAATTAATACTTTATTCAGGGATTCAAGAAACTCAAAAAGATATTGAAGCAGGAGCAGAGGAGAGTGTTCCAGCTGAAGTTGTTTTTGGAATGCAAACATCAATCGAAAATATTCCCAAAACTTTGACGGAAATTTGCAAAAACTTAATCGATCGAAGAAATAATATTATCGAGCTATTAGATAGTGTGATTAAATCAGAGATAGACGCCGGGGATTTAAATGATCAGATAGAAGCTTTGAAAAGAGATGGAACTCAGTTAAAAACTCATTTAGATATGGTTCTGATAGAGCATGAAGGAAAAATTAGAGAAATAGTAAGAAATTGGCAAAAATTACTTAAAGATAAGATTCATATCGGTTCGGACGGCAAAATTGAAGAACTGGAAGAAAGTCTAAAAGTTCGGGAAAAGCTAACGAAATATGCAAGTCAGGTTATTTTAGATTTGCAAAAAAATATTTGAGGATAAGAAATCAAATCATGGTAAATGTGTCCACGAATTAAATAGCGTTATTCAAGGATTGAAGGACCAGATTCAGAAAGTTGAGGCCGAGTTAGAGGCGAGAAAAAAAATACCACGGATTATAGATCCAGGGTGAGCAATAGCTCCAAAGCTTCTCGAGGATTGCGCACCAAGATAGCAGATCTAGAAAAGGAGAAACTAAATTTGGACAACCAAAATAATGACCTCTAAAAGAAACTAAAAAATAACTTTATTGTGAACGATACAAAGCAAAAATAAACAATATTATAAAAAATGCTTTTGTTCTAACAGCTAAAAATGATGTGTGAACTAAATGTTAAGTTTCTTCATTTTCTACGTATCTGAGGCATATGTCAATTGTCAACTCTATGTTCCCTGCAGATGTACCTTGAGGAAGCGTGACAAGTTGTACTCGTTTTTCTTTAAGGTACAGTATTCACACCTTCCTACGATTCTACATACTCTATGGGTTGCTGGTTCTAAGAACACTAAGAATGTTCTGCTGTAATCTTGCCAGATGTTCGGCCCATCTTAGTCTTCGTATTTTTATAAGAGATACTACGTCTTTACCACCAAATATATATTTATATCTGTAATATATCTCCTAGTTGTACCTCCTTCTCCAAACACCATTTTCACAGATGCCACCGAATATTCTTCTCAGGATCCTTTGTACAAATATGAGCAGGAGGTTTTCATCTACCTTGGAAATGGTTCATGTCAACGATCCATATGTCAACACTGGTTGTATAATGGTTTTGTATATGGATATTTTTGGTTTTCGGCTTAAGTTTCTTCTTCTCATATGTCTACTCAATCCAAAATAGCATTTGTTTGCTAGGATTATTCTTCGCTTGATTTCTTCCGTCATGGCGTTCTCCTTGTTGATCAGAGAGCCTAAGTATGTGAGTTTGTCCACCACTTCAAAGGTAAAGTTATCAACAGTGAATTGGTGGCCGATCTGCTTTTCTAGCTTTATTGTTGGGTGTTAATGCCATTATCTTAGTTTTCTCCTCATTTACTTGCAAACCCATATTGTTTGAGACATTTGACAAAGTGGTATACATTTCTTCTAGTTTGCGTGTTGTGTGGGCAACTAGGTCAACATCATCTGCATATGTCAAAATTTGGGATGATTTATTAAAAATGTTTCTTCTGTTGTCTATTTGGGCATCCCTGACCGCCTTTTCCAGAGATATGTTGAAAGGGCGGAAAGATGACTGTAGCGACAGACAGAGAAGAATGGAAAAGGATTGGGAGGCCTATGTCCAAAGATGGACCGAAGAAGGCAAATTAGATAGATAGATAGATGTTGAAAGGGAGACACGCCAGCGCTTCTCCCTGTCGCAGCCCAACATGCGTTTCAAATTGTTGTGATTGTTCTCCCTGTATTCTTATTGGTACACATTGCTCTAAAGGCCGTGCAAGGGGTTGGTGAATTTTTCTGAGTCCAGTAACTGTTTGTTAGATCATCGGTATTTAGTGAGCTTATGCCAGAATATAAGGAATTGTTGATATATAAAATTTTCAATACAAATTTTTTATTTAGATAATCTCGTCTAAAATTTAAAGGAGGTTCTAAAGCTTCAACATGCAATGGAGCTATTGGAGTAGACATTGCACCCATACAGGTAGGTAGAAAATGTAGTCCCTTGAAATACATAAATTTTATTTAAAATTTGTTTACTTGCTAAAAAACGACATTACACACCGAAAGTATTATACACCAGTGCAATCAGTGGCACATAAATCTAAAAGATTTAGGTGAAAAGTTCGTGAAACACCAGCTAAATATAGTAGTTCTAAGAATGCTCTTATTCAATTGACATCAGTTACTTTGACGTCCCTTTCTCATATAAAGTTGTCTTGGACATTCTAAATTTTTATATTCGTCTATAAGATTAGTTCGTCTACAACATTGGGAAAAAATAACTTCTAAGACACTAGTGGACCTATCGTGAAGTTTGCAGTATGTCATAAAATCGTATAATATTGGTAGAATTTGTTAAAACCCGAGCTTTTAATTTCTAATAGAGTCTCTAATAGACTTCTATTAATTATTAGAATTTTGTCACATGTTTTGTATTCCTATAAAAAGTACCCGCTTTAATTTTAGTATAACGCCGGATCCACACATACGGTCCAACGTTGGCCCCAACAGCATTCGTCCAATGTGTATACCGACAAAGCTGTGTTGGAGCCAATTTTGGCGCCAAGGTTTTTATGACTTGCTCCAACGTTGGGAGTCTTCCGTGGAGTGTCGGTTTTTGCGTACACATCAAAGGGGTTCCCGCCAATATTGGTGTTGCTGTTGATGCCTCAACCCAATGTGTGGATGCCTCACCAAACGTGGGAACACAGTTGACCCAACGTTGGCTCCAACGTTGGCGCAACAGCGTTCGTCCAATGTGTATACCGACAAAGCTGTGTTGGAGCCAATGTTGGCGCCAAGGTTTTTATGACTTGCTCCAACGTTGGGAATCTTCCGTGGAGTGTTGGTTTTTGCGTACACATCAAAAGGGATTCGCGCCAATATTGGTGTTGCTGTTGATGCCTCAACCCAATGTGTGGATGCCTCACCAAACGTGGGAACACAGTTGACTCCAACGTTGGCGCCAACGTTGGATCTCATGTGTGGAGCCGGCCTTAGGTTTAAGCAATACTTTATAGAATAAAATTAACAATTTTGCAAGCACTAAATAAATACCATAAATAAATCGAACCAGTTAATTCTTGTTACATTATATAATGATATATACAGAGTCATTTAAGAAAAAAATTGACTTTTTTATTATATTGTTTATAATATGTTTATATTAGTGTATTTTTTCTTTTCAGGCAAGTATACAAATCGTGTGATCGGGACTGCCTGCTTTTAGGTAAGTTAGAAATTTCAAATTATAAGTTAAAACACTATTACTATTCCCTATCTCTCAGACCATAACCTTCTCGGTATTTAAACCATTTGCAGGATAATGTATATTTTTATTTCATTACATATTATTGAGGTTATTCTTCAGACAACAGAACTCCAGACAACTACAGTTGTTCAGTAAGAACTGCTGTCAATTTAATATGTTTCTCGCTCGTGTCAAGAAGGAACTTTATGGTTTCATATATTTTTTTAAAACAGCCACATCAAGGTTATCTTATTTTTTAACTCTTAGGAAAATATTCACAGTTCCAAACTGTCTTTGGTTGATGAGTACAGACTGGTTGATGGTCGTTCTTCTTCTTCTTCTTCTAGTTCCATGACCGTTATCGATCGTTGGATATCATGTTGGCTACCATATTCGCTATCGTGACTTTATTGACAGCAGCTCTAAATAACGATGTAGTTGATTTTCCATACCATTGCCTTAGATTTTTCAGCCATGATGTTCTTCGTCTACCAGGACCACGATTACCTTGAATCTTTCCCTGAATGATCAGATGTAAAAGATCATATTTTTCAGGGTGTCTCATAATGTGACCGAAGTATTCCAGCTTGCGTTTCTTTATTATATTGACCAGTTGTGTTGTTTGGCTCAGCCGTCTAAGGACCTTGTAACGAGTGCGTTACTTAAATAACCGTTTACCTTTTTTGTGACTGGAGTCTTTTAATTTAACTTTAATTTAAATTCATATTTGAAATATTCTTAAACTGAATATTTAAATAACTCCCAGCAAATTTTACTTTCTAAGGTTGGCATTAAATCCCGACCTCTGGTGTAAGATTCTGAAAGTACGTCGACTTGACGACTTGTAAGTGTTAATAGAATTACTTGTTGACTGGGTGTGATCGAAGACAGATCGATCGATCATAGTGGCGGCTGGGAGGTGCCATTTTTAAGAAATTTAGTTTAAGTTTATTTTTTTTTATGAAGAACCGCTGATTTAAGGACAACAATTTAAGTTATTTTTGGGTGTTTTGTACGAGGATACTTTAAGTTTTGGACCACCTCAGCCGGTAAGATGAACTTATATTATATGAAAAACCATGTCTGATCATCCGCCATTGTTAGTGAAATTCAAATCAATTTTAATCCTTTCTCGATAGATATTTCACACATCTTATATATGTCCTATTTTACGATATTTCTCGATAGATATTTCACACATCTTATATATGTCCTATTTTACTTTATTTCATTAATACCTAAATACATTACAAGTATTATATTTTATAATCATTTCAAATTTTATTTCTTTCCAAGGATGAAAGCAAACAATTATCTATTTCAATTCCATACCGTTTAAACCGGCTAATATTTCTTTTTTCCTATTTTATAATATATAAAGATCATGCTTTCCGTTAAAACTATCTTATAAAAAACATTGTCACACCATTCGAAGGTCACTATTTATCAAAACCATTAGGGTTTTTATTCCAATTTAAGGTCACTGGTTGACATTTCTTGTATCACCTTTCAAGGTTGATAAACCTTGTGTGTTTTTCATACCTTTTTGTATGTACAAAGGACATGAAGTAACACAATTGTTCCTTTTTTAGCCAACTTCCGGAACCCAGTCACAAGTCAGGGAAGAAACCTTTAGTTTTGGGGTTATATTTATTAAGGAGAAGGGGAAGAAATTTTAAGTTATATGGGGATTTAAAGAAGATTTTTTTATATATATATGGAACCCAGGTTTGGTGTACTTTTACCCACTGGAGTCTAGTTCTTCACCGGATCATCTTCCAGGGCAACCTACGGAAACCGGCAGGAAGAACTTATTTTGTTTTTGTTTGTCATTCCAATATTTTTTATAACTTTTTTCAACATCCTCTTCAAGGTTTTAACTTTTGTTTCATTTTAATTTCAATACATATCATTAATAATAATTACATTCACTTTTCATAAAATATTAATCATTGTAACTTAATTTAATTATTTATTGTCTACCAAGGGATGAGGTTTTAACTCTCCCTTGAATCTCTCTTTGTCAGGTTATTGTGTGCACAAATATCCGGAGAGTTTCATTTCATTTGAAAATTTAGACATTTACTAAACGAAAACTATTATATTAGTGAGTAGTATTTTTTATTTATATTATTATATATTTCTTTTTATATTATATACTTAACTATTGCATAACCTTAGTCAAAATTTCACATTATCAGGTACATTAGGGGGGGGGGGAATTGTTTTCATCATTATATTCAGGGTTTTCATTGTAAATATAGCTTAGTTAATTGTATATAAGAGGTGTTGGGTTATATTGTTATATATAAGGGTTTAAAATAAGTTGTACATAATATAGGTATTTATTAAAGTTGGGTTAAAACAATTTAAGATTTCACTTGGTACCTATCCTTTAATATTTCAGCAATATAAGATATCTCGGAAGAAACCATTTAACTTCCTGGCGCCCAAATATTCAGTAGAGCAACTTTATCTTTCATCTGTTTATTTCTTGGTAGATTTCTTGTCATTAGTTCTTCTATCTTACGGTCACTGTAGGGCATGCAAATTGGCCTAATCCCTCTTGAGTGTCAAGTGGTCATTCTCCTGCATAGTCGCTAGCCAGCATTAATTTTATTATATTTTAAAATTCATATTTACCCTTTATTTATTTCTTTCGCATAATTTACTTCTATCTAATCCCTTTCATCTTCTGTTAGTCCACATATTAGTTCGTTGGTGTATCAAGGTACATTTTAAAGTTTACCCTATTGCTACACTACACATTCTTGCTATATTGGCGCTCCAGCCTTTCCATTTTTGTTACATTGGCGCCCAACGTGGGGCCTTTTCTGAGTTCAGACCGTACATCCTGAAGGATATTTCTCTTTGCAAAATATTCTTTATTATTTCTAATTTGTTCCTGTTGCTCTTTGTTCATATTGTTTTTAACTCCTTTATTTATTTATTGTTTTTCCTTATTAGAGTTACATTTATAGATATACTTGTATTGCTGTAGTTTACTTATACTTAAACCCTCACCTTTTAATCTCATTGTGTACAGTTAACTATCTATTCTACTATTATTGAACTTTAAGAATTTAATAATTTGGACATTACTATTTTTTATACATATATATATATATATATATATATATATATATATATATATATATATATATATATATATATATATATATTAGCCAATATTGGTGAATTTTTTATATTCAAGTATTTGTTAACCATATACTTGTTGAAACCATTGTGTGTTGCTTCAAGGATTGTGTTTATATTTACTTAACTTACTTAACCATTTTGAGATTTTTGTGAATAACTTGAAATTATTTTTGGATTGATTTTGTGGTGTGTTGGTACATATTTATTTATTCTTTTTTTTGAAAACTTTATATTATTAGTCGATTGTTTTTGTGGAGTGTGAGTATATTATCTCCTTGTCTATTCTACCTATTCATCTATTTGTTTTTCTTTCACAATGTCTGCATTCAAGGTAGAACATTTATTAGTTAAAGAATTAGATTATGAGTTGAGAATTAGGGACATCCCCATTGATGCGTCTTCCAATGTGGATTTAAAACGCAAGATATTGCGTGGAGCTCTAAGGCAAGAAGAAGGAAATAGGAGCTTTCGACAAATTTCTGCCACCAGTATTCCCTTTTTGGAACAACAAGAAGAGATTGATGAGACTATGGATGATTTGGCTAAAAGGATATCCGATTTTAGAGGGACTGTCCAAGATAGCCTATACTCCAGGCTGATATCACGTCTAGCCCATGTCTCAGGCCGTGTTCATTTATTATCATGTTCGAATGAGGAGCAGCAAACTTACAAACGCTCTATTTCAATCCGAATTCTTAGCCTAGAGGGTGAACTTGATTCACGAGTGAATCCAATTGCTACTTCAACCCCTATTTCTTCAGCCCAAGCAGCTAATTCATTTCTTCACCCCAAACCTGTTCAGGTACATAAATGGGGCATTACATTTTCTGGTGAAGGTCATTATGACCAGGTTATTTCCTTTTTGGATAGGGTGGAATGTCTTCGCATATCGAGAGGAGTGAGTGAGGAGGATCTTTTTGCAGCTTCTGCTGAGTTGTTTACAGGCACAGCTTTTACGTGGTTTAGAAACAACCGCAATAATTTTTCTAATTGGTCTGATTTGGCTCAGAAACTCAAGTCTGATTTTCTACCTTATTCTTTTCAAGATGACCTTCTAGACCAAATCAAAAATCGTAAACAGAAGCCAAACGAGTCTGTTACGATGTTTATAAATAACATTTTGGGTATGTGTAGTCGCCTTGAAACACCTCTGACAGATTCTGCAAAGATTAAGATCATCCTCAAATGTCTACTGCCATTTTATCATCAGCAATTAGCTTTAGTAGACATCACCAGTATAGCAGACATAACCGAGAAGTGTAAACGTTTGGAGGAAACTTTATCTTGGTCTTCTCAACCTCCAACCACTTCTAAACACTCTTCTGACTCTTTCGGTCATCAAAATTCTTTTAGACACCGTTCTTGGCAACCTAAGGGCTCTGAACGTAATATATCAGTTATTAGTTCTGTAGTGTGCTGGAATTGTCGTGAGTCTGGCCATACTTTTTATGATTGCGGCATCCCTCGTACCCGTATTTTCTGCCACGGTTGTGGTAAAGAAAATACCCTCAAACGCAATTGTTTTAGGTGTTCGGGAAACGAACGATCGGAGGTCCGTCCCCTGAGCGTTTCTCCGTCCACACCCCCATCAGGGAATCAAACCGTTGCATCAAACGAAGTCACTGGTCCAACCACGTCAAGCCACCCAAACCCATCTTCCAGTCGGAAAGGGAAAGGGGTTGTCTCCAAAAAACCAACACACACCACACCAAGTCATTCCAAGAAGTAACTTCCCAATATAATACATCGGATTTACATAGATTATCTTCCCCAAATATCTTCCCAAGTTTTAGTAATAAACATAATAGTAGCAGTGTAGTAGTTCCAATATCTATACCAGAGTCTACCACAATTCAGGAGGATTCTTTTATTTCTGACTCTTCTTGTTTGCCTGTTGCATCCTCTGATTGTGTAGGTAGAGACAATAAGTTTAGTTTAGCACCATTTAAAATTTTTGATCAATCAGATAATGATTGTTTTGATTTAAATTCATTATTAGTGAAGAAACATAATGATAATAGACCTTATCTTCCTATTAAGATTTTAGGACAATCTTGTTTAGCTCTTTTAGATAGTGGCTCGAACATTTCTGTGATAGGTTCACATTCATTAGCTTTATTGAAAAATGCTGAGATTTCTATTATGCCCATTTCTTCTCTGCAAGTGTCTACTGCAGATGGTACAGTTCAGTCTATTACAGGCAAATTTGAAACTGAAATCACAGTAGCAGATTTATGTAAACAAATTACATTCTATATTATTCCTTCAGTTCAGAATTCTATAATTTTAGGTATGGATTTCTTAAATGCTTTTAATAGCACACTAAATTGTTCTAATTTTTCCTTTTCTATTTCTCAATTTAATCTGTCCTTACTTAGTGCTATTCAGGATTTTACTAGTTTATCTAGTTCCGAACAAAGGCAATTAGAGAATATGATCTCTAAATTTACAACTCTTTCGTCGAAAGACAAGTTAGGTCGTACATCCTTAATATCTCACACTATCGAAGTGGGAGATACCACACCTTTTAGACAATATCAGTATCCTATTCCTCAGGCTTGGCAAGTTGACTTGGAAAAGGAAATTGATTCCATGTTAGAGTTGAATATCATTGAACCTTCCACGTCTTCTTACTGTAGTCCTTTGTGGTTAACCAAGAAAAAGGATGGATCTTTTAGGGTTTGCTTCGATGGTCGAAAGTTGAATAATATTACTAAAAATCGGGATGCTTATCCTATTCCCCGAATAGACGTCATTCTCAGTAAACTTCAGAATGCTAGGTATATTTCTTCTATCGATCTATCTAAAGCCTTTTTACAAATTCCTTTGAGTGAGGAAAGTAAAAAGTATACAGCTTTTGCAGTTAGTGGGAAAGGATTATTTCAGTTTGTCACTATGCCTTTTGGTCTTGTTTCAGCTCCTCAGACAATGTGTCGTCTGATGGACTTAGTCATTGGTCCTCAGTTAGAGCCCTATGTTTTTTATTATTTGGATGACATTTTGGTTGTCACTCCTGATTTTTCTCTTCATATGGAAATTTTGGATAAGTTGTTTTCACGTCTCAAAGAGGCTAATTTAACTATTAATTTAGATAAATGTCAGTTTTGTCGTCCTAGTCTTAAATTTTTAGGATATGTAGTCGATAGTAAAGGTTTAAGGACTGATCCTGATAAAGTTAGTGCTATCAAGGATTTTCCCATTCCTAAGACTACTACTCAAGTCCGTAGGATATTAGGGATGTGTGGGTATTATCGTCGGTTTGTGCCGTCTTACTCTACTTTGTTATCCCCACTTACAGATCTCCTTAAAAATAGGAAAAAAGGCCAAACTATTACATGGACTTCAGAAGCCGATGATGCTTTCCGGCGTATAAAAGAAGCTCTTACTAGTGCACCTGTCATGACATCTCCGAATTTTAAAGAGCATTTCTATCTCATGACAGATTGTTCCAACACTGCGTCAGGTGGTGTACTATTTCAAATGAAGGATGGTTCGGAACATCCAATAGCTTATACCAGCAAAAAGCTCAATAAAGCACAGAAGAATTATTCCACCACAGAGAGAGAACTTCTTGCAATTATCCATGGTCTTGATGCCTTTCGGTACTATCTTGAGGGTCGTAAGTTTACTATCATCACAGATCATAGTTCTTTATTATGGTTACATTCCATGAAAAATCCGTCACAACGTTTGTCCCGTTGGATTTGTAGGCTTTCTGTTTTTGATTATAATATTGTTCATCGCAAAGCCAATGGTGTTGTGGTTGCAGACGCGTTGTCACGTACATTCGATATCAATCTTTTAGATCTGTCCACTTTATCTCCAGATAATTGGTATCGAAAGATGATTCATAATGTCACCCAAGAACCTACTAGGTATCCTGATTTCAAGGTGGAGAATAATATCCTCTATAAACATGTTATCAGTCCAGTTGAATCTCTATCGAATATGTCTGATTGGAAGATAGTAGTCCCAACAGCAAATAGGGATGAAGTCTTAAGAACTTTTCATGATGATGTGACATCAGGTCACTTTGGCTTTTATAAAACGTTTAGTAAAATAGCTGAGTTATATTACTGGCCTGGTTTGCGCAACTCAGTCAAGAAATACATCTCTAGATGTAGAGTTTGTGCAACATGCAAGCCGAGTAACCTACCTCAAGCTGGATTAATGGGTTCGTTTAGGAATATTAATTTTCCGTGGCAAATGATCTCTTTAGACCTTATTGGACCGTATCCACGTAGTTATTTAGGTAACACATATTGTTTGGTAGTTGTAGATTACTTCACCAAATTTCCTTTAGTTTGTCCTCTGCGTAAGGCTACAACTCCAGCCATTTTGAAGTTCTTAGAGGAACAAGTGTTCTTACTATTTGGTATTCCCCAAATAGTATCATGTGATAATGGTCCACAATTTGTTTCTAAGGCATTTAAAGATCTATTAAGTAAATATAAGGTCCAAAAGATATTCTACAATGCAGCTTATCATCCGCAAGCTAACCACACTGAACGTGTAAATCGGAGCATTGTTACTGCTCTTCGATCTTACACTTACAGTGATCATAGAGCTTGGGATAAGTATATCCATTCAGTTGCTCAAGCCATTCGAACTTCTGTTCATGAAATCACTCAGTGTTCTCCAGCTTATGTTAATTTTGGTAGGCATGTTCCACTGTCAGGTGATTATTTTGGTTTAATTTCTGAAAATTCAACAACTCTTCCTCAAATTTCTGAGAAACTTCACCGTATGGAAGATCTTCAAAACTTACCTCCAATATTCGCTGATATTAGGAAGAAGTTAAAAGCTTCTTACCTTAGAAATCAGCATCAGTATAATTTGAGGAAACGAGATTTGCGATTTTTTGTTGGCGATCGAGTTTTGAAACGGAATTTTGTAAAATCAAATAAAGGTGATGCCATTTCTGCTAAGTTTTGTCAGAAATATGTTCCCTGTACTGTCGTTAGGGTAATATCTCCTTTAGTATATGAATTAAAAGACAATTCGACAAATAGACGAATTGGTCAATTTCATATAAAGGATTTACTCCCTGATAATACAACAGATGAGGCAGCATCTTCAGAGGAAGATTAACTTAATGTCTATTAAGTTAACTTATTCCTATGATTGTTATTGTTTTGGCTCGGTTTGGTTACGATTTGATATTTTCTTAGATTTTTGTTATTAATCACCAGATTTGGAATATCTACAGCTTATAATTTGATTAGTATTTGTTTATAATAAGTTAAAATTATTAAAGCCATTAGAGATTTTTACTTATATTAGGTGTTGCACTGGTATGGAACTAAATATTGTAATGCTGCTATACTGTGCTATATGTTTATGTGTTGTATCACTTTCTTCCCATTATACTTACTTGTTTTGCCAGTTTGGAAAGAATGTTGTATTTTTTTTACGGATTTGATTCAGTTTATTGGTCATAATCAAGTTATATAGTAACATGTATCTGGATTTGCTATGTGGGATGTTTTTTAAATCAGTCATTAGGAATTTATATAGATAATCAGTATACATGATTTTAGTACACTCCTATATTATATAGACTATTCTGCCTGTGTATAGGTGAATGAATATGTGGGTTCGAAGTTTTAGTTCAATTAGAGGCCTCAGTTGTTCTATGAATTTCGGAATTCACCATTTTCATGACAAGCTGTACAGTTATCTAGGCAGTAGAATGTCTTCCATAGATAGTAAATTATTGTTAATGTTAATTAGGATTAGAATATTTAACGTTAATCCTTAATATTTTCAGACTTTAGTCTAATAACTGAATTGTTCCTTAGCTGATTTATTAATTTTATTTATATAGTTTATTGGAGGGAGCAATCCATGACATATTCCCTTTACAGCTAGCATGTTTAGATTACAGTTATGGATAGTATTTCATATTTTGACAACAAATGACCATTTATAGTTATTTTCACTTCTTTCCTTAGCCACTTATCTATATTTTGGTATATTGAACAAGGAATTATCCTGTTCTCTTTTATTAATATCAGAACGACCTATAAATTTGCAGTTTCTTCAGAAATTGGTCTACTCGTTCTTGATGCTCTGTTTGTTATTACTTCCACCTTACTCTTACTATTTAGCTATGGTTGTTAGAGTTTACTGGCACATTAAACTCTTTTTTAGTGCTCTTATGCTAGATATTCTTATAAATTTGTTGTAGCTACATGCTATAGTTATCGAGTATCAGCATAAGTTAATTTTGTTGTAAGAAGTTACCACAGCAGTTCACATGCTTTGGTACTCTACCTTTTCGAGTTCAAGTTGTTCAACTTTGCATTTGCTAGGTTGACTAAGTTTATAACACCTCCTAGTTTTTATTTTTGGTCTCTATTTTGGATCCCAAATGTACTGATGGCATATCATCAGGATGGAATCGATTTTATGGCTGTCCTTTTGTTTAGGCCGTTAGTCCCACATTTGGATCCAATAATTTATTTGATGAGTTTTAGGTTAGGCACATACTACCGGATGTGGGTATATGTGGACCTACCCTATTTGGTTATAGTGTGAATTGGGTCATTATTTGCCTGATTGATTATCTTTGGATATGCTACTTTATAAATCTGTTGTCCACTGTATGGTCAATTTTGGATTACCATCCAATTCGACACTTATATTGTTTTATATACGTTTAGTATTTTTATTGTTACGTATATTGTTTTATATACGTTTGGTATTTCTTATTGTTACTTATTATTGTGTATCGGTCCACCTATTTGCCTGATTGATTATTCCTTGGATATGCTCTCCTATAAATCTGTTGTCCATTGATGAGTCAATTTTGGAACCAGGGTCCGATTTCACATTATTTTGGATTATTTGTATTGAGCATTTGTATTACTAGTCTATACTATGCTATGTTAGAGTTTCACTTTACTTTAATTTTACTCTAAATAGTATGTGACTTTTTACTTAGTTACATGTGGGTATCTTTAGATGAAACCATTTCTTTATTTCTACATCACTCATAATCTGTGGTTAATTATAATCGTGTGAATCGATGTAGATTGTTTTGGAAGTATTATAGTGAGTTAATATAATAGCTGTATTTGGCAAATTGGTGCCATGGCTATAATTTTTATATATATATATATGTTTATATTTTTTTTCTCGATTCTTGATTGCTCCACATATGGTTAAAGTATTGGTTAACCTACATCTAACCAATCAGTCAAAGTAAAAGAAAAAAAAAATTTTTCCACTTAAAATTTTTTTTCTCCAAGTAAGAGGGGAATGTAACGAGTGCGTTACTTAAATAACCGTTTACCTTTTTTGTGACTGGAGTCTTTTAATTTAACTTTAATTTAAATTCATATTTGAAATATTCTTAAACTGAATATTTAAATAACTCCCAGCAAATTTTACTTTCTAAGGTTGGCATTAAATCCCGACCTCTGGTGTAAGATTCTGAAAGTACGTCGACTTGACGACTTGTAAGTGTTAATAGAATTACTTGTTGACTGGGTGTGATCGAAGACAGATCGATCGATCATAGTGGCGGCTGGGAGGTGCCATTTTTAAGAAATTTAGTTTAAGTTTATTTTTTTTTATGAAGAACCGCTGATTTAAGGACAACAATTTAAGTTATTTTTGGGTGTTTTGTACGAGGATACTTTAAGTTTTGGACCACCTCAGCCGGTAAGATGAACTTATATTATATGAAAAACCATGTCTGATCATCCGCCATTGTTAGTGAAATTCAAATCAATTTTAATCCTTTCTCGATAGATATTTCACACATCTTATATATGTCCTATTTTACGATATTTCTCGATAGATATTTCACACATCTTATATATGTCCTATTTTACTTTATTTCATTAATACCTAAATACATTACAAGTATTATATTTTATAATCATTTCAAATTTTATTTCTTTCCAAGGATGAAAGCAAACAATTATCTATTTCAATTCCATACCGTTTAAACCGGCTAATATTTCTTTTTTCCTATTTTATAATATATAAAGATCATGCTTTCCGTTAAAACTATCTTATAAAAAACATTGTCACACCATTCGAAAGTCACTATTTATCAAAACCATTAGGGTTTTTATTCCAATTTAAGGTCACTGGTTGACATTTCTTGTATCACCTTTCAAGGTTGATAAACCTTGTGTGTTTTTCATACCTTTTTGTATGTACAAAGGACATGAAGTAACACAATTGTTCCTTTTTTAGCCAACTTCCGGAACCCAGTCACAAGTCAGGGAAGAAACCTTTAGTTTTGGGGTTATATTTATTAAGGAGAAGGGGAAGAAATTTTAAGTTATATGGGGATTTAAAGAAGATTTTTTTATATATACATGGAACCCAGGTTTGGTGTACTTTTACCCACTGGAGTCTAGTTCTTCACCGGATCATCTTCCAGGGCAACCTACGGAAACCGGCAGGAAGAACTTATTTTGTTTTTGTTTGTCATTCCAATATTTTTTATAACTTTTTTCAACATCCTCTTCAAGGTTTTAACTTTTGTTTCATTTTAATTTCAATACATATCATTAATAATAATTACATTCACTTTTCATAAAATATTAATCATTGTAACTTAATTTAATTATTTATTGTCTACCAAGGGATGAGGTTTTAACTCTCCCTTGAATCTCTCTTTGTCAGGTTATTGTGTGCACAAATATCCGGAGAGTTTCATTTCATTTGAAAATTTAGACATTTACTAAACGAAAACTATTATATTAGTGAGTAGTATTTTTTATTTATATTATTATATATTTCTTTTTATATTATATACTTAACTATTGCATAACCTTAGTCAAAATTTCACATTATCAGGTACATTAGGGGGGGGGGAATTGTTTTCATCATTATATTCAGGGTTTTCATTGTAAATATAGCTTAGTTAATTGTATATAAGAGGTGTTGGGTTATATTGTTATATATAAGGGTTTAAAATAAGTTGTACATAATATAGGTATTTATTAAAGTTGGGTTAAAACAATTTAAGATTTCACTTGGTACCTATCCTTTAATATTTCAGCAATATAAGATATCTCGGAAGAAACCATTTAACTTCCTGGCGCCCAAATATTCAGTAGAGCAACTTTATCTTTCATCTGTTTATTTCTTGGTAGATTTCTTGTCATTAGTTCTTCTATCTTACGGTCACTGTAGGGCATGCAAATTGGCCTAATCCCTCTTGAGTGTCAAGTGGTCATTCTCCTGCATAGTCGCTAGCCAGCATTAATTTTATTATATTTTAAAATTCATATTTACCCTTTATTTATTTCTTTCGCATAATTTACTTCTATCTAATCCCTTTCATCTTCTGTTAGTCCACATATTAGTTCGTTGGTGTATCAAGGTACATTTTAAAGTTTACCCTATTGCTACACTACACATTCTTGCTATATTGGCGCTCCAGCCTTTCCATTTTTGTTACAACCTCCTCATTTCTAACTCTGTTGACCCAGCATAGCCTCAGTTAGAGTCCACACTTCCACTCCATACAGCAGGACAGGAAAGATGTAGCAAGATGTCATATGAACTCTAAGGTCATTGCTAAGATCGTGACTGCAAAGTACGTTTCTCATTTTTACAAAGGCAGCTCGGGCTTGTTCTCTTCGGCTTTTAATTTCTGCGGTTGGATCCCAGCTCTCATTGATATTACTGCCGAGATACACGAGTTTCTCTACTCTGTCCAGTGTGGCATCTCCGACTTTTATACCGTTATCCTGTATATAATTTTGTTTGCTTACTATCATATATTTAGTTTTCTTAACGTTGAGTTTTAATCCATACTGATCACAAGTCTGTTTTATTTTGTTCATTAGATTTTGAAGGTCTTCTCCGTAATTGGCAAGGACTAAGGTATTGTCGGCATATCTAATATTGTTGACGATTACTCCATTCACAATAATACCTTCGGTTGTCTCCATTAAGGCTTCCTTAAATATTTCCTCCGAATATAAGTTAAAAAGTAAAGGCGACAATATACAGCCTTGTCTCACTCCTCTTTTTATATTTATTTCATCCTACAGTTCTTGTTCAACCTTTATTCTTGCCACTTGATGCCAGTATAGATTTGTAATTATTTGTAGATCTTTATCGTCCAATGCAGCTGTTTCCAATATTCCTAGCATTTTGTTATGTCGGACTTTGTCAAAAGCTTTTTCAAAATCGATTGCACAAATGTACACATTTTGATTTATATCTCTGCATCTTTGTACTAGCACCTGTATACTAAACAAGGCTTCTCTTGTACTCAAGCCACTCCTAAACCCAAACTTCTTCTTCTTTAAGTTCCATCTTCTATCGAAGGTTGGAAATCATCATGGCTATGCGGACTCTGTTGACTGCCGCTCTAAAAAGTTCTGCACTGCATTCAAACCATTCCCTCAAGTTCTTAAGCCTTTCCTCGGATTTTGCCCTGCATAATAAGTTGTAATAATGCGTATTTTTGCCCTCTCATCACATGTCCCAAGTACTCAAGTTTTCGTCTTTTAATAGTTAATATTATTTCCGCCTCATTTCCTATCCTTCTAGTTACTTCCATGTTTGACATTCTTTGAGTCCATGATATTCGTAGGATTCTTCTGTAACACCAAAATTCAAAGGCGGCCAACTTATTCAGATGAACTTGTTTTAGTGTCCAAGCTTCCAGACCATAAAGAAGAGTAGAGAACACGTAACATCGAAGCATTCTCAGGCGTAGTTCTAACCTTATATCCCGACAACAAAGAAACTTTTTAAGTTTAATAAATGATGTACGTGCTATTTCAATACGTGTCTTAATTTCTTTGGTTTGGTCTACATCTGATGTTATCCATGTTCCTAAGTATTTATAGTTATTAACACTCTCAATTGCAGTATCTTCAATAGTCAATTGGATATTTGCATGTGCAGATTTAGTCATGATCATGCATTTAGTTTTCTTTAAATTTATCTTCAGTCCGTACTCATGACAGCGTTCATTAAGGCGTTGCATTACGTTCTGTAAATCATTGTTGTTATCTGTAATTATTACTGTATCGTCTGCAAAACGTAAGTTATTCAAAACTTCTCCATTGATAGATATACCTTCTATTGAGTCTGAGAGCGCTTCTTGAAATACCGCTTCACTGTAGACATTGAAAAGTAGTGGGGACAGCACGCAACCCTGGCGGACTCCTCTCTGTATTTTGATATTTTCGGTGTACTGGCTGTCAACTCTTACCTTGGCAGTTTGATTCCAATATAAATTAGATATAATTTTCAGATCACGACTGTCAATATTTTTGCTTTTTAATATATCTACAAGCTTTTTATGTTGAACTTTATCAAATGCCTTTTCAAAGTCTACAAAACATAAGTACATATCCTGATTCATGTCCATGCATCTCTGAGCCAGCACATTCAAGCCGAACAAAGCATCTCTTGTACTCATACCATTTCTAAAGCCAAATTGTGTGTCACTAATCTCATATTCAAGAGTTTTAACAATTCTGCTGTGAATTATTTTCAAAAATGTTTTAAGTGTGTGACTCATTAAAGCTATTGTTCTGTGGTCTGAGCAAGTTGTTGAACTTGGTTTTTTGGGAATTGCTACAAAGGTTGATTGCAGCCATTGTCTGGGGATTGTGGCAGTCTGATATATTAGATTAAAGAGTTCAACCATTACATCAATAACATCTTCATCGATGAGTTTTAATAATTCGATGGGCACCTCATCTGGTCCAGTGGCTTTACCCTCTTTTGTGTTTTTGATGGCATAGATGACTTCTTCTCTTAATATTGGTGGTCCAGTATCTTCGGTGATTTCTAATGACAGTTCTTCTCTTTTATCATTAAATAGTTGTTGAATGTAATTGGTCCAGTGACATAATCTTTCCTTCATATCAGTAATAATATCCCCTTTATCATTTTTAAGGATATTCGTTTTTGTACGCTTTCTAGAACCTGACATTTCTTTGATTTTTTTGTGTAAATTAAAGCTATCGTACTCTTTATCCAGATCTTCTATTTCCTTGCATCTATCGGAGAGCCACCTCTCTTTTGCCTCTCGAATTTTCTTTCTGATGTTTCTTTGAATTTCTTTGTATTTATTCAGGTCTTTTGCTTTATGTTTTCTTCGTTCTTCCATGAGTTCAAGAATTTCTACTGTCATCCAAGGTTTTGTTTTTTCTTTAAGTGGTTTGAGGGTTTCTTTTCCAACTGACACAAGGGCATGTTGAATTTTTCCCCATTTTTGGTCAACAGTTAGAGTTTGACCCAAACCCAAACTGAGTATTGCTAATTCTCTCCTCTAACAGCGTGTGATGACCATTCTAGAGATGTATACACAGGATACCATATAGCAAAATGCAATATCTGCTGAGTTAACCATATTCCTTAAAAATACTTGTTTCTCCTAGTAGATAGTTGCGATAAAATTTTGAACAAACATGACAAAAATACTCTGACGACAATACGACAAAGACGTATATAGTTCATAATATAGTTGGTTCCACTGTGGGACTAGCCTAATATCAAATATGAAATGCGGTCCAACCTGCTTTTTGTAGACGTAGTTATTACCATTTTATGTGGACAAAGATTTATTTTGTTCTAGATAAATCGTAAAATCACTTTTTAATATTTATTATTTTCCTGATACGCTTGTTAAAGTATTATTATAGAAACAATCTTCGGAATGATAAATTATCTGAGAATTAAATATTAGACATCGTCAACAACTATTAATGGGCCATGAAGCACGCTCAATTATTTATGTATTTTTATCAATATTACGATAAATTAAAAATAATAATTGATACCGCTTTCGGTGTACCCGACTATCAATATTTTGTCGGCAATAATATAACAATAGTGGTACTAATCAGAACTGAATATTAAAATTAATTTGAAAAATAATGACTGCCTTGAAAACCTATTGATAGCACGGTAGGGTTCTTTATAAGAATGACTGTTAAACATATTTAAATAAATGTCCCTGTTTAGTAACTTTCGATCCTCTTTAGGGTTTGTGATTTTTGACTCCTTCGTTTGGCCTGTACTGGGATTCGCTTTGGAGATTTTTTTCTGTTGAGTTTTGTGATTGTGTCTTTCTTAAAGGTTATTTGAGAATGTTTTATCTGTATCGTGTGGTTTTCAGAGATTTGCCCATATCAGTTAGGTTTTGTGACAGAGGCGAAAGTGTGCCCACTATTTAACCCGGCGCCAGTGTGGTGGGATATAACATACCCCAGTGATTTTAAAATTAGCGCCAATATTTTTATCGGTAAATTAGCGTGACAGGCATTTCAGTACCTTTCGTTAAAACCTTGAAGGAGGTCTCGCAGTTGTTGATTTACTTTAGAAGTGAACTCACACATCGCTGTTTTGATTCAAACGTCGTTGGGGTATCACATACCCCACCACACAGGTAAGTTAATATATTTATGGTAGTAATATTTGAGTTTGGCATTCACATTTTTATATAATTTCCGTTGAAATTATTTTTAATGAAAATGTAAAATTTTATACATAAATTATTTATGTTTTTGTTCTAGATTATGGCTTATCGATATGAACGGGAGCAGGCGAGGCTTCAAGCTTTATGGGACGATTCTCAAGACGATGATGTAGTAATTGGATCTGCAAGCGAGAACGAATCCGACAATGAAGACAACAGTAGCCACAACTCTGACAGCGAGGAAGATGCTATTGATTTAGAACAGTCGGTGGCTGATACAGAAATCGAAAATAAACTTTTGGGGCAAGGACAGGAGAGTGAAAAGAAACATTATGTAGGTAAGGACGGCACTAAATGGTCTTCAACATGCTTTCCTATAAATGTAAGAACACGTTCAGTAAATATCATTACGCATTTACCAGCTGTAAAACGAAATGCAAAAATGGCGAAAACTCCCTTAGAATGCTTCTAAAAGAAAATTTTTACACCTAGTATGACGGATGATATCGTAAGTTATACTAATATAAAAATAAGAAGGAAGGCCTCTTGCTACGATGAAAACCATCATCACCATCATCACCAGTTCGCGAAACCAATGTAACTGAAATAAGAGCATTGTTTGGACTCTTGTACTTGGCTGGGATGTTCAAGTCTGCTCGGCTTAATTTAGAAGATCTTTGGTCTACCGATGGAACCGGAATAAGCTTATTTAGAGAGACAATGTCTTTACAAAGATTTATTTTTTTACAGTCTTGTCTACGTTTTAACAATATAGAAAATCGAGAAGAAAGAAAAAAACTTGATAAAATGACTGCAATTAGAGCGATTTTCGAAAAATTTGTGCAAAATAGCCAAGACGTCTATAAGCCAAGCGAATACCTTACTATTGATGAAAAGCTGAAGTCATTTAGAGGGCGCTGTAGTTTTCGCCAGTATATGCCGAAAAAGCCTGCACGATACGGATTAAAGATATTCGCTCTAGTTGATGCAAAATCATATTATGTTTTGAATTTAGAACTATACGTGGGATTGCAGCCAGAGGGACCCTTCCAATTGAGCAATAAACCTAGCAACGTAGTTCTGCGACTTGTAACTCCGATATCTG
Organism: Diabrotica balteata; assembly: GCA_918026665.1. Taxonomy (NCBI): domain Eukaryota; kingdom Metazoa; phylum Arthropoda; class Insecta; order Coleoptera; family Chrysomelidae; genus Diabrotica; species Diabrotica balteata. The sequence continues at coordinate 16,639,594 of OU898281.1, read as the reverse complement.
AAACCAAACGAAATGTAACATTCGATAATTGGTTCACAAGTTATGAGCTGATGCTTCACAAGCTTTTAAAAGATCATCAACTGACGTCTACTGGAACTGTAAGAAAAAACAAAAGGCAAATACCTGAAAATTTTATAACATCTAGGAACAGGCCAATATATTCCTCAAAATTCGGATTTAAAGAGAGTATAACGTTAGTTTCACATGTACCAAAAAAAAGGAAAAGTAGTTCTTCTAATGTCAACTTTACATCACACTCCTGATATTGACGATAATACTGGTGAAAGTAAGAAACCAGAAATAATTTCTTTTTATAACGCTACAAAATGTGGGGTAGATGTGGTAGATGAATTGTCCGCTTCATACGATGTTTCACGTAATAGCAAAAGGTGGCCCATTACAATTTTTTATACGATACTCAACTGTGCAGGTATAAATGCTAGAGTAATTTATCAACAAAATACTGGCGATTTTCAGTCAAAACGAAGGAAATTTTTGAAATTATTAGCAATACAGTTACTAACAGAACACAAACAAATTCGGTCTACCAACTTAAGGCTTCCGCGAAATTTACAAGTCCATCCTGAAGGAACTGTAACAAATGATGAAGTGCAATCAGGTAAACGAATGAAAGTAGCCAAAAGATGTAATGTTTGCCCGAGAAAAAATGACAGAAAGACCTATTATAATTGTATGATTTGTCAAAAAGCTATATGTTTAGAGCATTCAGTGGTGCATTGTGATTTTTGCTATTTAGCTAAAAACAATTAAAATGTATTCTGAATGTTATGGTTTTTTCAAAAAAAAAAAATTCATTTATTTTTACTAGTTCTCTGATCTTTTTTTTATAATCGACAAAAAATGAGTGGAATGTTTTTTTATGCTGTAAAATGAGACTTTTTTGAAATATTTAAGTATTAAGTTTGCAATTTGTTTCTAAACACTAGTTTCTTTTGATTTGAGTTGGTTATATTATGTTGAAATATAAATCACAATAAAAATTTTATAAAAATGTGTTATTTTTATTTCATGCATTTTATTTCGTGCTGTTCCAGATTGAAACGGAAATAAAAAAAATAAGCAAAAAGACGTATTAGTAGTTGAATTTAATAATAAAGTGTAATTGAAACAAATGTGTGACTATTTCCTTGGTAGCACGAGACGTATCATTGTGCAATGGGGTTGAGAAATCGCAAAATCCAAACTCACGTTCTCCGGGAAGGAATTAGGAAATGAAGAAGCGGTATCCCAATGAGGTGGGTTTGAGGCAATGTTTGCACTTGTCCGTAAGTTTATCAATATACTGGTGTAAATGTAAGAAGTAATAGATATATTTTTGTTTTATGAGCTGTGTAATTTTCGTCTTCTTCTGCCATCTCCGCGACGAAGGTTGATAATCGGCATGGCTATTCTGACCTTCAAGGCAGCTGCTCTAAACAATTGCCTTGAGCTGCAACTAAACCACTCTCTCAGGTTCTTCAACCAGGAAACGCGTCTTCTTCCTACGCTTCTCCTACCCTCTATTTTTCCTTGAATTATAAGTCTCAAGATGTTGAATCTTTCGCCTCTTATTACATGTCCGAGATATTGCAATTTCCTTTCTTTTATTGTATTTTCCAATTCGTGACTCTATCTACCCATGAAATGCTTAACAATCTTCTAAATGTCCACATTTCAAACGCGTTAAGTCGATTTATTGTATTCCGGTTTAATGTCCATGATTTAGCTTCATAGTGAAGTACACAATGTACATAATATTTATTTAGCCTTATTCTGAGGCCAATGTCAGATCTTTGCTGCATAAAATCTTTTTCATTTTCATTAAGTTGGCACATGCTTTTTCAATTTTGACTCTTACCTCTGCAGGATAATCATTATTTTCTGTAATTATCGTTCCCAAGTAAGTATACCCTTTTACTCTCTCAATCTGCTGGCCGCCTACCGTTAGTATTTCATTTGTATTGTTGTTTTTGCTAATTTTCATGAATTTGGTTGTTGTGATGTTAACATGCTGGAAATGGGACATACGAACAGATAGAAATAAGTCTGACAGAAGTCAAGAGAGCAATCAAGACATTGAAGAACAAAAAAGCCAAAGGACCCGGAGGGATACCAAACGAACTAATTAAAAACGGAACGGAAAAGTTATTCCGCATGCTACACAGTATGTTCGAAAGAGGACTAAATGGAGCGGAAATACCTGCGGAATGGACACAAGCATACATCACATCCATACATAAAACAGGAAACAGGAAAAAATGTGAAAACTACAGAGGAATTAGTATAATATCGTCGGTAGGTAGACTTTACGAAAAAATTATCAAGGAAAAACTAGAAACTGAAATAATAGGAAAAATTGGAGAAGACCAAGCAGGGTTCACAGTAGGAAAATCATGCCTAGATCATACGTATCCATTAGAACAACTGATAGAGAAGAAAATGGTAAAAGGTAGACCGGTCCATCTGGCGTTTGTTGATCTAAAGAAAGCATACGACTCAATACCTAGAGTCAAATTATGGGAAGCAATGAATGATCTCGGAATCCGACAAACACTAATAAAAGCAGTTAAAGCAAACAAAGAAAACAAAAGTAGCTATTAAATGTGGAAATAAAGCTTACAATCCATTTAAGACGACAAAAGGACCTCTAGGTACAAGGCTGTGCTACGTCCCCTACTCTGCTTATAATATTCTTGGAAAAGACACTCAAACCATGGAGGAGAACGTGCGAAGGAATGGGCATACCAGTAAGATACGAATTCCTATACACCTTAAATTTTGCCGACGATCAAGTAGTCATCGCACAAGATGAAGAAGATTTCAGGTTTATGCTCAGAAAACTAGAAGAAGAATATAAAAACAACGGAATGAAAATAAACTTAGAGAAAACCGAATACCTAACAACAGAAAACAAGAATATGAGAAACCTAGAGATAGGCGAGGGAAGACAAGTAAATGGAACAGATAAATTCAAGTATTTAGGAACCATAATATCGAACCATGGAACAACAGAAGAAGATATAAACATCAGACTAAGACAAACAAGAAACTGTATAAGACAACTAAATTCAGTGCTGTGGGATAAGAACATTACGATAAAGACAAAAAAGAGAATATATAATACCCTGACAAGAAGTATCCTGACATATGGGTCCGAAAACTGGACAATAAACAAGAGAAATAGAGGTAGAATAAGAGCAGTAGAAATGGAGTTCCTGAGGAGAAGCTGTAGACTTACAAAAAGAGACAGAATTGAAAACGCAGATATTAAGCGGAGAATGGGAGTGCAATCAGACATATTCGACTATATAGAGGAGAAGAGACTATCCTGGTACGGCCAAGTCAGAAGAGCGGACAGAGGACGCTGGATAAACAAAATCACAGAATGGAGCCCGATCGGAAGAAGAAAGATATCAAGACCCCGAAGGTCATTCAGAGACGAAATCGACGAGGCTATGAAGAAAAGAACCCTGCGAGATGGAGACTGGAATGACAGGGAAAATTGGAGAAAACGGTTAAGTGAAGGAAGACAGTGAAAACTGTGGAAATCCTTAGTAGTAGTAGTGATTTTAAGAGAGAGTCCGTATTCTCCACTATATCTTAATATTTTGTTTATTATTCTTTCTAAGTCTTCCAAGTTGTCGTCTATTATGACTGTATCGTCGGCATACCTAATGATATTAATTAAATTAAAATTTGTAATTTTGCTGGTGTTTAATATTCCACTTATTAGGTACACTATTGTCCTATGACATCTGATAGAGATTGTGATCTTTCGAATGCTCTCCACGAATTGCACCTTTTAGTTGTTGGTATGTGGTATGAGTGATGTGTTGTCTGCGTAGAGAAGTGTTTGGGTATCTGAGATGTTTAAAGTCTGGTATATATGATATACATCAAACTCCTGCATGAGAATTTAAAGTAATTGAGGTGTGATTTTATATTTTTATGTTCTGTTGCTTTTACTGTAACAGTTCTGTCACTGATATAGGATTTTACAATTTTATAAATTGTAACAATAGCCGGACATCAATTAGCTTTCCAAAAAATCCTTTGTAAAAGATATATATTTAAAAATCCCAAGCAACCCTCTAATACCCAGACTGTACGGTTTACCTAAGATACACAAAGAGGGCATTCCCATTCGTCCAGTTGTTAGTTTCATTAACACTCCAGTTTCCATCCTTTCAAAATTTATAATAAATCTCATCAACAACATGACGAACTTCGCCCCTCGATTTTCAGTCAAAAACACTAGTCACCTAGTCAACAATTTACAACACATTAACCTTTACCCCAACATTACTATGCTTTCATTTGATGTTAGCAATCTATTCACGTCTGTCCCTAAACAAGAAACAATTAATCTGGTTCATTCTCTTCTCTTAGCCAATTCCATCACCTTATCCACCATCAACCCCATTATCCAATTACTAAAACTTTGTCTAGATCAAGATTCCTTTGTTTTTAACAACAAATACTATAGACAACCTGATGGTTTAGCCATGGGTAGCTGTCTTTCCCCTTTACTAGCTGATGTATTTATGGATCATTTAGAATCAACACAGATCATGAAAAACCCTGAAATACTCCACTGGTTTCGCTATGTTGATGACTGTTTAGTCTTCATTTCAGGTAATTCTAATTCAGCTGATCTTTTACTTTCCAAAATCAACCAAATTCACCCCAACATCAAGTTCACTATGGAACTAGAATCATCAATGTCAATTAATTTTCTTGATCTCACCATTACCAGATTAAATGACCCCTTCGACTTCAGTATCTATAGGAAACCTACACAGACTGACCACATAATTCCATTTTCATCTAACCACCCCATGTCGCATAAATACGCAGCTTGTCTTAGTTACATCCATCGTCTAGAAACCATCCCACTCTCAGACTTAAACTATAAAAAAGAACTTAACATACTTAAACAAATAGCAAAAAAAATAAATATATACCTTTTACAAAGGATTTTTAATACCATTTTTTAATATATGGTATACAGCCAACTACAGGAACGTAGATTCCTTGTGGATAATTAGCTTTCTGATCAATCCCTCGTGATGGACTTTATAGAATGTCTTCTGTACATGTATGTATGACTAAGGCAATGTATAGTAAGATACACTAATGCATGGGAGGTTGATGTACCAGATTAGACTACATATTTATAATGTTGAAGCACACAATATTGTGTGCTTCGAGAAATTCCGTAAATCTCTTCTTAAGGATCCATTCAAAGATTTTCCCTAAGGTATTTATAAGAGAGATAGGTCTGTAAAATTCCAAATCGGTATGGAGTTTACCTTGTTTAGGTATCATAATTGTGTTAGTCATTTTCCAAAAAGTAGAAAAAGAACTAAGTTTTAGGCATGCATTAACATGCATGCATGATAAGTGAAGTGAGATAGTGTCGTAGTAAATGTATTTTCGTCTTTCTGTGCCCTGCTCGATATTCGTGCTATCAAATTGTCTAACAAATTGGTTATACTGATTTTGTTAAAGGCAGTTCAGAAAAGGAATGCAGAGGATCTGTTAAACCATTCCCCCAGATTTTTAAACCGTAACGTTTGTCTTCGACCTGGCCCGCTGCTACAATCTATATTGCATTGAACGTTTAAATAAAGTTAAATGTATTAACCAATAATTAATAAAATTATAATATATATTGGAGAACTCTTGAATATCGGCTTTATCATTAATATTGGTTGAATTTTTTTAATATATATGATTATTTGACTCTAAAATCTGTACATTTTTAACTTCAAAAGAATGTGTATTTTTCGAAGGATGTTTAGCTAAGGCTGTAGTGTTTAGTTTATTTTTTAATATACTGCTGTTGTGTGCAATAGTTCGTCTGTGTAAGTACTGATGCGTCTTTCCAATATATGTTGAGCTAGTCTTCACAATTTACTTTATAATCTAAATCTGATTGACTAGCTTTATTGATAATAGATTTGAATTTAAAAAAATATTTATTGTATTGTTTTGGTGATTGATGTACAACATTTATGCTATATAAAATTCTTAAGTGTAGTCATGGGACTATTGTTGTTATTTGAGGTAGTGTTATATAAGTTATTGGTTTCTTCGAATTGCTGTAAAAAGGATTTTAACAAGCAGGATTTTATGAGGACTCAATAAATCTCCCTAGCACTATATTGTGAAAGAGAATAGGTATTGACCATAAAAAATGAAGCTTCTTGGTCATGGTAAATTTGGACAAGGCTAGTTGGGGCTCTTATATCTGTTAACATCATCAGTTGCTTCAAAACTGAGCTCTTACTGCCATTCCGAACGTGTAATCATTTAGTAAAGTTGTGGTTTCACAGAAAGCCATGCTTCTGGCACTACCAGAGCACATGTGAAAAGATTTCTTCTTCCTCATCACCTCTTCTTTCTCATCATAATGCCGCCTGAGTCTACAATGGCCGGTAAACATACTGATCACCAAAGAGCACGATTTAGAAGAAGAGGTTGGCCTGTACGAATTTTGGATGTTTCCGCTATGTTAAGCCTAGCCTGTCTCATATCTGCACCACTAGACCAAGAGTCCTGGAATCTCCGAATCTACCTTAATCTCTACTGAATGGCATTCCAATCACATGTTTTGGTTCCACTGGTAAAGTGTATAAGACTCGTCTTTCCAGAGCATCGGCACGTTCGTTTTCTTCCACACCTAAGTATCCTGGCACCCATATCAAGTTGACCTTATTGACCAACGCAACATTAGCTAGTGCCTTTTGCACTCAAGAACCAGCTTAGAGCTGACTTTGGGTGCTATCAAAGTCTTTAGAGCTGCTTGGCTGTCAAAACAGATAGAGATATTCCTGCCTGGGCAAAATCTATCAATTATCTCCTGAGCACAAACGAAGATCACAAAGACCTCTGCCTGAAAAGTTGATGCATGACAGCCGACAGTTTGGCTCGACTCAAATCACTATCTGATTATCTTGTATTATTTTTTGAATCATTGTGTTATATTTTGTGTTATTGTGCTTTTATTTGTTCATTTGTGTAATAAAGTGTTTATTTTATTAAATATTGTTTTAATAATTGGACTTATTACCCCTCCAATATGCTTAACTATGTTGTAATGGCTTTTTTATTTCTATATAGTTTTAAATTAAATGAAATAAATAGATATACAAAATAAACCATACATGCTTAAGACTAAAGGAAGTAAAAAACAGATTTTAAACAATATAACATCATTGATCATCACGCCCTTAATGCCATTATTCTCGTTTTTGTATTATTGACTTGTGTTTATTATTTTTAAGCAGGTGTTGTTTGCTTGCTTCGCGTAAAATTTGCTTTTATGCAAATATGGTTTCTGGCTATTAACAACTTTATTAAAAAGGAAACTTTATATGAGTTTCGTTATTTGGCAATTCGGCCAACGGAAAGTGTAACGAGCGTGTTTGCAGAAAATTTTCGTGTTATCTAGAGTATGTACATAGTATTTTATTAATTATAATATGTTCACACTATAATTAATACTTTAATGTTATCCTATTTTCAACAGTATGGAGGCTGAAATTAAATGAGTAGAGAATGTGAGGATCGTGTCTTAATAAAAGAATATTTAATTCCAAATATGTTAAATATTTGTTATATAAAAGAACATTTTATGGAGAGTATGATTTTGCATAATCGTTTACAATATGTGAACTTTTTTGTATTGACCATTATTTTTTTCCACGCTTTTTTATCGTTAACTATCGGTCTCAATTTTTTTATCTACATTTTGACGCACATACACACATCCAATTACCTACACAAATATAGTAAATCCCAGCTCCTAGTTCAATCAAAGAGAGACTTACTAGTTTTTATCTTGGATGCGCTGCGGAATGGTACATACGTGAAGACTTGTTGCAGTGAATCCGTCTAATTTAAAGGCTGACGTTAAACAGCTTTCTCCCTGTATATCCATACTTGAAATTTGCACCTACTCTTCATATTTGTTACAATTCAGAGACCCAAAGACCTTAATCATTGGCTCTTTGTTCAAAAATTGTGTGTAGATACTGGTCGGTGTAGATTTGGCAAAATTATTTTTACTTTTCACTTTATTTTCTCGTTTATTTCTTTCAGTATGCTTTCCTGTTTTGTCTCCTATAGATGAATCTTTTAATACGGCTTTGGGATGTTAACAGTCTCTCTTATAATGTGATTTTGAGCTATTTGTATTTTCTTCCTCTTCGTGTTACAGGTTCGTAAAACAAACAGGAAGAAAATACTATGTACCGATGACCAAACTATGGGAAGCAGTGGAGAAGACACATATAAACATCAATTAAGGCTTAATTAAAGCTACCAAAGAGATATATAAAAATATAACAGTCAAAATAAAAATTGGAAACAAGGCAACAAAAGAATTTCATACAACTGTCTTAATATACATGCATTTAATAATACAAGGCAAGATAGACAAAAGAAGAGGACCAGATCAAAGAACTAAGGAAGTTAGAAAAGAAAAATCAAAAGGCAGAACTAACAATAAATCTAAATAAAACAAAATAATATGGTGAAGAGACACTAGACCTAATTTTAGGCAAAAACGAAAACGACATAATAAGGAGAAATCATAACTATAGTTTGTAACCCTGTTAAAAGTCCGATACAAAAGATCTTGTCCAAAGTTTCGTTATTTTATTAAATTTTAAATCGTCTCGTAACATTTTCTCGTGAGAGAAATTCGTAAGTTCACCCATTCATGTGTTTTGACTAACCTTTAGGCCCCCTTTTGAAAAGTTGCTGCCGTAATAATTTAGGTATTGAACGGTATATTTAAATCTTTATTGCCCTTGGTTTAGTTGTTTTTCTATAAGCTGTTAGTCAAGTCTGGATACTTTTTTGTTTGCAAATATACTGCCGCTGGTTTGTTTGAACCTGTTAATGTCTCTTAAAAGGTCCGAACAAAAATATCCCGTTATAAATCATCCTTACAGTTCCGCCTATCTTAAATCATACGCAAAATAACTGTATTCCCTCTTTAAATATTTATTTTTCTATAAAGTGAATATTTTGAAGTATGTTGTTGAAGTTCAAGTCTTGTGTTTCCAGACCCCTGGTAAAGGGTAAGCTATTTTTTTCACCTTTCGTGATTGCTTACCTTGTTATCAATGCGCCTACTTTGACATTATTATTTTTTCATTTAATTATTATAAAATTCGAGTCCAAAGCCGGTCTTTAGTTTATTCTAATATAGGTCCAAAGTCAATCCAATGTTTAGTCCGTTATAGTCTTCGGTTTATTTCAATATGGGTCTGAAGCTGATTCCTATGTGAGTTTTAAGTGCAATCTTAAATGTAATCTTAAGCATATTCTAATTTTGATCTATCGATAACACGAAATCTTCGAAAGTATATCCCAGTTGGTCCCAAGTAAATTACGTTTTTCCTTAGCTGAATATTAAATCCCCCTGGAATTGGCTGCATAGAAGGTAAACGTTCAGTCGATTCGTTTTACAGCTCAATCTGAGATAATGTTAGAACATACCCCTTTTAACCTCTTACCAGGACCATTTTTATTGACCATATCCACGTGTTTATTGACAATTTTATTTGGTTATTATTATTTTATTAGGTTAAGCCCCCAAGACCATTGGGGGTTTAACCTAAATTCTAATCAAATCATGAAAATTTATTGACCATAGGAGGACCTAACATCTACAACACACAAGCAGCCCATCGAAGTCATAAGTATTACAAATTAATTGTTAAGCTTTGGCATGGTTGAATATTTTTTTTTTTTTTCTTTTTAATAAATATAATTGGTTAAAATTTGTTTTATTTGCTATCAACTGAGAACTCAGGTTCAATCCCTATTTTAAGACAAGACGAACTCACCCTTGAGATACTGAGCTAGGCAAGGCACAGACGATAAGCTTCCATGGTTAACTGTGGTATTATTTTTATAATAGTACTTAAATCTCTTTGGTAGTTTTATCGTTACAACATTATTTGCGACATGACAAAGATATAAAAAACAGTATTACATAAATATCGAAAATAAGTTTACGAAGCGTATTGTTTAAGTGACAATTATACAAAAGATTAAAATCTCGAAAAATGAAACGATAGATCAATCATCGCAGGCCATGACTAAAGGTATACAAGAAAATACAAAGCAAGCCATGATCTACCTGCGCCTAAGATAGAAAATGTGAATATAACTATATTATTCAAATAAATGTATTTAAATATATCAGCAACAATGTAATATTGGCAACAAATAGTGTAGCAAACCTTGACTTTCCATGTAGGGTGGTAGCAGATGCTACGGCGTAGCGAAGACTACTGTGCTCTCATCAGGCCAACAGCAAAGTGAAGAGTTGAGATTGTACAATTCATCTCCTGAACATTGTATACCGGAAAGTCCGGTAGTGGCGATCTTCAGCGTACACAAGGATCTAGGGATCCCACCGTAAATTTTTACCTTTACCATGCGAGATGCGCTATGCACCATTGCGCAGATGATTTTAAGATTTTGACGTTTTCTTCTCAGCCCTGGTAACCTTGGTCCATCCTCGGTCGTTCTCTTAGGTTCAAAATTTCAATAAATATTTTGAGAACTATTTCAAAACGTCAAACTTTGGTTAAAATGTGATTTTCATTACAACCAATACATTGTGGCTAATCCCATATAAACTTTATATTTAAATTAAGAGCTTGGGCGCAAAATTTCGGTCCAATGCTTTTTAAATGCATTCATTTTTTTCGAATCCTGAGAAAACTAATAAATATTTTTGAAAAATTTATACGCAGAATGAAAGCTTACATTATTACTGAGGGCCGAAAGTCCCCTAGATTAATAAAAAGTTTCTTTTAAATGAGATATTTGAATTTAAAAATCACACTTAATTTTCTCTTATTTTTCATCCCTGTAACTTACTAAAATAAACAGTATAGAAGTTTTCAGCGACTTTCGGCCCTCAATAATAATGTAATCTTTCATTCTGCGTTTCTATTTTTCAAAAATACTGATTTGTTTATCAAAAATACATTTAAAAAGCATTGGACCGAAATTTTGCGCCTACGCTAACAAAAAAGGAGTTTAATAAAAAATTGTTTAAAATCCTTTATAAAAGGTATATAAAAATGCCCCAAACGGGCTATCACAAACACATTGCAAAACGTTTTCGGATTAATCAATCCATCATCAGTGCAAACGGTTGTACATGCTAGTAGCCACCAAAATATATGGGTCAAAACCCTTTGAATGTTTTAAATTAGTAGTTGTTTTACATTATTAGTAGTTATAATTTGTGATGTTTAAGCTTAAGCGTTTTCTGTGTTCTTTGGTAGCAATGGGAGTTTTACGCTCAGATGTAACTTTAGGACCTCCACTTGACCTAGGTGTAACTGCTAAGGGTTGAACCTGAATGATATCGGTGTTCGATGTTTCTGAATTGTTTGATTGAGTGTCTTGTGAACTAGATGATTGTGCTCTCCCAATTTCATTCTCAAAAGAATCTACATTTGTCAATTCTGTATATTCTGGTACTCGGACATCGCTAACGTTAGATGTAGTTTTTGCAAAACTTAAGAATGGTTTGAATGCTTCCATCTGATCTGCTCATATCCATTTTTTCGTAGAATTTGCCGCCTGTCCAGTTTTAGTTTTGCTGGTTCTGATATACATGGCATACGTATTTAGCAAATTTCTTCATTTTTTCTTTATCTCATCCCCTAAAAAAATTATTTTTAGATATCTGGCAACCGGAGATTCATTCTATACAATTGGTCATAGTTTTAGAGTTGGTTTCTCTACGGTAAGTGCCATATATGGAAAAAATCTGAAAAAGGCTTTAGAAATATTTGACAATTTCCAAATTGTATTGATAGCATCGAAGGCAAGCATATTACTATAAAATGTGCAGACAAAACTGGAGCTAATTACTGGTGTTATTTAAAAAAGTTTTCAATAGTATTATTGGCTATTGTTTGTGCCAATTATAAATTTATTATGATTGATATTGGTGGTTTTGGTAAAAATAGTGATGGTGGAATTTTCGAAGTTTACAACATGGGAAGAAGATTTGAAACAAATTCAATGAATGTTCCTGAGCCAAAAAATCTTTCTGGGCAAGATGAACCTTTTCCTCATGTTATAATCGGAGACGAAGCATTTACTCTAAAATCATATTTGTTGAGGCCCTTTCCATACAGCCAAAGTAAAAGAGATATTTTTAAGGAAAATTATAATGTATGGCTCTGTAGAGCGAGAAGAGTTGTAGAAATTGGTATTTCGGTATGTTAGAACAAAAATGGCGTATATTCTACAGACCAATCGAAACAAAAGTTGACACTACTATTAAAATTGTGAAAACTGCATGTATCTTACATAATTTCCTAAGAACAAAAAATGTGATGATGGATTTATCGAACTTTTAGAGCCATCAGAGCCTGAAGTTTGAGCGTTTCTAGATTTTGATAATGACCCAAGGAGGGCTACGAGACTAGCATTCTCGGTCCGAAACAGATTTGCAATTTTTTTTAATTAAGGACTATGAATTAAAATTTTTATATTTTACTAAATGTAATAAAATTCAACAATCGTAAAATAGTTTCGAAACACAATTCAGATTTCTGCTTTTATCTGTGCTTTCTAAAAATTGCAAAGCAAAACAGACGTTGATAAAGGTGTTAAAAGAGACGTGGGGAATCTAAAATTTGCATTCCACGACACATCTTTTCAACTAAGCAGAAATCCTTAGCGAATTGGTTTCTTGTACTCGTACAGAGTAAATCCGAAAAAAGTGAAAAAGACAGCAAATATTTGATTTCACGCAAACAGCGCCTTTGTATCTGTTGATACGTATTTCGACCTAATAGGTCTCATCAGAACAGTTATTCAAAGGTGTTCTCAACGTGAAAGATCAATATTTCCTGTCTTTTAAGAAGCAACAATAACATGGCTTCGAATACGGACGCACTAGCGACATCTAATTTAACAATCGTAAAATAGTTTCGAAACACAATTCAGATTTCTGCTTTTATCTGTGCTTTCTAAAAATTGCAAAGCAAAACAGACGTTGATAAAGGTGTTAAAAGAGACGTGGGGAATCTAAAATTTGCATTCCACGACACATCTTTTCAACTAAGCAGAAATCCTTAGCGAATTGGTTTCTTGTACTCGTACAGAGTAAATCCGAAAAAAGTGAAAAAGACAGCAAATATTTGATTTCACGCAAACAGCGCCTTTGTATCTGTTGATACGTATTTCGACCTAATAGGTCTCATCAGAACAGTTATTCAAAGGTGTTCTCAACGTGAAAGATCAATATTTCCTGTCTTTTAAGAAGCAACAATAACATGGCTTCGAATACGGACGCACTAGCGACATCTAATTTAACAATCGTAAAATAGTTTCGAAACACAATTCAGATTTCTGCTTTTATCTGTGCTTTCTAAAAATTGCAAAGCAAAACAGACGTTGATAAAGGTGTTAAAAGAGACGTGGGGAATCTAAAATTTGCATTCCACGACACATCTTTTCAACTAAGCAGAAATCCTTAGCGAATTGGTTTCTTGTACTCGTACAGAGTAAATCCGAAAAAAGTGAAAAAGACAGCAAATATTTTTTTTTGATTTCACGCAAACAGCGCCTTTGTATCTGTTGATACGTATTTCGACCTAATAGGTCTCATCAGAACAGTTATTCAAAGGTGTTCTCAACGTGAAAGATCAATATTTCCTGTCTTTTAAGAAGCAACAATAACATGGCTTCGAATACGGACGCACTAGCGACATCTAATTTAACAATCGTAAAATAGTTTCGAAACACAATTCAGATTTCTGCTTTTATCTGTGCTTTCTAAAAATTGCAAAGCAAAACAGACGTTGATAAAGGTGTTAAAAGAGACGTGGGGAATCTAAAATTTGCATTCCACGACACATCTTTTCAACTAAGCAGAAATCCTTAGCGAATTGGTTTCTTGTACTCGTACAGAGTAAATCCGAAAAAAGTGAAAAAGACAGCAAATATTTGATTTCACGCAAACAGCGCCTTTGTATCTGTTGATACGTATTTCGACCTAATAGGTCTCATCAGAACAGTTATTCAAAGGTGTTCTCAACGTGAAAGATCAATATTTCCTGTCTTTTAAGAAGCAACAATAACATGGCTTCGAATACGTCTCTTTTAACACCTTTATCAACGTCTGTTTTGCTTTGCAATTTTTAGAAAGCACAGATAAAAGCAGAAATCTGAATTGTGTTTCGAAACTATTTTACGATTGTTAAATTAGATGTCGCTAGTGCGTCCGTATTCGAAGCCATGTTATTGTTGCTTCTTAAAAGACAGGAAATATTGATCTTTCACGTTGAGAACACCTTTGAATAACTGTTCTGATGAGACCTATTAGGTCGAAATACGTATCAACAGATACAAAGGCGCTGTTTGCGTGAAATCAAATATTTGCTGTCTTTTTCACGTAATAAAATTCATTTTCGCCTATTTCTTCTCCTATTTTACTCCAAACATTATCCTTTTTTCGAACATTCTTGTAATCTTCATGGGAAAGATTATATAAAATGGGATATTGTCGAACTAATTCCTATTTAATATTTAATTATGATTTATAAAAACTTGCACAACTGCAACACCCTATACCTATATAATAGGTGAAAAAAAATCACTAAAATCCAATTTTAAAATTAGATAAAATGTTTTATTGGACTCCATTCTTCGAACAATACGTCTGTAGGTATTTATAGTAAATACTTTATAAATGGTTGTCAGGAGAGAATTAATTAAGCGATTAAAAATAAGATAGTAATTTGATGTTTATTTTTACAACTGGAAATAAAACTGTTTGTCAACACGATTTATAAATTTTCATTTTCGTGATTTTCTACTGAAACAGCGATAGAAGCGTGCTTCGTGAAAAAATCGATAATAACACGTGTTGCTTTATTGATTGTTTGATAATAACAAAAAACAAACAATGTTCGCTAATATACGTGCGAACCTCGAGCGTTGAGATCATGATTAGCTGTTTTATTTAGCATACTTTATGGGACACGACCGGTGTATATGACGCCCATGAAGGCACAAGCGCGTAGCTTGAGGCAAGAGACATAAATGGACATGTTCCAAATATTTAAAATTATTTATTCTTGGTAAGTTGATCAGTCAGTAGATGATTAAATTGTAGGATCTTTATTAATATATGCAATAGATTTATATTTATATGCATGACTTTTTTAACATGCATAAAAGAATTAGAGAATTAACAGGAATGAGAAAAACACTTCAAACTAGGCAACTAAGAGATGAAAGGGGTGCACTTATAACAGATATAAACCAAAAAATGCAGAGATGGACACAATATATAGCACAACTATTTGAAGACAAAGAAAGAACAGAAGCACCAAAAGAATTTAAGGATGATACTGGGCCTGACATTATACGAGAAGAAATTGAATATGCAATGAAACAAGCTAAAGATGGTAAATCTCCCGGGCCTGATGAAGTTCCTATCGAATTACTTAAAATTGTAAATACTGAATCTATTGATTTTCTTTTGGATCTATTCAATACCATATATAGAACAGGTATAATACCTAAAGAATGGCTCCAATCAACATTCATACTGCTTCCCAAAAAAGCCAATGCAAAGAAGTGCAATGAACATCGCACCATAGCTTTAATGAGTCATGTCTTGAAATTGTTTTTAAAAGTAAGTCACAATAGAATACATAAGAAATTAGATGAAGGCATAAGTAATACACAAATGGGATTTAGGAAAGGTCTGGGAACACGAGATGCACTGTTTGCAGTAAGTGTTCTTTCGCAGAGATGCTTAGATATTAATCAGGAAGTATATGCCTGTTTCATTGATTTTGAGAAGGCATTTGACAGAGTGCAGCATAATCGACTTAAAGAAATTTTATTAAATAAAAACATAGTCAGTAGAGACATTAGAATCATCTGTAACCTCTATTGGAATCAAACAGCAAAAGTGAAAGTTGAAAACGAACTGACCAAGGATATCCAGATTCGCCGTGGGGTCCGCCAAGGGTGTATTTTATCACCCTTGTTATTCAATTTATACAGTGAAGCCATCTCAGAATTAGCGCTTGCCGAGATCAGTGAGGGCCTTATAATAAACGGTGAGCCAGTTAATAACATAAGATATGCTGACGACACCGTCCTTTTGGCAGGAACACTAGAAGAACTGCAACACCTTGCTGAACAACTAAATATATATTGCAACGATTATGGACTAAAAATCAATTTGAAGAAAACCAAGTTCATGGTATTTACAAAAGCACAAAACATCAAAGTTAAGCTAGTACTAGATAATACAGAAATTGAACAAATATCTTCGTACAAATACCTTGGAGCATGGATCACAGAAGATACTGATCAGACAAAAGAAATAAGATGCCGCATTGAAATTGCGCGGTCAACTTTTAATAGAATGAGAAAACTTTTTTGTAATCGCGATATCAATATATCGCTCCGGATAAGAATGCTTCGATGTTATATTTTCTCTACCCTTTTATATGGAGTTGAAGCTTGGACACTTAAAAAATCCAACATTAAAAACCTAGAAGCATTCGAAATGTGGTGTTACCGACGCATTTTGAAAATATCATGGATGGATCGCAAAACAAGCGAACAAGTTCTCGAACAACTAAGAAAACAATGCGAAGTTTTAAATTCCATAAAGATCAGGAAATTGGAATACTTGGGGCACATCATGAGAGGTGAAAAGTACGAACTACTAAGGAATATAATGCAGGGTAAAATCAAAGGTAGAAGAAGCGTAGGAAGACGTAAAATCTCGTGGCTACGCAATCTCCGTGAGTGGTTTGGATGCAGTTCAATTGAACTATTCAGGCGAGTAACCAATAAAATTATAATTGCCAGAATGATTTCCAATCTCCGATAGGAGTGGAACTTGAAGAAGAAGAATAGATTTAATCAATACTTAGCCTTATATACTGTCTATAAGATCGCTCTATATCTATTTTCCTCTTCATATGTAATGCAAATTGATAAAAAATGGTGAAATAAGAACTAACTTATTTGACGTTCCGGAGAAAGCCTACAGATCTTTTTTACCTTTATTATGTTACGTTTTGTTTATATGTACATGTACTTTAGTAAACTGTTACAAGAAGACCGAATGGAATTCAAAATAAAAGAAAGTAACCAAAACATACGCGTTGAAGCATCTCCTATAAGAATCACGAAAAAGGAAGTAAGGGATATCTGTATTTCACTCAAAAACAAAAAAGCGCCCGGACCTGGCAATATACCCTCAGAACTGATAAAATATGGAACTGAAAAACTATATGAGCATTTGACAATACTCTTTCAAAACTGCATAAACAAAGTAGAGGTTCCAGCCGAATTTAAAACCTCAACCATTTTAACTGTACATAAAAAGGGAAACAAACAAAATTGCGACAATTACCGTGGAATAGCAGTTACTAGTACCATTAGTAAAATCTATGGAAAAATGATCAAAAATAGAATAGAAAGAGAATACACTGATATGGAGGCAGAAGAACAGGTGGGTTTTAGAGCTGGTAGATCGACCATAGACCACCTTTTTTGTATCACCCAACTTATAGAAAAAAAGGTTGCTGTAGATCAAGAAGTCCAGTTTTTGTTTGTTGATCTATAAAAGGCCTACGATAGCATCCCTCAAAAGAAGTTATGGAACACTCTCAGACAAACGAACATCAACTCAAATCTCATAACAGCAGTGGAAAAACTATATGAGAATGCCAACGCCAAAGTTAAAATAGGAACGAATGTTTCCAAAGGTTTTGTAGTAGACAAAGGACTGAAGCAGGGATGCTGCTTAGCGCCGACACTTTTCAAAATATATCTGGAACAAGCATTAAAACTCTGGAAGCGGAAATGCAGCGGCATGGGTATACAATTAAACAATAACAACCTGTACACTCTATGTTTTGCTGATGATCAAATTGTGATTGCTAACGAATATGACGACCTAGAATACATGACTCGAAAATTAATCGAAGAATACAAAAAATGGGGATTAGAAGTCAACATAGATAAAACAATGTACATGAACATCAGTGGTAAAGAACAAAATCTAGTTTTAAACGACGGACAACACATTAAGTACAACAATAAATATTTATATTTAGGAGTAGAAATCACAGACGACGGCAAATCAGATCAGGCTATAAAAAAATGAAACACTCAGGGTAGAAGAACCATATCTTAACTAAATAGTATTATCTGGGATCAACATATATCCAAAAAAAATAAACATCGAATATACAACACTATTATAAAGAGCATAGTAATGTATGGAAGTGACGTGTGGCAGTTAAAGGCAACTACTGAAAGAACACTACAAGCCACGGAGATGGACTACTGGAGACGGGCCGCAGGAAAATCAAAACTCGAAAGAATTAATAACGAACGTATACGAGAGGTTATGGGAGTCACACATACGATTGTCGAAGATATAAGAGTACAACAACTAAAGTGGTATGGACATGTGCAGAGAATGCCAGAACATCGTCTGCCCAAACAGATTATAGATTGGTCACCACATGGAAAGAGAAAAAGAGGCCGACCCAGAAAGAGCTGGAGAGAAGGAATAGACAGAGAGATCCGAGAGAGAGGTTTAGACGAAGATCTTTGAGAAGATAGAGATGCATGGAGATTGGGCATCGGAAGACGTCGGAGGACGTTTTAAACCGATTATGTATGTATTTGTTTATAATTTCTTTTCTCGACAGTTTGCTTATTAGATGAAAATAAATAAATGCAATAATATACAAGTGGAGACATACACATACCTTAGAACCACAGTCAACACAAAATGGGACCAGTCAACAGAAATAAGATTACGAATTGAAAAAGCGCGAAACGCGTTCAACAATATGAAAAAGTGGTTCACAAGCAAAATCTCAATGGAACTAAAATTAAGGCTGGTCAAGTGTTATGTCTTCCCGGTCTTGTTCTATGGAGCAGAGGCATGGACCACAACGGAAGCCACCCTGAAGAAACTAGAATCCTTTGAGCTGTGGATATATCGCCGTATTCTTCGGATATCCTGGACAGACCACATCGCTAACGTGGAAGTAATGCAAAGAATAGGCAAAAGCAAAGAAATAATCTTCACGGTAAAGAAACGGAAGCTTGAGTACTTCGGGCATGTCATGAGGCATACTAATTACCGGCTGCTACAGTTAATAGTCCAAGGAAGAATCGATAGTAGGAGGGGACCGGGAAGAAGACGACACTCATAGATGCATAACCTGCGACAATGGTTCGGACTAACATCGACCGAACTGTTCAGAGGTGCCGTAAACGAAGTCAAAATAGCCTTGTTAATAGCCAACGTCCGAAACGGATAGGGCAAAGGAAGAAGAAGAAGACATCTTCCAAGAATGCTAGCAGGCATACCTTCTGGATCTGTATCTTTACTTCCTTGCAGGCCATAAAGTACACTATGACGTAGTTGGTAACTAAGCAATAAAACAACAATAATAAGCTAGTATGACATAATAGTACATTGTTTACCGGGTAGGAAAAGCTTAACATTCCTGGACGACTGTGAAGATGGCTAAGTCGAGGCGCAAGCCGAGACTTAGCAACACAGAGTCCAGGAATGTGGCTTTTCCTACGAGGTAAACATACTATTTTTCCGCAAATCGTTTAAAATTCGACAGATATTGATTGATTTAAAAAAAACGCGATAATTTTATTCCCAAATAAATGGTGCTTTGAAATTTCTAATAAAATTACTTGGGTTACTATGGAAACGTATTGAGGTTGAATTGTCAAACTTGACGCTTATAAATTTAATTGCTGGTGTTCTCGAAAGTAAAATGATAAGTGATGATGAAATTTCCATTCCTTGGACTCCTCCAGAGCTGGTTGAGGCAGTGAATACTGCTTCATTAGAATTATTGCCAAAGAAATCAAGAGAAACGTACGAAAATGCATACAGACGTTTTATGGATTATCGCATGAATAAAAATACGAGTTCTTTCTCAGAAAATGTTGTAATGGCATACTTCCTAGACCTTTGTTTAAAGATGAAATCTTCAACATTATGGGCCAATTATTCAATGCTGAAGTCAACCCTTGCACTTAAACACAATGTAGATATATCTACATACTCAAAACTTCGTTCTTTATTGAAACGGCAAGCTCAAGGTTATAGGGCAAAGAAATCTAAGATTTTAACAAAGGAAGAAATTGAAAAATTTATCCAGGAAGCTCCAGATAAAGAAAATTTAATGATTAAGGTAATTTACAAGGTTTTAATTTCTATTTAGATTATAGCTTTATTTATTTTTATTATTTATTTATTTTTTACAGGTGGCTGTAATATTTGGTATTTCTGGGGCCTGTAGAATGGATGAGTTAGTCCGAATGACTGTACACGATATAGAAGACTTAGAATCTAAGCTTTTAATCAGCATACCTAATTCGAAAACCAACAAACCAAGATCATTTATGTAGAACACTAACAACTGTATGGAAATATCATTTCCTTACAGTAAGGAAATGACATTTCCTTACAGTAAGGAAGTCCTGACTTTTTCTTCAAGAAATTTTGACAGGAATGTCAAAATTTCCTGGCGATTTGCGGAAAATATATTTTATTAGCTAGCTTGGAACTTACTGAGTAAATCTGTAATTAATTACTTTATCATATTATCAATTTCTACTTTCTTTTATTTTGATTTATTTATTTTAATGTTTGCGTGTACAGCACACATTGCAATAATATCACTAGCTCTTATCGTAACAGTACTATTTTTGCATCGCTGCCTTTCTTCTATGCAGTAGTTTTCAAATTAGTATTTTATGTGCTTAACTGATGTGGTTGTAGCAGTTTTGTTTGTGTATAATTTAAAATTAAACGGCGTAAATAAAGCATAAATGCTTGAGACTAAAGGAAATAAGCGAAGAATTTCAGTCCATTTATAACAATTAACGTCCTTGGTCACACACGAGGTGCGGTTATTCCCATTTTTGTATTATTAACTTGTGTTTATTAATTTTGGGCAGGTGTTGTTTGTATGTTTCGCGTAAAATTTGCTTTTATGTAAATACGGTTTCTGGTTCTTAACGACTTTATTAAAAAGGGAATATTATATGAGTTTTGTTATTTGTCAATTCAGCCAACGAAAAGTGTAACGAGTTTGTTTGCAGGAAGTTTTCGTATTATCTAAAATATTAAATAGGTATTTTGTTATACTATTTACGTACTATAATGTATACTAGATTTTTCCTCTTTTCAACATAATGGGAACTGAAATGAAAATAGGACCTTATTTTGATAAAATTTTATTTAGTGCCAAATATCTTGTTGAGTATCAACAAAGTTGTTTGTCGGTTAGTATTGTTTACCAAAAATTTACAGTTCACTTACTTGGTCTTGATTTTGAAGGTATATAGCCATGCTTCTTGTTGACAATTGAATTTGTAGGTGATGTGTCTCGGCTTTTCTATTAATCCGCTTCGTTTAATGTTTCTTCTGAATTGTCCAATTTTCGCTTGCGTCAGCCCCGGGATAGGTTTTCACTGATGTGATTGAGTTTCTGAATCTTTCTGGTATGGCAATGAAGTCGATGTGGTTTCTTACATTTGTTTCTTTCGAGTCTGCTGGCGATTTCCAGGTTAATGGAAGATATGCTGTCTTCTAAATATCTGTCAGCGACCGACGTACTCTTGCATCTACCATGGCGCTTCAACGTGGTCGTACTGACTCCAGCTTCTGCCAGAAGAGTTGCCAAAATCCGACGCAGGCAATGACCTGTGTTCTCCTCAAGACTGCTCAAACCCAGATATTTTGCAATGGTGGACGGGATTTTACCAAATGTGTTCTTTTCAACTGGCTGTACAGTACAACTAACTTGTCTGTAGGTCAAAAAAGCCTTTTTCTGAAGAACCACGAGGGCGTAAAGACATGTAATCGCGTACTGACTTCAAACTCTTCAGTTCATCTTCGTCAATAATTGTAAAAACATAGTTAAGGGAACTTGCTGGTCTATATAATGGCAATCATTTTCGTCCTATGTTGGTAAATGGGTTTTAAATTCTGTTCTGATGCATCAGTGAATTTGTAGGTGGTTGCTGATTGTTGCCCAAGGTATCGTGCTTGGCTATTTTCGTGCTACCCACGATAGTGTAGTTGTCTATTTCTTACTCCCTACGGTAGTGGCCGTGTATACAGCCACTATCCAATTTGTGTGACTATAAATTAATTAAGAATGATTGTAGTGATAAGATTGAAGAGCGCGAATAAAAATTCGTATTGGCTTATATAGAGTGGAACGGCTCCAAAAAATAATTATAATTTAGTGAGGTGGCTTTGGAATAATATAGTACGGGGGACAAGTACCAAGCGGAGCTTGGTGTCACGTTCAATTATTGGACTGAAACGTTACACAGCATTTCCGTAGCGTAGCAACATAATACGAACGATAGACTGTCTACTAGTAAATATATTGTCAAAATGAAATCGAATTTTCGGATTTTTTAGAACATATTTTATTTGTAGATGCAATAACGAACTAGTATGACATAAAAGTTTGTATGCACTGCGGGTAGTAATAAAGGTATATGCCCTCGGACGAGTAACAAACCCTCGGGCCAAAGGATTATAAAGCAAATTACTGAGAAATCATTAGAGTATAATAGACCATCATATGCGTCTGTGACTTAAAGAAAGCGTTTGACAGAGTAAGACTTAAAGATGTAATCCATTTTCTGTATAATAGCGAAGTTCACCTAAATATTATAAGAACTATCGAAAACATTTACCAAAACAACAAAATGGAAGTCAGAATAGATGGACACCTTACAAAACCTATAGAAATAGGCAGTGGAATAAGACAAGGGGATTCATTGAACCCCTCGCTCTTCAATTTAATCATGAATGAAATCATCAAAAAACATCATGTTAACAAAGAAATAGGATACAATTTGGGAAACAAAGAAATAAAAATACTCTGTTAAACAGACGACGCAATATTGATAGCGCAAGATGAAGATATTATGCAGAGACTGGTGACTGGTCACCACGAAAGAAGTATCGGACGACCGCACAAAAGACGGAGTGACAACCTTGCATAGAGGTATTTATGTGCCAATGAACAAGTAGAATTGCTTATAAAGAAGAAGAAGAAGAAGAAGAAGAAGAAAAAGAAGAAATTCTTTAAAACTGAAGAATCAGCTATGAATCATAAAAAGGTTCCGTATAGGATATGTGCCAGTCAAGGGACGCCTACATACAATGAAATGCCCGCATAATGTTTCGTAGAGACTAAGGATTAAAAGTTGGGTGTTTCTGATGGGATGGGGAGCAATCTGTTTCTGAAGCATATCTTATACATGCTCGATAAGGTTAAGATCTGCCGATTGTGCTGGCCACAGTAAAAGTGTGGCACATATCCTCGTTATGAAACCAATCTCTTATTGTTAATAAAAAAAATTTTCTTTTTGCTGATGATACCAGTATTACCTGGAAGAACTCTAATATTGCAACTCTTCATGCAATTATAACTTGTAATCTACTTAAAATAAAAACCTGGTCCGACTCTAATTTACTCTCTTTTAACGTAGATAAGACAAAAAGCATTATCCTATAAAGGAGCTCTTCAACCCTTGCTTTTTAATAACAGCCAGATCAGTTTCGTTAATTCTGTAAAATTTCTTGGTATTTTTATAGACATAAACCTTAAATGGTGCCTTCATTGATTTGTTAAATAAGGAACTAGCCTCCGCCTGCTATTTAATAAGATCTGTTTCGAAGAAAATAAATTAAGCATCATCCAAATTAACATACTTTTCTTTGTTCTTTTCGATATTGCCTTCCTTTTTGGGGTTGTAGTACAGCTGCCCAATCTGATGTTATTTTTAAATTACAAAAAAGAACAATACGGTATCTTTTTGGCCTCAGTAGAATAACACACTGCCAAATTTACTTCAAAAATCACGGGATTTTAACTATTCCCTCTCTATATATTCTAGAAACTGTTTGGTTAATTCGTCAACCCCTACATCAACGGTCGGCAACTGGCGGACCGTGGTCCAAAACCGGACAGCGAAAGGCCGAAAACTGGACCGCCAAAAATATTTTAACATTTCAATCACATATATTTTAAATATTCAACCAACAACATTCAACTTTCCAACAACCCTTAACTCAAGAGAATTCTAAATCAGAAAATAGACGTTTCAAATTTTTAGATTTCATTGAAGGTCTTAAAAAGAAATTGGCAAGAAGATTGGAAGAGTTTACAGATGTAGAAAAGTTGTTTATTCATTCTTAAAATCGCTTTTTGCAGTTCCTTTGCCATGAGAATGGAGTGATGTTGCTGCGAATTTGTTCTTCATTTCAAAGCCCTTGCTCCAAATGGAGATTATAAACTTGCAGGAAGACATTATGTTGCAAATGCATAAAATTGTTCCACCCAAGAATTTTGGAGTAAAAATGTATGAGAGAAATATGAAAACTGCAAGAAATTGGCCTTTTACCTTGATATTATGTCCACATTTCTTTGTGAAACTTTGTTTTCAAAAATGAATTTTTTGAAGGAAGAACAAATATCGATCAATATTGACAGACGCTTACTTTGCTGACAGTATTCGCATTAGCTGCTCTCAGCGTGAACCTAACTTTAAAAAACTGGCTCAAGAACACAAGTGAAATGGAATTTTCATACTATGTGGTGAGTGAAAATTAAAATAAGCTAACAATCCATACGAGGGCTTTTACAGAACTTCATGATACGATGATACTTAATTTGATTCACTTGATAGAGGCATACAAAGGAGTTTCGCCCATTTCTTTCTTGGACCTCCCCAATTCTATTTTAAAATATGTCTGGACCCCACCGAAAATTAGTTGCCGACTCAGGCCCTACATGTTTTTCCAGCAAGACCTAATCATGGCTACTCCACCAACAATTCAAGCTTTGATGTGTACTTACCGATTCCATCCACTGAGTTACTAAATAAATCTATATTATATTCGGCAAAAAAATTATACAACCATCACTACAACTTGTTTTCTAAAGTTCCGTAAATTGACAAAAGCCTATCTATCTGAAAGGCCTTATTATTCAGTGGAAGAGTTTCTTAACGAATAAGTAAAAAACACTTTACCCTGTATCTTTTTTAATATCAAAAATTTATTAAAACAAAGTGGCTGAATTCATAATATTTTAAAGGTTAGAATCCACGGTTTCTTTTTGTGCAATTACATAAGATAGTATCTTCTTGACGGAAGGACAAACGTTATACATTTTTCGAAAGTATGAAAAACTATGTAATTTGTATTATTAAAGCAAGCATGTAAGACCTCATATTCCCCATTAAAATATCCGCCTCTGGTTTTTTAATATCAGCTCACCGACACCCAACTACCGTAACGCCGTAACGTATACCTTGTATCAAATTAATGCTTTAGGGGGGGCGTAATTATAAACAATGGCGAATCCCTTGACGTTTTTATAGGAATTACCTATAGAGAATGCAGCACCTGGTTCCTGTCGGAAATTGCATACCGGTCTTCCTAAATAACTATTTCCCGCGATCGTTCCTTCTCTGTTTATCTAGGTAGGGCTCACGTTCGCGCGACTTTTTAGCGAATTCCAACGTTTTCTGAAACTTTCGGTATAGTATCATAATGTTATTAAAGTTTTGATTAAATTTCTAATACAAAACAAAGACCAAAATACTGTCATTTTCGGGCTTGAATATCAATTAGTACATTTCACGCAACAACGAAAAAGATATGAGAATAAAAAGGAACCATTTTCAGTAAAAGGACTACAAAACTAGATTAAAACTATATAACTACTGGAAAATTTGTGCTACTAGTAGGATTAAGAGACTAGAAGGAATATATTAGTAAGTAATTAACTAAACAGAATATTTAGCAAGAAAATTGCAAATCAAAAAACTATATGAAACTAAAACTTATTTTTAAATTTTTTAAGAGATTTACAACGTGTAGATTTAATAAACTTATCTGCTCTTCATAAAATACCAAAGAAACAAATTAGAGGAAGTGTTGGAAACAGGTCCGGCATCCAGACTTTGGCGCACAAAGATAAAGGATAAATTATGTTCCCTTTTCCACCCAAAAAAATCTTATAATCAAAATATTTTTTAACAAAACAAATAAACACAGATATTTAACTAAATTCACATAGAACCTTCGTCTTCTTCTTCGGTTTTTATATGGCAAATTTCCTGTTTTTCTTCCTACCCTAGTGGAATATTATCATTTCATTGCATATATTGCATTGCATATCTTCTGTGCACATATTTATTAATGTTGTTTATTCTACTTAGGTCTCTAATCACATTATTCCTTGTCTGTCTAGTAGTCTTATGTCATTTGTCTCCAAATATCTTCTTGTCATGATTGTGTCTAGTCTTGTTTCTCAGTTGCTTGTTATCCTTTCTATATCATCGCTCCATATGGTTGGCGGTCTACCTGTACTTCTGTTATCCTCTCTATGTGTCCATATTATTAGATTTCTAGTCCAATGGTTTTCCAGGACTCCTGGGCCAGTTGTGGAGGGCTACGTTCCACATAATGGGGCTATCCAAAAGTCTTACAGCCCAATTTCTTCTTCTAGACCTCTTTGGTGGTGAGTATGCTTACTAGCCACTGTAGACTCAGGCAGTACCTTCATCTACTTGGATTGACGGATAGCTCACGGTACCGTGTTTTTAATGAGGAAGAATCTTCCTACATGTCCTCTGGAAGTGCCCGGCACTGTCCTACCAGAGGTGGCAGACCCTGGGTTCGATCCTCACGCAACCGAGCCAAATGAGGAAGTAATCCTTAAAGAGACTGTTGGCTTTCTTTAAGGCTACAAGGCTACTAAAGGATTAGCCGTTCAGAATGGCATTCAGGGCTCAAACTTGGAGCCCCTGCTGATGGTCCTTACTGGGCCTATTCCGTACGCTAGTGGTGATACAATGGATCCGTCTTAGGAGGTCTAGGTGTCTAAATGGTTCATAAATGGGTCCTGCTCCGATCTACCATAACCAACTATAACCTTAACAGTTCAACGGTATGTCGGTCATTCGGGCTATGCGATCTGCCCATCTCCATTTAGACTGTGCGATACTTTGTAATATATCAACTATTTGAGTCCTCTGTCTTAAGACGGCGTTCGATATTAAAGGAATATATACACCAAAACTGTTACCATAAACCCAAACAGAAATTAATACGATAATAATCCTCAGGGTCAAATATCGTTTCATATGTATGTTAGTATTTAAAATATTTAGTCCTTGACGAATGAGCGATATTGATGTAAAATTTGCCTTTACGTTTATTTTATTGAATAAGTCTTTGTCCTGCATTAAAACCTTAACAAATTCTTCATCTGAACGAGATGATTTAAAATAAATTTTTATTTTTTCTAAGGTACGTTTACTTGCTAAGAGGTTTTTAAATTAGTCAAAAAACTGTAAATTTTACTAGCCATATTAATTTTAAATCAAATATCATGTCATATATAACACAGGTGAATTTTTGTCGAAGCTTGTAACATATTTTTAGAGTTGGGTGGATCAAAATTTGAATCTCTAAATATTTCATCTGTTTTTCTATCATTGAAAGCACTTTTGTGTTCTGTTATTCGTTTATTAAAGTTTCTACCTGTTTGACCGATGTAAGTTTTTGGGCAGTCGCCACATGTTTGTATACACCACTGTGTAAATGCTTTTTTATTTTGGCTCTTGTTCTTGTTCTTAATATATTTGCTTAAGTTGTTGTTTGTTTCAAAAGTTTGTTTCAAAAATTTTCATTATTCCTTTCTTTTTGATGTTTTAGGCCTATTTTTGAATAAATATTGACTGTATATGTCATAGAGCAGAAAGTACTTGGCTTTTTCTCTGCTGGTGAAAGACTAATTTCAGGGGTTTCTTATGCAGTTTTTGTGCAAGGTGGGAAATGTATCCAAAGGTTTTAACTCAAAAAATTGTCCATGTAGTTCAATATATTTCCTTGATATCAAAATTTTTTTAGAATGTTCAATATACGGTGAACCGTAAAACTTAAATTATTGAATGATTTTTTTTATTCCTTAATGGCGTAAGGCAATTTTTTTTAATTCGTATAAAAATACCAGTTTTTTAAATAAATAAAAAAATTAAGGCTGTATGGGCCAATACAAAAAACATTCTTCTTCTACTTGATGTACCTATCCGTTACGAATGTTGGTGATCATCATGGCAATCTTTATCTTATCTGCAGCAGCGCGAAAAAGCTGCACAGATGTATTGAACCAGATTCTGAGGTTCTTTAACCAAGATGTTCTTCTTCTTCCTTGTGAAACGAATTAAATTTGTGTGAATTGACAAAGTTCAGAAGAACTGAAAGAGAAGGAAGGAAAATATTAAAAATCGGGCTAAGCTCAGAGGAACAAATTTAAATGGCCAAAGAGACACTAAATCTCAAGTGAGTGTTCGGGCTAGCTTCAATGCACTGGATTGTGGCTTTAAAGATAAAAAACAACAATAACAAGAGATAATGAGCTAATGAGACAAGAAAGAAATGAGACCTGGTAATGTCAAACGTGATATAACTAAAGAAGGTCACTGGGAATAAATTTATAGAAAGAGAACACTAAGAAGAGAAAAGAAGGGCGCCAACTCAACGATAGTTGAGATTTTGAAGTAACAAATAAATCTGGAGATAGTAACCTGAAATACAAAAAAAAACTAAATAATAATCTTATTTTGCTATGTTATATACTGGTTAGTAGAACTGAAATAAAACTCAAAATAGTAACAACAAATATATTTATAAACAAATGTATATAGGTATATGTGTATAAACAATTTACATATAATGCAAAGCCAAATAACAGTGGTTGTGGGTATAAAGATAAAATGGGACCTAATAGCCCCTCCACAAGCAAATAGTCACTACCACTGGCCAAATAAAATGTAAACATTAGTATTAACAAGAATAGTCCGTTAGGGTAGCCAAAGTCTTAATACAAAAGGTAGTCATTTAAATTTAACTCATTCTACTACAATGAGATCCAAATTACATTATTATAAAGGTATCAAAAAGTGATCAATCTATTACAGATATATTAAAGATATTACATACAAAAAATTGAGTTTTCAATACTCCTTATAATTTATTTTAAAAAACACATGAAATTTATATCCCTTCCCAAAATTTAATATTATGACATCAAAATTTATTATTATTATTATTATTAAAAGCATTGTATTACAAAAATATATCAAAAAAAGTGAGTTTGGTCAATTACTCTTGAAATCCCAGTTAAACAAAAAAAAAACCTAATAACACATGAAAGGTATTTTCCCTCATCCCCAATATTTTAGAATTAGATTATGTCAAAAAAATGTATTTTATCAAAATTGTAATCTCCTAGTCATATTTAAAAAAGTGTACACGATTTAAATAGAAAGTAACACAAAAACCAAATAGTTAAAACAACTTATCTTGGCAACAATAAGTCCCTAGGAAAACTCCTCTGGGCAAAACAAAACTAATTCATGGTTGTAAGATAAGTCCTGGGCACAAAACCAGTCACTG
This sequence comes from Diabrotica balteata, assembly GCA_918026665.1. NCBI lineage: Eukaryota > Metazoa > Arthropoda > Insecta > Coleoptera > Chrysomelidae > Diabrotica > Diabrotica balteata. Next base: position 16,610,010 of record OU898281.1, on the reverse strand, counting down.
GTCTCTGGGTGACAGCAACATCCACAATCCACGGCAACTATTTAAAGAAGTGAATAACTAACATCCTTGAGGGAATATTTTCAAGTTAATATTCTTAGATGAATATTTTAAGTGATAGATATTTTCAGTGACGGAATCTAAAAGGATTAATTAATTTAATAAATGTAATTCAATAGCTGTAGCAGCATGGATTCACTTTACCAAAACAAAACATCAAACATCAGGTTAGATATATTTGTCATGTCAAAATTCCCGAAGTTATTTCCCAGCATGATAGGAAATGAACATGCGCAGAATATAATAGCTGTCCAATAATTGTAGGACCTATTATATTCCACCAAAAAAGTTAGATAAAAATTTAACCAAAAAACTTAATGATAACGACGTGGAATTTAAGTTTGACTATATAAAAAATGACCTTCTGTTCTTTGCAAGTAAATCAAGGAAATTTTATAGTTAAATTATTTCGGAACTCAAAAATAAGTCTCTAAAGAAATATTAAACTGCAAGGATAAATTTTATTGTATAATAAAAGATAATACGTATAAAATAATGTACTTACTGGAACTTGCAACACGCCAAAAAAAAAATATCCTTATTATGTGGAACTCTTACATTAGAAAATCTTGATTTTTAAAATTTACTTCTTATTATTAGTATTACTGAGATATTATTAACGAATTAGATATTATTTTATTCGTCCCAGATTATTTTTCTGTTCCAATTCCGTCACTTTAAATTAGCTGACGTGCTGCGTGAGTTTCTTGACCAAACTGCCGGTTGGCTTCGGCACAAACTCCTTCCAGCCTTCCAAAAAGCGAAACCTGCGCGTATAGGTGGTTTGAATCGACCGCTGGCGGGTCATAAGAAATTTCGTGAGGGGTTTCTATTAATACAATTTTAAATTGTATTATTGGTAATTAGTAGCGTAAACGCTACATTCTCCCTCATCTCCAGCAAAAAAAAAAAAAAAGGAACTTTTTTTTTTTTTTTTTTCTCTTTTGTGACAGAACGATCTAACGCTGGGTCAGTAAGGAACGTTGATACGTTCAAATTGAACATTTTCCTCACCAGTCAACCATTTGCTCAGGAATTGGAACAACATCAAGGACGAAATAAAAAAAAATGGAACGAAGAATCTGAGACGAAGTCATACATTTTTTTTTTTTTTCTTTCTAATGAGATAGTGTATTTTAATTTAATAAAAACCAAAGGTTAAGGAAAAAGGTATACATTTTAAGTTTAATTCTATAACCTTACAGATTAAGTTAACTTTTAACACTACTTATCTACATTCTCAAGTATTAGTAAAAACAACTACCGTTAAAACTACATTATAAGTGTGTATTAACAACCCCTAACAAAATATTCCCAAGAACCATTCATAACAACGAAATTCAAACAAAGTCCTATGAACTTTACCCAGCGTTGACACTAGAGCGACCAGATTCTATTCGTCACCATAGAGTTCAATGAGGGCCTAATTATTCAGGACTAGTTGAAACTACAAACCTAAACATATATATGGTTCGGGATATCAACATCATATTGAAAATTCAAGGTAAAAGATAATTCAATACACCTACTTGCTTTAGCAGCGGTAGGAAAACACACAATCGGTAAAGGCACAAGTAAGCCTAGATACTAGCAAGCCCACTATACTCATGGTATAGGGTATGCTAAAAAAAGGTAAGTAAGATAACTGCAATCCCAACTCATAGTAAAGGATATGCACTAAAGGTAAAAGATAATTGCAAGTCCAGATCTACTCATGGTAGAGGATATGCACAAAACTCACTTCTACCAACTATACACTTGGTAGAAGGAAAGATAAAAGAGATCCTAACTGTAATACCTAAACTGTACTATTGACGTGTTCCAATTCTATACTCACGACAAGAACAGTAAAGGACAGATTTTTAGGACTCTATAATCAGGATAAAGATAAGATATATATTCATAAGATATAGATAAGAAATAAACTTATCCAGGTAAAGGTAACTAATTTAAGGTAAAGATATGAGATAAACCAATTAAGGTAAAGGTACGAGATAAACGCAATTAAGGTAAAGATAAAGATACGCTCAAGGTAAAGATACGAGATAAACTCAGTCAAGGTACGAGATAAACTCAAGGTAAAGGTACGAGATAAACTCTACTACAGGTATGAGATAAACTCCATCAAGGTACAGATAAACTCAATTTAGGTACAGATAAAGGTAACTCACATCTACCAATCCATATGACTAGTAGAGAGACAGGTAAACCAACTTGTATATAATAAGATATGTTAAAACTCAAATACTTTCGAAGATAATAGCATAGGAGATTACCTCCAAGTTAAACAGACTTACTCACTGCTGAATATCGGAACGATCCAATTCTAAATGACACATTCTAATTTCAACCTAAGAGACACTCAAAGAACAACTAATATGTATTGATATTATTTCTGAGTCAAGTGAGGGCACACATCCAGGGTGATCAATCCTGAACCCACGCTAAAACACCGACCCAGTAAGTAAATATGAATGCATAAGCTTTATGGCCATGGTCCACAAAACCATACAATACTATTTAAGAAAATATTTGTAATGTTTTCCGAATTATCCCTGTAAATATCTATTCAACTCAGAACTCAAGATGGGGAAATTCCCATATATCCATCCTGTACTCCTATGATATGCAGTTGGACTTTTAAGAGAAAACAAACAACAAAATTAACAAATCCATAAACTAAGATAATAACTAACATTAAGATAAGATAAAAAAAAAAATAGAAGGCAAAATAGCACAACATCTAATTATTTTGCTAGGTAAACAAAATAGATAAACAGATCTTAAGCAACCAAACTGATACAGAAGTGATAAGGGACCAGTTAATCTTCATCTGAAGATGAAGAATCAAAATTATCTGACAAGTTATGTGGACCTACTGTCTTATCTTCCAGTAAGTCTTTGACATGAAACCTTCCTAGTTTCCTGCCAGTGGAAGTTTCCTTCAACTCATAAATCAAAGGAGAAATCACCTTAATAACTGTGCAAGGTATGTACTTCTGACATAACTTGGCCGATTGAAAGTTAACTTTATCAGATTTGACAAAGTTCCTCTTTAAAACGGAGTCTCCAACTCTGAAAGATAAGGCTCGCTTTCTCAGGTCATACTGGCATTTATTTCTAGCATAAGATGCCTTCAACCGTTTGCGAACATCTACATAAATATCAGGAAGATGCTGAATATCGTCTAGGCGATGTAACTTATCTGATATTGTAGGAAAGTTATTGGCATTCTCGGAAATCCTACCAAAATAATCACCAGAAAGAGGGACATGACGACCAAACATCAAATAAGATGGAGGACATTTGGTTATTTCGTGAGAAGAAGTCCTGATCGCTTGTACTATAGAGTGGATATGAGTATCCCAAGCTCTCTGATCAGGAAAAGAATAAGATCTTAAAGCGGTCACGATTGATTTGTTCACTCTTTCGGTATGGTTGACTTGTGGATGATAGTTCGCATTGTACCAGATCTTTTGGACATTGTATTTAGCCATGAGATCGCGGAAAGCCTTAGCCGTGAACTGTGGTCCATTATCGCAAGACACGATCTGGGGAACACCATAAATTAAGAAAACCTCATTCTCAAGATATTTGATAATGGATGAAGTAGTTGCCTTAGACATAGTATGAACCAAAGGAAATTTAGTGAAATAATCAACAACTACTAAGGCATACTGAGAACCTTTATAAGACCTAGGATAAGGACCAATGAGATCTAAAGATATAAGTTGAAATGGAAAATCAATCCGTCGATAATTACCCATTAAACCTGGTTGGGGAAGATTTGTCGGTTTGCATGTAGCACAGATTTTGCATTTAGCGATATAGCTACGTACAGTTTGACGCATCTTCGGCCAGTAATAGAGTTCCGATATACGACGGAAGGTTTTGTAGAAACCAAAATGAGCTGCAGTAGGATGGTCATGAAAAGTGGCCAAAACCTCTGCTCGATTAGGAGTTGGAACGACTATCTTCCAATCCGACATTCCAGTAAGTGCATCCATGGAACTTAAGACATGTTTATACAAAACACCATGTTCAACTTTAAAATCAGGAAATTTACCTGGTACATTCTGTACATCATACAACATTTTTCGATACCAGTCATCTGGTTGCAAGGAAGATAAATCTAACAAATTAATATCAAAAGTTCTGGAGAGTGCATCAGCGACTACTACACCTGAAGCTTTACGATGAACAATTTTATAATCGTATTGTGCCAATTTTAAAATCCACCTAGCCAAACGAGGAGATGGGTTCTTCATGCTTTGTAACCACACCAAACTACTATGGTCAGTTATGACTGTGAAAGAACGACCTTCAAGAAAATATCTAAAATGTTCAATACCTGTAATTATAGCCAACAACTCTTTTTCAGTTGTAGTATAGTTTTTCTGGGCCTTATTTAACTTCTTGCTGGTGTAGGCTATAGGGTGTTCTTCTCCATCAACAATTTGATAGAGTACCCCACCAGATGCTGTGTTTGAACAATCAGTCATCAAATAGAAAGGCTTAGTAAAATCTGGGGCTACCATAACAGGAGAATTTGTGAGAGCCTCCTTGATTTTAATGAAAGCTTCATTAGCCTCAGGAGTCCACACAATATTTTGTCCCTTTTTCCGATTTTGAAGTAAATCTGTGATAGGAGACAACAAGGTCGAATAAGACTTAACAAATTTTTTATAATAACCCACCATTCCTAACAATCGACGGACCTGAGTGGTATTTTTAGGCACAGGAAAATCACGAATAGCTGATACCTTATCGGGATCAGTACGAAGACCCTGAGAATCTACAACATATCCTAAAAACTTAATAGACTCACGACAAAAGCTACTTTTATCTAAGTTAATAGTCAAATTTGCGTCTTTTAAACGCTGAAACAACTGCTGCAATACAGAGATATGAGTTTCAAAATCAGGAGTAATGACAAGAATGTCATCAAGATAATATTGACAAAATGGATCTAAAGCAGGACCAATTACCAAATCCATCAACCGACATATCGTCTGCGGAGCAGACACAAGACCAAAAGGCATTGTAGTGAATTGATACAATCCTTTTCCATTTACCGCAAAGGCAGTGAGCTTTTTACTCTCTTCGCTGAGTGGAATCTGTAAAAATGCTTTCTTCAAGTCGATAGATGAAATGAATTTAGCATTCTGTAACTTACTCAGGATGATATCTATACGAGGTATAGGATACGCATCTCTGTTCATGGTTATACTGTTAAGTTTACGTCCGTCAAAACAGACACGAAAAGTCCCATCTTTCTTTTTTGTCAGCCACAGAGGGCTACAAAAAGAAGAAGTACTGGGCTCAATAATACCTAACTTAAGCATTTCATCTACTTCCTTTACTAGGCTTTCATGCCAGGCTTGAGGCAAGGGATATTGATATTGCCTGAAAGGCTTGGACGAACCCACATCAATGTGATGTTCGATGAGATGAGTTCTACCCAACTTATTTTTCGAAGATATAGAAGAGAATGATTTGATAACACTATTTAACTGCTCTAATTCCTGAACATTAAGTCGACTCATATCTTTAACAGCATTGACACAAGAGATATTAAATGAAGACACAGATAAGGAAAATTCAGTAAAATTTAACTCACTATTAAAAGTTTTCAGAAAATCCATACCTAGGATGACTGAATTCTTAACTGACGGAATGACAAAGAATGTAACCATTCTTTTACAGAAACTAACACAAATCTCAGTAGTGAATTGACCTAAAATTGGTTGAACTTGACCATCAGCTGTAGTCACTTGCAAACTTTGATCTATTCCTATATTTACATTGGAATTCTGGAGAAATTCCATACCGAGAGAACCTAAAATAGAGATATTGGAACCTGTGTCCAGTAAAGCTAAACAAGAATGTCCTAAGATAGATATTTCAAGATATGGACGATTATCCTTGTTTTTTCGAACCAACAATGAGTTTATATCTAAATCAACAAACGAAGACAAGGGATTACAGGAAGAAACTACAGAAGAATTACGGTGCTCGTGCTCAACTAACGTTGTCCTCTCTTCGGTTGGTATTTGCCGTTCTGTGGTCTTTTGTCTTTCGGTGGAGGGTGAGATGTTTGGCTTGTGGAAGCTTGGGCATCCAGACTCGAGAAACTGGTTCCTTGGTTTTGAGGAGTTTGGACAGTGTTTGTATTCCCTGTATTTTGACGAGGAGTAGGAGCCAGGGCCAACCCACCCCTTCTGTCGTTTCCCGAACAGAATTGGCATTCAAATTTGCGGACACCTTGACGTCCACATCCATAACAAAACCGAATTCTAGGTTCAGAACATTCGTAGTAACCATGTCCTGACTGACGACAATTCCAACAGGTAAGCTTCGAATTAAAAGAAGAGACATTACCAGACCGAGAATAATTAGGCCTACCAGAATAGGATGAGTCGTTATTTCTGAAATTCTGATGGATAGGGGCTCTAGACACGCTGTCAGAAGACCATGACAAAACTTCCTCTAACTTCTTACACTTTTCTGTAAGATCAGCAATCGAGGGAATATCTGTAAGTGCCAGACTAGAATGGTACGATGGCAGCAAGTTTTTCTTAATAATCCTGACAATATGAGGTTCAGAAAGAGGAGTCTCCAGACGTTTACACATACTAACAATCTCATTAATAAAAATTGTAACTTTCTCCTGTGGAGCTTGTTTACGAGACTTGATTTCGTCAAGGAGATTATCCTCATAGTTATATGGAAGAAAATCTGATCTGAGTTTGGCAACTAACTCTTGCCAAGAAGCAAAACTACCTCGGTTATTGAGGTACCAAGTAAAAGCTGAATCTTTAAATAAATCTGCAGCAGAAGAGTAACACTCTTCCTCACTGTTACCACGAGCTATACGCATACATTCTACCTTCTCTAAGAAACTAACAACGTTCTCATTATCTTGACCTGAAAAATGCACACCCCATTTATGAATAGGAGCAGACTTAACAAAAGGAAACGAGTTGACTGGAACACTAGCATTATGAGGAGTTGACTGTGCCTGGGGAATCACTTTACAATCAAGTTCACCTTCCAGAATCAAAACTCTGAAATTAAGAGACCTCTTCACTTCCTCCTCTTCCTCTGTTGTAGCTTCTAACAGATGGATTCTAGCTGCAACATGACCTAACCGAGAAGTATAACGAGCATAGGCAGTATCACTAGAAGAACCAACAAAAGAATTAATTTTGACCACCAGATCTGCAAGAGTAACCTCTATTTCAGCAATCTCATCCTTAAAATTAAGATGGGAAGCTGACAGAACAGCGAAACTCCGATTGGATGAAGTTTGCTTCAATGCACCACGCAACACTACCCTTTTCCTTTCCACCGTTGTCAAAGATGGATCGTTTAAGTGACGGACTCTCAACTCATACTCTAATTCGGGAGCTAACAGATGCTCTACCTTGAACGCAGACATATTACACAACAGAAATATACAAGAGAATGAGTAAAAGTAGGTAAAGTTTAACTTACTCTCTGTCCTCAAATTAATATTCTGAAGGGATACCTATACCAGTAATGTTTAATTGCTTTGGTCCAGCTATGAAATCCACTGAAATATACTGCTACAACACCCTAAGGAACCTAAAATTTCAAAATTGTTATTTTGAAGTAGTGACTCAACTTATTGGCTACTCCGGACTTGTAAAAATATGTGAAATGGTTAATTTTAAGTTATTTAAATTTTTAATTAATTTATTATTAATCTAAAATAGTTATTTAACAAATCTAAACAAAGCAATTTATTCAGTCTACACAGTATATAGCAAAACAAGTCAATTTAAGATATAGATATAAGGTAATGTCCAAAAAAAATTGAATTGAAGTATAAAACTAAACGTTAAAATGAAAATCTAAAAGCACAACCAGTGAAAACCACAACAACCCCAGATCAAAACCAAAAGTTTAAGGAGATATATATTTTTTTTAAAGGAAGAAGTGGAAAAGAGGCCCCACGTTGGGCGCCAATTGAAACGAATTAAATTTGTGTGAATTGACAAAGTTCAGAAGAACTGAAAGAGAAGGAAGGAAAATATTAAAAATCGGGCTAAGCTCAGAGGAACAAATTTAAATGGCCAAAGAGACACTAAATCTCAAGTGAGTGTTCGGGCTAGCTTCAATGCACTGGATTGTGGCTTTAAAGATAAAAACAACAATAACAAGAGATAATGAGCTAATGAGACAAGAAAGAAATGAGACCTGGTAATATCAAACGTGATATAACTAAAGAAGGTCACTGGGAATAAATTTATAGAAAGAGAACACTAAGAAGAGAAAAGAAGGGCGCCAACTCAACGATAGTTGAGATTTTGAAGTAACAAATAAATCTGGAGATAGTAACCTGAAATACAAAAAAAAAACTAAATAATAATCTTATTTTGCTATGTTATATACTGGTTAGTAGAACTGAAATAAAACTCAAAATAGTAACAACAAATATATTTATAAACAAATGTATATAGGTATATGTGTATAAACAATTTACATATAATGCAAAGCCAAATAACAGTGGTTGTGGGTATAAAGATAAAATGGGACCTAATAGCCCCTCCACAAGCAAATAGTCACTACCACTGGCCAAATAAAATGTAAACATTAGTATTAACAAGAATAGTCCGTTAGGGTAGCCAAAGTCTTAATACAAAAGGTAGTCATTTAAATTTAACTCATTCTACTACAATGAGATCCAAATTACATTATTATAAAGGTATCAAAAAGTGATCAATCTATTACAGATATATTAAAGATATTACATACAAAAATTGAGTTTTCAATACTCCTTATAATTTATTTTAAAAAACACATGAAATTTATATCCCTTCCCAAAATTTAATATTATGACATCAAAATTTATTATTATTATTATTATTAAAAGCATTGTATTACAAAAATATATCAAAAAAAGTGAGTTTGGTCAATTACTCTTGAAATCCCAGTTAAACAAAAAAAAAACCTAATAACACATGAAAGGTATTTTCCCTCATCCCCAATATTTTAGAATTAGATTATGTCAAAAAAATGTATTTTATCAAAATTGTAATCTCCTAGTCATATTTAAAAAAGTGTACACGATTTAAATAGAAAGTAACACAAAAACCAAATAGTTAAAACAACTTATCTTGGCAACAATAAGTCCCTAGGAAAACTCCTCTGGGCAAAACAAAACTAATTCATGGTTGTAAGATAAGTCCTGGGCACAAAACCAGTCACTGGTCTCTGGGTGACAGCAACATCCACAATCCACGGCAACTATTTAAAGAAGTGAATAACTAACATCCTTGAGGGAATATTTTCAAGTTAATATTCTTAGATGAATATTTTAAGTGATAGATATTTTCAGTGACGGAATCTAAAAGGATTAATTAATTTAATAAATGTAATTCAATAGCTGTAGCAGCATGGATTCACTTTACCAAAACAAAACATCAAACATCAGGTTAGATATATTTGTCATGTCAAAATTCCCGAAGTTATTTCCCAGCATGATAGGAAATGAACATGCGCAGAATATAATAGCTGTCCAATAATTGTAGGACCTATTATATTCCACCAAAAAAGTTAGATAAAAATTTAACCAAAAAACTTAATGATAACGACGTGGAATTTAAGTTTGACTATATAAAAAATGACCTTCTGTTCTTTGCAAGTAAATCAAGGAAATTTTATAGTTAAATTATTTCGGAACTCAAAAATAAGTCTCTAAAGAAATATTAAACTGCAAGGATAAATTTTATTGTATAATAAAAGATAATACGTATAAAATAATGTACTTACTGGAACTTGCAACACGCCAAAAAAAAAAATATCCTTATTATGTGGAACTCTTACATTAGAAAATCTTGATTTTTAAAATTTACTTCTTATTATTAGTATTACTGAGATATTATTAACGAATTAGATATTATTTTATTCGTCCCAGATTATTTTTCTGTTCCAATTCCGTCACTTTAAATTAGCTGACGTGCTGCGTGAGTTTCTTGACCAAACTGCCGGTTGGCTTCGGCACAAACTCCTTCCAGCCTTCCAAAAAGCGAAACCTGCGCGTATAGGTGGTTTGAATCGACCGCTTGGCGGGTCATAAGAAATTTCGTGAGGGGTTTCTATTAATACAATTTTAAATTGTATTATTGGTAATTAGTAGCGTAAACGCTACACTTGACCCTGTTTTCCAAATATTTTTCCTTGCAGGATGGCTTAAAGGAGAGCATATCTAGATTCATTTCGCATATGTCCGAAGAACTGTAACTTTCAAGATTTGATGGTGGTCAGTACCTCTTGGTTCATATTCATTCTTCTGAGGACCTCCTCATTTGTGACTCGGTCAGTCCACGGGATCTTAAGCATTCTCCGATATAGCCACATCTCAAATACTTCCAGTTTTCTGCACATATCTTCGTTCAAGGACATGGACCATCTCCAAGGCAGACGAAGACCTTCTGCTTATATTTGAACGAAGGATCCTGAGAGGAATATTTGGTGGCATGTGTGAAAATGGTGTTTGGAGGAGAAGATACAACTACGAAGTATACCACAGATATAAACAAATATTTGGTGGTAAAGACGTAGTATCTCTTATAAGAATAGGAAGACTAAGATGGGCAGGACATCTAGCAAGACCACAGCAGAACAACACTCCTAGAAGAATCCTTATGTCACAAACCGTGGGAAGTAGAAAGAAGGGTAGGCCAAAACTCAGATGGAAGGATGGTGTAGATGAGGATGGTAGAAAGATAGGTGCAGCAAACTGGCAACGGTCGGCAATGGATAGAACTGCCTGGCGTAATAGACTTGCTAAGGTCGAGGCTCTTTCATAGGGCTGTAGCACCATTGATAATGATCTTCGTTCAAGGTCCACGATTCAACACCATAAAAAGGACAGAGAAGACGTAGCTTCGCAGCATTCTTACTTTTGTAACAAGAGAGAGGTTGTGACTCTTGAAGAGGGCTCCCATCCGATTGAAGGTTTATCTAGCTTTTCCGATGCGTGCTCTAATCTCCTGGTTGTTGGTCCATTTTTCATTCATTATGGTGCCGAGGTAGTTGTAGTGCTTCACTGTTTCTACATGGGATTTATTGATGTAGAGTTGACCTTCTGTTATCCTTTTCTTGCTACTTATCATGAGCTTTGTCTTCTTAACGTTTATATTGAGTCCATATTGTTGACTGTAATACGTGATTTGACTCACTCATCGCATGATTTCCATATAGTCAGTGTGTTCACCTTCAACTCTCAGATTTGCTGTCTGATTCCAGTAAAGATTTCTAATTATTTTCAGATCTTGGTTGTTAATTCCTGCTTCTTTTAGTATTTGCATCATCTTGCGTGCTGTACTCAATCAAACACTCTCTCGTAATTAACCAGACATGCGTATGTGTCGCAGTTGACGTCTCTGCACCTCTGGAATAAGACTTGTACTGAGAACAAAGCTTCTCTAGTACCAACAGCATTTGTGAACCCGAACTGGTTGGGGGAAATTTGACTTTCACACAGCTTGTAGATTCTCCTATGAATTATCTTTAGGAACTAACTTAGGAGATGACTCATGAGGCTTATAGTACGGTAATCGTTGGAAGTGAAATAAACTCCGATTTCAGCCATTCTGTTGGTATTTCTCCAGAGTTGTTGAAACTAAAAACATAATTAAATATATTTATTAGCGTAAAAATACTGAAATTTTAAAATGGATAATTATCTTTGTTCAAAATTAAGTTTACGTTTTTTCTACGATTCTCTTTTAAAAAACAACTCTTCTTCAGGAGTGAATACAATACTTTCTTTCAAATACTAAAATTTTATGTTGAGTTGTTCAAGAACTAACAAATGGCTCGTTTTTTAAATTTTTTTCACATATTGTTCAGTATACAACCACTTTTTGATGCAAAATTGAAAGTTGTAAAAGTGAATAGAGTAAAGATTATGCAATTAGTTGTTAATGTTTATGAGGCGATAAAGACTGGAAGAAGTATAATGTCCTCCTAGAACCCAATAGAAATTATTTCTTTTAGACTTATACGTATTTCTTAGATGTTTTAGCTAGAAAATTACCCATTATAAATGATGTTTATATTATGTGACTGTGTCCACAAATTTTCACCTAGTATAAAAAGTAAATTTTCTTGTTACTACAATTATTGTGGGTAAGTAGGTACTTTGAAGAAATAATTTTTTTTATTCTGAATACAATTTTTTATACTAAGTAGTATATTCGTTGGTTTATCGGAAAATTTAATCTAATATAGTTTCTTATATAGCAGACTACGTGATTTCATTTTATAAAACGAGGTAATCTTCTTGGCTTTGATTAAAAAATTCATCCTGAAGGGATACATGTTATCGTTGAACGATATTTGAATTTTGATATTTCAGACCTAAATAATATTTAGATTCATTCACATGACTTTAGTTTTATTAAAGTAGTGCAGAAATTTAATAGAAGTAAGATATCTTCGTTCCAGCGGGTTTTTTCACTTACGTCATTCTTCAAACTATACTTATTAAATCAAAACGTTGAAGTATAATATATTTCACCCATAATTGATGGATTGGACCGTTACATGATGGAATTTCATTTTATGTAACAATAAAACACTGAAAACTGTGTTTTCAAACTTCCACAAAATTTATTTTAAATCTTATCACTACAGCTGTTTCGGCTGATTGCCTTTCTCAAGTGATCTATTTTTGGCTTGGGTTTACAAATTTATAGTCTCTAATGAAATATGTTGAGGAGGGGAGAACTGTTTGTCTTTCAAGACAAACCAGACAAGTTGGTCATTCAGAATTATAACTGTGTTTTTTAATTTGTTGATTTCCATAGATTCTAACAAAGATAGCTTAAGGCCTTTATTTTGAATGTTAAGAAATTTAAATTTGTCCTTAAAAAAATAATTATGATCTAGAAGGTGAAGTGCGTATGTCGAATCTGTTTTTATATTCTTGAAAGCCCTTTTATGTTCTGCTATTCGTTTATCAAAGTTTCTACCAGTTTGACCGATGTAAGTTTTTGGGCAGTGGCCACATTGAAGTTTGTACACAGCACTATTTAAGTGTTTTTGATTTTGGCTCTTGTTATTTTTAATGTATTTGCCTAGGTTGTTATTTGTTCGGAAAGCTGGTGTTATTCCTTTCTTTTTTATGTGTTTGGCAATTTTTGTTGTTATTTTGCCTGTATATGTAATCGAGCAGAAGGTACTGGGTTTTTTCTCTGGTGGTGGAAATACTAATTTCAGGGCTTTCTTGTGTAGTTTTTGATTTAACATTTTATAAATTGTTTGTTCGTTGCATCCGTTGTTTACTGCTATTTGCTTAATTATATTTAATTCTGTCTCAAAGTTGTATTTTGACATCGGAATTTCTGTTAATCTATGTAACATACTATGATAAGCTGCCAGTTTATGTTGTGTTGGATGGGATGATGAATTGTGTATAGTCGTGTCAGTATGGGTAGGTTTATGAAATATGTAGAAGTCATGTTTGTTTTGACGTCTGCTAATTTTTAAATCTAAAAAATTTATGGATTGATTTTGTTCTGTTTCTATGGTAAATTCGATATGACTATGAAGTGAATTAATATACGATAAAAATTGGTCGAGTTGCCTGTTAGTTCCTGTGAAACATACCAGTACGTCGTCTGCGTATCTCCACCAATATAAAAAACTGTTTGAATACGGGATGTTTTGAAATCTTTGTCTCTAGATGATCCATAAAAATATCTGATAGCAATGGGTTTAGAGGATTACCCATTATAAGTCCTGCACTGTTATTTGTATATATTTTATTATTAAATTCAAAGTAGTCCTGGTTTATGCAAACTTCAAGAAGATGTAAAATTTCAGATGTAATTATTGAATTTGTACAATTTGGTCTAGAAGGTTTTTTACTAGAATAAAAGTTTCTGTAGGAGGGATACTAGGAAAAAGATTTTTCACGTCAAATGAAATTAATGTGGAGTTGTTAGGTAATTGAAAATGTTGTATTTTATTAACTAGTTCTATTGTATTTTTTATGGTAAATTTAGGTGAAAATTGAGTGTGTTCTAAAATAATCTCTAACAGTTTTTTTGAAAGTTTATATGACGGAGCGGTATAAAAAGAAACTACAGGTCTTATTGGGTGATCCGGTTTGTATAGTTTAATGAAAGAGTATAATTTATACAGCACCGTCATATAAACTTTCAAAAAAACTGTTAGAGATTATTTTAGAACACACTAAATTTTCACCTAAATTTTAAATCTAGTTAATAAAATACAACATTTTCGCAATCAATATACGCATAAGAATTATTCTTAGATGTTACGTCTTAGATGATAACGGAACTCTACTCACTTCTAAAAAAGATATTTTACACAGATGGAAAGAATACTGTGAACGACTGATGATGGAGGAAAGCACAGACGCCCCATCACAACAAGAGATGCCAGTTTTGCGACGGAACCTGACGTACTCAAAAGTAAAGTTGAAGCAGCAATTATGAGGCAAAAAAGTCAAAAAGCTGCCGGTCCAGATAACATACCTATTGAAATGATTTGGGCCCTAGATGACGTTGGAGTGGATATAATACATCAAATTTGTGAGACAGAGTGTGGGAGACAGGTAAATGGCCTGAGGACTGGACACAATCACTATATATTCCCATACATAAAAAGGGAGCGAAAGATTTATGTAGCAACTATCGCACAATTGCTCTAATTGCGCATTGCAGTAAGATACTCTTACACATAATTCTCGAGAGGATAAAGCCCTTTTTACTACCTAACATTTCGGAGGAATAAGCAGGTTTCGTCCCAGGACGTGGTACTAGAGAACAAATTTTAAACGTACGGCAGATTGTAGAAAAATCCAGAGAATTCAACATCACAACATATTTGTGCTTCATAGATTATAGTAAAGCTTTCGATTTGGTCAACTGGAGTAAAATGGGCAGGTTTTGTCTGAAATGGGAGTCCCTAATCATCTGATACTGCTAATTAAAAGCCTGTACAATAACAATTATGCCAGAGTTAGAATAAATGGGGAACTAACTGACAGTTTCAGGGTCACAAAGGGCGTGAGACAAGGCTGCATACTAAGCCCAATTCTTTTGAACATCTATGGCGAATGGATAAAGCGGAAAGCTACTGAGGACTGGAACGGTGGCATCACCATTGGCGGGAAGAAGATTTGCAACTTGAGATATGCAGATGATACTACTATCCTCGCTAGTTCTGAAGCTGAATTGATTCACCTGCTACAACGGATAGAAGACGTAAGCTTAACGATGGGCCTTAAAATAAACAGAGATAAAACGAGAAATCATGATAATTGACAGAGCTAACAACAATCAAAATCATCTGGTCATGATAAACAATATCGCTGTTGTAGACAAATTTGTGTATCTGGGCTCATTAATAACCAACAAAGGAGGCTGTACTGAAGAAATAAAGCGGCGGTCAGCAATCGCAAAAAGCGCTATGGCAAAATTAACAAAAATTTGGAAAAGCCATGAAATTACTACCGATACAAAAATGAGACTAGTAAGAAGTCTAGTTTTTCCAGTTTTTACTTATGCATCGGAATGCTGGACCCTTACTGAGAAAGACAAAAATAACATAGATGTATTTGAGATGTACTGCTGGAGACGAATGCTGAGAATACCATGGGTGGCCCGAAGAACAAATGAATCCATACTGGTCCAGCTAAACATAAAGAAAAGACTAAGAACACAAATAACAGAACAGACAATAAGCTATTTTGGACATGTGCTTCGAAGAAATGGTCTTGAAAAACTTACCATCCAGGGAAAAGTAGAAGGCAAAAGAAGTAGAGGTAGATCTCCTACACGATACACGAACCATATTGTTGCTACCATTGGCGCTCCATTGTCAGAATGTGCTAGATTGGCAGAAGATATAAAAACGTGGAGGAACATTGGAAAAATTACCTAGCAGCTTCATGATATCACGATACCTGCATCAGGTTAACGACTAAGAAGAAGAAGTTACGTCTTTAGTGTCCTCCTTTATGGAGTAGAAAGTTGAAGCCTTGCAGAAGATACCATAAAGCGATTAGAGGCATTTGAAATGTGGTGCTACCGACGTATGTTGTGGGTCTCCTACATACACCATCCAAGTAACATAACTATTCTCCAGAGAGTTCCTGGACGTAGACGTATATCCTGGCTGGTCAATCTTAATAAGTGGACTGGTTTAACGTCACCTAATTTATTTCAAGCTGCTGTGAATAGAATAAGATGGGTCAATGTGGTCGTCAATATCTGTAAAAGAGAGGCCCATTTAGAAGAAGAAAAGAGACATTACAACAAATTTATGAAGATTGTATTATTCATCATTTAATGTAATAATAACAGAAGATGTGCATCAAGTACGTTATCTCCCATTACTCAGTACTGATACTTTCCTGGTATTTCCTTAAAAGAAAATACACTTATTAAACCCAAGGACAAATTAACGGAATCAATTAATTTATCTGTCAAGTTACTTTTTTCCTGATATTTATTAATACTTAATCTTCAGTTCCGTTTTCTTTTTTCTCCCCTTAAGAAAGTGATTTCAGAGGGAAGTCCGGGAGTAAAGTTGTGGCAAAGTTTTTAGCATTTTTTAGGGTTCAAAAATTGAGATTCTCAACAAAATTCAGCTTGTTCGTCTCGTTTTTAGACATCAAATCTCTGACGATTGGAGTATATGTTCAAATATCCTTTTTTTAGTGATATTTCTGAATTTGAAATTCCACAGCGCAAAAGTTCCTACAATATCAAGAAAAACTAATTCATTCAAGTCACACATTGTGTTTAATATTAATAATTATAACATAAAAACGTTGTTAGAGCATTATGGTTGATAGTTGATTGTAAACATCGAATAGCAATCAATAGAGAATATGATGCTATAACACAATAATCAAAGTTTAATTAATTTCTTAGCTTACAAACGCAATTTGCGTTTAATTATCATTTACCATTGATAAAACGGTTCGGTTGGTACGTTCGAGGGAGATAACAGGATTACACTTATCAATGTCACTGACAACACAAATTGTGAATACCACTAGCGCCCGAAATAAGGGTAAAAATATATTTGATATTCTGGTTTTCACATTGTGTACAATTTATATACATGGTTATAGTTTACATAAGGAAACTCTTGTTGCATTGGAATTATACATATATTCTAGTATTCACAATACAGATAAATTGAATATTTCGTCCATTTGGAGATTATTATCATTCGTTACCCTACAACTCTTTGTAGATCTGGTGCAGTTCTACGATTAGATTCCGTTCCTGTCTATATATCGTCTCGATATTCCAATTTCGTGCTCCTAATTAATTTTTTAATGTTCATCAAGAGAAGTTCATCAAGAGAAGAATGAAAATCTGCATACAGACACCTGTGACTCACTCAGGTAGTGGTGGTTTCCTAATACCCTAATGAAGTTGTGCTAGGTCAAGATGCGTGACGAAGTTAGACATTTGACACTTTTCCCGTCACCACTCCCAGACGGTCAGCGTCTAACTAAAAACCTCTCCTTTCATAATCCTCCTCGCCCTCATAATTTCGGATTTGGGTCCACCGATATTGGGCATTATCTTCCCCAGCGCAGCCATCACCCCCTTCAAATATTCCTCCCAACTTCCACCCTGGTGGAGAGTAATGCTCGAAAGAAAAAGATCATACTCGCTCATCCAATCCTCAACGAGGACATACGCATGCGTATGTCCTCGCCCCAAAGGTCGTCCCCAAATGCGTAGGGGCTAACACCTTCCTCGTATTCGCAGTTTAAGACCCCTTCATATGCCAGGTTCCACAGCGCCGAACCTAGGACGAAGCCATGCAAGACCCCAGCCGTTACATTCACCATTACACCATTCTCCGCCCCAATCTTGCTTTCGGAAAGAAAATCAGCGTCCACATTCCTCAGATACCCAGGACAGTTCCTTACTTCCAAAGAGCTCATAACGTCACCCCACTGTAATGTATTAAAATCTCAATAATAATTACACAGTACTGTTATTCTGGCAGAAAACATACTGTCTCGGAGACAGGCCTCCATTCATCACAATCACCTCGTTGATACGTGCAACGTTTTGATGCAAGGAAGAAGGCGAATAGGATGATATTTTGCCGTCTTGAATTTAGTCAGGAGCACGAGCTTCGAGATTTTTCAGGGCGACAAGAAGAGCATTCATGTGACTCAAACAGTCCAGACGTACAACCGCCCCATTCAGAATACCATCTAGATCGGGAGCCTTGTCAGACTTGAGGTAACACACTGTCACAGCCAGTTCATCCAACGTAAAGGTAATCTCTCTGTCTCTCTGCACACCATGCCACTGTTTTTTCAAAAACACTTCGGTGACTATCTCCAGCTTCTGGTGTAATGACATGTCATACGGAGCACAGGAATCCAACAGATCTAGACATCTCAGAAGTCCGTTTGGTGGTATGTTTGTTAAGTACTCTAAAGATGCTAAAATTGCTTGCAGTTGCAGATAATTTGCTCTGCCTTTCCTTTGCATTTTTGCAGAATTTGCATGTTGCTGAGCACACTTCATCGATTTTAAAAAATTGGTGTTTGAGTAAGCAGTGTTCAATGTGTACATATGCAATTACTGTTCGTTAAGATTTTTGAATTTATATTGTTTTCTGTAATTCTTTTTCACTTAGCTGTAACCAAATCGTTTTCTCATTTTCGGATATATTCAACTATGCGGCTTTTTGGGTTACACCAGAATGGTTGTAGTTTAATAAAAGGATTACTAGCAGATTTTTGTACAAACTAACAACAATCTAATTACCAGAAATTCCTTTACGTATTACTGTTCATACCAATTTACTTTATTATGATTTCCCAGTTACTTTAGTGTTTGCTGTTACATACTCACAGATTCAGACTCCTGACAGAAAAGAATTTAGATAAACGAGACATCCGACTAATAGCAAATATGTACTACAATCAGAAAGCAGTATGAGAGTAGAGAATAATACCTCTGAAGAAATTGAAATAAAGCGAGGTGTGAGACAAGGGTGTATACTGTCACAAACCCTGTTTAATCTCTATTCCGAAGACGTAATGAATAGAACAATCGCTGAGCAATCCGTAGGTATTAAAATAAATGGTGTTAGATTAAACAATCTGAGATTTGCCGACGACACCGTTCTGATCGCAGAAACACTTAAAGAGCTGCAGACATTGGTAAATAAATTAGCAGACTGCCATTCACGATACCTAGGACCTTTTTCAACCCACGTCTTCATGGGTCTCCATGGTCTAAACCAGGGGTCACCAATTATATTTCATGAGGATCCGTTTCATCCTTTGATGAGTCATGCTCTAAAACTGTTCTTAAAAATAATCCATAATAGGATCTATAGGAAATTAGACGTAGACATCAGTAACACTCAGATGGGATTCAGAAAAGGGCTGGGTACAAGGGAGGCTCTGTTTGCAATGAACGTTCTCTCACAGAGATGCTTAGACATAAATCAAGAAATTTACGCCTGCTTTATTGATTTTGAAAAGGCTTTTGACAAAGTACAACATGAACCACTAAGACAAGTTCTAATAAAGAAAAATATAGACAGCCGATATATTCGAATTATATGCAATCTATATTGGAATCAAACAGCAAATGTCAAGGTTGAGGGCAGACTAACAGAAGAAATTCAAATCCGTCGAGGAGTCCGACAGGGATGTATCTTATTGCCACTTTTATTTAATCTGTATAGTGAAGCTATCTGTGAACAAGCACTCGAGGAAGAAGATCTTGGTCTGATAATAAATGGTGAGACAATCAACAATATAAGATATGCTGACGATACAGTTCTCCTAACGGGAACGCTAGTAGAACTACAACATCTCGTTCAAAGTCTCAATATATACTGTAACAGTTACGGCTTAAAAATTAATTTGAAAAAAACTAAATTTATGGTAATCACGAAATCAAAGAACATCAGAGCTAATCTTGTAATAGACAATACAACGATTGAGCGTGTGCCCTGTTATAAATATCTAGGTGCTTGGATTACAGACGATACTGATCAAACAAAAGAGATTAGATGTAGAATAGAAATCGCTAGATCAATCTTTAATAGAATGCGCAAACTCTTTTGCAATCGTGATATCAATATAAAGTTACGAATACGAATGCTGCGGTGTTATGTATTTTCTACCCTGTTATATGGAGTTGAGGCTTGGACACTAAAACAGTTGTCCATAAAAAACATCGAAGCTTTCGAGATATGGTGCTATAGGCGCATTCTCAGAATATCATGGATGAACCGCGTCACTAACACGCAAGTACTCCAAACTTTAGACAAAAGATGCGAAATTCTAAATGAGATAAAAACTAGAAAGGTGGAATACTTGGGGCACATTGTGAGAGGTGAAAAGTACGAACTTTGAAGAAACATCATGCAGGGCAAAATTAAGGGCAAAAGAAGTGTGGGAAGAAGAAAAATATCGTGGCTTCGTAATCTACGTGAATGGTTCGGGTGTAGTTCGATTGAACTTTTTAGGCGCGCTGCTAACAAAGTCGCAGTGGCCATGATGATTTCCAATCTCCGCTAGGAGTGGCACGAGAAGAAGAAGGATCCGTTTCGAAAACCTACTACACTTCCGCGGTCCGGACACTCAGCATTAAACCAGACAGTCGCGTAACCGGGGGTGGGTGGTTACCCAGAAACCCCAGTAGTTGTAACCCCCTCAGGATATCATACTTATTACGTAGTTGAAACCAGGCAACTAGGCCACCTCGTTTAGGAATATAGCTTCGAGGCTCGAAGAGCGGATCGAAATAACTTTTTTTAAATCCATACTATTCTTGTCAAAATAGTTCATCACAACCTCGTGTAAATCTTCTCCTGTAACAGTTCCTGCTAAAGGCAAAATAGTCAAAAGTTCTTCACCAAACTCTTCACTGGTTTTGTCCAGGTAGCGCACGAAAATGACAAGCTGTGCTATATCTGTAATTTTGCAAGACCCAATGCCAAAGCAAAATATTTAGTAACAGCCAAGATTTGTTTTAACGTTTTCTATGTTTTATGTGCCAATACCTGTGTATTCCTTGTGCTTAAAGTAGTAGATATTGGAATACGCTGAATAGTATCGAAAACATCCTTTTTATTTTCAAATAATGAGTTTCCTACTTCCAGAAAACACTCTTTAACCATAGCCGCATCACTAAATGGCTTCATTTGTTTGGCAAGCGTTCAGGAAAAGCGTAAAGAAGCCTGTTACAGGTCCAAAGAATTCGAAATAAATTATTGAAATAGAGTTTTATTATTTTAATTTTGGTTCAATAATTGTTGACAACTCCACAAGATTTCATGGAAAATTAATGCATTTCCAAGTCTTATTTGGTCTCTGAGATGATCTATTCGTTCTGTCCTTGATTTTGTACAGCCTAAAACAAAAATAAGTATAAATTTAAATGAATAATAAACTTTGAATTAAAAATAAATAAACCAAAAAGCCTATTTCTTATTTTAAAGGTTAATGTCAAAAATAGCTTGATATAATTCTTCTATTATATATATATATATATATATATATATATATATATATATATATATATATATATATATATATATTGAAGAAGGAAGAAGAAGGCATTCATGGTTGAAAAACTTAAGAGAATGGTACAATTGCACCAATTACCAACTGTTTAGATCTGCAGCATCAAAAATACACATAGCTTTGATGATAGCCAAACTTCGGAACGAAGACGGCACTTGAAGAAGAAAAAGATAATTCTTCTTCTTGTATTTTTAAACAGATCTCAATCCTATTAGTAATACAATAACTTATTTTAAATAAATTCTTACTGGACAATGGCCGGCGCCAGATAAATAAAAAATATCTTAAATTTTTTGTCTTTTCCTTTCTTTGGTGGCTTTTTGTATAGAAAAGTATTGGTTCGTGTAGAACTTACAACGCAATTTTGCGGCTTTTCTAGAGTTTTCTTGATAGTTTTCGGAAAATTTAATAGTTGTAGCAGTGAGAAGCTGAGCAATTATCACCTATCGTGTGGATTTATTTTCTAAAACTAAAAGAATCTCGTTTTTATAAACTAATTTCGTATTAGAAACACTTTAAGGCCACATTTGAACAAAGGTAGGTTTTCTTTTGGAAAAAAATAAATAACTACTTACGTTTTAAACTTAATAACGTTTCTTTTTAGGCATTTTATTTTTACTCTGTGATTTAATCTCAAACCATTTTGATCATCTTTTCAACTTATATTTATAATCTCGCCACTCAGCGACTCGCGACTTCAGAAATCAAGAAGAGAGACTTTCTAACAGCTAAGTGGAAATTTATTTTTAATTTTGGTAGAATCGAACATTACACTAAATTTCTCATTTTTTTAGTACGACATTTAGTACAAAGAAATCTTTAATACAGACAAAAGTAGCAATCGAAGAATATATTGATTTACTGATAATCATTCCTTTACCCACTTCCCTGAGGGCTCTCGGAAAGAGCGTTTACAAATACATATCAAGCCTCATAACATTTCCCTCTTAAATTTGATTATAATTTTACACTATAATTTTATTACTGTATTTTGAATTAAACGGCGGTCCGCAAAAAACAAGCTCACGGTCCTGATGCGGACCGCGGTCCGCCATTGGGTGACTCATGGTCTAAACCATGGTTTTTGGTCCAGTAAATGTAAGAAGATGTATCCCATATGCATCGGTACATTTTTTGAAGGACTGTGAGGTCCCATAAGAACCGTATTTTATAGAATGGTATTGGACAGATCAAATTCTAGTTAAAAGTGTCGCAGACATAATATATGAATTTTACGTTAGTCTACAGTACCACCTACTTTACCATTTTTTTAATAGCTCTTAAAAGAAACTTGTATTTTTAGTACTTTCAGGTGTGGCAATAATAAATGTATGAGAATACTGAACATTTCTTTTGTTTTTTCGTGCATAAAAATCTAATAAAATGAGTCAGATGTAATATTAGTAAAACTCCCACTCAAATATGGTAAATATGCGCCGCCTATGTTTACCGAAGGCTTTGTCGTTAAATAGCCCATTTGCGATCATTTCCGGACATACCAAAAGCCATCAGAGGAAAATATAATATTAATTTTAGGCAATTTTTCCAGAAAATTGAATATAATTAAATTACTACTTCTTCAGGGTATGGCTGTAATTAATCAACTTCATTTTTTCAATGTTTACTAAATCGTGTTCATTTTTTAGGCTTATTGAATATCATTAAGCTCTCATAATAAGCCTAATTGATGTTCAGAATAAGATAAAATTGTATAAAATTAATAAGAATATTTTTGGTAGGTCTTGTGTATATATAAAAAAAATTATTAAGTGGAGAGTAGTAGCAATAGGTGTCGAAGACAATATACTAAACTTAAGAATATGTTTTTCTATATTCAGAAAAATGAATTTCAATTTTTCGATATATTACGTATAATTTTTCGAAATTAAAGGCAATACTTCATTTTAATGTTGTATGATTGTTTATATATATATATATATATATATATATATATATATATTTATATATATATATATATTCGGTTTTATAACGTCTTACGACGTTGTCCGACTCCCAAACGCCACTGTATTCTGTCTTGAGTTAGGTCTTCGTCCAGATTTCGAGCGCTAATCGCTTTCCTAACTCCCAGGTTCCAGATCTGTGGTGGTCTTCCTCGTTTCCTCTTCTCTGGGGGTTGCCACATCATCGTGCTTGTACAATGCTATAGCTCTTCGTGCTTGTACAATTCGATGTTCTATTTCTCGTTCGTCTTTTCCACTACGGTCGAAGATGACGCTCAGGTATTTATATTCGTCATATGGATTTATTTTTTAATTGTCATCGATATCAAGTTGTTCTGCTTGAGCTCCAATTGAGAGGTATTTTGTCTTTTCTAAATTGATATTTAATCCCCATTTCTGGTATTCTTAAATTAGTTATCTAAGCATGTATTCCATGTCGTATTTGTCATTTGAGATCACCACCTAATTATCTGCAAACTGTAAAGTATATATGTAATCCTGATCGTTCAATTGTATACCCATTCGTTTGACTTTTCTTTTCCATTGTTTCAGAGCTGCAAAGATATAAATCTTAAATAGAGTCGGAGAGATACAACATCCTTGTCTGAGACACTTAGTAACTGCAAATTTTTTAGCAGAGAGGTTTCTGAATTTCATTTGGAAGTTTGAACCATAATATAGATCTTTGAGAGCACTAACCAATGTTTGATGTATGTTTGATGTGCCAGGACTTCCCATAGTTTATTTAGCGGGATTGTGTCATATGCCTATTTATGATCTACAAAAGTTATATGTAACTCTCTATTTGTCACAATTTCTTTTCTATAATTTGTTTAAGACAGAAGATGTTATCTGTACATGAACGGCCTGCTCTAAATCCTCCTTGTTCTTCGTCTTCAGACGATTGATAATCTTTGTCTATCAGGTCCCGTAGTATTCGACCGTATAGTCGACTCATTGAACTTGTGACCGATATCCCTCTATAGTTTTTACAATTTCTTCTGTCACTTTTTTTATATATTGGGGTCATATATGCTGTTTTCCATTCATCTGGTGTTGGATGCCCATTAATATATTCGTTAAATATCACCGTGATCATTCTGTGTAATTTCTCTGAGCCATTCTTTATTAATTCCGTAGTTACTCCCTCTGATCCACTTGCTTTCCCATTCTTCATCCCTGCTATAGCTTTTTGAACTATGTTGATATCTATGGTAATATGTTCTCCCAGAATTTCGATTCTTGATGAATTCATATCTTCTTTAAATTCGTCTCTGTTCTCATTTAATAGATGTTTGTAATAATGTGTCCAATCCTCGGGATTTATGGGATGTAGAATCACTTTCTTGTTAGTCGGCTTTTTAACAGAGTTTATAAACTTCCACGTCTCAGTGCATTGTCGTCCTCCAATATAAGATTCTATCTCTCTGCACCTTCTGTCCCATGTCTCATTTTTGGAGGTCATAATTATCTTTCTAGTTTTCTTCTTCATTTCATTGTATCGGTCTTTGTCTGCGTCATCTTTTGTATTCAACCACTTATGGTATAATCTTTTCTTTTCTGTTACCGCATTTTCGACGTCTTTATTCCACCAAATCTTATTACTAATTTTAGTTTGTTTAATTCCTAAGACCTCCTGTGCTGTTTGATGAATACTTGATATTATGTTCTCATATATGCATTTGGTATTTGTTAGTGTTTCGTCAAGTTTGGAGTCCATTCGAGTCTTATATAGTGTACGGGTGCTCTCATGAATTAAACTGGACAGATTGTATTGAGAAAGACCAATTCTTTCTAAAAGTTTTTCGTCTTGGCTTGATAAGACACTGTCCTTTAATCTATATGGGAAAACAATTTTTGCCCTGACCATGTGGTGATCTGATCCGCATACTGCTCCTCTCATAGCTCTAATGTCTCTAATGAGTATTTGTGAATTTTGTTTAACTATCACGTAATCTATTAGGTATAGACTTAAGATTCCTTGTTGGTTGAAACCATGTATATTTGTGTGTGTTTTTGTGACAGTAATATCCGTTAGTTATTTTGAGTCTATTACTTTCACAGAGATTGATAAGTCTTTCTCCGTTATCATTTACGACGTCTTCTCCATAAGGTCCAATTACATTGTTGTGGCGCAATTGTAATTAATAGTTATCAGTTAAAACCCAGTAATCTAAAGTATTCGTTAGTTTACAGCATATGGACAGTTTGTGTAGCTCTTTAACATAAAACCGGAGGCTGATTTTGGTGTAGATTTGCCAGTAAGTAGTCCATGAATATTCGTTTCACAAAATTATTTGTTTTACTGCTCATCCAAAAATTCCTTATTGCTTTAGTTGAAATATTTGTGAGGTGAACAGTTCACGTAATTTTTTATTATGGGTAACCCGGAGATCCGTAACTTCTTCTGAGAATGAAGAGCTACTAGGATAGTTTTGGTTCACTGATACAGTTTGTGTCTCAAAGGTACTGTTGCTCAGTAATTGTAGATAATAGGCAGGGTCGTTAGGAAGTAGAAAACACGAAAAACAAAACGGCAAATATATTAAGAAACAGAAATATATTTTATGTGACAATTTACCTGGCTTACGCAAAGGACATCGTACCATGTGCTAACAATGGGAACCTTGATAGAGAAGATAAATGAATATCAACTATCCATATTTCTTTCCTTTATAGACTATAAAAAGACTCATCAACATCATCATTATTATCATCATCATTCTCAGCGTATTCTACCGATTATGATGCAGTATTCCTTACAAAGTCGTACTTCATTTCTGACCATGATTTTCTAATATTCGCTTTTCTGTGTCATGTTGTACAAGTTTCTTTATGTTATAGTGTCATCTAAAATTTGGACGTTTTGTTGGTCTCTTTTTACTTATTGGACACCAGAGTGTAATTTTAGTGGGACATCTACTGTCAGTTCTTCTCAGTAAAAGTCCCGCGCACTGGCATTTTTAAGATTTATTACTGTGGATTACATCACTGACCTGGGTTTTCTGTCTGATCCATTCTATTGTTTTTCGATCTCTCTTTGTTATACCTAGCATGCACAACTTCGTAGTACAGTCGCGTTGGTTATCTTGGCCATCCATGATATCCTTAGGATTCTTCTGCATACCCACATCTCGAACGCTTCAAGTTTTTTCTTCATCGCTTCAGTCCAGTATTCAACTCCGTAGTATAATATCGAGAAAATATGACATTGTAGGAGCCTTATTTTTATATCCAGATTAAGGTTGTGTTTTTTAAAGAGTTTGGTCATGTTGTTGAATGCACTCCTAGCCTTTTCTATTCTACATTTTACTTCTGGTCCCTTCTGGGAGTAAGGAACCAGATTTATGTATTAATTGTCCTAGGTATACATACTTGTAAACTGTCTTAAGTGCAATATTGTTTATTATTATATCTTTAACATTCACTAGCTCGATTGTGTCACAGACACAATCACATAATAGACACAATCGAAGCCAAAAGACTTAACTGGTATGGACACCTTCAGAGAATGCCGAAAAATAGATGGCCAAAAAAAATAGAAGAATGGACTCCGCCAACTAGAAGAAAACGAGGTAGACCAAGACGATCCTGGAGAGACGATGTCGACGATGCAATGACCGCCAGAGATCTAACAACTGAAGATTGCTTCGACAGAAAACGCTGGAAATTAGGATGCGAGAAGCGGCGCCAGCTGTAGAAGACTCGCTTGTTATATATATATATATATATATATATATATATATATATATATATATATACATATCTATATATATATATATACATATATATATATATATATATATATATATATATATATATATATATATATATATATATATATATATATATACATATATATATATATATATATATATATATATATATATATATATATATATATATATATATATATATACATTCACTAGCTCGTTTTACATGGTTTTTGTTTTTGTCAAGTTCATTTTTAGGTCAATTTCATTGGTAGCTGCCTTAGGTGGCTTATAAATTCTTGTAGTTCTGCAAGATTATTAGCAATCAGAACGAAGTCGTCTGCAAATCTTAGATGGCTGAAGTATTCTCCATCAATGAATAGACATTTGTTCTGTCAGTTCATTTTGCTGAATATATTTTCTAGAGTTGAAGTGAAGAGTTTTGGTGATATTTTTTCATTAAATTTAATTGGCTAGCTAACTTCTTAGCCTTTCGTCACGTTAGTCAAAGATACGCCCTATACACGGTCAGTTATGAGAAACTGTATATACTCCTGCCTTGTATGGAGGCTCCTGTGGGAAATAACAAGTTAGCAATAAACAGTGTCTTCTCAATTGTTTTATAAAGGACAAGTACAGGACAAGTTGTGAATTTTGACAAAAATTTTTGTTTTTATACTTTTGAACAATGTGTTCGATGTGTCTCATCTTTTGGACCAACTGATCAACTGATTTATTCAAACTAAAAAATTAAACATTTTGTTTGATTTGTTCATAGTAAAAATTTCATCCTGTATCTTCTTTTTCTTTAAGTGCCGTCTCCCAATCAGAGGTTGGATAACATCATCAATATCTTTACTCTATCTAATTCTGCTCTGAAGAGTTCTATAGAACTACATTAAAACCAGTCCCTTAAATTTTTTAACCATGACACTCTCCTTTGTCCTATACTTCTTCCTCCTCTTTTCTTTCCCGGTATTATCAGCCTTAGCAGTTCATATCGCTAAGGCTGATCCCTCATTTCATGTCCCAGATATTGTAACTTTCTTATTTTTATTATTTTGCATTCATTTCGCATTTCTAGCAATACTTCAATGTTAGTTTTCTTCTGTGTCCATGCTATTCTAAGCATCCTCCTGTAATACCACATTTTAAAGGACTGTAACTTATTTATGTGTTCTTGTTTTAATGTTCAGGTTTCAAGTCCATACTGCAGTATCGAAAACACGTAGCATCTCAGTGCTCTTACTCTCAGTTCTAATCTAAGGTCTTTGTTGCAGAGAATTATTTTCATTTTTACAAACGCATTTCTTGCTATTTCTATCCTGGCTTTTATTGCGGTTGTTTGATCATTATTGTCTGAAATCCAGGTTCCTAGGCATTTGTATTTATCTACCCTTTCTATCGGTACATTTCCCAAATGGATGTTTGTTGGTATATTTGTTTTCTTTATTATTGTCATGTATTTGTTCTTTTTTATATTTATTTTTAGTCCATATTTTTCACAGAAACTGTTTGTTTTGTTTAGCGGTAATTGGAGTTGTTCAGCAGAGCTTGCCATAATCACGGTGTCATCTGCTTATCGTATGTTCTTCTGGTTATTATTATTCCTTCACTTTGAGATGGTAATGCTTCTTCAAAAATGGCTTTACTATATACATTAAATAGTAATGGGGACATAATTCATCCCTGCCCAACTCCTCTTCTGATTTCAATTTCTGAACTGGGTTCATTATCTATTACGATTTGTACTCTTTGATTCCAGTAGAGGTTTGTTATTATTCGTAAGTCCTATGGTCTATGTTTTTTGTCTTTAGAATTTGGACTTTCACTAATTCACTCTGTATACGTTTTTTAAAACTTTACAAATTAGAGATATAGGAAATTAAATATATTAATTAAAGTAAAAAAAGCATATTTATTTTTTCTCCCATGATTACTGAATTTTGCATTAAAAAGATTGACTATGAATTTAAATTTGGTTATTAAACTGGTATATTTGAAAGGTAGTAATCTGCATGTTCGTTAATATAATATGCTGGGAGAATTTGTCTGTCTCTTCATCTGTTACGAATAAGGGACGAGTATAACTATCGATTATGGTTTAATTATACAATAGAATCTTTATCAGAACCAAATATTTGATTGTAATTTGGAATTATCGATTTTGATTCAAACCGGTGAGAGAAGTACATAGTCATGTAATGGAATGTGATAGTGTGATATGTTGCACTTCGTCGTCGACTACATTGCAATTACGGTCGATTGTTCTTAGATTGTGGGAGAGAGAAGTACAAAATGTTTGAATGTTCAGCTGCGAAACCCATCGTAATATTTCTTTTAAAGAAAAATATTGTACCACTGAATCTTATCAAAATTGCGTAATTCATATGGGAACTTAATAGTGCTCAATGTATAAGTAATATTTTAGTGTAAACAGATTTGTGAAGGACAAGATGCCGTTCATTAGTGGTCCAAATATACTTTCGATAGCCCTTGCACGTAACCCTACAAGGGTAAGGAAAGGTATATTGGTGATACAAGTAATTTGGTGATAATTTTTAAACAGATTACCACACAGTTCCCTATCCAAGTACATTCATGACACAGCGCTAGTAAGTTGCTACGAGTGTAAGCAGGACAAACATATATTCCGATTTAGCGATGCGCGCACCTGCGTTTAGTAAACAGACTGTTTTGACCATTGTGCGATAGTGGAGTCATTTCTTATTGAATGTGAAAGATTTACATATTTGGCTACATTTTTATTGGAATAATTGCTGTTTTCTTTATAAAACTTTATAAAACCATTCAAAAAGCTAATTATCAATCAAAAAAGCTGCATTGAATTAGTGATTTAGCCTAGGTAAGTTTTTATTCTTCCTTAAATTGCGGTTGTTGTTTCTTAGTGTTTTTGCACACATTTTTCAAGAACTTTTGGGACGTTAACTTTGGATATATATATTGTTCTTTTATTTAAAATAAAATAGAGAAGTATAGTATACTATACAAAAGGTATTATTTTGAGGAATCCGTAAATGTATTTTATTTTTAAAAGCTGTTAACTTTTTTTATCACCAAATTACCTATACAAGATTCCGATATCACCAAATAACCTATTCAATTTTTACTTTTAGATTGGCAATGGAAAAAGAGGGTAAATACAGAAAATATAATCAACAGCAACTTCAAAACGCTGTCAGATTAGTAAGAAATGAAGGTAAGACTATATATAAAGCTGCAAAGGAAGTAGAAGTCCCATGGAGCACTTTGAAACGTTACCTAGCGAATGAAGAGGATTCGGTACGAAAACTGGGGAGGCCTTTTGCATTGCCATGTGATTTAGAGTTGAGGCTTTACAACTATATTATAGAAATGCAAGAAATGGGTTTTGGACTAACCGTGTATCACATTAGAAAATATGCTTATGGTCTTGCTAAAGTGGATGGTCGGGAGGAATTCTTGCAGTCAACTAACTGCATTGCAAGCAAATGGTGGTGGAATAGTTTTAAAAGTAGATACAACTTGTGCCTTCGTGTGCCAGACAATCTTTTGGCCTACAGAGCTTCCATGGCTAATGAATTTATGATCAAAGATTTCTTTTCGAAACTGAATGATGTTCTTACGAAACTCAATATAAAAAACAAACCGAATTTAATTTGGAATTGCGATAAGACTGGATTATCGTATGTAGTGAAACCTTCCAAACTTGTTACCGGCATTGGTAAAAAGTATGTTTATAAATATCCTACGCTGAACGAGGTCCAACTCAAACTTGCATTTGTGCTAATGGAACATGGATTCCTCCTATGGTAATCTTTAAAGGTGTTAGATGGAATGATACACTTAAAAATGATGCCCTTCCCAACGCATTAATAAAATTATCTCCTAAAGGATGGATCAATTCTGAATTGTTTTTGGAATGGTTAAATTTTTTTATCAGTACGATACCACCTGAACGTCCTGTAGTCTTGTTGATGGACTCTCAATCTGGACACATTGGGGCTGAAGTTTTGAAAATAGCGAAAGATAATCAGGTTTATCTATTTACTTCCATAGCTCATTGCACTCATCTATTGCAACCACTTGACGTAGGACTATTCAAGCCACTTAAGACTTACTGGCGCGATAGCATAAATCGTTATATGAGCAATAACCCTACGGATGCTCCAAATCATAGCAACTTCCATTTCATTTTAAATCCAGCTTACATAAGCACCTTTACAAAGAAAAACATTGAGAATGCTTTTAAAAAACAGGCATATGTCCTTTAAACGGATATGTTATTCCAAAAACAGCATTACGGCCTTCATCTTTAACTGACAAAGCTACTGTTTTCCTAGTTTCAACTGATGCAGCACCTAAAACTTCTATTTTAAATCCTAAAGCTACAATCACAACAATCAAACAGCTTCAAAACGTCCAGAGAGGCCAAAAAAGGGACTAAAGTGCGAAATGCGAAACACCGACAAATGAAAACACTTCAGTAACAGAAAATCTTCAGCAACAGCCCTCGACTTCATACAAATCTCTCCAAAAAGCAAAAAAAGTACAAAAAGCACGTTTTATAGGTTTATTGGGCATGTACTGTAACCAAGCGAATCTGTTACGTGACATAGCCGAACTGATGAAAGGGTCCCGTAATTCATCACGTGACGACCAATAGTATCTGTATTTAGGCATTTTCTTTATACCCATTAATAAATTTACTCCAAGAAATGTTTTGACTTTCTCTTCTCTGGTACATGTAAATCCAGTTCCTCCTCCGAGTTTTTGAACGTAATATAGATTGGTTTAAAATACAATTAGGTTAATTAGATCTTCAGGAAATAGTTCCAAAAACATACATGTGGGGTTCTCTGCAGAATTTGGAATATTTGGGCTTGTAGCTTTAATAAATTGATTTGCTTGTGTTATTAAACATTTTGGGTCCAAAATATAGAGTTATCTCGATTTGCTAGCCGTACTGCTAGCGGTACATCGTCTTCACTATTCGATTCCGATTCTTGATTATTTGGAGTATTGGTTGTTTCATCCTGATTGTTAATTTGGTCTTTAAATACGATGTCCATATTTCCAATATCAAAGACATCCTTTTTGTTTGATCGTCGAAATTCATCAACACCCAATTCATCTTACAAGACGCTTTCAAAACCAGAGACAATTGACTCCTGGTCACTTAGAATTTCATTCAATAAGGCGTCAACCTCGTTGTGGGACATATTTTTCAAAATGAAGATCCAGTTTTGATTTTGCATATTCACAGAAATCATATAGGAAGTGACATGTGGTCGTGACAAAATACCACATAAAAGACAGTGATCTACAAAAAAAAATTGAAATGTATTCATGCAAATAACAGTATGTACTTAGTATTAGACAGACTTCAAAAATATCACTTACGTAATTTTTGTAATTAATTTTCCGCTTCAAATGTGTGCTTGACTAATTATGATATCCAGGTAATGTGATTTGATCAAATCGGTTCTAAACTAGTTAGATACTTACTCTATAATATAGGCAACCAATTTGACATACTAGTATGACTGTAATACCGCTGGTAAGTTTAAAAGAAATGTTTGTATAAGGTAGTCATCTCAGCATACCAACAGTCGTCATAGGGTTAAGCCTGTCATAAGGTATACATGTCTCACAGCCTGTGAGACTTGCACACCTCTTATAGTTAATTAGGGGTTACAATTGTGGTGAAGGAGATTGACCCAAATAGATCAGGAACCACTCCACCTCTCTCCAATGTTCTAGACCATTCTCCACCCCTTGGTAGTACGCTGATGCGCTATAGATGCTATAACTTGGCAAAATAATGGTCACATGGGAGTCTTGGGTACAAGGACTTGGATGGGAATGTCTAAATCTATTTATCTTTCTGATGCCTGACTCTGGATAAAGTGTTTTTCTTATTGCTATTTGAACTTTATGGATTTTTCAGATAAAGCTACGTGGTTATCTGTCTTTTGTGTTTTTATTGATGAAAAGCATGATACTCTATTGATTCGTACATGATCTGGTTTGGGTGAGTTTCAAGCTCAGTAAATTTTTCCCTCGTTTTTTTTCCATTATCTCTAATACTCTGAAAAGGAAGCGTTCAGCTACATATCTGGATCTTTCCGCTATTTTTTTCAAGCATTTGTTGTGGGCTGCTCTTATCTTCTTTCTGTTAGTTTTGCATGTGTGTCCTCATGTGAGTAATGCCTAAAAATGAATATGAAAAAAACAAAAATAGTTACACACAGAAGACCCCAGACGTATAACTATAAATTGCAGTATGATAGAACAAGTCCAGGAATATATCTACCTAGGTCAAATCCTAAAACTTGACAAAGAGAACCAAAGTGCGGAAATTACTAGAACAGCAAGACTAGCATGGGCAGGATTTGGAAAACTTAGTTGGATACTTAAGAACCGCAAAATATAAAAAACATTGAGGAGCAAAGTATTCAACCAATGCATCCTTCCTATCATGACATATGGATGTCAAACCTGGACCCTCACCAAGGCAAACATGAATAAACTAGCCACAATAGAAAGAACAATGAAAAGAGTAATGTTAGATATACGACTGTCAGATAAAAAAGAACGACTGGGTAAGATCAAAAACAAAACTCGAGGACATAACAACAAAAATTGCCAAACTTAAATGAAGCTTCCCGGGCTACACTGCTAGAAAAAAAGACCAACGTTGCAATACTACAATACAACATTGAAGACCATACGAAAGTAAAGGACCAAGAGGAAGACCACAGATGAGATGGGTTGATGACATTAAAAGAATAGCCGTAACAAATTGGAAAGATGTTGCTCAGAATAGAGACCAATGAAAGGAGTTGGGAGAGGGATGTCCAAACATGGACGATATAAGGCCAAGAAGAAAAACAAGATGAAAGGTAGTATGATGCTATTTTATTAGTCTGATCTTTGATTTTGTGGCTTTTTATTGGTTTAATTTTTATTTTTTTAAATTGCTTTCTCCTCCTGTGAGTGCTCTATCTGTTAACACCCTACCCACAATTCAGATCTTTCACCATGTGATTATCATCTTATCGGTAAACTAAAATATGTGTCCAGTATTGCACTTCGTGTACAAATGATTAGAAATACGTCGATTATTTTTATACAAATAGGATCCTGAATCGGCCTAGAAGCTGAGAAAAACGTATACAGAAAAAAGAAATTTAAAAAAAATAAGATACTTATTATAAAATTGTTAGCATTTAACTTTCCTATGTAAAACGTAGGATGATCTCAAAGAAGAAAGATTGAATAATAATTTATTGATTCAGCATTTTATTTAAATAAGCCCACAGAAGTCACAATCTTTTTAAATCTCATTTTCTGTCGAAAAGTATACCCGAGATACTCCGTTGCGAGATTTTAGGGGTAAATAAACAAACCAAACGGCGAATTCCGTTCCCGGTCCCGGTTCCACAAAATTGAAAAATCAATTCAACACTGAATTATATCAAACATAGCTGGATGTGAACATCTGAACCCAATTTCATTTTCTTAATTAACCTTTTGTGCTTTTATCTGAAATATTAAATCTAAATGAATTTTTAATCAGTCTTTACGGTATAACAATTTGATATGTAAATGAAATCTTCAAGCATTAATTAAAAACTAGGAACTGAGGCGAAATTGAGTTATTATGTAATTTTAGGTCTATTGTCTGGAATGGCGTTGGCGGGTCAAGTGCGAAGAATGAGCGGGAGAAATAAAAAGGTTGTGTTAGGATTGTAATAATTTTAACGCTCTCTACGGGAACGATTTTTTTATTGCAGGCAAGAATATTTTATATTCGAGAATATACTGGTTTTATTTTTTACTTTTTAATTCATAGAGAAGTATTAGCATATAAATCATTATTAGACTTCGGCAAATATGCAAATAAAAATGTAGAAACTATGCGCATAAATATGCACGTGTTTACCCGAAAATATGCAAATATTTTAAAAATATGCATACAAATAAATAAAAAAATCGTAAAATAGTAACAATTTTATTTAAAAAAAAAAAAGTGTACATAACTAAATATTTCCTACTATTCATTAAGATTTACATTTATTTTAAGTAACTACATCATTTTTAAGTATGAATAAACTTATTTAGAATTATGGTAACAATAAATGACCAAGTGGTGTTCAAAATTTTCTAACAAAAACTTGTGGCTTCTGTCTGAGTACATATATTTATATATGGAAAAACTTCGTTCAACATCAACTGATGTAACGGGAGCATTTTTCAAACTAACCAAAACATTTGGTTCTAAATTAATTGTTTCCGAAATATTTCCAGCTAGAACACTGACTACTTCAGAAAAAATATGGTAACCTTTATTTTTTTCCATAGTAGCTTTAAATTTTTTTAAAATATCTTTTCCAATATTACCTCTAACGTTCCGACAACATGACGCAAATTCTTTTATTAATGCTGTACTTTCGAACAATGACAGTTTTGGTGATTCTAACTGAGTAATTGTTTTTTGAACAAAACTAAAATTTGATTTTATAAATGAAAGTTCTTGTTGAAGCAAGTTACTCTAAAAAGTTTGTTTAGAATCCAAAAGAGATTGGGAACTTTCATCTGTTAACGTATCAATTATGTTCTTTATTTTAACAAAATGATCTGCATAAAAATTAGCTGCTTCTAACCATGTTCCCCATCGCATTAAAATAGGTTGTGGTGGAAGAGGAATGTTAGGTAGCATTTCTTTATAAAGTTGAATTCTTATAGGAGATTTAAGAAATACTTTTTTGACACTGTATATCATGGTATTTACAAGAGGAAACTTTTTTCGTATTTCCTCTGCAACTCTGTTTAATCCATGAGCTACACAAGTAACATGTATTAAATCTGGGAAAAATATTTTTAAATTTTGTCCTGCTTTCACAATATAAGGAGCAGCATCCGATAAAATAAGCAGTAATTTATTAGAAGGAATAGTTGTCGGAAGAAAAAAAGTTGCTAATGTTTCTTGTATAAAACGCGAAATTGTTAAAGCATTTGTTTTCTCAAGTTGCTGGCATGAAATAAGATGGGATTTTGGTAAGGTATCTTCTTTAAGAACACCAATCAATAAATGAGCAATATACTTTCCTGAGGAATCAGTGGTTTCGTATACAGATATGTAAAAATAATTATCTGCAATTTCTTCCTTAATATTAATTAACACCGACGAGTATAGCCCG
Organism: Diabrotica balteata; assembly: GCA_918026665.1. Lineage (NCBI taxonomy): Eukaryota > Metazoa > Arthropoda > Insecta > Coleoptera > Chrysomelidae > Diabrotica > Diabrotica balteata. The sequence goes on along the minus strand of OU898281.1, from coordinate 16,573,475 downwards.
TTCACATTATTTCTTCTTAGAGACCGATCACTTGGAACATTGTTTGCAATATTTTTTTAGAAACGAACTAAAATTTACATTTGCTAATTTTGAAAGCGGTATGTTTGCAGACACTAATGCGCGACACAAGTCTTCATTAAAAGTTTCTTGCTCATCTAATTTTTTTGAAGTAGATTGGAAAAATTTAGCCATTGAAGTTTGATGTTTTTCTCCTATTTTTCCTTTTTTTGCAATGTGTGAAGCAGTTCTCACATGTTGGTCTATCTGAAATTTCTTCTCACATGCTATCTATAAATAAAAATAAAAACCTTTATTTTAACCCAACCTTTAAAATATAAAAATATACAAGGTGTTTTTGGTTAATCAAATAACTGGTTTGGAAAAAAAAACACTCGCTAAGTGTTTTAAATGCAGTATTAATCCACAAATTAGTTTTTGTTACTAACCATTAGTACATCATATAACTTATTTTAAAATTCAACACAAGTTTTTTTTTTTGTTAATTCAATTACAATAAAAATAATTGTGTTTTAGAATAGCTGACTTCATAAAAAAAGTAAAGGTGAAAAATTTTTCTAAATACACAGCATTGTATTGTACCATGGACAATTTTTTCTCACAAAAAGAAGCTATTTTTCATCTAAAAACAACCTACGGGTACTAAATTTCAAGTAAATACGTTTATTGGTTTTAAAGTTATTGTTGTTATTAACTAAAAGAATTTAATTTTTTTTAATTTTAACACCCTGTATCTCGAAAAGTAAATAAGTTTGACCCCTCATTAACTATATCGTTTTGTTCAATTTTTCGAGAAGTATCTACAGTCAAACGTTGTAAGTGTCATTTGGAAACACCCTGTATGTATGAAATATTAGATATTTAATAGAAAATATTAGATACTTACAATTTTGCCACAGACTGAACAGTAGATTTTTCCCATATCCATAGACAGCTCTTTATAAGGTTTAATCCAAGTTGAAGCACTGGTTGTTTTAGGCATTATAAAATCACAATCTTCCTTTTTCTTACGCACAACGAGTGTTTACACTTTGAATATCAAAACAAAAATGATTTACAAATCTGAGCATCAAATTAGAAATGTTTAGGTACCTAATTCAATAAACTGGGAGATTTTGGAAAATCCCTAAATTAGGAACAAAACTATTAGCCGTTTACCTGCTGTTAAGATACAATAAGTTGTAGATAGATTTGGGGATTAGATCATAAAATGCAAATGAGCGAACCCTTAGCGATTATCCAATAACTGAATGCCTCAGTGACCGAGACTTTCTAAGAATGTTGAGGGCTACTTAAATTGATTTTCTTTGAAATTGTAAATGTTTTGTACCTGTAGAGATTACGTACTTAGGTCATTTCTTGATTAAAATGACTACAAAATTTTATACAAGAATTGAAATAAATTGGTATGTTTAAAAATTTTCAAATACAGTATAAAAATCTTTTATGCGCTTTATGCAAACTTTTATACAAATATGCCAAAATATGAAATATTTGCATAAAATATGCACAATATGCAAAATATGCAATATGCATATTTGCCGAAGTCTAATCATTATCATGTGAAAGTTGTATGATATAAGGGTTTAGTACCTACTAAAATGGGTCGTTATATTAACTAGAAGTAAATTTTTTTAAAACTTCGATCTTTGTCGGTCTTAGTATAATATTAGTGGAATTAACTGTCTTTCCTTATTCATCCTCCGCAAGACTTCCGTATTTGTCGTATGGCTCATGAAGGATATTCTGAGCATTTTACGTTAACACCAGAGTTCGAATGCTTGGATTCTTTTTTGTGTTGCTTCTGTCATTGTCCAGGCTTCAACACCATAGAACAAGGTGGAGAAAACATAGCACTTAAGTATTCTAGTTCTCAATGAGATGCCCAGCTGGCGGTTGCATAGAACTTTTTGCATTTTGTAAAACATTGTACGTGCCTTTTCCAGGCGTATTCTTATCTCTAGTGAGTGGTCCCAAGTTTCATCAAGATAACTTCCAAGGTACGTTGTTCTTGTTACTCTTTCTATATCTTTTCCGTCAACATTGACCTTCACCCTTCTGTTTTGGTGCTTGCTGATGATCATCGTTTTTGTCTTCTTTGTATTCAATTTCATTCCAAATTCTCTACAGGCTATCGTTACTCGGTCCATTAAGCGTTGCAGGGCTTCAGCATTACCTGTCAGTGTGACAGTGTCATCAACATATCGCGGGTTATTTATACATTGCCCGTTTATAATTATACCATCCGAGGTGTCTTCCAAAGCTTTCTGAAATATCTTTTCAGAGTAAACATTGAACAGCAAAGGTGATAGGACACATTCCTGTCTTACTCCCTTCTCGATATTGATTTTTTCCAGATGTTTCGCTTTTTATTCTGATTTTAGCCTTTTGTTCTTGGTAGAGGTTTGAAATGATTCTTAAGTCTTTATCGTCGATATTACATGACCTTAAAATATCTATTAGTTTATCATGTTTCACCAGGTCAAACGCCTTCTGAAAGTCTATAAAACACAAGTATACATCAGAATCGACATCTCTACATCTTTCAACTAGCACACGTATTGAAAAAAGTGCTTCTCTTGTTCCGAACCCATTCTTAAAACCAAACTGAGTTTGACCAGTATGTTCGTCTAGTTTATTGTATACTCTATTGTGTATTACTCGTAGGAAAAGCTTCAACATATGATTTATCAGGCTAATAATCCTATGGTCTTCACATTTCTTGGAGTTTCTCTTCTTTGGTAGTGGTATAAACACCGATGTCAGCCAATAATTTGGTATTATGCCTGTTTCGTATATTTTGTTAAATATATCTTCCATTACTTCGATGTGCTCGTCTAGTAATATCTTTATATCCCCCCTCTTATTTCTTATTCCGAGGCCAAACTCCCCCACCATATCATCTTCTTTTCCTTTTCCAATCTTGGCGTTAAAGTCTCCTAATATTATGTTGGTTTCATGCTTCTTTGCCTGCAGTAGAGTTTTGTTTAGGTCTTCGTAAAATTGTTCTATTTCTTCTTCTGTGCTTTGACTAGTTGGGGTATATACCTGGATAATATTCATATCGACTGGTTTGCTGTCAATTTTTATTAGCATTATTCTATTTGATGTTGGTAGTAATCCAGAAACTAATTTTGCAATTTCATTAGATGTAATTATTGCTACACCGTTTTTATTTTGAGTGCCTTCATCTCCAGAATAGAATACTGTATAGTTGCCCATCACACAGGTACCTGTATTTGGCCATCTTACCTCACTGCATCCCAGTATATCGATATCTTTCCATTTCTTGAATTAAATTTGCGGCCTTTCCCGCTTCATATAGACTTCTCACATTCCATGTGCCTATTCTTTTTGTTTTCCTCCGGGGGATTCTTAGCACCCTCTCCTCATTTAAGAGGTGCCCGGGACTGAGGGCCGTTGTTTTAGGTTCCATGAGCATTATGTAATTTTGCTGGGGAAATATTAGTGTAGTGGTTTCCCGTTGCCTTCTACACAGCTGTACATGTGCCGATTCTGTGAATGTCACCACGCCGCATGCTGTCTAATTCACAGCCATTTCAGTCTACCTGTGGTTAGTGTTTGATCAGCCAGCTGCCATTTTCCAGTGCTAGTTTTATAAATCCCTAAAACCATTGGGCTGCCACCTCCGCTCTCCAGACCGTTGTGAAGACCTTCTTCTCCGCCCTGGATACCGTTGTGCACTTCATCCGTGACCCTGGACAAGGGACCCTTAGCAGGTTCTACTTTCCCGGGTCAGGAAACACCTGGAATCTGCGGAAGGCAGGGATTGATTCACTTCCCCTGATAGGACTATCCGATAGGAGTTCCTACCCGCTACCTATGTCCATTCTCAGTTTTGTGCAAAGCTTCGATATATTCTTTCAGAGCACAGATTGAAAATTAGAAGAGACAAAATACAGCCTTGCCTCAATCCACGCATGGTTTTCACATAGTCAGTGTGTTCACCTTCAACTCTGAGATTTGCTGTCTGATTCCAGTAAAGATTTCTAATTATTTTTAGATCTTGGTTGTTAATTCCTGTTTCTTTTAGTATTTGCATCATCTTGACGACAATTATTGTACGGGGTAGAAATATGGACACTAAAAGCGCAAATAGTTAAAAAGATTGAAGCCTTTGAACTTTGGATATACCGGAGAATGTTGAGAATCCCATGGACTGCCAGGGTCACCAATGAAGAAGTGCTGAGAAGAATGGGTCGAGTCAAAAAATTGTTGAGAACGATAAAAGTACGCAAGACTGCATACCTGGACACATACTAAGAAATAATAAATATAGTCTTCTGCAGGTCATCATGCAGGGTAGAGTCGATGGCAAAAAGGGAATAGGTAGAAAGAGGAAGTCATGGCTGCGAAATATTCGAGACTGGACAAACATGACTTTAGATGAATTATTCCACGTTGCAAAAGACAGAGAAGCTGTTAAAAATGTGGTCGCCAACCTCCGTTAATGAGGACGGCATAGGAAGAAGAAGAATCATCTTGACGTGCTGTACTCGATCAAACGCTTTCTCGTAATCAACCAATGATGAGAATATACTGAGAACAATGCCTCTCTAGTACCGACAGCATTTGTGAACCCGAACTGGTTGGGAAAATTTGACTTTCACACAACTTATAGATTCTCATGAGGCTTATAGTACGATAATATTTGCATTTTTTTGATTGTGATCGCATACATTTTCTCCCATTTCTTTTCTTTGATGAACGTACTCCGGGCTATTTCAATTCTATTTTTGACTTCTCCATCAGGATCCCGTTTACTCAGCAAGCATCCCAAGTACTTAAATCTCTTTACTCCTTCTATGTCCTGATTTACTCTCCGTATTCTGACATCTCAACATAAACTAGATCATGTTTGCTGATGACCATGAATTTGGTTTTCTTTAAATTTAATTGAAGACCATAGTTTTAACTGATATTATTGACTATTTATTAGGAACTGTAGCTCTTTCTCATCATTGGCTAGGAAGATAGTGTTATCAGCATATCGTATGTTATTAATAGGTTTTCCAATTGTCTTTATTTCTGTTTCTATATTTTCTAAGGCTTCTTGAAAATGCATTCAGAATATGAATTGAACAGAATTGGCGACAAAATAAACCTCTGCCTGACTCCTTTGGGAATTTAAATATCCGATGTCACATTTCTTACTTTTATGTAAGTGAGACTAGTTACAATAAAAGGCCTTGATAATGCTTAGGTCTTTATTATCCAATCCAATTTGTTTAAGCATATTTATAAGTGTCATGTCCCCGTATAACCTATAAAACATGCGAAGACATTCCTCTGTTAATCGAGACTTTTCCGATCAGTATTTGCATTGCGAATAAAGCATCGAAAAGCAACTTTTGCGTTTATTAATTAAATAAATAAACCTATGAAGGTTTTATCCTCTACCTCACAAAATCTACAATCTGCCGTATCTACTGCATCTTTTTTAGTAGATTCTCTTCTTCGTTTGTTTATATCTGGTCCATGTTTGGACCATATCATTTTGGGCCATTTCATACGTGAAGCATGGTCATACTTGGTTACTCTCGACAAAGTCCAATGCTGGGAGAAGGCTAATCAAAGCTTTGATCCGTACTTCCACCTAAAGCAACTGAAAAAGAAGCAAAAAAGACAGACTATTAACTTCTAAAATAAAAATTAGTACAATAAAATTAATATAAAATAAAACAAAAATACAATACCATGAATAAGACTTCCATATTCATTCCAATATCCATTATTTCCTATTTTACCTAAGGGATGTCATTAATCTTGCTAAATTACTATTCACGAAATATGTCACACTTCCGTGAATCACATATCGATCGTTGTTGCAACTTATTTTCCGGCTTAAATGACGTCATTCATGCATGTCTATTACTTGCGAAAAGGGAAATTTCATCGCTAATCTATATGTGTTTACTCATCGAGAATTCCCAAGGGCTACCCTGTATCAGATAAGAATCACGTCATCCGCACCAGCGCGGTAATAACCTAACCTAATTCTCCGTAAACCTGAAATTTCTCGATATTGCCGCTTTTTCGGTTTGAATCGAAATATCAGTACGAATAAAAAAATCCAATTTCGTGGAAATTAAGCGACTTGAGTCCCTTGGCGGATCGAGTTGGATTTTAACAAAGGCGGAAAAAGCGATTTTTAGAGAGCAACAATATATTTAAATTTACGGATCACTCATCGTTTAGAATCTTCGTTTCTTTCTGAAAACTATTTAGAATTTTTACTTTATCGATATTCTTTGCTTTGCTTTATTAGAATTCTTTTCTTAGACATAACTGGCATTATAAGAGTTGAAGGCTAGGCAATTACGGATGCAATTGAAAAAAGACTTGCTAAAAGAAACTTTAAAAAGGATGAAAGAAGAAGAAAACATACTCAAAACTATAAAGAAAAGAAAAACGAGGAATTTGGTCACATACTAAGAAATTAAAAATGAGTTGATGCGATTGGTTATACAAGGAAAGGTGGTTTTTCTTCTTCGGTTCCGTTACGAATGTTGGCGATCATCATGGCAGTCTTTATCTTATCTGCAGCAGCGCGGAAAAGCTGCACAGATGTTGTATTGAACCAGATTCTGAGGTTCTTAAACTAAGATGGTCTTCTTCTTTCTGGACCTCGCTTTCAAAATAGTTTTCCTTGCAGAATGGCTTGAAGGAAAGCATATCTTCTCTCATACAAATAAGACTTACTCACAATCAGTTTAATTTAACTATCTAGACGACCGGTTTCGCTTTCTACAATATGCAAGCATCTTCAGGTCTCGATACAAAGTTAATTAAATGCTGAAATAATAAAACCTATATTAGGGTGTTGTCTTATAAAGATAAACGAAGATAAATGATACAAATTACAGTAACTATGCCAATATTACATGTCTGTGGTTTTTCAAAATGAATAAACTATTTAAGCAGACAAGGTAATACCCACAAATTGCTATAAAATAGTATATTGAATTGTAATAAATTAGTAAATAAATAAAACATTACTTACATGACGGTACTCTATTAATTACTGGTTGGAAAAACATGGTTCAAACTATGCTGTATTGCTGAATGGAGAACTTCAGTTTTTACTATTGTAATTGTTTGACAATAAACAGGGAAGTTCTTGAGGAGATAGATTTTATCCAATGAAGTAGAAATAGGTGTAATGTGATTGTTTGTTAAATGAGAGTGAGGTTTCAACTTATCTAACCCAAAAATTATCTATTAGATCCCATCTGGTTCCGAAATATACTTATTTTACAAAAAAGTTTGATTTCAAGTCAACACGTGGTTTGAGAGTTTCCAACACAACATGGAAGAGTCGTTCAGACTAGTATTATTAATTAAATAAATCTTTATAATTCCTAATCATATGCAAATTTACGTTGTCAAATAGACGTTGTCAAACAATTACAATAGTAAAAACCGAAGTTCTGCATTCAGCAATATAGGATAGTTTGAACCATGTTCTTCCGACCATTAATTAATAGAGTACCGGCATGTAAGTAATGTTGTATGTATTTACTAATTTATTACAATTCATTAGACTATTTTATAGCAATTTGTGGGTCTCGCCTTGTCTGCTTAAGTAGTTTATTCATTTTGAAAAACCACAGACATATAATATTGGCATAATTACTGTAATTTATATCATTTCTCTTTGTTTATCTTTATAAAACAACACCTTAATATGGTTTTATTATTTCAGCATTTAGTTAACTTTGTATCGAGACCTGAAGATGCTTTTCATATTGTAGAAAGCGAAACCGGTCGTCTAGATAGTTAAATTAAACTGGTTGTGAGCAAGTCTTATTTATTATTTCTTTTACCTATTTGACAGACGAAAATTACCAGACACCTTCGTGTCGGATCTGTCATAATTTTATCGCTGAGAAATGACGGGCAGGAAGAAGTTTTGTCTATAGGAAACGTGGCCTACATTAAAGTAAACCGGAAAAGGAAAGTAAAGAAAAGTAATTACATTAAAGCAAACCGAATAAGATGGGCGGGCCACGTGCTAAGATCGAGTGACGAAGGACTACTGAACGCCACATTCTGGGAAAGGCCCGATGGCAGAAGGTCAGTTGGTCGCCTAAGAAAGAGGTGGAAGGACGCAGTAGCCAGTGATCTGCGCAAAATGAGAATACAGCAATAGGAAATAGCTACTCATGATCGACAACGATGGATGGAAATAGTAAACGCGGCCAAGACTTACATAGAGTTGTAGAGCCAAATGATGATGATGATAATAATAATGAAACGTAGTGTAGCGTTTACGCTACTGATTAACCCCCTCAAGAAATTTCTTATAACCCGCCTGCGATCGATTTTTAAATCGACATTTCTCCACTCACGCGCTGGGAGCGCTTTGAAAGGATTGATCGATTTTGTGCGGTAGCAAAGCAGTCAGTTTTGGTCAGAACTCATAAACGCAGACACGCCAACCAGTGAGTTTTTCTCACGTTCAAAGTGACGGAATTGGGGCAAATAAAATCTAGGACAAGAATAAAAAATATATAATTCATAAATAATAATAATAATAAGTAATTTTTTCTAATAAAATCAATATTCATTTATAAGAGTTCCACATAAAAAGGAAGATTTTTTTGGCGTGCTGCGGGTCCATATTCCGTCACTTCACTTGAGAGTATTCTCTTAAGAATATTCCCTCAAGGAATAGTAACAGAATTTATTAAATAGTTAGCAACTCTCCTGGATTTTGCCGTCACTCCAAGCAGATAGACCAGTGACTGGTTTTGTGCCCAAACTCTCCTGGGATTTGTCCTTTACAGCAACAAACCGATTTAGCCGTGCCAAGAGGAGTTTTCCTATGGACTTATAGTGCTGTAAAGAGAAGTTGTTTGACTGTGTAATTTTTTGTTACTGTCTATTTTGTACACTTTTCATATGCATATGATAAGGTGAATACCTTTGTGATAATCTAATTTTGATATTGGGAGGGAAATAAATTGGGATTTTAACTAGGATTTCAAGAGTACTGACCAAACTCACTTTTGCTATAATATTTTTTTAATACAATACATTTGATATAATACAATTTTGATATTGGGGAGGGAAATAAATTTCATGTGGTTTTTTTTAAACATTATATAATGAGTATGGAACAACTCACTTGTAATATAAATATAATTGTAATAGATTTATCAAGTTTGATATCTTTACAATATTGTAATTTGTATCTCATTTTAGTCGAACTAGTTAAATTTAAATTACTACCTTTTGTATTAAGACTTTGGCTATGATACGGACTATTCTTGGTTTTTATTCATATTTCAAACGTTATTTGGCCAGTGGTAGTGACTATTCGCTTGTTGAGGGGCTATTTGGTCCTGTTGTATCTTTACACACCCACTACCACTGTTATTTAGTTTTTGCATTATATGTAAATTGTTAATACATATATATCGATATACACATTTTTATAAATATATTTATTGTTACTATTTTGAGTTTTATTTCAGTTCTACTAACCAGTATATAATATAGCAAGACAAGATTAATATTTAGTATTTTGGATTTCAGGTTATTATCTCTAGTATCATTTGTTTCCGGTCATTTGTTACTTCAAAATCTCAACTATCGTTGAGTTGGCGCCCTTATTTTTCTCTTCTTATTGTTCTCTTTCTATAAATTTATTCCCAGTGACCTTCTTTAGTTGTATCACATTTGATATTACCAGGTCTCATTTCGTTTCTTGTCTTATTAGCTCAGTATCCTTGCTATCTGTTTATATCTTTAAAGCCACAATCCAGTACATTGAAGCTAGCCCGAACACTCACTTGAGATTTAGTGTCTCTTTGGCCATTTAAATTTGTTCCTCTGAGCTTAGCCATATTTTTAGTATTTTCATCACCTCTCTTCCAGTTCTTCTGAAATTTGGTTCTGAAAGTTCTACACTTCCTAAAATCCAATACTCCCGGAGTATTGAGGTCTCAGTAGCCTTGCTATGACGTTCTATCAATTGACAATAGTCTAGTAAAATGGTATGTATAATTTAAAGCTATACATGTTACAAACAGTTCAACTGGTTTGAACTTGTACCTCTTAATTTTTTAAGCCCTTTTCTCTATTCGGATTGGCGAATATAGGCCTCTCCTAATTCTCGCCATTCATCTCTGTTGTTTGTAAGACGTTTCCACATTGGCCCTGCAATTCTTTTAATATCGTCCCTCCATCGCATTTGCGGTCTTCCTTGTGTTCTTTTGGCTTCATTTGGCCGGCAATTCTCGATTTTTATATTCCATCGGCTATCCCTAAGACGTTCATTATGTTCAGCTCATTTCCATTTCAGTTTAGCTGCCTGTTTGACAGCACCTTCTACTTTTGTTCTATTACGAATGTCTTCATTGGTTTTATGGTCCTTGAGTAAGATACCCAGCATCTGTCGTTCCATCTATGGAACCACTTAATTATTTTACCTATATAAAACACGAAAACATAATGAAATTATTAATTTATTAAAATTTTCAGTATGGAACAGTGACTGCGATGGTATATTTTATACGGAACGTCAATGGAACTCTTTTACATAGATGGTAATGTCACTCGCTGTTAACAAGAAGTGCAAATGGCTGATAACCCAATTATGCGGTCTCGTGGTGCGTACTCGTACACACTACTCACCGATAATTGTATTATCTCTAAAAATTGACATCTAAAATTTATGAACGCCATCTCTGCGAGGTGAAAAGTCAAATAAAATATTACATCATGGCGCAGATTTTTCTTTTTTGTCAGTGGATTTTCCCGGAGGAGTTGAGAGCTTGGGAAATTTTATTTTTCATCGACGCGAGGCCTTTGTGAAAGCGTGGTCGAGTTCTTCTTTGCCAACTTTCCTGTGTCCGACTATCGATTTTTGGTTAACTTTAATAACTACACGTACCTACAGAAACTACACAACATAAAAAATTACAGAGAATATTTGATCTACAAAATTTTTAAGTTTTGCGAAACATATGTCAAGGATTTCTTGAAATTTAGGGGAAGTATTTAATACAGGAGGATATTTGAATGAAAAAATGCATTTGAGGCTCGAGAATAATCACTGTTTAATTGAATTTCATCAATCTGCTAATATTTTTAATTATCGCTAGAAATTTAACACTTCTACCGCGCAACAAGAGAAGTTTGAAGTATACTCTAATGACAAAATATAAAGCTATAATTCCAAATTGAATCTAAGAAAATATTGGTTTATAATCGGTTTTAAAGGTTCTTATTAAGAAAATAGATCTGAAAATAATTAGAAATCTTCACTGGAATCAGACAGCAAATCTCAGAGTTGAAGGTGAACACACTGACTATGTGAAAATCATGCATGGAGTGAGGCAAGGCTGTATTTTGTCTCCTCTAATCTTCAACCTGTATTCTTTGCACAAAACTGAAAAATCTATTCTACTAAATGGTTACAGGCTTAACAACATCAGATATGCAGATGACACCATAGTATTTGCGGACAACTTAGAAGACCTACAAGTTCTTATGAACAAAATCGCGTATTACAGTCAACAATATGGACTCAATATAAAAGTTAAGAAGACAAAGCTTATGATAATTAGCAAGAAAAGGATAACAGAAAGTCAACTTTACGTCAACCAATCTCCTGTAGAAAGAGTGATGCACTACAACTACCTCGGCACCATAATAAATGAAGAATGTGAAACCTCAATACTCCGGGAGTATTGGTTTTTAGGAAGAGTAGAACTTACAATTTCAGAAGAACTGAAAGAGAAGTGATGAAAAAATACTAAAAATAGGGCTAAGCTCAGAAGAACAAAGTTAAATGGTCAAAGAGACGCTAAATCTCAAGTGAGTGTTCGGGCTAGCTTCAATGCACTGGATTGTGGCTTTAAAGATATAAACAGATAGCAAGGATAATGAGCTAATGAGACAAAAAACGAAATGAGACCTGGTAATATCAAACGTGATACAACTAAAGAAGGTCACTGGGAATAAATTTATAGAAAGAGAACAATAAGAAGAGAAAAAGAAGGGCGCCAACTCAACAATAGTTGAGATTTTGAAGTAACAAATGACCGGAAACAAATGGTACTAGAGATAATAACCTGAAATCCAAAATACTAAATACTAATCTTGTCTTGCTATATTATATACTGGTTAGTAGAAACTGAAATAAAACTCAAAATAGTAACAATAAATATATTTATAAAACGTGTATATAGATATATATGTATGAACAATTTACGTATAATGCAAAGCTAAATTACAGTGGTAGTGGGTAGTGTAACGATACAATAGGACCTAATAGCCCCTCAACAAGCGAATAATCACTACCACTGGCCAAATAAAGTATAAAATATCAGTAAAAATTCAAGAATAGTCCGTATCATAGCCAAAGTCTTAACACAAAAAGGTAGTAATTTAAATTTAACTAGTTCGACTAAAATGAGATACAAATTACAATATTGTAAAGATATCAAACTTGATAAATCTATTACAATTATATTATATATTACAAGTGAGTTGTTCCAAACTCATTATATCATATTTAAAAAAAAAACCACATGAAATTTATTTCCCTCCTGAATATATCAAAATTGTATTATATCAAAATATATTGTATTAAAAAAAATATTATAAAAGTGAGTTTGGTCAGTACTCTTGAAATCCTAGTTAAAATCCCAATTTATTTCCCTCCCCAATATTTTAGAATTATATTATATCAAAATTGTATTCACCTGATCATATGCATATGAAGAGTGTACACTGATAAATAGAAAGTAACAAAAAGTTAAACAGTTAAACAACTTATCTTAAAATCACTATAAGTCCCTAGGAAACTCCTCTTGGCACGGCAAAATTAGTTCATGGCTATGATGACAAATCCCATGGGAGTACAAGGTAGTAAAAACCAGGCACTGGTCTATCTGATCTGAGAAATCGGTAACTCCATAGACAAGTTGCTAACTCTTCAAGAAATTCTATTACTAATGAATATTTTCCAGTGAATATTCTTAAATGAATATTGTCAAGTGACTGAATCTAAAAGGATTAATTATTAGATTTAGTTACTATTTTATTTAATACTTGTAGCAGCATAGATTGACTGCACCAAAACAAAAACATCAGGTTAGATCAACATCATGTCAAAATTTGCGCAGTTACTTTGGTAGACATGGCAGGCTTGCGCCATGAAAAGAACATGCGCAGAATACAGAAGGCTGTACCACATTTGTAGAACCTTTTATATTCCACCAAAAAAAAGTTAGATAAAAAGGGAACCAAAAAAAAACTTAATGATAACGACATGGACTAAAACAGAATTTAAGTTCTGTTCTTTGCAAGTAAATCAAGGAAATTTTATATTTAAATTATTTCGGAACTCAAAAATAAATCTCTAAAGAAATACTAAACTGCAATGATAAATTTTATTGTAAGATAAGGAGGTAATACGTATGAAATGATGTACTTACTTGGAACACGCACCCACGCCAAAAAAAATATCTTTTTTTTTTATGTGGAACTCTTATAAATGAATTTTGATTTTATTTGAAAAAATTACTTATTATTATTATTAAATTATATTTTATTCTTCCCCCAGATTATTTTCCTTGCTCCTAACCCGTCACTTTTCGTGAGAAAATTTCACTGATTTGCGTGTCTGCGCTGAGTTCTGACCAGAAACTAACGGCTTCCGCACAGACTCGACCAATCTTCCTTTCAAAGCGACTGCTGCGCGTGTGGGGAAAAAATGTCGATTTAAAATCGATCGCAGGCGATTTATAAGAAATTTCTTGGGGGGTTTTATACAATATTTAAATTGGATAATATTGGAGTAATCAGTAGCGTAAACGCTACAAATGGACCAACAACCAGGAGATTAGAGCACACATCGCAAAAGCTAGATCCACCTTTAATCGGATGGGGGCCTTCTTCAAGAGTCACAACCTCTCTCTTGATACAAAAGTAAGAATGCTGCGATGTGCAAAGATATGTGCAAAAAACTGGAAGCATTTGAGATGTGGTTATATCGGAGAATACTTAAGATCCCGTGGACTGACGGAGTCACAAATGAGGAGGTCCTTAGACGAATGAATAAGAACCGAGAGGTACTGACCACCATTAAATCTCGAAAGTTACTGTAGAAAATTAATTATATTTTCTACAATAGTTTGTTTTTTATTCTAATAATTAATTATAATTCTAATAATTAAACTATTCAAATCCAACTCACCTTATTGCCACTTCGTTTTTGCCTTCTCCAATAGAAAGACGTAAGTCAAATCATTTCTCAGCTTCTCAAATAGAAGCATGATGTCCTATCTGGCATAGTTCAATTTTTCAAACAACGCGATGAACCGACTCCGGAACTAGAAAATTCAATCTGGATTAGAGATTTTGGTTTTCTCGTGGACATTACAGAGAAATTAAACGAACTTAATTTGCAGCTTCAGGGGACAGACAAAGAACTAGCGGAAATGATTTCTGATATAAAAGCATTTATCAAAAAACTGGAGTTTTGGGAACAAAACCTAATTAACAGTGATTCCAAGCATTTTTCTATTCTTATAGAAAAAATATCTCAAAATCCAGTAGAACCCTATGACAACTAATATAATGTTGAAATAATTTCTACCCTGAAGAGTAACTTTAAAATCGTTTTAAGGATTTCAATGAAATGGCTTTAGTAGCGCAGTTTGTTGTTTCACCCTTTATGGAAATTGATATCCAGCAGTTTGCAGCTTGTGTTATGCAGAACTTTGGCGGAGACATCGCTGCAACAGAAATGGAAATCATTGAGTTTCAAAATGATTTAGCCTTAAAATCGTTAGTCTCAAGTACTGAATGTATCTGGCCTATTGTAAGTAAAGACAAATATTCAGTTGTATGCAGTGTTGCCTTGAAAGTGAAAGCATTATTCAGTTCAACCTATTTGTGTGAATCTTCTTTTTCCAATATGAAGTTTATTAAGAACAAATATCGCAATCGACTTACAGATGAACATTTGAATAATTGTATTCGAATGGCTGCATCAAACTAGACTGCAAACATTAAAAAAATTATCGATGAGTCTGAATGTTTATGTTTATGAGAGTGTGTTACTTTTTTGTTGTTATTATTAACTATTTTTAAATCATACGTGACATGCCGTTGTGGCTGGATAAAAGTTTATGTTTATTTTTCAGATACCTTCGTTTGATAGGTAGGAATGTAGCTATGAACAAGTACTTACTAGTAATATTAGTTATTTTGTTTTTATATTAGTTTATTATTAGTACCTTATGTATTACCAGTTAAACAGTAAAATAAATACATATAATGATAGATTAACTGTGGAATATTTCATTTACGTTGCGTTACGTGGCTTTCGTGTGGGTAGCTCGCTGTTTATTCCAAAATTAACAAATTAGCTCAACACATTGAAGAGGTTGGCGACCACTGATCTAGGCTGATCGATGAGATGATGTTGTCGAAGAGATCGAAGTGATTTCCAGCTTTCTGTGCTTCTGCTACTTCCCAACTAAGTGTTTATTCCGGAGCAGTGTCTTTCCCAGCTTTCCCAGCTTTATCGTACCTTGTACGTTTCTTTGGTCTGTTCGATATTTGTTTTTACTTTGATCAGTATTTATATTTAAGTGTTTGTGGTATTTATCTCGTTAAATATAAACGAAAACAATCAGAGAATAAGAATAAATATTTTAAAATATTAATAGTGAAAAAGAAACAAGCCAGTCTTCGGTTAATATTAAAAGCTATTAAATATGAATATTAAAACATTTAGGGTAATGTTTTTTGCAAGTGTGTTTACTTTTTTCAATTACAACTATTGTTTACTTATTGTTGCCCAAAAATACTTAGAAAATAAAAAGAATTAGTAAGTTTTTTACTACATAATCTATTCAACATAGATACATCCTTTTTTTTAACTTGTTTGTTCCCTTTTTGGAATGTGTTCACACATATATTAAGAAGTTGGTAAAGTACAAAGATATTTTTTCTTCCTCTAACAATTCTATAAAGACGTTAAATAATCCACTTTTATAGAGCGGGAATCACCTAACCCACCAAACCATTATAATAAGAAATGCACACTTGTATGTGGGGTTCTTTCTTTCATTCGTCACTGCCTCAATTATAAATAATAACCCAAACGACATTTCCTAACCCTCATTTCTTCGCTGTCACTACCAGAACCATCACCAATATCACAAATCTTCATACAAAGTTAAGTGCTACTAATTGTCTAAGTCCATAAATACTAAACTTGCCCTATCCGCTTTATACATGGCTGCACACATATAGGTACGTCTTGGCGGGTACTGGAGGAACGAAAAAATTATATAGACGTTGCTTTCAGTGGCGTGCCTTTAATATATGTTTTAGGATATTAGCAAATACGTTAGTATCATTTAAACTAAGGAAATACACAACACTGCAGAAAATACAGTCACATGGAAATATGGGAGAAAATACAATAGGGTTATACGTGAAGAGACGCCAAATATCCGAAAATCAATTTGGATTTATGCAAGGCAACTGGTGAAAAAATGAAGGAATGGATCAGATCGGGACACATGAAGTGAAATAGATACTTCACATATTTATAGATTACAAGGTAGCCTACGACTCTGTTAATAGACGAGAAATGATCAGACCAATGAAAGAGCTAGTAGTACCAAATCAGTTGGAAAATTTGACAAAACTAACTCTTGAAAAAGTTGAATCTTGTAAAATAACAGGCTGAGCCAGGGAGACTCCCTCTCCTGTACACTGTTCAATCTGGTTATGTAAAAAGTAATACGTACGTAAAAAATCACAACCATCGGTTCAATATATAATAAATAAGTGCAAATCTGTGCCTATACGGGAGGCATATCAGAAGTGTAAGAGCCTAAGAGAGAATAATAAGGACACCGTTGAATTCTGGCAGCCAACATGGAAGAAAATCTTTTTTAGACATCTAATGGCATGGAACAAAACACCCTGGCCTCTTCTGGTCGAGTATGGCATGGGGAAGAAGACCCCAGGATAGACATAAGACTAGGTATTTATTATGTATATGCTTAAATGAATGAATTGAGTGACAAAAAAATACTATTTATTACTAATAAGTTTTTAATATATGCATAGAAATAAATTCAAAGAGAATGACGACGTTAGTATCATTTCTACTGGCAAAGAATCTCTCTACAGTATGGTTTTAGATTTACTTAGAGAAAAAGAGAGTGCTTACGATACAGACTTTGATAATACTACACTATTTGAAATTTTTATGCAAATAATTTATCCCTTTACAATTTGCCGCCAAAATTGAAAAATCAATGTATAAAGTATCATGCAAAATTTAAAGATTGACAAGAAGAAAATAAAACTGACAGATTTTACAAAAAATTTTTAATTACATTTTTTGTTGATTTATTTTATTAAAAATGGATTTACCTTCGGCAAAAAATATCTATTCCTTAAAGACACGATAAATATGAAACACGATATCGATATTTCAAGGTATAGGGAATGTAAATCTTTATAAAACGCTTTTCTGATAACGAAGTAGCTAAGAAATCGAAAGTTTTTGTAGTAGAAAATGTTAAGAAATTCTTAGAAAATACTCCGGATTAGATATATTTAGCCAGAAAAGCAATGAAGATTGTAATAATTGTATTAACAAAGTATTTAGCTTTGAATCCTTCTGGCATTTTTTTAATTAATTATAAAAAAATAATTGTACAGGACAAGTAAATTACCACAGTTTTCTGAATCTAAAAAATGCACAAAAAACGTTGAACAGTATTGTTGCTGTAATTCAATGACTTAAATAATGACTTAAACAGAGATAAAGATATTAGAACAATAAAAAGACATGGCTGAAAGCGTTATCAAGTAACACAATGATACTAATTTATCACTAAATTTCGCCTTAACTTCTACCTGTTACATCATTGTTAAGTATTCCTCTACAAATAAGTCTTCTTTCATCATCATTACAGTCCGTTATTCAGTTAGAATAATAATAGCGGCCACTAATGCCCGCATTCAGAATCTTTCTCACATCAATTTTTTTATTTTCTTACCTCGTTTCAGAATATCACAAAGCCAAATTTATCTACTGTCTACATTGGCTTTCTCCAAATGCTTGGGCTCCAAATAAATAGCTTCAATTGGCTCAGGTAGTTCTTGTTCTACTTTTACTTTTATTGTGTTGTTCTGGTAGATATTTTCGATCGTTTTGATAATTCCTAGAGGTATCTCTCTTGAGTATAAGTTTGTAACATCCTTTAACTTTACCCTGTCAAATAATCTCGTTCCTGTTTAGAAAAAATATTGGGCCCTGTGTGTCATACAAGAAAATAAAATTTATATAGTTTAGCAAATAACTAGTTTAAACA
The DNA here is from genome assembly GCA_918026665.1 of Diabrotica balteata. Lineage (NCBI taxonomy): Eukaryota > Metazoa > Arthropoda > Insecta > Coleoptera > Chrysomelidae > Diabrotica > Diabrotica balteata. The sequence continues at coordinate 16,555,071 of OU898281.1, read as the reverse complement.
CGTTCATATTTTACCCCTGAAAAATGAAACCGATAAATACCTAAGACACTTTATTAAGAAGATGCGTAAGTACAGAATTTTGCTGGGTTCTATATACGTAAATAAGTAACCAATATAATATCGATGTCAATACCAATACTATTTTCTTCATAGCTTGTAGAATTGTGTAGACAATCTTGTAGAATTTATGTTTTTAGTTTCATTGGTTTATTATAGCACAACACTTTCCTTCCTCCTTTTGATTTCAATTATCGTGATCTAACTGTACTACTTGCTTCTCCGTTTATTTGTCGTCATATTTGTCCTCTTATTTGTAATAGGAATTTCATTTCCATCACGCTCTAGCTATTCTATCATGATCCTAGTAAGTAATAAAACTTTCTCTTTAGAAAAAAGCATCTCCCTGATAGTTTTCGCTTTAGTTTCATTATAGTGTTTCCTTCTAATACAAAATCTCGGGCATATCCTTATTAAAAACATATTTTTGTATTGCGATCTTCTTCACTGAATGTTGTCTATCACCATAGAAAGCCGTGCAAATTTCTCTTTGTTGTTTGAATTTTATGGAGAAATTCTTCGATTGTTATGTAGGTTGTTCATAAAAAAATTATTTTTCCCGTTTATATTACTGCTCTATAAGCCATAGCTTCTAAGTTCAATAACTTCTAGCCTGTTTATTAGTACTCTGCTCTGCTGATTTTTTGTTTGTTTTCCAGCTTTGTTTTAAAGAGACATGTCCAAGTCAGTTCTCATCTTAGACATTTTAATTTTCTAGACACTTTCAACTGATTTCCAATAATAGTAATTGGTATGGGCATATTTTGATTTTTAGATATAATAGTAACTTTTTTTGAGCTAATGTACAAAAGATTTTACTGGATGAATCGTGTCATTCGCATGTTCATTAGAAGGGGAGTGAGGATGTATCCCTGTCTCACCCTCCTGATATCAATTTCGATTGATATGATATCATTTACTTTTATTCTGACTTTTTGGTACCACGAAATATGTTCTACTAGACGTATGACTCTCATCAATATCCGTTTTGTTAGAGCAATTCATTATGTACTTGTAATTTACTTTATCAAAGGCTCTTCCCAAATCTATTAATCATATGGATGCGTATTTCTGTTGATTTCTGCATCATTTTGCCGCAAACAGTAAACATAACAAAGTTTCACCGCTAACCAATCCATTTTTTTGGTAAGGACAATAGCATTCTTGGTGAGTACGGAATAAATCCGATTATCCGCTGTACGGAGCAGAAGCTTGGACTACAACAAACGTTATACTTAAACAAGTCGACGTTTTCAAGATGTGTTGCTACGAAAGAATATTGCACAATAGTTAAATGGACAAAATACGTAATGAAAATGTGTTCATCAGAGTGAATGAAGATAAAAAATCATAAAAAGAATTAAAAGCAGAAAATTAACATATTTTGCAGATAAAATAAAGCACTCGGAAAAGTGCAACTTGTTTCATCTAGTGATGTAACAAGATGTTCAGGAAGAAGAAGACTAAACGGGTTTAAAAACCAGAGAGAATAGTATAGACACCCTAGCTTGAAAACAAGAGATGGTGGTAAGCACTTTTTCTTCTTCTTCAAGTTCCGCTCCTATCGGAGATTTGAAATCATTTTGGCAATTATAATTTTGTTGATTACGCGCCTGAATAGTTCAATTGAACTGCATCCAAACCATTTACGGAAATTGCGTAGCCACGAGATTTTACTCTTTCTACGCTTCCTCTGCGTTTGATTTTACCCTGCATTATATTCCTTAGTAGTTTGTATTTTTCACCTCTCTTGATGTGCCCCAAGTATTCCAATTTCCTGATTTTTATGGAATTTAAAAGTTCGCATTGTTTTCCTAGTTGTTCGAGAACTTGTTCGTTTGTGTAGCGATCCATCTATGGTATTTTCAAAATACATCGGTAACACCACATTTCGAATGCTTCTAGGTTTTTAATGTTGGATTTTTTAAGTTTCCAAGCTTTAACCCCATATAAAAGGGTAGAGAAAACATAACATCGAAGCATTCTTATTTCTTATAATGCGGCATCTTATTTCTTTTGTCTGATCAGTATCTTCTGTGATTCGTGCTCCAAGGTATTTGTACGAAGATATTTGTTCAGTTTTTAAGAACTTGGTTTTCTTCAAATTTATTTTTAGTCCATAATCGTTGCAATATATATTTAGTTGCTCAGCAAGGTGTTGCAGTTCTTCTCGTGTTCCTTCCAGAAGGACGGTATCGTCAGCATATCTTATGTGATTAAGTGGCTCACCGTTTATTATAAGGCCCTCACTGACCTCGGCAAGCGCTAATTCTGAGATGGCTTTACTGTATAAATTGAATTACAAGGGTGATAAAATACACCCTTGGCGGACCCCACGGAGAATCTGGATATCCTCGGTCAGTTCATTTCAACTTTCAGCTTTGCTGTTTGGTTCCAATAGAGGTTACATATGATTCTAATGTCTCTAATGTCTATGTTTTTATTTAATAAAATTTCTTTACGCCGATTATGCTGCACTCTGTCAAATACCTTCTCAAAACCAATGAAACAGGCATATACTTCCTGATTCATATCTAAGCATCTCTGCGAAAGAACACTTACTGCAAACAGTGCATCTCGTGTTCCCAGTATTTTCCTAAATCCTATTTGTGTATTACTTATGCCTTCATCTAATTTCTTTTGTGTTCTATTGTGAATTATTTTTAAAACAATTTCATGACATGACTCATTAAGGCTATGGTGCGATGTTCATTGCATTCCTTTGCATTGGTTTTTTTTTGGGAAGTAGTATGAATGTTGATTGGAGCCATTCTTTAGGTATTATATCTGTTCTATATATGGTATTGAATAGATCCAAAATAAGATCAATAGATTCAGTATTCACAATTTTGAGTAATTCGATAGGAACTTCATCAGACCCGGGAGATTTACCACCTTTAGGTTTCATTGCATATTCAAATTCTTCTCGTATAATGTCAGGCCCAGTATGATCCTTAAATTATTTTGGTGCTTATGTTCTATTTTTGTCTTCAAAAAGTTGTGCTATATATTGTGTCCATCTTGCATTTTTTGGTTTATATCTGTTATAAGTAAGCACAATCAACCACATTTCTTTTAATAGTTGCAGTTAATAAGGTGATGCTTCTTAATACGACAGCTAACGTCTATTAGGTCGATACAGCATTCCATTAAGATTTTTGTGGTTTAGCTCTGTAATGATATAGCTCCGCAGTATGTCATTAATTTTACTTTAAAATTGTATTTATGTACCATTAAAATATACTTATAATCACAGCACGATAATATTCTTTTAAATATTTCCTTTTAAAGTCACTATCCTTGAAAGGGCCTCTTTGTTCCGCTACTGAATTTGACGGTCGATGGTAAGCCAACCAAGATCAGACAACAAAGGGAACGCGTGAGAAAGCATTCGACACTTAGTCTTTTTTTATAATGTGTATATGGAATTTTTTGTTTTGTTCGGAAAATAAGGAGTGGTTGGTTTTACTGGTTGCTTCGTAATATAGGAAAATGTTAGATCGATACGAGTTTGGGTAAACAAAAGGGAAAATTATTATCTTTACGAGGACGGCATGTCGACGAGTTTAAAAATGGAAATGAATGAATTTCGCGATGGTGACAAAATTTGTACGATTATTTAAACAATGTATTCAAAATAGATCGAGATATACTATATGAGTGGCTTCATAGCAAAGACGAACATGTGTCATGCAAGAAAAATTTAAATAAATTTATTTTTTGTATACAGCTGCTATTATTCTTAATTACTATTTAACTGGGAATAAGCCACAATTAAAGATAAAAATACGTTTATTGACGTTTCAATTTCCGCTTCGAAAATCGTTCTCAAAATACAAACCGTAAATTAGACAAATTTTGTTTTTTGTTACATAGTGAAAAATTCTTCTAATAATTTAATTTTATCTGACTCATTTATATTGACAATTCAGACATACATTATGCATTTTAAAGTAGGCGACTTTAAAATGATATTGCCAATATTGTTGAGTTGCGCTCCTGGGACGACTTTACTTATAAGATAGTTCATTCGATTACATGAAATCAACTTTAACTTGAGAATATCCGTCAGAAAAAATCATAGCATATAATTCGTCTTTAAAAAGACAAACACATGACATGATGACAGTAAAATTCTCCTGTTAGTGATTCCATAGTAAATTTTGAGGAAAAACCAGGAAAAAACCTCATAATACTATCCCGACATGGTATTTGTTCGTGCATTTAGTTTACCTTCAATAAACACCAAAATTCTGATTTTATATGTTTCGTTATTTAAATAACATAAATAATGTATCCTCTATATGTTACTGACTTACTAATACTGGTATTTTCTTATTAATAACTTCCTCTTTCAATATTGGTAACCAGATCCTACTACATTTTGCCGAGGAATTTGCGACACAATTGGCCTCATTTAGCGTAATTAAATTTGTGAAAATTAATTTGAAAAAAACTAAATTTATGGTAATCACGAAATCAAAGAACATCAGAGCTAATCTTGTAATAGACAATACAACGATTGAACGTGTGCCCTGTTATAAATATCTAGGTGCTTGGATCACAGACGATACTGATCAAACAAAAGAGATTAGATGTAGAATAGAATTCGCTAGATCAGTCTTTAATAGAATGCGCAAACTCTTTTGCAATCGTGATATCAATATAAAGTTACGAATATGAATGCTGCGGTGTTATGTCTTTTCTACCCTGTTATATGGAGTTGAGGCTTGGACACTAAAACAGTTGACCATAAAAAACATCGAAGCTTTCGAAATGTGGTGCTATAGGCGCATTCTCAGAATATCATGGATGGACCGCGTCACTAACACGCAAGTACTCCAAACTTTAGACAAAAGATGCGAAATTCTAAATGAGATAAAAACTAGAAAGATGGAATACTTGGGGCACATTGTGAGAGGTGAAAAGTACGAACTTTTAAGAAACATCATGCAGGGCAAAATTAAGGGCAAAAGAAGTGTGGGAAGAAGAAAAATATCGTGGCTTCGTAATCTACGTGAATGGTTCGGGTGTAGTTCGATTGAACTTTTCAGGCGCGCTGCTAACAAAGTCGCAGTGGCCATGATGATTTCCAATCTCCGCTAGGAGTGGCACGAGAAGAAGAAGAAGAAGCATAATTAAAGTCGCTTCTTTGATTTTTCTTTTTTTCATCTCTTTTTTTTTAGGATTTTGATTATAATATTGTAAACAGAATATATTTAAATATGCTATATATATAGTAAATAATGAAATCCTTCTGGTTGTCCATTACTCACTGTCATAAAATTGTAAATAGGTTATGTTTATATTTATTTTTGTAGGCTCTTTTTAAAATAATTCTGTAAATTGACTATGTCGAAATGTAAACATATAAAGCTTCAAAAACAAAAATAACAACTTTCTGCAATAATATTCTCTTTGCGATACTAAACCAAATTAGTCTCGGGTATACTTCGTTCTTTAACTCTATTACTTTTATTAGTCCATTAGTTCCAATTTACCTCACAAGACAAAGAACTTTTGACATCTCCTTATGAGAAGTAATAAATAATAAAATATAGCGATTCCATTATTTTCCAGAGAAGTTATCAAAGAAGACAGCTTGTTTAATTCAATTTTGTTTGAAAATAGAACAAAAGCAGGAGTAAAGATAAAAAATATCAAGTATTCTTAGAAATACAGTGCTACACTTAGTGAAAAAGCTTTCAATGAAGGGAAATTGGATCAATTTGGTTATTTTTATGATAAACAATTGAGCGAAAAATGTCCAATAGCTATACAACTCACTCGGTGAAATTCGTAGCGCCTTAGAATTAAATAATGTATCTAAAAAATAGTAGAAAATGATACCAAAACTCAAACATATGCACGAAAAAAGTTGAATCAATTTTATGTTTACTGATAAAATATTTTTTTTGCGTTTAATAAATATACATTGATGACGGTTTTCGACACGAGAATAATTGTCCATGCGATAAATATGGAAACTCTTACTTAATTCAGCAAACTTTCAACGGATAGCTTTGTGATTTGTTTATTGTAATCGCAAAAGCCAAAAGCATGGGAATTTGTTGGTTACTTATTTAACATTTTCAAATGTTATGGGCATTATTAAAAAAATTTAGAAGATGGTTTATGTAAACTTGAAAGCAGTTTTTCTTTTAACTATTTCATAAACATCTCTGTTTTCATGTTATCGTGATAATCAGTAGATTTTGATTAAAAAAAAAAGACAAGATCGCCTTCATCAATAAATCCATATTTTCCACTCGCATGCAATATAATAGATCCCTTTCAAATCCATTTTATTCCACCTGTAGCTAAACTACACGTTCCCGGCTAAATAAATGAATGAAGCATGTTCTTTTTTAAAATTATTATAGTTTCTAAAAATCTCGGTTCTTTTGTCAATGACAATAGTTCTTTCCCATAAGGCTCTTATTGTCTTATATTTTTAACCTAAACCTAATCTGTCTGAAAACTCTTCACAAACTTACCCTAAAATTTTTTATTGTACAGTCCTCTATTTCTATAACGATATGCAAGGGACCCTCCTTATAAGGAGAGATCGTTATACAGAGACAAAAATTTTTAGTGTAGTAAAAATACTGTACTAAATAACTTATTCTAATTAAAAAAAAATGAATAAAACGATTTTAAATAGATTAACACTGTATATAATGTACCCAACATAGATTTACTAAAGAATAATATAAGCAATACAGTATAAAAAAAAATGTATACTGTACTGTAAGATAAGAAAAAAGAGTACATTTTATATTTAGTACAAATTTACAAAAAAGTCTGTCACTTTGGTCAGTTACCTTTCCACAGAACTGACCTGACCTTGTCCAAGATGCATAGAATCTTCCACAGCACTCACATCGCCTTCCTGGCAAAAGTATCCACCTTTCTCGTGGATCTTTTTGCCGCATTCATTGCCTGCCTCTGGCTCTGCTTCCACGTTTGGGTCCCTGTTTACTTCTTCTACATGAACTGTTTGTAGGGTGTCCTCATCAGACAGCTACATTTTCATTAACTTCTTCGAAATATGTTAGCTTTTCTGGTCCTTAGGTAATAGGAAGTTCAAACTGTCTGGCCCAAACAGATGACGGCATCCTGCCTTCATTCTGAGTCAATTCTTGATCTACCAGTCATCCTGCGTGTTTGAAGAATTGTTTTATCGTATGGCTCGTTATCTCGTCCCAGAATTTATTAATCATTAACATGGCATCAAGAACATTTAGTTTGAGATTGTTATTGTATTTAACCAATTCTAAAGTATTCTCCTGTAACGGCTTTTTAACTCTTGATGACACTTTGGTCCATGGGCGGAAGGAAACTCGTGTTTGCTAGCAGGAGACAAAGTTCAATGTTTTAAAGTCGCACGGTACAGGTTGAACAGGACAATTGTCTACAAGCAGATTTTTTTTCCTTTAAGCTTGAAATGTTTGCTACACGTTTGTTTGCTTTGTAATTCGCGTGTAGATTTTTGATGTTTTTAAAGCAACGAGGGTTTTTCGACTTCCCTATCACTAACAATTTTCTCTTTACTGAACCTGTCATGTTAGCGGCCACTAAAATCATAATGCGTTCCTTAGAGAGATTTTTACCAACGCACTCTTCCGATTTAAATTTTAAAGTTCTGTTTGGTGTCATTTTAAAAAACAATTAAGTTTTATCAGCATTGAAAATGTCGTCTGACGCTTTTTGTGCCTTCAGTCCAGGCCACACGCTTTCTAGTCAATCATCGGTAACATTTTTATTAACATCGCGAGTCTCTTCGCTAATCTACCCGTAGTTGAGCTTGTGCCACAACTTTCACTTACTCAGCTAACCCTTAGAATCTTGGAATTCTTAATTCCAAGCTAAGCTGCAAAAACTCAGCTTTTATCCTGAAGAATAGCGCTATCTAAATATTGGTGCTGAGGTTTCCGCAACTTCTTTCCGTTCTTCTTCTTAGCCTTCTGTCGTCCATGTTTGGACATAGACCTCTCCCAACTCTTTCCATCGGTCTCTATCCTGAGCAACATATTTCCAATTTGTCTTCTTTCCGCTACCGTCCACCATTTCCGCTCTAAGCTATTTTTTTCGGTCGTTCCATATCGTAGCCACAGTTGATGAATACAGCAACGTACGGCGAACGATATCCGATTGCTTTTGACCTTTCTCTATTGCCCGAGTTATCGATAACTTTTCTTCTACCGAGAACACCTTATGCTTTTTTGAAAACATGTTGTCTGTGTACACACTGAGACACAACTGAAACTGGAAGTGAGTAAAGCAGCAGAGATTTTCTGTTATAGAAATCTTCTGATGCGGACGGATCGGGTTTGCCTGTCCACACATTTGCTCGCGGGAGAGAGGCATAGGTTGTATGTGCGTGGATGGAAGAATAAGGAGTGAGAAAAGGGCCACTACTATCGAGAAGTGGCAGCGAGAGTGGGAAGGGGTGGTGGATGTGGCACAGTGAACGAAGTCGGTGATCCCGGATATCCGGCGGTGGGTGGAATGTGGACATCGATGAGGGGGATACTTCCTTATGCAGGTGCTCACAGGTCATGGATCCCAACCTACTTGAGGAGGTTCGGGAAAGCGGCTGACGATCGGTGTGTATATTGCCGAGAGGTGAACACTATGACGCACACTCTGTTCCATTGTCATAGATGGGTAGCGGAAAGAGCGAGAACGAATGCTACATTTGGTAGAATGATCCTGAATGTGAATGAAATGGTAGGTGAAATGATGACGAGCGTTACAAGATGGACAACTTGTGATGGTTTTGTTCGCGCGGGTCTCGCCGCTAAGGAGAGAGGAGAGGGTGTTGGTTGTCTAGTCGATGTTAGTTGGCAAGGATTGAGAGGAAGGATTTGACGAAGGGAGCGACTGGAGAAGTGCAGTGAGTGAAAGAGAGAGAGTTGACGGCGCAGATCACCAGACATAGATCTTCAGTTCCAGGTGGCCTGCGAAGTTCCTGCAGTGCTTAGTCCACGCGACACGGCCTGTGGTTAGGATTGAGGGACGATGATGCTTGCCCCAATTCTTGCTCAAACTAGCCTTAGCTGTCACCCTGGGGTGGAGAACAGCCGAAGCCTGGGGTGATTTCAAGCAGGATGAAAAAAAAAGAATATAGTTGGTTATAGATAGTGTAGATTTCCTGGACTAGTGGGTTTTTCGAGAAAATGCATCTTATGAAATGAATCTAGGAAAGAGAATCAGTACAAATGGCGATTTTTATGCTTTCCTTTGAAGTAGAATGGATGGTCTTTAATGGTTGGAGTATTCCATATAATTCTGCGGTGTAGATACTACAACTATGAGGCAATAGTACAGAGCTTATTGCCATGGTCAGTGTGGACACAGCGGACTATACTTTACTTAAAGACGGTAAAGGGTTCTGTTGAGTTAACCTCAACATATAGATAACGCTTTTGTCTGATTCTTTTACTCAACCTTTAAATCTTTTAACCTTTCCAATGTTTCACGCAAATGATAGAGTCAGATAGTTTAGAAGAAGATAAAAAACTAAAACCAAATGTATGCTGGAGCGTGGAATCCCAAGTTTGAAGTTAAAGATTGCATAACTGAGGAATCCATTACTACGTTATCCAGGAAAAGAGCACCACCCTCGTATTAACGATAACTCTGGGCATTCACATAGGACATGCTCTACAGTTTCGTCTTCTCGTTCACACTTCCTACATAGAGGATAGGATAGGATAGGACATAGAGGACATGCTCTATTAGCCCCAGTGTGTGGAGGTGTTTGCTTAGTTGACAATGACCAGTTAAAAAACCAACTGCTAAACGTAGATTTTTCCTGGTCATTCCCGAGTACTTCTTTGATGTTGACTCTTCAAGGTTACTTAGTGTTACCCTGGCAAGTCTACATTCTTTCCCTTCTTCCCATCTTTTTACGGTTTGCGTATGGGAGTGACATTTGACAATTTCCGCGATTGTTGTAGTTGACCAACCAAAAAGATCCCCAGGTCCTAAGAGTCCTATTCCACGACCTGTTGATAAGCAAAAATATGATGATTTGCAAGATCTCAAAAGATTTGTAGACCGGGAAAGTCATGCATTCTATGGCAGTTTGATACACAAATAAGTTCAAACTAAACTACAAAATGTTTCAGTAAATTATTGTTTCGTTTAGAATATTCTAATTTTTGTTTCCCTTTTTTTTAATTCACAATAAACACAGTTAAATATTCATTTGTTTTATTTTTAAATCAATAATAAAAGAAAAAAATTATTTGAACATGTTAGGCAAAATCTGCTATTTACTAAAATCTCCCTAGTAAAATCTGCTATGTAATTTTTTTTTTCACAAAAACGAAAATAACTCTCAGTGCCTATTTCAGAGTTAGTAAAATACGTTTTTACATTAACCATATGATTATTTTATATATATCTTCCATAAACAACTATCTTACACAACGTACCATTTTCAAACAAAACAGTTTTATGTCTCCCCTGTAAAATTTAGTTTTCTACACGTAGCAGATTTTGCTCGCGCAACGACGAAATGTTAACTATGAAATATTATATTTATATGGGATTAAGCCACAATTGATTGTAATAAAAATTACATTTTTAACTAATGTTTGAAAATTCGATTTCCACACCGAAAATCGTTTTCAAAACAGAGTATTTAAAAAATAGTTAGGTGCTGTTATAACCGTTGTTGAAAGTTGTTTTCGAAAAAACAAAGTTGTAACACTCTTGGACATTAGATTAGTATAACGATACTACTATGAGATGTTTAATAAGATGGTATTAATTAATATTTTTGTGGTTAAGAGACTACATTCCATCAAGCAGACCTTCAGTCTTGTTGTCTTAATTCCCGTAGCACTCAAACATAATCGTCTTTATATGAATATCGTGTCAATCTAAAACACTTTTTATAAGCGTATACCATCCTTACCTCGTACAACAAAGTGACATTCCTTCCTTACAAACAAGACCTAGTCGATCTTGAAGAATAGTGGGCGTGACAGGATGTAAGATGGTAACATTCTCTTTTTTTATTTATGAAACCGACCACTAATTTCTTACATTTGAATGACTGGGCTAAGTGGAAAACTGTTGAATTCTGAATATAATGGGCTGTAATTTCAGACGGAAAGGTGACCAAAAATTATGAATAGTCTGGTCACTTTGGATCCAAATAAGATCATGTTTTAAAAAACATGGTTAGAAACGTAGATCAAATCGTTAGAATGGAAATAACACAAGAAGTTGGGGTTAGAATTTCTTATAAAAAAAAATTACCCTTTATTCACTCCGTGCGTGACTGACGCGACACCTACCGCCTTCATCTGACAGTTTTGGACCTCCTAATTTGAGGTTAAACATATGTTAAATACATTCGAAATTGACAATTATTAATAATTAGTTTTTCAACCATATTTTTTCAGTTTATGTACAGCGCAATACGCATAAACAGGCACTCTAACCTAACCAAATATATTTTCCTTAAGGCACCGCGTCACAGTGTTGCCGTATTTATTTTAGTAAAATATGTAGATGAATGTTATAAAAATAAATATAAAGTTACTTTTACGAAATAATAATTTGTATTATGAGAGGCTACAAGTTTTAAATAAGTATAGAACAAATATTTTTCTGTTACTTTAAATGCAGTTAAATATTGTAAATTAGCATTTTCCAAATCTTATCTATTAGGACCTTATTATTAGGTGCGAATGGTCAACCCGCTACAATGACACTTGTGAATTATAAATTTCAATGCATTGCTATTATATACGGTAATTTAATTAATACTATTAATTTTTTATATAATTTTAGTCAATTTTATTGTATATGCATTTGATTATTATCTTTAATTTAACTAAAACTTATGAATTTTTATATAATTTCAATGCATTTCTATTATATACGGTAATATAATTAATACTATTAATTTTTTATATCACTTTAATCAATTTTATTGTATATACATTTAATTATTATCATTAATTTAATTAAAATCTACGATTTTTTATATAACTTCAATGCATTTGTATATTATGTGAGAGTATGAAAAAACAGGAGACTTGGCAACTCTGACACCATTTAAGCGTATGTTAAATATCATATAAAAGCTTGGTTAGGTTAGAGTGCCCGTTTATGCGTATTGCCCTATGTACAAAATAAATGTAGCATTAAAAACTGTTTTCCTAAAAATTCATCATAATTTATGCATCATAAAAGAAAGGGATAAATCTAGTGCTGGCAAATCAAGTTTTTCATGTGGAAGAGCATGTAATTAAAAACAATAATAGTAAAAGTTATGATATAAAAGCTGAAGTCTTCAGGCAGGCTGCAGTTAGCTTGAAGTCTTATGAAATATCATTTAGGGTAAATTATTTAAATTTTTCCTATATCAATTGCGTAAAAAAATTATGTGATATGAACATCAAAAAATGATATAAACGATAAAGAAGAGACAATAACATTTACCATGGAAAAGGAATATAATAACACGCTACCTTTCCTGGATGTTTTAATCTCTAAGAACGATACTGGATATGAGACTCAGGTATATAGAAAAGCAACACACACGAATAGATATTTAAATTTCAAATCAAATCACAATATTAATGTAAAAATGGGAATAATTAAATCCTTATACGATAGAGCCAAAATTACTTGTTCTAACGAAAATTCGTTCTTGGAGGAGAAACATTTGTTAACATCTGTTTTACTAAAAAAAGGTTATCCTTTATCGTTTATAAATAAGGAATTTTCAACAATCGATCGAATAGAACAGAGCAACTTAGAACGAGATCCTACAGCATACACAAGGAATAATATGAGGAAAATAACAATACCGTACATAAAAGGATTATCAGAAAAACTTAAAGGGATAGGAAATAAATTCAACATTTCAACAACATTCAAAACAACAAACACGTTGAGATCTATTTTGTCCAAAACCAAACCTAACAATGAACAAGAAAGGACAAAGAATTGCATTTATAAAATACCTTGTGAATGCGATCAGTTTTATTTAGGTGAATTATCAAGGCCATTAAATGTTAGAATAAGTGAACATCAAGAGGTTTTTTTCCTGGTTTTTCCCTCATAATTTACTATGGAATCACTAACAGGAGAATTTTACTGTCATCATGTCATGTGTTTGTCTTTTTAAAGACGAATTACATGCTATGATTTTTTTCTGGCGGATATTCTCAAGTTAAAGGTGATTTCATGTAATCGAATGAACTATCTTATAAATAAAGTCGTCCCAAGAGCGCAACTCAACAATATTGGCAATATCATTTTAAGGTCGTCTACTTTAAAATGCATAATGTATGTCTGAATTGTCAATATAAATGAGTCAGATAAAATTAAATTATTAGAAGAATTTTCACTATGTAACAAAAAACAAAATTTGTTTAATTTACTGTTTGTATTTTGAGAACGATTTCCGAAGTGGAAATTGAAACGTCAATAAACGTATTTTTATCTTTAATTGTGGCTTATTCCCAGTTAAATAGTAATTAATTTACAATGCCACAAAAAAATAGCTTCAGAACAATACTATAAAAACTACACTCACTATTTTTGCTATTATTAGCACAATTAAATACGCAACATTTATTTTGCACCCATTTTTGATAAAATTTATTCCTAAAAAGAGAAGTCAGATTTTGTCATATTTCGCCGGCAAAATATTCTGGCTAAATGAAATGACTAATGAAATCTCTGACTAATAGAAATTACAATTTTCATTAGCCGAATCCAGTTGTGCTGGATGCGCTTGATGTCATCTAACCACCTTGTTAAATTGTCCTCGATTACAATAAGTATCGTTCTAAAATATTTTCTTGGTACATCTTGCATCTCTGTCTATTGCAACATGTCCTTCCCAGAAATTACAATAAGGTAACACAAATGGCGGATGAATCAGGATTCAATAAGAAGACAAGATCAATTATTGCTACTGTTATATATTTATATAGTTCTAATTTATTTGTCTTTATTCTAATTTATTGTCTATATTCTAATTTATTAAAACTCACGATAACTAATTACGAATTTATTAAAGTCTTTATTAATTCTAATTTATATTACAAATAATTTATTAACGTTTCGTTACATTTTAAATATCGCGGTTCGCGAGCTTCTTATAACTGACTGCCAAATAAAAATCTTTCATTTATATACACAACTGTTGTCATCCAGAGAATTCGGCGGACTTCTTGAATAGTCTCGTATTTTGGTGAAGGCGCTCGACTCGTTTTCAACCTCGAGACGTGGATGACTCACCAAAATTAGTGTCCAGAGATTTCTGGTAAACAACTGGTAGCTAAGCTCAGGTATATTTTGACCTACAAATTACGAGAATCAATAAAAAGAATTAGTCATAAAATATTTACAGTTCTATATGCCATAACATTTAAAATCGTAACATTGCCCCCCTCTTAAAAGATGGTTCCTCCTGGAACCTTGTCGGGACTGGAACTGGAACGACATGCTGATATCGGCAACTGGACCCTCTTTTACAACTTCCAGTTGTATAGAAATGACAAGGGACGGTTTTCTCTCCGCAGCAGTAACTATGCGGATTGCAACAGACTAACACCTGGACTTCGGTGTCTTTAAAGATTTCCTCCACCATGTTTCGTATAACCCTCCAATCTAATTGGCGGCACTCCAACTTTGGCATGGCTAACTTTTGCACGTCGGACTCTAGTACGTGCTCTCTCAACTGAAGTAAGGCTTCCCATACATCTCGGTAGGTAGGTTGGTCACGGGCAGTGTCTTTTGTTACCAGGTAGAAAAGGTAACGTGATGCATCTTGAAGTTTCAAGGTTTTACCAGGAGCTGGCACTTGGCATTGAAGTTCTGCAACTCGACCAAACTTCCTTCGAAAGACGGATGCCAACCCTGGTGCATCTTTGATACTGGCCGGGATGGTAAGGGCCAGTGAGTAGTCATCGGGAAGCGCGAGTAGATCTTGCCTTTCTTCAGTGGTAACACCATGTCTTGCTTTACCGGTACCTCCATAGGCACCCATGAATTCCTCAAACGTGAGGTCAGACACATCTTGGACTTGGTTTACTTCCACTTCTTCATCTACGTCGTGGTCACCCTCGAAAGACGCCAGCCGGTTATGGTGTACTATCATCGGCTTTCCTCTCGGAATCTTGCTTATTCGGTAAATAACATCATTGATCTTCTCCATAATGAGGTATGGACCTTCCCAAAACTGCTGCAATTTGGGAGAACAACCTTTTCGCTTTTTGGGGTTATAAAGCCAGACTTTATCGTTCTTCTTAAAACACCCCTTTTCGGCTTGCGTATCGTACCGTTTCTTCATTCGGTCACTAGCGATCTGGAGATGGGAACGGACCAACTCGTGTACATCGTCCATTCTTCTTCGTAATTCGATCACATAATCTTCACCTGCTACATCTTCTCCAGGTCGACACCCAAACTCTAGATCACAAGGTAGTCGCATCTCGCGTCCGAATAGGACTTTGGCTGGTGTCTGGCCTGTTGATTCATTAACAGCAGATCTGTAGGCCATTGTGAAGAACGGGAGATATTGGTCCCAGTCTCGCTGATGATCGGACACCATCTTTGTCAAATACTTGCCAACTGTTCTATTCATTCGTTCTACCATACCATCCGATTGCGGATGATAAGCCGTAGTCCTTGTTTTCTTCATACCTAGTCTATCACATATTCCTTGGAATAAATCGCTTTCGAAGTTCCTGCCTTGGTCACTATGGATCTCCAAAGGCACTCCAAATCGGCTGATATATTCTTGGATCAACTTATCTGCAACGGTGGCCGCCTTCTGGTCTGGAAGTGCGTAAATCTCGACCCACTTAGTGAAGTAATCCATTACTACCAACATGTACTTGCCTCCATTATCACTTTCTGGAAACGGCCCAGCAATGTCCAAAGCTATTCTTTCAAACGGGCTTCCAACATTATATTGTCTCATAGGAGCTCTCCTTTTTCGATAAGGCCCGTTACTCGTAGCACAAATAGTACATTTCTTACACCAGTCTTTTACATCGTCGGAACTGTTCATCCAATAAAACCGTTCCCGAATTCGCTGAAGGGTCTTCTTCACACCAAAATGCCCTCCTGATGGACTGTCGTGTAACTGACGAAGTACTTCGGCTATTCTGCTCTTTGGAATCACCAACTGTCTTCTCTTCTCTGAACCGTCATCATTTTCCAGGACTCGTTTGAGCAAGCCATCTTCCATGATAAATGAGTCCCACTGGGCCCAATACGTCTTAACTACTGAGCCTAGGTTCGATATTTCTTGCCAAGGTGGTCGACGGTTTTCCTGTTTCCATTTTCGGATTTTCTGTATAACTGGATCTCTCTCTTGTTCTTCCCTGATCTTGGTAGGCGTCCAGTCGTCGTGGACCACCGTCGTTCTTAGCACTGCTGCTTCCTTGGATTCCGTTTTGTTGCAGTGAGAACACTCTGCTGGGCATGGCCTTCTGGAAAGAGAATCAGCGTTTCGGTGGCTAACTCCGGCCCGGTGCTCAATCTTAAAATCATATTCTTGGAGTCGTTCGATCCACCTGGCTATCTGACCCTCTGGATTCTTAAACTGCATCAACCACTTAAGGGCGGCATGGTCGGTTCGGATTAAAAACTTCCTTCCATAGAGGTATTGATAGAAGTGCTCTACTGATTTCACTACTGCCAGAAGTTCTCTTCTCGTGACGCAATAATTTCGCTCAGGTTTTGAGAGAACTTTACTAAAATATCCAAGGACTCTTTCCTGTCCTCCTTGAATCTGAGACAGCACTCCTCCAATTCCCACATTACTTGCATCTGTATCTAAGATGAACTCTCCTTCTGGCAGTGGATACCCTAAAATTGGTGCTGTGATTAAATGCTTTTTTAAGGTTTCAAAGGCATTCTGGCAGTCTACATCCCAGCGGTATTCTCTTGCTTCCTCTGTAAGTCGCGTTAATGGTTTAGCGATATCTGCAAACTTCTTAATAAACCTCCGGTAGTAAGTACACAGTCCCAGAAAACTTCTCACTTGGTGTTTGTCAGTTGGTTTTGGCCATTCCTTAATAGAATCGATTTTTCCCTTATCCACGGCCACTCCTTCTTTACTGACTATATGACCCAGATAATTGACTTTACCTTGAAATAGCTGGCACTTCTTGGGGTTTAACATCAACTGGGCAGCTTTAAGCCGATTAAAAACGTTTTCTAAATTCTTCAGATGGTCTTCAAATGTCTCCCCCAAGACAATTATGTCGTCTAGATAAACTAGGCATGTTTTCCAAGATAACCCTCTCAGCACATTTTCCATAAGCCTCTCAAATGTCGCAGGAGCGTTACAAAGTCCAAATGGCATAACGTTGAATTGCCATAATCCATATCCTGTGGTGAAGGCTGTCTTTTCTTTATCTACCGGGTCCATTTCTACCTGCCAGTATCCAGACTTCAAGTCCAAAGTAGAAAATAATTTACTTCCAGCCAATGTGTCTAATGTGTCATCGATCCGAGGAAGAGGATAACTATCTTTCTTGGTAACGTTGTTCAGCAAACGGTAATCCACACAGAACCTCGTTGTTCCGTCTTTCTTCTTAACCAGGACCACCGGAGAGACCCATGGGCTCGTAGAAGGTTCTATCACCCCGTCTTTCTTCATTTCCTGAACAATCGTTTCAGCTTCCTCTCTTTTCGCCTGTGGTAATCGTCGAGCTGTTTGACGAATTGGCTTAGCATTACCAGTATCAATTTTATGCTTAACAACGGTAGTTCTTCCCGTCTTTCCTCCTTTCGGTACGAAAATATCACGATACTGCCGAAGAAATTCCCTTAATTTCCTTTTCTCAATCTGATTCAGAGACTGTCCAGCAACCGCAACCATTTGATCAAATTTATCGTTGGAATTATCAGACGTTGTCGTCTGACGGATTATGGATGTGACAGGTACACAAGTTCCTACTTTTGTCTCTTTCTTGATGGTTACTGGGTAGTCATTGACATTAATAAGTCTTACAGGAATTTCTTTAGCCGAAGTCACTAATTCCTTTCCAATTATGATTCCACGGCCAACTTCGTCGTCATGATTCCGAGGCTCCATCATAACAGGTGTTCCTTCATCCACAATTCCCTGTAACCGCGCTACTATTATCGTTTCACTTCTCGCAGGCACGACTGTATCTTCTTTAACGGCTGCTTGCATAGTGTTGTCATCATGTGGATGGAGAAATACCTCCTCGTTACCAACTTTGATGACCTTATTCTTAAAATCCAATTGGAATCCATGCGTATTCATTACGTCCATTCCTAATATAACATCCTCTTCGATGTCAGCAACTATAACAGTATGGACGAACTTTTCTGCTCCAATTCCTAATTGTACCTGGATTTCTCCATGAATGTTGGCATTTTCCCCTGTGGCGGTCCGAAGTCGCAACCTCGTTGGTAACAGTTTCTTTCGGCTGTTTATAACTGTCGGGCGTATAATGGTTCTGGTCGCTCCAGTATCCACCAACAACGTATGCTTTTTACCATTTATTTCTCCATCTACATATACACTATCTTCACGACATTTCAAAGAAGCTATTAGTATCAGAGGGTCTTTGGTAAAGTTCTGGGTCGAAGCTGCTCCCCTAAGGCCGACGCGTTCTGGTTTTGTCTTCGGTCTTATGGTCTTCGTTTTCTTGTGTGTCATGCTTTTTATCATATTAAAGAGCTGGTCAAGTTTATCTTCATCTCCTTCCTCTTTTACAGTCCTAACTTTGCTATACCCGCCAGAGGCCTGCGTAGCTGACTCGTATTCGAGGGCGGCAGATAAGACATCCATCAGCGTCTTGTGACGAGCTAATCGTAGTGTTCTCTGCATCTCATGATCACGAAGACCATCAATAAACGTTTGAACGGCCAACTTTTCCATCATGTCTTCGGGAGCTGTTGGATAAGCATATCGCACTAATCTGGCGATATCTACTTCATATTCTTGAAGAGCCTCATCTTTCTTTTGTCTTCGATTTTTGAGCTGCGACTGATATACATGCTCCAAGTGTTCGTGGCCATATCGCATATTTAACCTCTTCTTCAGTTGTTCGAAATCATCCGTCTCCTCTACGGCTATGGTCTGGAGCACATCTAAGGCATCTCCTCGAAGAGCGATAGTCAGGTTTACAGCCTTTTCTTTTTCAGACCATCCATTCGCTCTTGCAGCTGATTCGAACTGTTTCATGTAGTTGTTCCATGATGATTTTCCGTCGAAAGTTGGGACTTTGACATGAACGGAACTTCCACTTCCTTCAAATTTTGGCCGTGTTTCCAACTTACATTTTGTCTCGTCTTCTTTTATCTCTACCGGATCTAAAGCTACCGTATTAATTGGTGGTAGCACTCTCGTGTTAGTTATCATGGTCTCTAACTGTTTGATTTTCTCTTCAACTTTATCAAATGTTTTAGAGACTTCTTCAAACTTCTCACCATTCTGAATACATACTTCGTCGAATCTTCTAGACATATTTTCAATTTTCTCGTCATTTTGTCTAGCTATTTCTTTAATAATTTGAGACGTTTCATCGAATCTTTCATCATTCTTTCGAGAAGATTCTTCAATCATTTGTGACGTTTCATCGAATCTTTTGGAAACAGTCTCGAATTTTCCATCAATTATTTTCGTTAAAACGGCTTCTTCTGCTGACTGGAACTGGAATGTCTCTGGGTCGTCTCCATTCTTGTTGAGAACAGTCTTCAGTCGTTCTTGGAGGATCTTCTTGGACCCGCTGCAGTCTTCATCGCGTTCTTCTAGTTGCTCACGCAACTGTTTCACTGAAAGTTCTACTAGCAGCATCTTTGGTCAGGCACACACGTACTTTTTAAATGTTCTTTCGTACAACGATCACTACTGAACTACGCGGATGTTCCCGACGAACAATACCTTTCAAAAGTCTTAAAGTCTTTTTCAAAAGTCACTGCTGGATTTATGTTGAAATCCCACTTCTGGCACCAAATGTTATATATTTATATAGTTCTAATTTATTTGTCTTTATTCTAATTTATTGTCTATATTCTAATTTATTAAAACTCACGATAACTAATTACGAATTTATTAAAGTCTTTATTAATTCTAATTTATATTACAAATAATTTATTAACGTTTCGTTACATTTTAAATATCGCGGTTCGCGAGCTTCTTATAACTGACTGCCAAATAAAAATCTTTCATTTATATACACAACTGTTGTCATCCAGAGAATTCGGCGGACTTCTTGAATAGTCTCGTATTTTGGTGAAGGCGCTCGACTCGTTTTCAACCTCGAGACGTGGATGACTCACCAAAATTAGTGTCCAGAGATTTCTGGTAAACAACTGGTAGCTAAGCTCAGGTATATTTTGACCTACAAATTACGAGAATCAATAAAAAGAATTAGTCATAAAATATTTACAGTTCTATATGCCATAACATTTAAAATCGTAACACTACACAGACAGATATTATAAGGCTTCAGAAAAAAAAAGAGAAGTGCTTACAAAAACATGGAAAAGATCTATAAAAAGCTCAAAACAAGTAACAGAAAAAAAAGGAAAAAATGAACAAGATCATCGTTTCGTCATTACAATTACCTATATCTACAATTGTTCTCTCAATATTTGATCCATAAACTTAAAAAGAAAAATAGTCTGCATCATTTGTGTTTAAATAAAGCCTCAGTGAACCCAAAGACTGTTGAATTTTAGCTTTTAACAGCTGATATTAAAAACCAAACCAAATATGAGCATACAAACGTTTACTTGAAAACCATCTACTTACTGATGCAAACAAATTCTGGACTTTCTTATAAGAATAGTGGAATTCCCATAGAAACGACATTAAACAACTCCAAGTTTAATAAAACTTTTGATATTGCTAGTGCCTTTGCTAAATATTTTGCATCAGTGTATGATACATCTGACTGCACACATTGTCATTCTCAAAGTACTGAGTGGGGTTCTTTGACCTTTAAATATATCACAGCATTAGATATTGTAAATAGTAGTAAAAATTTATTTTTTTATTAAACTTAAAAAGTTTCTTTGTTGTCGGGATATAAGGTTAGAACTACGCCTGAGAATGCTTCGATGTTACGTGTTCTCTACTCTTCTTTATGGTCTGGAAGCTTGGACACTAAAAAAAGTTCATCTGAATAAGTTGGCCGCCTTTGAATTTTGGTGTTACAGAAGAATCCTACGAATATCATGGATTCAAAGAATGTCAAACATGGAAGTAACTAGAAGGATAGGAAATGAGGCGGAAATAATATTAACCATTAAAAGACGAAAACTTGAGTACTTGGGACATGTGATGAGAGGGCAAAAATACGCATTATTACAACTTATTATGCAGGGCAAAATCCGGGGAAAGCGAAATGTGGGAAGACGAAGAATATCCTGGCTTAAGAACTTGAGGGAATGGTTTGAATGCAGTAGTGCAGAACTTTTTAGAGCGGCCGTCAACAGAGTCCGCATAGCCATGATGATTTTCAACCTTCGATAGAAGATGGAACTTAAAGAAGAAGAAGTAAAAATTAAAAAAAAAAAAAAAGATCAACAAGATTTAAAAAATGACATTCAAAACTACAGACCTATCAGCCTGTTAAATAGTATCGTTCAGATTTTTGAAGTATTTTTTATGATGATATATATGAGCATGTTAAGAGTAAAATCAGCAAATTCCATCATGATTTTGTAAGAGACAAATCAACAGTAACTAATCTCTGTGTTCTCTCTCAACATATTGCTTGGGCTATTGAGGCATGGGAACAGTTGGACGTTCTATATACTGTTTGCGAAAAAGCATTTGATAAGGTAAATCATTGTATTCTTTTAAATAAACTGGTACAGTTTGGTTTCTCAAAAAAAGCTTTTAATTTATTAAAATATTATTTGTCAGAAATTGTCAGTAAAAGTAAGTAGTTGCTTTTCTCACCAATATGCGTTATCCTCAGGAATCCCACAGGGGAGCAAACTAGGACAATTGCTCTTTATTTTATTTATTTACCAGACTGTATTAAATCTTTTACCCCCTTACAAATGTCAGATTTTAAAACAAAACGGAAACTAAACGGTTTTTAAAATTGCAACCATGAATATTAGAACTCTACATTCTGATGAAAGCTTTACAGAAATGGAAAAAGAATTAGAAAAGATCAGATGGGAAATCGTCGGAGTTAGTGAAGTGGGAGAGGAGGTGAAGGACAAGTGTCCCTAAAATCGGGTCACTTGTTTTACTATCACGGAGAACAATATGAGTCAGTAGGAGGCGTCGGATTCTTCATAAACAAACAGCTAGCAGGAAATCTAAAAACTGTCCAATCAGTATCCATTAAAGTTACATATGCCACGTTCAAAATAAATACTAGATATAATCTAAAAGTTATCCAACAACAGAATATTCAGACGAGGAAATCGAAGTCTTTTTTGATGATTTAAGCACAGCCATCATAAATCACCGTACACATTTCACAGTTATGTGTGGAGACTTTAACGCCAAAATAGGAACAAAACTGTATCCAGCAGAAACTGCTCTTGGAAGTTTTGAAAGTTAGTGACGGAACGACCGTGGCGACACTCTTAACTTCCTACTAGAGCAAAACCTATTCCTAATTAACAGTTACTACAACAAGAAATCTCACCGCAGATGGACGTATCACTAAAGATGCAGTCAAATTGCAGGATGATCTAAGATCAGTTATTCAATGGTTTAACGATTCAAAAATGACTCTTAATGTTAAGTGTGCAGTAATTTCATATACGCGAAAACTCAAAAGTGTTATTGAAGATTATTATATTAATGATGATCGAGTTGAGAGTGTTATGGAGGATCTTGGAGTTAAATTTCAAATCAACATGATGTTCAATATACACTTTTATGAAATAACTAACACAGCTTTTCGTGCTTTGGGTTTTATCATTAGAAATAGGAGAAATTTCAGAATAAGCACAATTATAAAACTTTATAATGCCCTGGTGAGACCACATATGGAATATGCTTCAATCATCTGGTCTCCTACTGCATTTTCAAACTCAAAAATGATTGTAAAAGTGCAAAAACAATTTTTAAGATTTCTGTACGTAATGAAAAATAAGAAATATCAATAAGAGTTATACTCATTTCAGTTACAGTCACTTGACACTAGAAGAAACAGTCAGGCCATTATGTTCATATACTTGATTGTTAACAGTATTAAGTACAAAAACTGTGGTTTAATTAAGTTTATTTTCTTTAGAGTCCCAAGAATAGGTTAAGGATAACTAACCTAGATCTATTCTATACAAATTACTATAGAAATATATCACCAATAAACAATATGTTAAAAATTTGTTATGAAGTATTTAATAGATTGACTCATGTGGATATATTTAAAGCTGTAAACTTTAGACATTACTTGCTCATTAGCACTAGGTTTAAGGGGTTTATTGTATTATTAATGTTCGTTTCTTTCATTTATTGTTTTTTTTTGTCTTAAACACTTTACATGTAATTACTATTAGTCTATTCGCTCCGTGCGTGACTGACGCGACACCTATTGCCTTCATCTGACAATTTTGGACCTCTCAATTGGAGGTTAAACATGTTAAATACATACGAAATTGACAATTATTAATAATTAGTTTTTTAATTATATTTTTTCAGTTTATGAACAAAATAAATGTAGTATTAAAAACTGGGTTTCTAAAAATTCATCACAATTTATCTTTTCAACCAAAACGGCGAAGAAAGGAAAAATCTAGCACTAGAAAATCAAGTTTTTCATATGGAAGAGCATGTAATTAAAAACAATAATGGTAAAAGTTATAATATAAGTGATCAGACAGGCTGCAGTTAGCTTGAAGCCTTATGAAATATCATTTAAGGTAAATTATTTAAATTTTTCCTATTTCAATTACATAAACATGAAATTATGTCATATTTACTTTTGCATATTAATAGCACGAATCCATCTTTTTCTTTTCTCTGATTTATATGTATTCTTTGGAAACCTAAAAAAACTACACTATTTTGCTATTATGAGCACAATTAAATATGCAAAATGTATTTGATCCCATTTTTGATAAAATTTATGCGTAAAAAGAGAGGTCCAATTTTGTCATATTTCGCCTACGCACGCTGGCATCGTTTCAAGGTACCCCTAACATGTTCACGCACGGAGCCCATAGTGTTTGTAAGGTGTCTAAATAAATAAATAAATAAAAGTGATTGATAAAAGTTAAAATAAAAAAAATACAAATGTTAGTCATTTTTTTTTAACTTTGAGGATATACAAGGCAACTATCGAACACGGTGATTAATTTAATCTTACCCAAGTACATTCGATCAATAGGTCATCTTCAGGGGCATCTGAAGATGATCTATTGATCGATCATTTTTTTTTAAATTTTATAAGGATGTCTGTTTTTATTCGGAGTTAATCTATATATAGTTCTAAAGTTCTATTTTTACCTCAATAATATTTTATAAAGCACTTTCATGAATATAAAAACGGAATCTGAGCACTATTATGATGATTAATTGCAGTAAAAATGAAAAATATTATTCTTGTAATACGAACGTATATATCAACCAGTTCATCTATTCTCGTAAAAATCGATAGTCATTACTACCTACGCCCATGATTGTCACACCCTTGAAGTCTGTAACATCCACTGTAGATAACCACGACGAAAACTCATCAAGATACATTTTATTAACCATAAAGAAACATGTTACTGTCTACCATTCTTTGAAGGTCATGCGAGAGATGAAATAAACTTTTATAATTGTAATCTGGTCTTGTTTAGGGCACGTCAGATGTGGACTTAGCCCTTTAACTAATTATTTATTTACGACGATCATTATGTGGATTACACAAAGAGAGTTTTCGAAAGTACCTATGGTGATATATTTTATTAATATTAAGTCTTCTCATCTGATGTTTGCCTAATAGCAATAATAGCAATTTGGAATTATTCTCTGTATGTAGGTTTCCCACTAATATAAGATAAACATGTTTAATGATACCTACGCTTAATATATTATTCTATTATTATTCAATAATTGTCTGAGACGAGAAGAGATAACAATTTAACAGAAATTAAGCTATAACTACGATTCACTGTAAATAAAATAAAAATAACTACAATAAATATCTCACATTTTTTGTTAAACTGAAGAGGAAATACTACGTGAACAGATGTGAACACAAAATGGTTCTATATCCGTTCTTTATTGCTTTTAAACAATAGTAAATAGGAAGAAAATGTTTGTACTACTGGGAAAATTTTCCCTGCCAGCAACAAAAATATTTTTCTTATTAAGTCGTCTAGCTGATCGGATTTTGATCTCAACAGAGCTGGATGGTTTTAACTGTGTAGTGTTGAAGAAGAGATTGTTTGTGACAGACAATGTTTAAATGGTCTTATTACCAGTGTCCGTTTTGAAATCCCTATGAAGGTTACTGTTTACTCAATACTAAGAAGCGTTGAAAATGCTTCAAAGGAAGGATCCAAAGAGGAGGCCATGACTCTACTCCCCCCCCCCTCCACCCCCGAGAATTTAAAAATATATAAATTTAAATAATTAATGGATTCGACTGTTACTTGATGGAAATTAATTTTACATAACAGTAAAACAAAACTTCCACAAAATATATTATAATATTTTATCACTACAGTTGTTTCGACAGAGTGCTTTTCTCAAGTGATCTATTTTTGGATGTGTTTACAATTTAAAGTCTTTAACGAAATAGGTTAAGGAGGGGAGAACTGTTTGTCTCAAGTTGGTCATTCAAAATTATATCTGTGTTTTTTTAATTCGGTAATTTCCATACATTCTAATAAAGTTAGCTTAACACCTCTATTTTGGATGTAAAGAATATGAAATTCGTCATTAAAAGAATGATTATGATCTAGGTGAAGTGCGTATGTACAATCTGTTTTCCTATTATATTATTGAAAGCCCTTATATGTTCTGCTATACGTTTGTTAAAGGTTCAGTATGACCGATGTAAGTTTTTGGACAGTCGTCACATTAAAGTTTGTATACACCACTGTGTAAGTGCTTTTTATTTTGGCTTTTGTTGTTGTTAATATATTTGCCTGTACATGTAATCGAGCAAAAGGTACTGGGTTTTTTCTCTGGTGGTGGAAAGTTTTCTTTCTTGTGTAGTTTTTGATTAAAAATTGTAATAATTATTTGTTCGATGTACCCATTGTTTACTGCTATTTGCTTCATCATCAATCAGCCAATCGCGTCCACTGCTGGACATAGGCCTCCCTCAATTCTTTCCAGTGTTCTCTACACTGGGCCGCTTGTAGCCAGTTTCCCGCTACACGTTTAATGTCATCGGTCCATCTAGTCGGTGGTCGTCCTCGGCTTCTTTTATAATTTCTGGGCCTCCATTCCATAATACGTCTTGTCCACCGTCCATCTTGTGTTCTGGCTAAGTGCCCTGCCCAGTTCCACTTAAGCGTCGTGGTTCTTTCGATGACGTCTTGAACTCCTGATCTTCGTCTGATTTGTTGGTTTGTTATGTGGTCTCGAAGGCTCACGTTCAGCATTGCACGTTCCATGGCTCGTTGTGTAACTCTAAGTTTATTCGCAGATTTTTGCGTGAGTGTTAAAGTCTCTGCTCCATAAGTTTGTACAGGTAAAACACATTGGTTATAAACCTTTCGCTTGAGACACATGGGAATTGAACTTTTTAGAATATGGCTTAATTTGCCAAATGCTGCCCATGTTAGACCTATTCGCCTCTGTATTTCATGTGTTTGATTGTCTCTGCTTATTTTGATTTCGTGTCCCAGATATTTGTAAGTGTCTGTTTGTTGTATGGTATTATTGTCAATAGTTATATTTCCACTCATTACGAGAATTGTTATAATTTTAGTTTTCTCAAAGTTTATCTTTAATCCTGCTCTTTCAGACAGACTTTTAAGCGAATGCATCATAGTAACTGTATCATGTAAGTTATCTGCGATTAATACAACATCATCTGCAAACCTTAGGTGATTTAATCTTTCTCCATCTATATTGATGCCCATATCTTGCCATTGAGTACCCTTAAATATTGACTCTAGAGCTGCCGTGAACAATTTTGGTGAAATATTGTCTCCTTGTCTAACTCCTCGTCCTAAGCTGAATTTTTCTGTGTCTTCGTGCAATCGTATACTTGATGTAGCGTTCTGATAGATGTTTTTGATTAGTGTCGTGTACCTGTAATTTATTCGGCTTTGATTTAGGACTTCCAGTATTGTTTCAAACTCTACAGAATCAAAAGCCTTTTCGTAATCGACAAATGCAAGAACCAGTGGTATGTTGTACTCGATGCACTTTTCTATTAAGATCTTTATGGTATGCAAATGGTCATTTGTGCCATATCCTGCCCTGAAGCCTGCCTGTTCTTTGGGCTGATAGAAATCAAGTTTAGGTGTTAGCCTCTTTGTGAAAATTAAACTGAAAATAAACTCTTTATGAAAATCTTAACAAAGAGGCTATTTGCTTAGTGATATTTAATTCTGTCTCAAAGTTGTATATTGACATCGTAAGTTCTATTATTATATGTATCACAACCTGGCAAACTGGCAGCCTATCATAGTACGATAGGCTGTCTAGGAATAGAATAATAAAAATTCAGGTGTGCGGTTCGAATTATTTTTCATGACCATAAAACTAATTGCGACCTAGATAACTGACACCTAACATTAGCACTAAAAATATTATGTAAATAATATATACATACAAAAAAGTGTCTAATTTGAACAGCTGTGAAAAAGGGTCGATTCAAATTGTTTCTAATATCGAGCCACAATTATCTTTCTTATATATCAAATGATCTAAAATTTATGAGATGTTAAAAACTTAAAAGACATTTAACAAAACTTCGACGTTTTGTCATAAAATAAATATAGTAGAGTACTGGATTATTAAAAAAATATGTCCAGAACCGTATTTAACAAAGAAATATATTCGGGCTGTGCTATAATATATTACACTCTGTAACAGTTAGATCTAAATTATTCTTAGTACCAAATTTCTGCTGATGAATGTCACATGTCTATACAGGTTTATTGTTTCTCGATACAAGAATATTCTCTTGTAGATGAATTGTCCGCCCAGACGTCAATAGTTTTGGTTTCTTATCGTTAGGACTTTCTATATTGATAGCCATATATTTATACAGACTTAGAGTTGACTAATAAATACTATATTACATATTGCCTTTATTAATCAGACAAACAGTATAATTTACAAATTTAGAATTAAATCCAAGCTGTCTTGACATTTTTCTTGATCCACTACTTTTTTTAATATAAAAATAATATATCTAATATTCATATTTGTTTCAGGTACGATTTGAAGCTCTTTGGGAAGTATCCAAAACATTTGCAAATTCAAAAGCAGATTGTAATGTACGTACTATTTTATATCTTAATTTACTTGTTATCTTAGAAGATTTATTGCAAGTAAAATGTCTTAATTATAAAGAAATACTCTACATTTTTACTAAAATAAATATACACTCAGAAACGAAATCATATTTTTTTAATTATAATAATCTTTTAAGACGAAAAAATCTTCCTATATTCTATGCATTCATTCCTTCCTAAAAAAGCCAACGCTAGAAAATGTAAAGAACATAGATTAATTAGTTTAATGAGCCATGTACTTAAAGCACTCCTTACTATCATTCATTCGCGCATATACACCAAATTAGAAGAACACCTGAGTGAAGCTCAATTTGGATTTAGAGCAGGACTCGGAACGAGAGAAGCACTTTTTAGTTTGCAAGTTCTAATACAGAGGAGCCAGGGATGTTCACTGCGATATGTATGCATGTTTCATTGATTTCGAAAAGGCATTTGATAAAGTCCCACATCCTAAAAACATCAGGACTCGATGTTAAGGATATATAACTGATTTCAAACTTATATCTCCAACAAAAAGCAAGAGTACGATTAGAAAATGAACTGCCAAGATCTTCACAGTCGAAAAAGGAGTTACAGTCGGTTCGCTATATTTAGGCGGGTTTCGGATTAAAAATTCTATTATAAGTACCCAGTTTTAATTACCTGCTCTTTGGGGAAATATCAACTGGTCAAATGAAATGAAAAATAATCCATAACTTTTTTTAATTAAATAATAATGGAAACTCTTTTATATAACTGACAGTATAATAAGGAGAATTACTTCATTAATGGAGTCTAATGTGGCTAATATAAATCTAATAATAATTTTATATTACACTTCACACAGAAAATATGGTCTATGTATATTTGTTGCATGGAGAGAATTTCTAATGAAAAATAAAAAAATTTAACTTGCCAACAAAAATGAAAATCAGTCATTATCATCAAAAATATCATTATCGTCATCATCATCACTGTTATCACCGTTAATTGTTATTATGATTGGACTTATTTCGTTTATTTTATTTTCACGAGTCTACCAATCTTCTATTAGTTTCTCGCACTTGAATATACAGTTGCACCACACTTCTGGAGTTACTATTGAAAGTGCCTTTCGCCAAGTTTCCCGAACTGCGTCGTCGCTATAACCGTTAGGCCCAATATGGTTGTCATAATATTGTTTTGCTATTCCCCATATATATTCGATGGGATTAAACTGGCAATGATACGGTGGCAGACGTAAAACTTGATGACCGTAACTTTCAATAATCTGATCCACAACAAAGGTTTTTGGTTTTGCGTTGATATTTCCCAAGCGTAATAATTCTGATTTTAAAATATGTTGTGTAAATGGTATATGTTCCTTTGTCAACCATTCTTTAATTTTATTAACAGTCCAAGAATTCGTTGGACTTTTGTTTAATACTTCAGAATGGTAAGGTGCATTGTCTAAAACAATTACGCTGGGCTCACTTAAACCTGGGAGAAGTTTTTCATGTAACCATTTTACAAACATTTCTGTGTTCATATTATCGTGATAGTCACTTGATTTTGATTTAGATGAAAATATTAAATCAGCACCTTCTATAAAATCCGATGATTTCCCTCCTGCATGTAAAATTATGTGTCGCTTCCCTTCTCCATCAGTATGTTTGATAGACTTTACGTTATCATCTTGCCATATTCTCTTGGTTGCATCCCTAGAAAATATCCATGTGTCGTCTAAATATATAAAATTTGCCCTTTCTTCTTTTAATTTAGAATATTTTCTTAGAAAGTTAATTCTTTTATGCACAACAGAACTTCTTTCACAAAGGGCTTTTCTGTTATCCTCCTTTTGAAATTTGAAACCCAAATTATGTATCACTTGCCATAGACTTGTTCTGCCAATTTCGTCAAATTTTCTATCTTTTAATTCCGAGAGAATTGTATTTAAGGTCACAAGTTCTTTGTTGGCTCGCATTCGATAAATGGTATCACGAATTTCAATTTTTTTTCCATCTGGAATACCTTTCGTTTTCAATGATAGGCGAGTTTTTCGGTGATCTTAGTTTGATTTCACTAATTCCTAGAGCATCACATACGCGTCGTTCAACAGACATTACCGATTTTAAAGGACCGCCATTTTCTTTTTCATCCGTAAAATACTTATGTACACTACAAATTAGACTATCTACATCTAACACACGTCTAGGCATTTTTAAATATTTCCACCAAACATACAATGTAAACATTGGCAAAGAATCAATTCAACTGCAATATTGTAACAAATGTATACCTACCTTATGTTATTTTAATGTATTTTAAAATATGACCATTAATGGGTATACTCTATATTCTTTTAATAGGAGCTCTTGCGTTTCAAATATCCCTTCATCTTGACCTATTTCAAATTGATCTATTCTAATTTTACTTGTAAAAAAATATTTTTTTTTATTAAAATCCTCACCAGTTGTTCTCACCAGCTACCAACAAAAATACAAAAGCCCATCACAACCTAACTTCCTTTTACTAACATAACCTTCATCTTCATACATATTGTCTCATATTATTTGCTCAACACTCGAATCTCACAACCAAACGGTCCAATGCCTCTCAAAGGACCAGAATTAGTTAATCAGGTATTTATTTATCGAGCCCAACAATATACACAACCTCTTTAAGGTGTATTATTCTGCCTTTTCGAAAGATGCTCTAGCACTAGAAGGTTGTTTTGTGTGTGGTGTGTGGCTTTCAAACAGATTTCTCATACCTTCACGGAATTTTACCTGTAATCAAATAAAATGAGTCTATTCAATTTGTGGCTCCAACCGATGCGATGGGTTCGGACGAAATATAAATATACGGGGTTAATTCAACTGAATTATTATGAAGTTTTTTACGTAGACAACTATAAAACAACCGAATCTAGTAACAATTTTGAAAACAGTTGCTTAGAAAGTAAAAAATTAAAAGGAATTAGCGCAACGATAAAGACAAAGAAAAATAATAAATGACTTTGTATTGGCCATATAGTAAAAGTAACAACTATTACAGGAGTATTAAGTGAATACCTCATCAAGATTTTTAAACCAAAATAAATCTTAACACGTTCGCTGCCATTCACAAATACTAAATCCGCCTTAAGAGCTCAAGAGCATTCTTTTTTGTCACAGATACAGTTACTTTTCGTATTCAACAAACCTTAGTATCTATATAAACAGTATAAAATAAATTATTAGTCTAAGAAAATGCGCGTTTAAAGCATCAGTAGCACTCAGCATTAACTTATACAGATAACCATATTGTTATGTTGACCATAGGAATTAAGATTTATTGCAATCCCATCTCTAGAGTGTATTTATTATAATGCTCTAAAACTAATTTTTTGGTTATTTTTTTAGCCTTAATAGCAATACAAATAAATAATTAAATAAGTAATATGCTTTATTGTCACTGAAAATTGTACAAATTTTATGATCAAAGCTTATAACAATATAACAAGAAAGAAGAAAGAAATCAGAATAAGAATCGTTTGTACTTTTAAATAAAAAAATAATAAAATGCTTTCAAACTTATTCTAATAATTAAGAATTCTATAATTATAGTATCATCATCATTGGCTTTTACAACTCTTCGTGAGTTTTTGCCGGGTTTACTATTGCCTTCCATTGATTCCGATCCTGTGCTATTATTTCCTATGGCCTTACTTCCATCTTCTCCAAGTCTTCCCTGACTGCGTCTTTTCCACCTTTTTCTAGGCCTTCCTGTCGATCTTTTACCATCTGGTCTTTCCCAAAACACATTGCTAATCCGTCTGTCGTCATCACTCCGTACCACGTGGTCTACCCATCTTAATCTATTGGCTTTTATGTATCTTACGATGTTTCCTTTCCCGAAGAGAGTCTCTATTTCATTGTTGTATCTGCTCCTCCATTCATTTGTCACGCTGTCCCTGCAAGGACCATATATAATTCGCAGGATTTTGCGTTCCCATACTAATAGCTTGTTGATTTCTTTCTTTCTCAATGTCCATGTTTCACTTCCATATGTCACTGCTGGTCGTATTATAGTTTTGTACATTTGGATTTTGGCACGCCTTGAGAGAAGCTTTGACCTCATTATATGACCTCATTATAATTATAGTAGCATAATTCTAATTAAGAACCTACAAACTTCGTAAAATGTACCTAACAAAAAATAAAAATTAGGAAAGCAGATTAATGAATTAAGGGCATTCCACCTCCTTGTTTTAAACTCTAAACAGTAACCAAATATGGTATATAGATTTCTCCTCATATTTTGGAGTGGGGCTGGTGTAATGCTTGCAGAGAAATGAAATACTTTGCCCTTAATTCGACTAGGTTTGTGTCCCTTTCAAACTGATGCCTATAAATTTTTTCTTTGGAAAAATCCCAAAAAACGAAATCGTTAAGTCACAGGATCTAGCGGGCCATTTAATTGTACCACGTGTACTTACCAGTCGATCAGGAAACGTTTGATTGAGGAGGAATTCAATAGTTGCTGTAGAGTTGTGAGCCAAACACCTATTCTGTTGGAAATAAACCTCCTGAAAATTAACGGGAAGGCGTCGAACTGCCGGAATGATCTCATTCCGTAAAAGTTGTAAATATTTGGGCCCGTTTAGGTTTCCATCGATAAAAAATTGACCGACAATATGGTCGCCTAATATCCCAGTCCAAACATTTGCGGATGCTGCGTTCGCACTGCAACACTGAGCTGCTTATTTTTCCGAGAATAATACCTTGCAACGGATGGATTATGTTTTTTATGTAATGAAAATGAAGATTTGTCAGAAAATAAAATATTTTTTAAAAAGTGTACATTTTCATTATTTTTATCTAAAATAAATTCGCAAAACTCAATCTCCACCTAAAGCTATCATCCGGAAACAGTTCTTGTGTTGGTTGATATTTTCAAACAGTGATACCCATTCCTTTTGAGAACTCGCTGAACAGTTCGAGCATTCACGTTAACTTCTCTAGCAATTTGTACATTATTGCAGGTTTCACTAGCTTTCACAAAAGCACAAATATCAATATCTCTGTTTTGATGCTCCTCATCGACAGGTCTAACACGTGGTTCATTACATTCATGACACTTTTTACAACTGTTTTTTAACTGTTGTAACACTTGGTGGGGGTCTATTTTCGAAGGCAACAATAAATAACTCAACAATAACAATAACAATAAATTATTTCGCGTATCGAATGGCCCTGAAAGTACCATGTTATATGTTGCACTTTTTCTTGGATAGTGTACAACGTAATAGGCATTTTATTAATTATTTGTTTATTCTTTCAGAACTTCGTTGACAATTACGACAATTGGTACCTACTGTGAAATAAATATGGAGGTGGAAACGTGTAACATGTCACATCCATCCCCATTGTGTTGAATGGTCAATAAAACAATGTCGTGTCGTGATCTGTATACATATGTAACTAGACGTTTAAAAGCGTTCAACGTATTTTGCAACTGTTCCTATAAAATTGATAAAAAACAATTGAATGGTTATTTTTACATTATAAATACAAAAAATTTAAATCATGAATGTGTTGCTTGTGTGAGTCCATTTCAAATAGGTAAAGAAATAATAAATAAGACTTACAATCAATTTAATTTAACTATCTAGACGACCGGTTTCGCTTTCTATAATATGCAAAGCATCTTCAGGTCTCGATACAAAGGTAAATAAATGATGCCGGTACTCTATTAATTAATGGATGGTAGAACATGGTTAAAACTACTATGTATTGTTGAATGGAGAACTCAATTCTGCTATTGTAGTTGTTTGACAGTAAACGGGAAGTTCTTGAGGAGATCGATTTGATCCAATGAAGCAGAGATATGTGTGTGATTGTTTGTTAAATGAAAGCGATGTTATATACCATTGTATTATTTAAAAGTTATTTATACTTATTCGAGAGATATATTTATAAAATGTGTGTTATTTATTGAGTAATTGTTTTATGAAGGTGACAGTTTTATGACAATGAATAAGTTTAGATGTACAAATTGTGTGGGTGTGCAATTATTTTTCAACTTGTAATTATCAAATTTCTTTGATAAAGTTCTATTGGCAAAATAGTAGATTATTGCAAAGTCGAGTAAATAAAATATTAGAATTAAAACAATTAAGGGCAATTTAAAACACACTAAAACAGAAAACACTTAGAAGGGACGAAACAAACATTAAATTTAAAAGGGGAAGGACTTTTATGCACTACATCTCAGTCTTGGGCACAATGAGCACAAAACATCATAAAAAACTCATTGGATCAAATCTATCTCCTCAAGAACTTTCCGTTTACTGTCAAACAACTACAATAGCAGAATTGAGTTCTCCATTCAATAATACATAGTAGTTTCAACCATGTTCTACCATCCATTAATTAATAGAGTACCGGCATCATTTATTTAACTTTGTATCGAGACCTGAAGATGCTTTGCATATTATAGAAAGCGATATATATAATATTACTACAATTTAGGAAATAACTCAATAGCTAGTTGACTAACATGTCCCTTGCACTCATAAATTGTGTAGCTTCTTCTGCCTTCTTGTGTAGATTCTTGTAAATCATACATTAACATTTTATTATCAAAGTATTTGTTAAATAAATTTTTAGAGACTTCTAGATAGTTTATTGAAAAGTTACAATAGGGCTGTATTTTTAAATGAAACCAAATTTGGCGAGGACGTTAGAGGGTAAGAATAAGCTTAAATCCTTTGGTGATGAGTCGTTTTTTTTTGGCGTGAGGATTTTTGTCAGCCCAAATGCGCTCATGTTATTCCATTTCTACTGAAGGTAGCCTCGTCGGTAAACAAAATATTTCTAATAAAATTAACATTTCGAGTGTTTTTCATTAACAACCAATCGCAAAATCCAATCCTTTTAGGATAATTTTCAACCAATAACTCTTGAACCGTTGTTGTTAAGTGATAGGGTTTAAGCAGCTGATCCTTCAAACACCTCCAAACCCTTACGTGAGGAACATTTAGTTGAGCAGCTATTACCCTTGTACTTATTCCAGGGACTTCTTCAATGATTTCTAAAATGTCTTCATCAATTGCATCCATTATTGGACGACCACTATTGTCAGCAACTTGCGGTTGAAATGTACCCATTTCCCAAAAACGACGATCAATGGCCAGAAATATCGGGTGTATTTCGATTGGGGTATTTTGCTGCAAAACGCCTTGCGGCTGCTGCACTATTTGCTTGACATTCACCTAAGATATTCCCGATAGTTTATTGAAATCATAATTTAATCTGATCCAACTTACCCAAAGTTAAATTCATATCCCAATTCAATATCAATTTATTTTTATCCCCGGAGTGCGTGATTTAATTTATGACAAACCTTTTTGAAACACCCTGTATATCACTTGCAATTTCTTACACAAAAATACACAATCAAATATTTGACAAGGGAACATGAACTTGAACATCATAATACTTTAGAGATAATATAATCATTATAAGATTTTAAGTAACAAGTAGTTTTTTATTTAGGTATCTACATAGTTTGGGAAATATTTCTTAAACATTGTATTAATAAAATGTATTAAAAGTACCTGCTTTAGAAAGACTTTTAAACTATCTTTTCTAAGACATATATTATGTCCAGAGCGAATTAACCTGTGATCCTTTTTTGTAGGGTATTAAAATTTATCCGCCAAAGCGAACTAGTATATGCCCTTTAAACTAAATTGTAGCTTATTCTTAGTAAAAATAGTAAATTGTATCCGAATTACATTTATTCATTGAAAATAAATTATATTAAACCGTAAGCAGCTGCACTTCTATCGGGCGTCCCACGATACTTCATGCTCTTTTTATTTTACCATAAAATCTTATCGTAAGAAAATTAAAATATCTGGAAGTTCTGTGCCCGCAAAAAACCAAAACTCTTTTTAAAACTGTTTTGCAGCAGAATTTATTCATGAGAACAAAGAGTACTTAAGAATATTTAATTCGATAAATCTACAAACCAGAAGAGCAAAATAAAGAACGAAGGAAATCCAGAGCAGTCATCCTCAATATAAATTTTCCCGCTAAACCTTAAAATTCAAAAGCATCCATTACACCAAACTTGCTTTTGTTCAATTAAGTCTCTAAACCGAAAACCTAAGAGCGAGACGGGACGCATTTGTAATTTTTAATATTCCACCATCCAGTTCCATTCGATTCTTTTATTTCCTCTGTCTTAAGAAAGCGGAATAAGTTTTTTCTTTATCACAGAGAAGAGATATTCATACAGTTTTCATTCGACTGGTTTTTAATTTAAAGCATACTTTTAGCAAAAAATAACTTAGGAACATTTGATGGCAGGCTGGAAAAGTTTCGAGAGTATCTGGGAAATTTACTCGTTCTAAAATATATTAGTAAAATGTCTCTTAAAAGTAGGAGAGATGGGGGTTTCTTAAATCATTCCATCCCTATTTAAGCAAGAATATTTTTAGTAAACATTCTTTTCGCAAACATTAAACATTGTCATGTTGTTGCATATAAATTTCGCCTACGGTTAGTTTGTGGAAGGATTGAGTAGCTTACAAACTACCACAATTGGTCCTAAGCCTGGATAAAGAAGGAAAATTGAGCAACATGCCGATGACCTGCTCTCGTTAAAAGAAACATTGCCGAAACAACCGATACATAGCCTTGGATAAGGATTTTAAACCAAATACGAGCAATTTAAGGGATACGAATAATGAATATAGTTACATGGAACATACAGGGGATGCACAGAACTGCGCGAATTAATGGAATAATAGGCTATTTTAATGAAAACAACAGTTTATTTAGAAAAAATTATATTTTGTCAAAACTATAAAGGTACACTCACATCATTAAAATCGAAATATGTCCACCTTTGGCGACAATGACTGCTTTATATGTTTTGGCATAGATTCTACGAGCATCTGACAGTTTCCAGTTATACCTTTATCTAGAAACGAAACCTGAATGACCACTTTTATCTATTTTTGTTTGATAGTCGATTTTGCGAAGTCTAACTTTGCAAATGGCCCATAAATTTTCAATGGAGTTGAGGTCTGACGAACTACTGAGCCAATCTAAATTAATCTTCTTATTTTTAAAAAATTTCAAAAATTATTTGCTTTAACTTGTGACAGGGAAGAGAGTCCTGATAAAGAATATCTCCTTCTTGGGGCTGACATTGTTGGAGTTCTGTGCCTAACGCTTTTCCAATATGGATTTGTATTTCTGGCTGTGCGATCATTCCTTTGATTGGTATCATAAATTCAACCCCCATGTATGAAAAAAGTCCCCAAAACATTTTTTTTTCTGGACGGTTTACGATTTGATCAATATGAGAAGGTGTAAGGTTTTCATTGTCAGACTTCCTAATAAATCTCGACCACTATCCCTGAACTATAAAGTGAGTTTCATCTGTATATAGGACTCCAATTAGAGTATTTTTGGCTCACAGTTGCCTTTGTTTCTTCATTCGTTCGGTTAGAAGGTATTTTTGCTGTGGACGTATTGCCCTTCAGCCATTCTCCAAAAGTCTTTTTTAAATAATTGAGTCATAAATCACTTCATCTTAAGCTGCTAGATCTTGTTGGAGCTTTTGGCTTGTTTTGCTTGAGTCCAATTTGCTCTTTCGAGGTAAAAATGTTTCATCTGTTGGTGTTGTTTTTCTATTTCTTCCACATTTTCCTAACCCTGTCACATCCAGTGATCCCGTTTCTCGTTTACGCTTTAAGCAGTGGATGCATACAGGTTGATGATGATGATTAAGCTAAAGCTATTCTAGTATGACTTTTAAGTCATTGTATTTAAGTCCTCTTGAGACTTACTTCTTCGAGTACATTCTCTTTTTCTTTAAGCTGACACAGGCTTTGAGCCTGTAATTCATTAAAAGCATCTTGGAATTTTTATAATTGTTCATTTAATACATAATTCTTCGTCCTCAATTAAAGTCTCTTTCAAAATTGACAGCTGTTCTCTTAACTTTTCTATTTCATTGTTACTAATCACTAGTTGCTTCTTCAAATAAGCAACTTCAGATTCCAGAGTATCTTGCTTCTTTCTGTGGTCAGTTGTGGGAAGTCGATTTCTTAAGTCCATTTTACATCTTGCAATTATACCTGCAAGACGCAAGAAAGGCATGCGCAGTATGTCGTCTGATTATTTCCTGAAACTTCTTGCAATTGAGCGATAATCGGTTCGGTGCAATTTTCTCTGCAAGTTTTCATGCAAACCTTCATTCAATCCTCGAAAATTGGAGTAGTTTTTATTATCTACTTGGATAAATTCTTCTGTTAGAAATATATTAGCCCTCTTTTTGTTCAACCAAAGTCTTATCCACCATATCCGTTGTAGACGTTCTAAATTAACAACTATAAGGCTAACTGCAGCAATAATAATACTTAAGGTTGTTGCTACTGCTTTTTTCCTTCTATATTTGGCTCTTTTTTATAGTCTAGGCATTTCGAAATTGATTAATAAATGTTAAAGCCGAGTTGCAAACTGTAAAATCGCACATAAAGACCTTGCAATAAACTTTCATGAAAGTTAGTGATGCAAGAAATTGCAGTAAGTTTTTTTACTATTATTTACTATTATTTCTTCTAGACTTTCTAGAGCTATGTGACAAGCTTCTGGATGCCGATTTCGTATTTTATTATTATTTATTAGTCATTTTTTTTTTAACTCTTTTTAAGGGAAAAATATAAATTATAAAATTTTGGTCGAGATCTGGAAATGCTTTTTACCGCTTTAGACTCCTGGGCTGAGATTAGTGCCCCATTTAGCGTTTTGTGATGTAATCGGAGAGCTTATTATATTTAACATTATGTAGTATACCTTATACCAATTTATTCCAGAAAATCTTTAGGTGCTTACCCAGGATGTTTTAAATACAATTTTTGTTAGTTTAATTTTTTTTTTGTTTAATAAAACTCCAACAGGAATCTTATGATTATTGCTATCTGATCATTCACTATGATCAATAAGCAAGTTAGTTCTATATATAAATATTACAAGAAACTTATCTAAGGTTATATTCAGCAATATTCCTTAGGCTCTAATACATTATAGTACTACTAGCTAACGTGTACACTTTAGCCGCACTTTACTCTGCTTTTTCACTTTCACTCACTTATAGCACTAAATCAAACGGCTTCGTTCTCTTTAGTCTCCTTATCTGGTTGGCGTTGTCTAGGAGTTTGATTGCCTCGACATTCACGTGGTTGGAGAGCCTTTGGTCATGACTCTCGGCAAACTTACTTATTGTCTGGATAACTGTATCCATCTGAAGGTCTCGATGAAGATCATTGTTTCTAAAGTACCATGGAACGTTAACGATGTTCCTTAATACTTTATTCTGATATCGTTGTATATGTTGGATGTTGCTTTCTTTTGTACAGCCCCATAGCTGTATTCCGTAGGTCCATATCGGTTTAAGAACTTGCTTATATAATAGCAATTTGTTGTAAATAGACAGAGTGGATTTTTTCCCATCAATCAGTACATCTTTCTGAACTTAATTTCTAATTCCTCCTTTTTTTTCTTAACATGTGCTTTCCAACGTAGCTTGGAATCTTACGTCATACCCAAATATTTTGCCGCATTTGCATAAGGTCAAATTAGGGGGAAGAATAGATGGAGAAGAACATAGAATTGGAAAGTATGGATATGGCGAAAGAAATAATAGAGGACACACATTAATGAACTACTTGGAGGAGAGACAACTTTTTGCTATGAACTCGTTTTTTAAAAAAAAACCACAAAGAAAATGGACATGGATAAGTCCCAACGGTAATACAAAAAACGAAATAGATTACATCCTTACAACAGAAAAAACCATCATCAAAGTTGTTACAGTACTGAACCGCTTCTCAACCGGTAGCGATCATAGACTTGTCAGAGCCAAACTCAGGATTAATAGCCAATTCGAAACAAAAAAGAAAATAGAAAATGTATCGAAACTAGATATGGAAAAACTTAAGCAATCAAAAAACGAATATAAACAAAAAATAAAGGAAGGTATACCGGTCACTAGAGATTTGGAAAACAAAAATATCGATGAAATAAATCAGATATTAACCGATACATTAGCAAAGGCGGGAAAAGAGGTAGCACAAACAAGAATAAAAAAGGAAAACTATGTATCCCAGGAAACAAAAAATCTTATGAGTAAAAGAAAAACATTACTGGAACAAGATAAGAGAAACACAGTAGATTACAAAGAGGTAAACAAAGCTATCAGAAGGAATATCAAGGATTATAAAAGGAGAGTACAGGAAGAAAAAATAGAAAAAGCAATTGAACAAAATAAAAACATGAAGTGCTTAAAACCACAGCTTGGAACCATACAAATTAATAGTATAAAGAACAAAGAAGGTACAGAGACCAATAATGTAGAAGAAATTATACAGATAACACAAGAATATTATAAAAACCTCTACAATACAAAACAGAAACCAACCCAAGAAATCCTTAAGCAACTACAAATAAAAATAAAAAATGTTAATTCCGACTTACAACCAGAGATCAGTAAGAACGAGATAAGAAGAGCACTCAAAGAGATGAAGAACAATAAATCGCCAGGAAAAGACGGGGTGACTGTAGAAATGCTAAAACATGGTGGGAAAACAACTAGAGAAGTTTTGTACATACTTATGAATAAAATTTTAATGACAAAACAAATACCCAACAGTTGGAACGAAGCAATAACACTGTTACTATTTAAGAAAGGAGATAAAAAGGATCTAAAGAATTACAGACCCATAACTTTATTAAATGTGATGTACAAACTATTAACCAAAATATTAACAAATAGATTAACAACTAAATTAGATGGATACCAGGCAAGAGAACAAGCCGGATTTAGAAAAAGCTTCAGTACAAGTGACCACCTTTTAACGATGAAGATTTTAATCGAAAAAACTAACGAATATCATATCCCGCTGTACATGGCATTTATTGACTTTGAGAAGGCATTTGATAGTGTGGAACACTGGGCAGTACAGAATTCCCTACAAAACAGCAGAATAGACTACCGATATACCGACTTAATTACAAATATATACAACAAGGCAACAACAACTATTAAGCTAATGAAACAAACGGAGCCTATTAAAATAAATCGAGGAGTAAGACAAGGAGATACCATATCGCCCAAGTTATTTAACCAAGCGCTAGAAGATGTTTTTAAACGGCTACACTGGGATGACTTGGGAATTAATATAAACGGGCAAAATCTGAATCATTTACGATATGCTGATGATATTGTATTAATAACAGAAAAAAGTGAAGAATTGCAAAGAATGATGGAAGAACTAGATAGAGAATCGACAAAAATTGGACTCAAGATGAATTATAGTAAAACAAAAACCATGACTAATCAACCAGAAGAACTTATGATTACAGTGGCACAAACAAAAATAGAACAAGTAAAAGAGTATATATATCTAGGCCAAATCACTAAATTAAATAAAGAAAATCAGACCGAAGAAATAAAGAGAAGAATAAGATTGGCCTGGGCATCATTCGGAAAACTGTCTTATATTCTAAAGAATTCAAAATACCCCCAATACTTAAAAACGAGAGTCTTCAATCAATGTATACTCCCTGTCCTCACATATGGCTCTCAGACATGGACGTTTACAAAGGAAAATATGGATAAAATAGCAAAGACAGAAAGATCCATGGAAAGACAAATGCTGAACATTAAACTATCAGACAAAAAAAGAAACGAATGGATCCGTAATAAAACAAAAGTGAAAGATGTCTCAACCCAAGTAACAAAGCTTAAATGGAAGTTCGCCGGACACACCCTAAGGCAGAAAGATGAAAGATGGACTAAAACAATTATACATTGGAGACCATGGAATCACACACGTAAAAGGGGAAGGCCACAAATGCGATGGTCAGATGACCTGAAGAAACACGCCGGGTCAAAATGGATGCAAATTGCCCAAGATAGAGAGGCATGGAAGAAGGAGGAGGAGGCCTATATCCAAGGATGGATTTTAAGGGCTGTATAGATAGATAGATTTGGTTTCTATTTATATGTACTGGGATATGTTGTTATCTTTTGTTAGTAAAATTGACATGAACAGATTTTGTTTCATTCAATTCGATACGCCATCGGCTGGTCCAGATGTTAATTTGTTCAACAGAGTTCTGTAGCATGGTAGCTGCATCCTCGTGGTTTTGCTTCTAATGATGGAATATCGCTAGTATAGAGCAGGTATAGCACTGGCCCCAGGACACTTCCTTGTGGAACTCCAGCTTTAACTTCTCTTAATTCTGAATATGCTTCCTCATATTTAACTCGAAAGTATCTGTCGGATATATATGATTCTAGTAGTTCAGAATATTGTTGTGGTAAGTAGCATCTCATTTTATGATATAGTCCGTCATGCCACACCTTGTCAAAAGCCTGTGCTACATCAAAGAAAATTGCGGAAAAAACTTTTCCTTCTTCTAGAGCTTTTTCTATGAGATCTGTTATTCTATGCACCTGATCTATCGTTGAGCGGCTTGCTCTAAACCCAAACTGATAATTAGGAATTAGATTTTTTTCGTCTATAATCGGTTTTAGTCTCTTCAAGAGTAATTTTTCGTATAATTTAGACATGACAGGTAACAGTGAAATAGGCCTATATGAAGAAGCTTCTTGTGGAGGTTTTCCTGGTTTTAGTGTCATTATAATTTCTGCCACCTTCCATATCTTTGGTACGTACCTCAACCTAAAGGAAGCGTTTATAAGATGTGTTAATTTTATAATAGCTTTCCTTGGAAGTTGCTTTAACACTTCCCCAGTAATTAGATCAAATCCAGGAGCTTTCTTTGGATTTGTATTTTCTTTTGTTTCCAAATATACTTCTTTTGGAGTTACAAGGCTAATCTCCATTTCGTCTTGATCAGGGAGCTCCCAGTTTATTCTGTCTTGTTCTTCATTTGGTTGAAAAGTATTTTCTAGGTGGTCAGCAAACCTGTTGGCCTTTTGTATATTGCTTCTTGCCCAGCTACCATTAGTATTTGTAATTGGTGGATACTGTAAGATTGGCCTTTTTAATCGTTTAGTAGCCTTCCACAAAGAGTAATCAGTAGCGCTATCATTTGATAGTTCACTCAGGTAAATGTTAACCGATTCGTTTTTAATTTTTTGTATTTCTCTTTTTAATTTTTGTTAGTTTAAATGAAACATAAGTTGCATTTATTGTTTTGGTATATTGTTTTATTTTTACTACATTAAAAGAAATTATATACCTACTTCGTTTATTATCGTATAATACTATTTATCTATTGTAACACGTTAGTAATATTTCCATTAAAGTATTCCCCAACTAGTATGTATAATGTATTCAAACAAGTTTAAAGAACAGATTAAAAAAGTAAAAAACCGTATAAAGAATCTGAGGGCACACTAAACTCGTCTATCGGGTTTTTGTGACTGGAAAATATTTTAAAAGCAAAGATCTTTATGGGAACCTAGAATTTACATAGGATGAAGGCCCAGAAGGGTCTCTTTATACTGTTTGAAGAAATTATGGTTTTAATATGAAATTCTTACTCAGGGATAGCTCCTTTATTCCTTTAAGTGAATTTGTTTTTTGGTAGTGTTCCAGATTGTTCCGGAATTATGAACACAAACATATATCATAAGTTGTGAATGACATTTTGACACAGATGTAAACTTTTTTACGATTTGTCTAACAGCTTTTTGAACCTAAGCAGCTGTTCTTGACTATTTTGATAATTTTTAACTTGTTTTTTAAGTACTTTGTCCTAATTTTGGTATTCTTTGACTTCTTTTTTGTTAATGTTATAACTTTTTAAACAGTTCTTAATTACAGTTTTTAACTTTTTTTGTCCTTTTTGACAATTTTTTTGACTGTCATTGATTATTTTATTTTCTTTAACTATTATTTGTTTCGTCTATTGTCTTGTTAATGACCTTTTTCCAGTTACCATTTTTTCCAGTGGTTGTCAAAACACGAGCTGTCAAAAAAAACAATTAGAACTTAGATTAGG
The DNA here is from genome assembly GCA_918026665.1 of Diabrotica balteata. Lineage (NCBI taxonomy): Eukaryota > Metazoa > Arthropoda > Insecta > Coleoptera > Chrysomelidae > Diabrotica > Diabrotica balteata. Next base: position 16,510,594 of record OU898281.1, on the reverse strand, counting down.
CATTTGAGGAGAGCGCCCAAAAACCACTGTTAAAAAAAAAGTTTTTTAACGAAAGATTAGAAATAAAGACCATATCGTTGTGGAGAAAATTGGGATTGAATGTTGAAAATATCAAATTCCAGTATTTTACCATTTTTAGAAATCTTCGTGGACTTTAAACAAGCTTACGATTCTGTTAGCAGATAAACATTGTGGTACTATGGTAGAAATGGGAGTACCTGAAAAGCTGGTACTATTAGTACAGGTGAGCACAGAGAACGCTTCCGCACGGATCAGAATTGGCAGCAATTCTGATCCGTGCACGTCCAAGGAAATCCACATTGACACCGGGCTTAGACAAGGAGATCCTCTCGCCCCCCTGCTATTTAATTTTGCACCAGAGATGCAAAAGAAGTTTTCACCCTATTCGAAAACGGAGTCAAGGATGTCAACGAGGAAAACATGAAGTACATGGTGGTTACGAAGAACCCAAGACCAAGAGTTATACAAAACGTAACAATCAATGAATACAACTTTGAAGTCGTCACATAATTCAATTACCTCGGAACGATCATAGCATCTGAAAATAAATATGAAAAGGACGTGGCAGCCAGGATCATTGTTGGAAACAGGGCATGTTACTCATTATTGACCGTACTTAAATCAAAAATACTCTCAATACCAGCAAAAATAAGAGTGTAATAGACAATAATTCGTCCCACAATAACGTATGGAAGCGAGACATAGACTCTGAACCAGCGGGAAATGACAAAATTACTGGTACTGGAAAGAAAGATACTGCGACCTATCTATGGGCCTTGCGGAGAAGAGACAACAGGAGAATGGAGAAGAAGAAAGAAAGCAAACCGAATAAGATAGGCGGGCCACGTACTAGGATCGAGTGACGAAAGACTCCTGAAGGCCACATTCTGGAAAAGGCCGGGCAGAAGGTCAGATAGTCGCCCAAGAAAGAGATGGAAGGACGCAGTAGCCAGTGATCTGCGCAAAATAAGAATACAGCAATGGGAAATAACTGCTCAGGACCGACAACAATGGAGGGAAATAGTGAACGCGGCCAAGACTTACATAGAGTTGTAGAGAAAAATGATGATGATGACCATTTTTAGAAGTATACTAAAAATAGCTAAATTACTATTTGGAAGAATATTTCCAGTAATAATAGACATACTGTAATTTAAATACTTATAAAGGAAGTTCCAGAATAAAGAGATCTGGTAGGGGTCAAATGAAGTTTAAGAAAAAAATAAAGAATGGGCAAAAATTATGTAATGTGTCACAGATCTGGAAAAGTATGATCACCAAATACGAAACGAAAGATGTATTAGCAAAAGGTAAAGCAGTTTCGTTAAAAAAACACCGTTTTTAACGAAATTTAAACCACTATGTAATAATACTTACCAAATTAGTTTACAATTTACAGCTAGAAATTAGACTGAAATGCACAAACTACCTGTTTTTGATGAAATATGGTAGACGGAAATGCGCACTGGTAGCTATACATACCGGCTGAATCAACATACCCGATTTTGGCGCGCATTCCTTGTTGGCGTGGTATGCATTCTTACCAGAGATACTAAAGAGATCAAGTGAAGATTTAGATTATTTATTAAGATTAGTTTAAAAATAAGGAGGTTACGAAAAATGTGGATATTTGATAACTGGCGTTTTTTTTAATACAAACTTTAAGATTGCAACATGGAACGTTAGAAGTCTGTTCGAAACAGGAAAACTAGCAAATGCATGCCACGAAATGAAACGTTTAGGGTTGCAGATATTGGGTTTGAGTGAAGTAAGATGGCCAGGTTCAGGTAAAGTTAAAACCATGAACAAAACTTTCTATTACTCGGGTAATAACGATCCGGTTCATCGTAACGGGGTTGGAGTAATTTTAGAAGACAAATATAACCATGCCGTCACAAACTTTGTGCCATTTTCGGACCGATGTCTTCTTATTCAACTATCCGGAAAGCCAGTAAATATTAACATCATTCAAACTTATGCCCCTACGGCCGATAAACCCATAGAAGAGCTAGAAGCGTGGTATGCTGACGTAGAAAAACTAATAAAGATGACCAAAAAACGAGACCTAACATTTATCTTAGGTGACTTTAATGCTAAGCTAGGTAGAGGAAAAGTTTCTGGATTGATCGGAAACTGTGGACTTGGAGCAAGGAACGACAGGGGAGAGAGAATGACAGAATTCTGCCAACAACACAACATGGTAGTGACAAATACATGGTTTAAATTACACCCTCGCAGATTGTACACTTGGACTTCACCACAACACTGGATGATGAATGGATGACATAAGAGATTTTACAATTAATGAACAAACGAAGAGAATCTAAAGGAATAAATGACAAGGACGGAGAATACAAAAGACTAAATAGAATAATTCGAAAAAAAATAACCGAAGCAAAAGAGAAATGGCTGGAAACAAAATGCGTTGAAATAGAAGAACTGCAACAAAGGCACGATTTTTTTAATTTACATAAAAAGGTAAAAGAGTTTACATCGACTACCAAGAGAACGACTTTTCACACCATGCTGAACACGGATGACAAACTGCTAGAATCAACGGAAGATAAACTGAAAGAATGGGAAAACTATATTAAAATTCTTTTCACGACATACGAGAAGAACCAAGATTGGAAAATAACAACGAAGGGCCAACAATTCTGAAATCTGAAATCATAAATGCAATTAATCATCTCAAAACAAATAAAAGCCCAGGTCCAGACGGAATATACCCAGAAACGTTCAAATTAATCAGCGAAGAAAATATCGAATTATTTGTCCTTTTATTTAATCGCATTTATGATACAGGTAAAATACCCCAAGATTGGCTGGAGTCAATATTCATCCCACTACCAAAAAAGCCAAACCCACAACACTGCAATGAGTTCCGTCTGATAAGCCTTATGAGTCATGCAGTAAAAGTCCTACTAAAAATCGTACATAATCGTATCTATAGAAAGTGCGAAACAATCATCGGAGACGATCAGTTTGGATTCAGAGCCGGCATGGGAACGAGAGAAGCCCTGTTCAGTTTACTAGTTCTCGCCCAAAAATGCTACGACCAACAGAAAGATATATTTATATGCTTTATAGACTTCGAAAAAGCATTTGATAGAGTAAGACACGACCTACTATTAGAACGTTTGCAGGAAGTCGGTTTAGATGGAAAAGACATCAAATTCTTAAAAAACTTGTACTGGAACCAAAAAGCCAGAGTTAGGATCGAAGGTTCCACATCCGCAGAAGTAGAAATTAGGAGGGGAGTTAGACAGGGATGTGTTCTGTCGCCTCTGCTGTTTAATCTTTACTCCGAGTTTCTATTTAAAGAAGCATTGGAGGATTCCAAGGATGGAGTAAAGGTGAATGGCGTAAATATCAACAGTATCAGATTCGCCGATGATACAGTGTTAATTGCGGATTCCGACTCAGGTCTACAACGACTCATCGACAAGACCAACTCGACCTGTGAGCAATTTGGTATGAAAATAAACATTAAAAAAACCAAAGTGATGTCAATCCGAAAAAACCAAAACGTACCTCAACCTTGCTTAATAAATGGGCACATCTTAGAACAGGTCAATAGATTTAAGTACCTGGGATGTTGGATCGATAGCAGCCTAAATCCTGATCAAGAAATAAGATCGAGAATAGAAACAGGCTAGAAAATCTTTCGAAAAAAAAAAAAACTGCTTTGTGATTCTCGAATAAAACTCGAAATTCGACTACGTTTATCAAAATGCTACGTCTGGTCGACTCTTCTATATGCAGTTGAAACGTGGACCCTTAAAACATCAACCGTAAATAAATTAGAGGCCTTTGAAATGTGGATCTACCAGAGAATACTCAAAATTTCATGGACATCGCATACCTCAAACGAAGAAGTGCTGCATAGAATAGGCAAGGAAAGAGAACTTTTTAACACAGTAAAAGTAAGAAAAACATCATACCTAGGCCACATACTGAGAAATAATAAGTACCAATATGCCCAACTTATAGTGAAAGGAAAAATCGAGGGAAAGAGAGGCCTAGGAAGGAAAAGACTATCATGGCTCAGAAACATCCGACAATGGACAGGGCTAAATTTTGAACAGCTAATAAGAACAGCTGAAGATAGAGAAGAGTTTAAAATTGTAGTAGCCAACCTCCATTGAGGAGTGGGCACTTTAAGAAGAAGAAGGCGTTTTGAAATACTAATTTGGCAGATTCCAAAGCTATGTTTTTGATTTCAAAATCTTGAGTGTGGTAATCTGATCCTCGGGTTAATATCAAATTATGATTTTTGGTGTTTATGCATTATGTGTGTTATGTATTATGCATTATGTATAATTGTAGATGATGTGTCTCTGATCTTGTACCTAAGTATTTGTCCATAATGTTGGTAGGTCCTTGTTGCTGATTTCATTTTAAATAAATAAATAAATTGTAAGTTATAAAAACAAATTGTAAAATCTCGTAAACGCTGTTGCACTATACCTACTAGATAATAGCGAGCAGACTTCCATGTGTGTAGGTAGATTATGTCTACATTTTTTTATTTTAGAAATGTATGTGACCAGTATATGTAAATTAATTACTATTAAAATGGGAATAAGCCACAATTAAAGATAAAAATACATTTATTGACGTTTCAATTTCCACTTCGGAAATCGTTCTCAAAATACAAACAGTAAATTAAACAAATTTTGTTTTTTGTTACATAGTGAAAAATTCTTCTAATAATTTAATTTTATCTGACTCATTTATATTGACAATTCAGACATACATTATGCATTTTAAAGTAGACGACTTTAAAATGATATTGCCAATATTGTTGAGTTGCGCTCCTGGACGACTTTACTTATAAGATAGTTCATTCGATTACATGAAATCAACTTTAACTTGAGAATATCCGTCAGAAAAAATCAAAGCATGTAATTCGTCTTTAAAAAGACAAACACATGACATGATGACAGTAAAATTCTCCTGTTAGTGATTCCATAGTAAATTATGAGGGAAAACCAGGAAAAAACCTCATAATACTATCCCGACATTGTAAGTATTTGTTCGTGAATTTAGTTTACCTTCAACAAACATCAAAATTCTGATTTTATATGTTACGTTATTTAAAAAACATAAATGATGTATCCTCTATATGTTACTGACTTACTAATACTGGTATTTTCTTATTAATAACTTCCTCTTTCAATATTGGTAACCAGATCCTACTACATTCTGCCGAAGAATTTGCGACACAATTGGCCTCATTTAACATAATTAGAGCCGCTTCTTTGATTTTTCTTTTTTTACCATCCGTTTCTTTTAGGACTACATTTGAATTACTCCATTGAACCCTATGTTCATTATCCCATGCGTGTTTACAGATTTGAGATCTATCAAATTCTTTATTTTTAATATAAGATTGATGTTCACTTATTCTAACATTTAATGGCCTTGATGATTCACCTAAATAAAACTGATCGCATTCACAAGGTATTTTATAAATGCAATTCTTTGTCCTTTCTTGTTCATTGTTAGGTTTGGTTTTGGACAAAATAGATCTCAACGTGTTTGTTGTTTTGAATGTTGTTGAAATGTTGAATTTATTTCCTATCCTTTTAAGTTTTTCTGATAGTCCTTTTATATACGGTATTGTTATTTTCCTCATATTATTCCTTGTGTATGCTGTAGGATCTCGTTCTAAGTTGTTCTGTTCTATTCGATCGATTGTTGAAAATTCCTTATTTATAACGAGATCCTACAGCATACACAAGGAATAATATGAGGAAAATAACAATACCGTATATAAAAGGACTATCAGAAAAACTTAAAAGGATAGGAAATAAATTCAACATTTCAACAACATTCAAAACAACAAACACGTTGAGATCTATTTTGTCCAAAACCAAACCTAACAATGAACAAGAAAGGACAAAGAATTGCATTTATAAAATACCTTGTGAATGCGATCAGTTTTATTTAGGTGAATCATCAAGGCCATTAAATGTTAGAATAAGTGAACATCAATCTTATATTAAAAATAAAGAATTTGATAGATCTCAAATCTGTAAACACGCATGGGATAATGAACATAGGGTTCAATGGAGTAATTCAAATGTAGTCCTAAAAGAAACGGATGGTAAAAAAAAGAAAAATCAAAGAAGCGGCTCTAATTATGTTAAATGAGGCCAATTGTGTCGCAAATTCTTCGGCAGAATGTAGTAGGATCTGGTTACCAATATTGAAAGAGGAAGTTATTAATAAGAAAATACCAGTATTAGTAAGTCAGTAACATATAGAGGATACATCATTTATGTTTTTTAAATAACGTAACATATAAAATCAGAATTTTGATGTTTGTTGAAGGTAAACTAAATTCACGAACAAATACTTACAATGTCGGGATAGTATTATGAGGTTTTTTCCTGGTTTTCCCTCATAATTTACTATGGAATCACTAACAGGAGAATTTTACTGTCATCATGTCATGTGTTTGTCTTTTTAAAGACGAATTACATGCTTTGATTTTTTCTGACGGATATTCTCAAGTTAAAGTTGATTTCATGTAATCGAATGAACTATCTTATAAGTAAAGTCGTCCCAGGAGCGCAACTCAACAATATTGGCAATATCATTTTAAAGTCGTCTACTTTAAAATGCATAATGTATGTCTGAATTGTCAATATAAATGAGTCAGATAAAATTAAATTATTAGAAGAATTTTTCACTATGTAACAAAAAACAAAATTTGTTTAATTTACTGTTTGTATTTTGAGAACGATTTCCGAAGTGGAAATTGAAACGTCAATAAATGTATTTTTATCTTTAATTGTGGCTTATTCCCAGTTTAATAGTAATTAATTTACAATGCCACAAGAAAATAGCTTCAGAACAATACAGTATATGTAACATTTCTCCCATAACAACAAATTGTGAATAACATCAACCTTTTTGACCGCTATTACCTTTTTTATATAATGTGTACCTTGAAACTTGTAAAAAAACATATCTATTATTAGGGGTCAATGTTCCTCTTAAACCTGTTCAAACCAACCAGATAAGACAAGATTCTATTTGTTAAACTATGTAATTTTTAATATATAATTTAAATTTGTCTACATATGTATTTGGTTAGTTTAACTGCTTTACATAATAACTATGTATCTGTTTAAACAGATAATTCGTCGATGTTCCGTGGTTTCCTTTCGTTATATGTCTTAAGCAAATACGTACATATTTGGCTTGTTTAAATAATAATATCATTGATTGGGATAACATCTGGTTGAATACTTATATTCTTCAATGAGTTGAAAAAAAAACGAGGAAGAATGTTATGACTGTCTATATTAGTCGAAAAATCTGAAGACTTTCTTTGAGACTCACTGAAAGTATTAATTTGGCAACGAATATAAATATTATAAACAACATTATACTTTTACCTATAAATGAAAGATGACAAGTTGGAAAAGGTTTAAATTAGTATTAGCAGTCCAATTTTTTCATGAATAATTCATGTTCTTTGTTTTTCAAGGCCTTTGAAGCGGCGATTTAGGAAAGGATTATTATATGAGATTTTTCTTGTCGGAAAAAATAACGAGAGCGTTTTTGTATTATAGTGTGTTTTTATGTATGAGAGAGTAATAAAACAATAAATTATGTATGCAAATCCCTAAACTGTTGATACGGGCGAATCAATGAAAAACAGATATTTGTCAACAAGTTTACAGAAGTATATAGGAAAACAATTTTAAATTGAGTATGACCACCAGGTATAAACGTCGGAGCAGAATAGAATACAATAGTTGTGAGGGTTACTAATCCCTAAATAAGGTTGCCAGTGTCGGAGTGATGGAGGTTAACAGGTACTAATGAATTTGCAAGAAATGTAAGATGTTTATTTTATTGGTTATATATAACCAATAAAAGTTTAATAAGTACCAACCTTTTTGCAAAATAAAGTTTAATTATTTAGATAAAATAAAGCGTTTTATCTGAAATGAGTGCATTCCACGAAGTAAGGGTTTCAACAATCAAACATTTAATTCTTTAATTCCAGGAATCTACGACAGTAATTGACTAGATAATTACCTTCTAAACTTATTCCACAGAACATGTGATAGTGGTTTTTTCCATTTTGTAGGAAGGTCCAAGTGGCGTATTCAAAATTCTTAACGGTTCACTAAAAGTAAGTACTTCAGTTGCAAGGTGCAGTTTATTGTGTATACTAGTGTTATGGAAAATTTGGAAGTGCCGTGTAAACGCCGAAAAATTGGTCCTTTTAACAGTTAATGAAAAAACATTTATATTTAATTCTTTTAAATTATTTACAGACAAACGTTTATGTGAAAGTGTTGATGAGACCGTTGAGTTAATTAGCAGTACACTTGGTGTTGATAAATCTACGATTTACAGAGTTATTAAAGAAGAGAAATGTGGTAGTTTTCAAATGCCACGTAATGCTCCAGGGAAACCAAAATTTTAAATAGAATATCATTTTAAAGAAGGACTTCGACGGAAAGTGCATGAATTCTTCTTTAGACAAGAATTTCCAACATTGGATAAAGTTCTTGTCTCAGTTCGAGATGATAAGGATTACCCAGAAATGAGTCGAAGTACGTTATGGAAACTTTTAAAAGAAATAGGCTTCCGCTGGAAAAAGAATCCCAGAAAGTCTATTTTATTAGAAAGAAGCGATATTGTCATATGGAGAAGATATTTTCTAAGAACTATAAAGAAAATGAGAAACCAAAAAAGAAAAATATTTTATCTTGATGAAACATGGATCAACGAGGGTCATACACCAAATAAATTTTGGCAGGATGAGACTGTTACAAGTCAAAGGCACGCTTTTGTAAATAACTTATCTACTGGTTTAAACCCACCATCAGGAAAGGGACGCAGGCTGATAATAGTACACATTTGCAGTTCAGACGGTTTTGTTGAAGGTGGTTTATTAACTTTTGAATCAACTCGTACCGGTGACTACCATGAAGACGTGAACGCTGATGTCTTTCATGAATGGTTCGAACAAATGATAGATCTTCTTCCTAAGAATTGTGTAATAGTAATGGATAATGCAAGTTATCTCTCCAGACTTATAGAAGGACTGCTTACAACCAAGTGGTTAAAAAAAGACTTGCAGAATTGGCTGAGTTCAAAAAATATTACGTACCTTCCCGGATCTATAAGAAAGGAACTTTATTCTTTGTGTGCCCTTCATAAAGAAAAATTTAAAAAATACGAAATTGATGAAATTGCCAAAAATCGTGAAATGACAGTACTTAGATCCCCACCATATCATTGTGAATTAAACCCGATTGAACTGTTATGGGCACAGATAAAGAGTGAAGTTTCAAGAAAAATACCACTTTTAAAATTCATGATGTTAAACAATTGTTTTTGGAGGCCGTAAATAATGTAAAACCTGAAAACTCGGAAAAGGCAGTAAATCACACTATTAAAGAAGAGGAAAAAATGTGGAAGCTGGGCAATATTACTGATAAAATGATCGAGCCAGTTATTATAAATCTTGGTTCTGAAAGTTCATCTTCTGAATCTGATTTGGATTTGTAACAAGTAGCTGTAAGTTTTATATCAATATTTTTATTCATCTATTTAACATACCTTAGACGGTTTTAAAAACTCTTTTTCTTTTTGTAATTTTTAAAAATTAAAAAAAATGTGAATTTTTTAAAACCCTTTTTAATGTAGGCCAGTCAGTTCTAATATAGTGTGTGATAAAAGAGTTCACTTTTGTTTACATACACATAACACTTTATAACACTGAATTAATTCATTTATTTTTTACAATTATTCAAAGTAATTTTTCAATTAATCTTGAGTACGCCCATGGAGTGGTCGGAGATACCAGGTAAAATTATGCTAATTACTCTCTCGTTCATAAAAATAAACTATAGTGTTAGCCACATTTATAGATTTACTACAAGATCTACAACTTTTTTCCTCGTCGAAAGTATCGTCTACTGCGCAAATTGCTCGATGTAAAGTAGATGTCTCAGCCTGCACCTGAAAAAAAGTTCTTAAATTAGCAGTATATTTATCCAGTTGATCACCTATGTACATAAGTCCTCTTCCTCATTGACATCTCGGTAATGTTGATCTCTCTACTGCACAGCGTGGATGGTGTTTTTGCGCCTTTGTGAGAAGTGTTCTTACTTTTCGCTGGAGACTTTCTATATCCGTTTTTGACCACTTGATAATGTCAAATGAGTAGCTAAGCGCGGAACAGGAGTATGTATTTAATGTCTTAAACAAATTTGTGCTATTAATATATGACCTATTTAGCTGTGTTACTCTTCGCACAAACTCAGGAGTTAGTCCGGTTTTCATTACATATAAATTTCACCCATTTGGCATCTTGCATATCTAAACCTCCGGGCTGAACCTTTTCTCTGACTATATTTTGTATAAGGCACTTGTCTAGTACAAAGTGCATACTAATATCATTTGAGAAGGTTTCTACAGTTTTTAGCATCTGATCTAAGTAGTTTTGAGTGGAAGACATTAATTTCATATCGTTCATATACAACAGATGATTAATCTTCGCCACAACAGTATTGTTATTTTTGATGTTAAAACCTGAGTCAGTGGAGTTCAGTAGCTGAGATAGTGGGTTCGTCGCTAGACAGAATCAAAGTGGACTCAACGAGTTCCCCTGGAAAAGGCTGAGGTTGATTGGGATATCTTAAGTTTTGATATTATTTTCACCAAGTATTTAAAGGTGAAAAGCATTTGATACTATCGAACTACCCGCACTTCTAAAGGCATTGGAAGAGTGTCGAATTCATCATAGGTACACCAATATTATAGAAAATATATACAAAAATGCTACAACAACTATAAATCTGCAGGGTCCTACCAATAAGATACATATCAGTAGATGTATTCGACAGGGAGATACTATATCGCCTAAGTTGTTCATTACTGTACTTGAACATGCTTTGAAGTCGTTGGAATGGAAAAGTAAAGGATGGTGAGATGGTGAGATGCTTAGTCATCTACGATTCAAAGATGATATTGTTCTGATTTCAGATGACCTAAAGGCTGCCAGTGATATGTTGAATGAACTCAACAATGCAGCACGTAAAGTAGGTCTAAATAATAACTCCCAAAAGACAAAAATGATGACTAATTTAGTTCCAAGCCATCCTTTAAGGGTAGAAGACGTCGAAATTGAGATTGTTGACAGCTACATATACCTTGGACATACAGTAAAAATTAGCAGAAATAATCATAATGCTGAGCTGCTAAGAAGAATAACACTAGGATGGGCAGCATATGGAAGACTGTGTGATATTTTTAAATGTGATATACCTATCAGCTTAAAAAGAAGAGCCTTTAATCAGTGTGTCCCTGCCTGTCCTTACATATGGCGCAGAGACACTTACCCTAACAAGGACATCTGCACGAAAACTACAAGTGACGCAACGTAGAACGGAGAGATCATTGTTGGGCATAACTTTGCAAGATAGGGTAAGAAACGAAGAAATCCGTAGAAAAAGTGGTGTAGAATGAAGGATAATAGGTGGGCCAAAAAAATCTTGGAGTGAAGACCGAGAGCGGATAGACGAAACTCGGAAAAACCACCCACAAGATGAACTGACGACATAAAGAGGATTTGTTCCAACTAGATTGCAGCAGCGCAGGATAGATCTGAATGGAGGTTTTTCTAGGAGGCCTATGTTCAGCAGTAGACGACAATGGGCTGATGATGATGATGATTTGAAGGTGAATTTTAGTCTTCTAGTTCGTCATTAGATATTTTAAAAAGGTGACTATATTATTATGAATTTTATATATTTTTAATACATCTAGAAACCATTCATGAGGCACTGAATCAAAGACCTTCTTGTAGTAAATGAAAGCAGTAGAAAGGTTCGGTGTATGCCTGGTTAGAAATGGCTGAGTCGATAATAAGTTGGTCTTTACAACCCATGGAACCCTTAGCGCATCTTTTCTGTTGAAGCTCTTTGATATTGTTTAGAGCACAGTGTTGGTAGATACGCCGGGCTACACAGAATGTGATCAATTTGTACAAAGTTGGAAGACAAGTAATTGGGCGGTAATTTTCTAGATCTTATTATTGGTGTTATTTTGATCCTTTGGTATTAGATAAGTGGTTCCCTGTGTAAGAAATAATGGTATTTCCTGTGGATTAGAGATAACATGATTAATCAACATTGACACTCCAAAACTTCAAAACTTCTTTAGCCAAAAGTTTTTAACTCCATATGGTCCCGGAGATTTCCAGTTGTGAAATTCTTTGATAGTATTTGAGACTTCTTCAATGGCAAAGGGTTTGTAAGCAATATTATTGTAATGCTGACAGTTGTTAGTTATGTCTTCAATCCATCCACCAGTGGTGTTATGAGTAGCTGGCGTTAAAAGTTGATTTCCCCAAAACTCGTAAATTTTTTCTTTTCATGGATATTTATTTTCATTTTCTACAGTGGAATTGAGTTTTCTATAAAACGCCTTCTCTGCATACTTAATAAGTATATTGTCGCATTTTCGGTTGTTGCTAACTTTGTACCTCCTCAAGCGGCCTGAATAAATAGAGAGTTTTTGTTTTAATGTGTCCAAGCATTGTTGAGGTGTGTTGTTTTCTGGATCAAGTCGTGAGTGTCTTCAGTGTTTAACAATATTTCTTCAGTTCGATGGATGATTTTTCTACTTCTTACTCTTCTTATGTATTCCGTTATTTGTCCAATGTTCTACTCAGTAATTCAATCTTCCTCAGCTGTCGTTTTATTATTATTAGTATTTCTTATTATTATTATTCTTCTTCTTCTTCTTCAGTGCCTTATCCGGTCCGGATGTTGGCGATCATCAAAGCTATCATGGTTTTGTTGACTGCTCTGGGAAACAGCTCCACTGAGGTCATCCCAAACCATTGTCGGAGATTTTTCAACCACGAGATACGACGGCCAAAATCCCGGTTCTCTTCTGCCAAATACTTTACCTTGCATAACGAGTTAAAGAATTCGATATTTTTCTTCGTTCCGCATCACGTGGCCGAGGTACTCAAGCTTACGTTGTTTAATTAAATTAAGCACTTCTTTTTCTTTTGTCATGCGCTGTAGGACCTCAACGTTGGTGACATGGTCCACATAAGATATTTTTAGTATCCTTCTGTATATTCACATCTCGAAGGCTTCGATTCGTTTTTCAGTGGCTTGCGTGAGTGCCCAGGCTTCAACTCCATATAGTAACACTGGAAGAACGTAGCACCTCACTATCCGCATTTTGGTTCCCAAACTGAGATCACTGCAGCTCAGCAAGGATCTCAACTTAATAAATGTAGACCGTGCCCACTAGCGTCTAGACAGCATATCAACAAATCAGGCAGATCGATATCGATTCATTCAAATAAGAGTTTTTGATCATATCGGAAAATATGATAATCGAATCGTATTTCCTGTGTTTGTCAGCAGAGTTGCCATCAGTGGTGAAATTTCAGCACATGTGGTGAAAAAGAAAAAAATCGCGGCCGGGATGATGAAAATGTGGTGAATATCGCTTATAAAGTTCAGGAAAGTGGTGAAAAACTCAAATCTAATTATCAAAAAAAAAACTTAAGTACACATTTTAAAATATATACATATACATAATATTAAACACTGATATGAAATAAACATTATTAAAACTATTCCGCATTTTTATTATTAGGGGTATGCTACCTATTGGTGAAAACCGTAAAATAACTTTAAATAATTTCAAGAAGATAACTCCCACAGCATAACGTTGAATTCCTCGAAATTTCAGATTAAACAAACCGTGCAACGTGCATAGGTTTTGTTCTGGTATAACCTCACTTTCTGTAGCACAGCATTTCACTAAATTATTTTTGCCAACAACTACCAATCCAGCTACCCTTAGCGCACAAGATGGATGGAAAACTGCGTTACACGTTACACATCTCACAATAGTGGTAACATTTCTTTCGCAACCTTTGCAAGTTTTAATTAAATCGCAATTCGCGGCACTCTCTTCTCCGACCATGTTGCCGGGGCCATATGTTCGAGGAAGTCCTTAATATTTAATTGAATTACACATTTCTTTCTCTCTTTATGTTAAAAATATTTCAAATTTGCCGCCATTTTTAACAGTGGTGAAAAGTGGTGATTTTTTGTGTAGCTAGTGTGGTGAAATTTTCTTGACTACCATGGCAACACTGTTAATGTCAAGTGTCAAAGTCAAATACTTGTGTTTGTTTTGTTCATATCATAAATCATTACATTACAAAAATTTACTTGGTAACCTTTAAAAATATGTATAAAATATGCACTTGCATTTTTCCTTTCTTCAGTTATTAATCTACAAATCTACTTCAAATGTTTTCCTATTTTGATTCTACCCTAACCTAAAATCCTAAGTTTAAAAACATTATGAGTTACAAATAGATTATAACAGACAACTGAATACCGGTTGGGAGAAATTCCACTGTTTTTTAGGCAATGCATTTTTACCTAAAACACGTAGTCTATGTGTTGCAACTAATTTAAATAATTTTAATTCTTCCATTTATTTAAATCACAATTACCATTTTCTAATAATTTAGGTTATGGTTATGTTATTGTTCTCCCGATGACATAACCAGCACTCCGAGCTACTAAATTCAATTCGATTGTATCGATCTGAATTTGATATCGATACCGAATCGCCTGATTTGTTGGTATGTTGTTTAGACGCTAGTGACCGTGCCCTTTCATGTATTATTATTCTACTTTTTACAAATATTTATATGTCATTTTTGGTTAAGTTTTCATTGAGAATAAGTGTGTGAATAAAACTACTCCTCTCACTTATATGTATTGGGTTAGATTTAAGCTATTTTAGAAGCAATTTCGCTGGTACCTTATGTACACTGCTAATTACCTTTTATAAATTATCCCAATACCAAGTAAATAAAGAAACGATTAATAGAATGAACATACTAGTGCAGAAATTATCCTATGATAGAGGTAATGGATTTTGACAAGAGCTATGAGTCATGTGGATGCAGTACACAAGTTTACCTGTCATTTACAAGGTCATAGCTCGTGTCAAAATCCAATACATATGATATATAATATATAACAAGCGAGTCTTCTACAGCTGGCGCCGCTTCTCGCATCCTAATTTCCAGCGTTTTCTGTCGAAGCAATCTTCAGTTGTTAGATCTCTGGCGGTCATTGCATCGTCGACATCGTCTCTCCAGGATCGTCTTGGTCTACCTCGTTTTCTTCTAGTTGGCGGAGTCCATTCTTCTATTTTTTTTGGCCATCTATTTTCCGGCATTCTCTGAAGGTGTCCATACCAGTTAAGTCTTTTGGCTTCGATTGTGTCTATTATGTCAAGATCGATTTCCATTTCTCTCCGAATATCTTCGTTTCTCACCCTATCTAGTGTAGTGAGCTGGCAACATCGTCTCCAGTAGTTCATTTCCATGGCCTTAATTTTTGATTTGTTTCTTTGGTTTATTTCCCAGAGTTCGGCGCCATACAGTCCAATACTTTCTATTATTGTTTTATAAATTCTTCTTTTATTTTCTTTTGTTATTTTTTTATTCCATAATAGTCCGTGTAGCTGTCTGGTGGCTGATCTTGCTTGGCCAATCCTGGAATGTATTTCTTCGCTACTTCCTGCTTTTGATGTTATTTGGACTCCCAAGTACTTAAAATTGTCTGTTGGTTTTATAGTTCCCATTTCTATTTGTAGGCTTTCTGGTTGTTCTCCTACAACTAAGTACTCAGTTTTTTGTATATTAATTGTGAGGCCCCATTTGGTGTACTCATCTTCCAGTTTTCTAAGCATGTAGCTTATATCACTCTCGTCTTCAGCTAGAATGGCTTGGTCATCAGCGAAATGTATCGTGTACAATCTATCATCTCCGATTGGGATGCCCATATTGCAGCACTTTCTTCTCCACAGTGAGAGTGCCTCATTTAGATATATTTTGAAGAGTGTAGGTGCTATGCAGCAGCCTTGCTTTAGGCCCTTACTAATAGGAATTTCTCTGGTTAATCTATTTCCAGTTTTAATGTTTGCCGTCATATTTTTGTAGAGCTGTTGTACTGCTTGTATATTTTTTTTGCTTATTCCTTGTTTTTCCATTGCTACCCAAAGCATTGAAAGTGGTACACTATCGTATGCCTTTGTCAGATCTATAAAGACTATATGAGTTGAAAGGTTGTGGGCTAATCTTTTTTCGATAACTTGCTTTAGAGAGAATATACTGTCCATGCAGGATCTGCCTGCACGAAAGCCATTCTGTTCTTCTACATCTGTCATCTCTTTTTTAATTTTATTTTTTATTATTTTTCCATATAGTCTTGAGAGTGAATTTATGACACTGAGCCCCCTATAGTTTGAACAATTCTTTCTATCTCCTTTTCCTCCTATCATATGATTACCTATATTTGATGGGATACTAACAGCAAGAATCGCTACTACTTAAATTTGCAGAGAGACAGGTTGGTGTCCCACCAGATGGCAATTAAAGGGACAACCCACAAATCGGAATAACTGGACAACTCTCCAAAAATTTTACATTTTTAATTTTCGATTAATAGTATTCCTTAGATTTTGAAATACCCTGTGCAACAACTACTTTTTAGCGTTTTACGATTTTGATATCCTATTTCAGTTTCTCTTTATTGGACTGTCGCCCATAACCTGCCTGAAACAATTTTTATTTCATCGGTCCTTTTAGTGCCCTCCACTCAGCGGCAGACCTGGCTGCAACAAGACCTCAAACAGATCGATATTCGACAAGTTGTTGCCATTAACTGAAGGACAGCTCTGCGGGATTAAACGGGATAGTGTCACCGAGGCTCGGTCTCCATAGTTTATTTGCGGTGGAAATGGCGTCCGTTTAATATTATATGTAATATCTTAATGACAACCAGCAATTGTATCGGATTGACTTAATGGATCCGATGTTAAAATCATTCTCTCCCATTATTTATCTTATAAAAATCAATCGGTAATAGTGTCAAAGTATCATACAATAAACAATTTTTGATTTGTTACATAACATAACAACGAGTTAGAGTTTTTTCTTCACAAAGGAAAATCTAGTGAAATATATACCAGCCTATAATGGTGTGAGTGGCGAAATTTGAAAAATCGTATCTCGGATACCATGAATCCTGAGACCTTTTACCAAACACTATTTTAAACAGGAAGGATAGAAGCTTTTTTTCTTTGAAGCAATGCCTGTATGTTTTCCCCTGTAGTAAAAAAGTTATATTGTACATCGGTTTAGAACGACTTTCGACGTTGTCCGATACCTAAACACCATCTCTTCCTATCTTCGCAGTCGTTTGTTGTAAAATTTCTTTCGCTCATGGACTTGTTTACGCCTTGTTGCCATTCTAATCTGGGTCTTCCTCTTTTCCGTCGACCTATCGGTTGCCATTCTACTCCTTTTTTGGGGAGTCTTGTTGCTGGCATCCGTTGAACATGCCTATACCACCTTAATTGTTTCTTTTCTATATCTTGAGTTATGTTTCCTTCTACTTCCATACGTTGTTTTATTACATCATTTCTGATTCGGTCTCGTCTGGAAATACCTAAAGATCTTCTCATTGCATCTATCTCTACTGCTTCTATTCGCTTTTTGTTCTTTTTACTAATTCTCCATGTTTCATCGCGATAAAGAAGAGTAGATTTAATCATGGTCTCATATATATTAAATTTTCTTCCTTTCGTTATCTCTTTACTCCACAGTATACCATTGAGTCATCCTAAGACTTTCTTTGCTTGAGTGATTCGTTTTTCTATTTCCCGTGTATCAGTTCCTGTATTGTCAAAGGCAACACCCAAGTAGTCATAGCTCTGACAGCAGGAAATATGTTGTCCGTTTTCGAGGTCTATGTTATCTGACAATACAAAGATATTTGGTTTTTGTTGTATTGACATTCATTCCCCAGTCGTTATATTCTTCTATCAATTTTCTAAGCATGTACTGCATGTCTTCCCTGTCGGTCGCTAGTACTACCTGGTCATCAGCAAACTGGAGTGTATATTACATTCATTGCTAAGCTCTATACCCATCCTATGCACCTTTCTTTTTCATCTTTCCCATGCTGCTGCAATATATATGTTGAATAAGGTTGGTGAGATACAGCATCCCTGTCGCAAGCCTTTTGTAACCAGGAATTCTTCCGTTAGATATTTTCCTGTTTTTATCTGTGTCTTTGAGTCTCTATATAGTTCTTGTACAGCATTTATCAATGTATGGTTGATGTTAGATCTTTTCAACGTTGTCCAGAATTTTGTAAAGGGGATGTTGTCATATGCTTTTTGCAGGTCTACAAAAGTAATATGAGTTTATAGATTCTTAGCCAATTTTTTTTCTATTATTTGTTTAAGGCAAAATACGTTATCGGTGCACGATCTTTCTGCACGGAACCCGCTTTGTTCTTCCTTTTCATTGTGCTTATATTCTTCCTCGATCATATTTCTCAAAATTCGTCCATACAGTCTGCTCAGGGTGCTGGTTACCGATATGCCTCTATAATTATTACCTTTTGTTCCCCTTTTTGTTTATTGAGGACATGTATGCCGTTCTCCATTGTTCTGGTACTGGGTGTCTATTTAGACACTGATTAATCACATAAGTAAAAAAGTTATGGGGCAAAAAAAATTTACTTTGAAAATAAGGCTATTATCGAGCACAAGTTAATTAAATCTAGCCCAAGTACTTTCGCTTAAAATAGCATCTTCAGGGGCATTTCGTCAAAATATAAACTATCCGGCAAGCGTACAATGTGGAAACATTAAAAATAACATAAAATTGTACAAAACACTACACTAAAACGAGGACAAACAGTTTAAAATTACTTAAAGATTCTACGCTACATTCTCTGTCAGTATCTGGAGGGATAATCAGAGATTACTGACAGAGAATGTAGCGTAGAATCTTTAAGTAATTTTAAACTGTTTGTCCTCGTTTTAGTGTAGTGTTTTGTACAATTTTATGTTATTTTTAATGTTTCCACATTCTACGCTTGCCGGATAGTTTATATTTTGACGAAATGCCCCTGAAGATGCTATTTTAAGCGAAAGTACTTGGGCTAGATTTAATTAACTTGTGCTCGATAATAGCCTTATTTTCAAAGTTCATTTATTCGAGCATTCAACCTCATTTCATTTAAAAAAAAATTATACTGTATTCTTAAAATTTGTGTATAGCTTAAAGTAATTTATTTCCACACACAGTCCACAAGATATGAATGTACTGTTTGGAAACAAAGATATCGATTTTTTATTGTCGAGTTGATACAAATTTTAATTACCATTGATTTCGTGCGCGGACCTGACATTCAAAATTGCCGTTTGCTTCAAGCGTTGTTTCTGAGAGAACGGCTCGTTCTACGGAAAAGCTGCTAATGAACATTGTTGTTAAAAATTATCTCAGCTACATTTTTATTTGAAGTATTTTTTTCTATGGCGTACAGATTCTTAATAAATCAATTTTTGGCGTTATTACCCCTTTCGTTTTAGGGGGAAGTTCGGGGTTTAAAGTGGTAAACTTTCTTAAATATTTTTTGGGGTCCTGATACTGATATCTTCGGCAAAATTCAGCTTGTTCGTATGATTTTTAGGGGTCAAATCTCTGACGACTGGACTAATGCCTATTTGATGCACCCTCTAAATAGTAATATAGATACCCACACCTGAAACTGCCTGCTTCTGCAATTTTTTTGCTCCATGTCGATTGCGAATACACTATAAGACTTCATTATTTGTTTTTGTTTGAATAGGCAAAACGGTCAAGGGGATTCATAGTCCTTCTTTCTAAATTTATGATTCATTTCAGATATCCGTTATCTTTGTAAATCTAGCTGTAAATCCAATTTTCAATTATTTTATACCCCACTAATAAAATACACTTGAGGTTTCTTTAATACCACCCAAAAGAAATCGATTATAAAATTTACCTGCTCCTGGTAAAAGCAGGTCTAAGTGCTTCTTTTGTTTGTAGAAAGGTAGATAGGGTACTTTTGCTTGGTATACTTAGTATTCAGTAAGCTTAAAACATTTTGGACGGAAAGACAGAAGGTTTTGCAACAAAAATTAGTGCGTCTGAAAGTGAATAGTGCAAAGAAGTTATTCAAATAAGCTGGTTTTTAAAAGGTAGGACGAAAATGTGCCTTTCGTTTCATTACGCTTTATTTTACTTAACGTTTGCCTTGAACATAAATAATGACAATGTGTTTTTGACATAACCACGTGGTTGACACGCTTTGAACAAGTATACAGAAGACCTTTTTTAAATTTGTTAAATTCGTTTTCCAGCTTCAATGTCATAATTGTTTCATGTTTTCACTGCTCCTGAATTTAATTTCATCCGTTTTTGTACAATTTTATTATTTAAAATAAGCAATTATCTATTTCGCATGACTGAGTGGCAAAGAACCATTAACTGGTTTACAAAATATATCTAAGGTAAGTATCATTAATAAGAATGAAAAATTAACAAGGTTAACAAAATATTATTTTAAATTAGTACTTTAATTAAAGTGTGCCAGTCAGTTGTAATGTACCTACCTACTCACATGTAAGATAATTAAAGTATCTATGTATTTCTATATAGTTTTTAGTCACCTGGTATATGTTATTTACAATTATGAAAAGTTCTCATGTATAATCACTAATAATTATTTGCTGTTAGAAATCAGAATCAATACTCTTCATAAATATTTTCCTATTTAGAATAAATAAGTTTCGCTAGTTTATTCGCCTAATACTTCGTATCTATGGAATAATAATAATTTATTTCTCTTATTTCTTTGTTCGATAAGCTATCCGTATTTGCTATTTTAATATTAATATTTGAGTCCAATCTCTTGTACTCAAATCCATCCAGAAACATCGTTAAATAATTGTAGATAACAGAACTTATAAATTTATAGTTTTAAGAAATAACAGGCAGTGTAATTTTCATCCTCTAATATAATAAATTTATACATGTCAATATATTCTGTTTAATTCCAAAACAAAGAGTTAGTCCGGAGAAGAAATAAACGCATAGTATTCCATAACAAAATTTGGTGTCAGAAGTGGGATATTAGTAGCAGAGTTCCTCTGATTGCTGATAGAAGGAGAGCTGAGGAATTTTTGAATTGACTTGTTTCCTTCGAGGAATCATTCAAAAAAACTGTCAGTGTGGAAAAATCGCCACTACAACTAATTACATTGGGGTCCAGTACATCCAGTTCGAAATCCAGTTCCAGTCATAACCCAATTGTAGTTCCATCGGAAGTAGAGGTGAACCCGTGGAATAATAGACTATGCGACCAACAACAATATTCTACTTGTAAGTACATTCTATCTTAAATTCTGTCTCATATTTTAAAAATCTTGTAAACGTATGTCTACTTTATATCCTGATATAAGTAACTTATTTGACGAACAAATACCTTCTCCCGACTCAAATTCTCTTTCAAATTCTTCTACTTCTAATTCAAATAAAATGTCAGTATCAATTGAAATAGCTGAAAAACTTCTCATTAGATTTGATGGTACAAAATCAAAATTATACGAATTCATAGACAATTGTGATAAAGCATACAATTTAGTAAATCCGCAATCCAAACCCATCTTATTAGCCATTATAGAAACTAAATTAACCGATAAAGCTAGGGCCATAACTAGAAACAGAACATTTGACGAATGGAAAGATTTAAAAGACTTCTTATTAGATGCTTATTCTGAACGCCGAACTGAAGGTCAGTGGCAATTGGAATTACATTCCTTACGTCAGATGCCCAGTGAAAATGTAATGTCATTTGCAAATAAAGTTGAAAATTGCTATATAAAATTAATAAATACACTTGATCCAGACTTATCTCCAGATGCAAGAAATGCATGTACTAAACTCTTAAAAACTCAAGCACTAAATGTCTTTATTAGAGGATTAAACAAAGACCTCTCTATTTTAATCAAAGCCCGAAATCCAGATTCCTTAGAAAGAGCTGTTGCTATAGCAATTGCCGAAGAACAAGAACAGTTATCAAGACAAGAAATTTTCAGACCATTCTGTAATATTTGCAAACGAAATAACCATTCCTCAAATAACTGTCGATATAAAAACAATTCAGATAGAAATGTTAGATATCTTCAAAATTCTAGTTTTCAAAACCCAAAATATCCTAATTCAAATCTTCAAAGGTCAAATTCTCAAAATCAAAATTATAAACCTTCAAATTCAAATTCCAATTCTGATTTTCCTCCAAACTTAAGAAAAGAAAATACCAACACTTCCCAACGTTTTTGCAGATACTGCAAAAAACCAGGTCACGTTATAGAAGAATGTAGAAAACGCGAATTTAACAATAAAAACAAAAATCCAACAAATTCTTTAAACTTCCAGAATCCTCGACAACCAACGGTCGATTCTCGAGGAGTTCGTTCAGTTCAGGCCGTATCACAACCATCAACTTCTCAGTCACTTCCTATGTAGATTTACCCTTAGTAAATAATTCTAATCCATCCTCTTGCAAGTTTCTAATCGATACAGGCGCAGATATTTCTTTAATTAAATATTCAAAAATACTAAACATTCCAAAAATTTATTCTAAGTCTATTACTCTACGAGGCATTGATAAAAATGTCTTAAATCCAAATAAAACTATATGTAGTTGTAACGTAAATTTCAAGATAAAAGATTTTGTCCAAACTCATGTTTTCTATGTCGTAGAAGACGATTTTCCTCTTCATTTCGACGGTATATTAGGTAGCGATTTTTTTGAAATAAATAAATGCCAAATTGATTATAAAGAAAATAAATTAAACTTTAAAAATTGTTCTATTCCAATTGAATATATAAAATTTCCATTAAACAATGACAATGACGAATTTCTGAGAGATCAAAATATCGAGACAAGTTCTAATATCGATGAAATATTTCCTTATGATGCTAAATCCATAGAGGATCATTCTTATTTAGAAACCAATGATATCCAAATAACCTTAAGTAGTGAAGAACTACTATCCAATCCAATTCAATCTAAATCTAACTCTAAATCCAAAGAAAATTCAAGTCCAAAATGTGTAAAATCCACTGAGATATGCACAAATAAAACTTGTAACTCTTCACGAAATCATAAATCAAAATCCTGTTCAGAAGAAAAATCCTGTTCAGACGATCTTATACTAAATCAAAACTCTAATTCTAACTCAAGAAGTAATAAAACTATTCTATCCGCAAGAACTGAAACAATTGTTCAAATTAAAGTAATAAATAATGAATTAAGCGAAGGATTATGTCCCGAACGCGAAATCTTTAAAGGTGTATTTTTATGTCCTAGTGTTGTTAAAGTAAAAAATGATTTCTTTTTAACCTCAATCGTAAACACTACTGAAACGGATGTTGAATTAAACGATATTCAAGTAGCAATAGAAAAAATTCCAAATTTACAAAACAATGCAAATATACGAAAAATGTCTTCTTATAAAGATAATACGAATTCTAACAGAATTGCTAAATTAAAAAATGCCTTGAGAACAGATCATTTAAATAGTGAAGAAAAATCATCTTTAATTTCTATTTGCAAGGAGTACAATCATATCTTTTATCTAGAAGGAGATCAACTTACCAGTACAAATGCCATAACTTGCAAAATTCCTTTAAATTCTAATGTACCTATTAGCACTAAATCATACAGGTATCCTGAAGTACACAAACATGAAGTCGAAACTCAAATAAAAGGTATGCTAGATCAAGGTATTATCGAAGAATCAACTTCGCCATGGAATTCGCCCCTTTGGGTTGTGCCAAAAAAGGCCGATGGTTCAGCAAAGAAGAAATGGCGAATTGTTATAGACTATCGACGACTAAATGATATTACTATAGGAGATTCATTTCCACTTCCGAATATAGTCGATATATTAGACCAATTGGGTCATTCAAAATATTTTTCAACAATAGATTTAACATCAGGATTTCACCAGATCAAAATGGATCCTGAGGATTCTCCAAAGACTGCTTTCTCAACTCCGTCTGGACATTATCAATATTCACGAATGCCATTTGGATTAAAAAATGCTCCCAGTATTTTTCAAAGGCTAATGAATACTGTCCTCTCAGGAATACAAAATTACAGATGTTTTGTCTATCTCGACGATATAGTCATTCATGCCGATACATTAGAAAATCATAATAAAAGATTAAAAGAAGTATTCGAAAAATTGTCTACATTCAACTTAAAAATACAACCAGATAAGTGCGAATTTTTTCGTCGCGAAGTAATGTATTTAGGACATTTAATAACTGAATTTGGTGTCAAACCGGACGAAAAAAAGGTATGTGCTGTTACAGATTTTCCTATACCCAGAACACAAAAAGATATTAAGAGCTTTTTGGGTCTCACTGGTTATTATAGACGCTTTATAAAAAATTTCAGTGCTTTAACACAACCTTTAACAAAACTGCTGAGGAAAAATGTTGAATTTAATTGGACAAGCATTCAACAACAGTCATTTGAGAACCTGAAATCAATACTTTGTTCAGAACCAATACTTCAGTATCCAGATTTTACCAAACCCTTTGTCTTAACAACGGATGCTAGTAATTATGCAATAGGGTCCATACTTTCTCAAGGTAAAGTACCAGATGATTTACCTATTGCTTATGCTAGTCGTACCTTGAACAAAGCGGAATCAAACTATAGCACAACAGAAAAAGAATTACTTGCAATTGTATGGAGTGTTAAACACTTTAGACCATATTTGTACGGAAATAAATTTTTCATTTATACGGATCATAAACCACTCACATGGCTATTTAATGTAAAAGATCCCGGATCAAGACTCGTTAGGTGGAGATTAGCATTAGAAGAATATAGCTATGAAATTATTTATAAACCAGGTAAATTAAATCAAAATGCTGATTGTTTAAGTCGTCCTCCTTTAACCATATCTGAAACAAATATTTGCGAAGAAAACAAAAACCCGGCAACAATCACCTTACAAATAAACAAAATGAGTAAAGAAAATAATGACACTTATTCACAGTTCTTATCTAAATCCGAAACTATATTAATAACAAATGATAATATAAAAGAAACAAATGAAAAGATTACATCATTTTCACAAAATTTAGCATTGTTTGTTTCCGTAGATTTAAATTTTAATGAGATCGTTCAGAAACAAATAAATAAACAATTCAGTCATATAGAAAAATTGAAAGCCAAAAATCCAAGACTAAATGACATTATATATATTTCTGATCAAAATAAAAACTTTTATTACATATTTATAAAAAATAATTATTGGGACAATACCTCTTATGAAGATATATTTAATTCCCTAATAAAATTAAGAGACTGGTTATTAAACGATAAAATATTAAAAATTTGCCTACCCAGAATAACTTTTAGCTACGATAAATTAAGTTGGGGAAAAATTAGATCTATGATTAGATTTATTTTTAGAAAAAACTGATATATCTATTATCATTTATCATGATATACTAACAAATCCTGAACCTGAGGAAATAACTACAATATTACAAGAGAATCACACTAGTCCTACGGCTGGACACTCTGGTTTTCATCGGACATACAATCGTATAAAAAAACATTTCAAATGGAATAATATGAAAAATGATATTAAAAACTTTATAAAAACCTGTGAATCTTGTCAGAAAAATAAACTCGTTAGAAAAAAATTCGTAAAGCCCATGGAGATAACAACAACAAGCTCAAATCCATTAGAAAAAATATTTTTAGATATAGTAGGTCCTTTACCTTTAACCGAGTCAGGTAATAAGTTCATATTAACATTACAAGATGACTTAACAAAATTTTCTCAAGCTTACGCAATTCCGAATCATGAAACCAAGACTATCGCTGAAAATCTGGTTCGTGGATTTATTTGCAAGTTTGGAAAACCCGATATAATAGTTACTGATCAAGGCCGAGATTTTACTTCCAAATTATTTTCTCAAATCGCCAAGCTTTTTAAAATCAGACATATAAATTGTACTGCTTATCATCCAGAATCAAATGCTGCATTAGAAAGGAGTCACGCTACTTTAGCAGACTACCTTAAACATTATATTAAAGCTGATCAATCCGATTGGGACGAATGGCTAGATTTTGCTATGTTTTCATATAATACAACTAATCATACTTCAACCAAATTCACACCATATGAACTAATATTTGGATATACACCTAATCTACCTAGCAGTATAATACGACCAGTAGAACTCAAATATACATATGAAGATTATTTAGATAATTTAACACTTAAACTTAGAAAATCTCATGAGTTAGCAAAAACGAATCTATTAGAATCTAAAGTAGTCAGTAAAAAATATTATGACCAAAAGATTAATGACACCGTTTTCTTAGAAGGACAATTAGTATATCTTCAAAATGAGCAAACAAAGAAGGGTCAAACCAAAAAACTTACACAAAATTATAATGGACCTTATAAAATTCTAGAGATAAATTCTCCTGTCAATTGCACAATTTTAGTAAATAAAAAACCAATAAAAGTTCACATGAATAGATTGAAACATGCTTTTGTTTCAGGTATGCAATAATATGGCTGACAAATAGTGAACAAATTCACAAGAAATATACCAATACTCCTATCAACAAATCACCTGGAATCTATTACGAACACATAAAAAATGTTCAATTTATTGAAACTCATTGGAACATATTAAGTCATATTCCTTTACAACCTTTTACAGACAAATTAAATTTTGTAGATCTCACCTATCAAAAAACATTAAGACTGTGTCAAAACAAACCAGTTCTTATTGAATTACGATTATGTGATACTTCACTAAAACTCTTAGGACAAATCATACCTAGACTCTTTCAAGATGAACAAACTTTAAAAAACATAATTCTGCATGAACATTTTAGACCAAAACGCGCTCTATTTAATGCAATTGGATCTGTTTTCAGGACCTTATTCGGTACCTTAGACAGTGATGATGCTGAAAATTTCAATAATGCTATTAACAAAGCTGAAAGTAACGAAAATCATCTTCTTGATTTACTAAAACAACAAATTCATGTAGTAAAAGCCACGATTGCAAATTTTAATAACTCTATTACAAATCTAGACCGAAACAAAGTGATTTTTGATAAAAATTTTGAATCAATTACCAATTACACAGATAAAATGAATAATAAATATTTTAATTTAGATTTAAAACAAAAAATTGAAGAACATTTTACTTTACTAACTTTCTTTATAACAGAATTACAACAAGAATATTCTACTTTAATAAACGTTATTCTATTTGCAAGAAATAATAACCTTCATCCTTCTGTTATAACACCTGAGCAACTAATTCAAGAATTATCTAAAACGGTAACGCATTTACCTAGTACATCGACTTATCCATTTCCATTGACTATCGATTATGCTCATAAATATTTCGATATCATTTTACTTAAATATATATATTTTGATAACAAGATTTTAATTACGGTTAGTATACCTTTGGTTAGTAATACTCCTTATTCTCTTTTTAAACTAATATCTCTTCCTATAATTCATCCAACATTAAAGAGACTTACCTTTATTCTTCCATCTGTCAAATATCTTGTTCTTTCAGAAAATAGAAACATTTATGTTACTATTGATACATTAGAAGACTGTTATTCATTAGATGAAGAAAAACTTATTTGCAAAAATCCTGATACTTTCCGATTTACACACACTAATCCAATTTGTGAAACTGAATTGTTAACTTCAATAACAAACATACCATCTAGTTGCGATACTCGTATAATTCAAACAGAATATGAAATTTGGCATAAATTAAACAAACCAAATTCTTGGATATATGTTTTACCCAAACCAACAGATTTAACTTTAAGCTGTCAGACTAGTACGCCAATATCTATTGTTCTTTCAAACACAGGTATTTTTTCTACTTCGAATAATTGCAAAACTTACACCGGATCAACTATTTTGATATCTGTCTCAAATCCAAAAGAAAGTAATTTTCAGTCTATCATTCCAGATTTATCCCTTCCAGAAGTCTGTTGTGATGATATTAAGATAAATAATGAATCCAAATTACACCTTGTTCCCTTACAATTAAATAATCTCGATCGAGATGCATTAAATTTAGCAAGCCATAAACTAGATAATTTAGAGAAAATGACCTCAGAAACAAATATTAATTTTTCAGACACAATAAAAAATAGTTCTTATTTCACTTATGCAATCTTATTTTTGATAAAATGTATGTTACTTTATATTTTATACAGGATAATTAAATATTTTTACCGACGATTTCGTAGAAATCCGTCACATAGTTGTCAACAAATTACAAATTGTTTAACACTAAATATATGTCAAAGTAAACGAAAACATGTACATGAGACAGATTTAAGTATAGATTGTAAACATAATAAAGACAATAATTATAGTGAATCCAAAAAGTGTGAAGAGACTAGTTTCACAGAGACTACACCGATAAGACGAAGTGAAAGACTATCGAGACTAAAAGAAACTATTTAAATGTGTTAAAATAAAATAATAATGTATACAAATGTTTTATACCATTTAAATGAAAATTCATTTTACAATTATTTTCATTCTTACAAAAGGAGGTGTAATGTACCTACCTACTCACATGTAAGATAATTAAAGTATCTATGTATTTCTATATAGTTTTTAGTCACCTGGTATATGTTATTTACAATTATGAAAAGTTCTCATGTATAATCACTAATAATTATTTGCTGTTAGAAATCAGAATCAATACTCTTCATAAATATTTTCCTATTTAGAATAAATAAGTTTCGCTAGTTTATTCGCCTAATACTTCGTATCTATGGAATAATAATAATTTATTTCTCTTATTTCTTTGTTCGATAAGCTATCCGTATTTGCTATTTTAATATTAATATTTGAGTCCAATCTCTTGTACTCAAATCCATCCAGAAACATCGTTAAATAATTGTAGATAACAGAACTTATAAATTTATAGTTTTAAGAAATAACAGGCAGTGTAATTTTCATCCTCTAATATAATAAATTTATACATGTCAATATATTCTGTTTAATTCCAAAACAAAGAGTTAGTCCGGAGAAGAAATAAACGCATAGTATTCCATAACACAGTCACAACAACACGTGCTACTCATTTTTGTATATAGAATATATATGGTCATATAGACCACAGTATTATAACTGTTTTTTGTTTTTTTTTTGAAAAAATCATTTTTTGCTTATAAAAAGTTCATCTTCCATTTTTTCAATATTATATTTTTTGGTATGCCCATATTCGTACATTTTTTCTTCCATTTGTTGAGTGCTGCTTTGAGGTATATTTTGAATAATGGTGGGGGATATACAGCATCCTTGTCTTAGTTCTTTAGTCACTTTGAATTCCGGTGTTTATAAGATTTCCTGTTTTAATTCTTGTTTTTTGTTGGAAGTACAACGTTTTTTACCGCTTCAATCAATATCATAAACACTGAAAACTTTGTTTTCAAACTTCCACAAAATTTATTTTAAATATTATCACTACAGCTGTTTCGGCTGATTGCCTTTCTCAAGTGATCTATTTTGGCTTGGGTTTACAAATTTATAGTCTCTAATGAAATAGGTTGAGGAGGGGAGAACTGTTTGTCTCAAGTTGGTCATTCAGAATTATATCTGTGTTTTTTAATTTGTTGATTTCCATAGATTCTAACAAAGATAGCTTAAGGCCTTTATTTTGAATGTGAAGAATTTTAAATTTGTCATTAAAAGAATGATTATGATCTAGAAGGTGAAGCGCGTATGTCGAATCTGTTTTTCTATTCTTGAAAGCCCTTTTATGTTCTGCTATTCGTTTATCAAAGTTTCTACCAGTTTGACCGATGTAAGTTTTTGGGCAGTCGCCACATTGGAGTTTGTATACACCACTATTTAAGTGTTTTTTATTTTGGCTCTTGTTATTTTTAATATATTTGCCTAGGTTGTTATTTGTTCGGAAAGCTGGTGTTATTCCTTTCTTTTTTATATGTTTGGCAATTTTTGTTGTTATTTTGCCTGTATATGTAATCGAGCAGAAGGTACTGGGTTTTTTCTCTGGTGGTGGAAATACTAATTTCAGGGCTTTCTTGTGTAGTTTTTGATTTAATATTTTATTAATTGTTTGTTCGTTGTATCCGTTGTAATAAAATATTAAATCAAAAACTACACAAGAAAGCCCTGAAATTAGTATTTCCACCACCAGAGAAAAAACCCAGTACCTTCTGCTCGATTACATATACAGGCAAAATAACAACAAAAATTGCCAAACATATAAAAAAGAAAGGAATAACACCAGCTTTCCGAACAAATAACAACCTAGGCAAATATATTAAAAATAACAAGAGCCAAAATAAAAAACACTTAAATAGTGGTGTATACAAACTCCAATGTGGCGACTGCCCAAAAACTTACATCGGTCAAACTGGTAGAAACTTTGATAAACGAATAGCAGAACATAAAAGGGCTTTCAAGAATAGAAAAACAGATTCGACATACGCGCTTCACCTTCTAGATCATAATCATTCTTTTAATGACAAATTTAAAATTCTTCACATTCAAAATAAAGGCCTTAAGCTATCTTTGTTAGAATCTATGGAAATCAACAAATTAAAAAACACAGATATAATTCTGAATGACCAACTTGAGACAAACAGTTCTCCCCTCCTCAACCTATTTCATTAGAGACTATAAATTTGTAAACCCAAGCCAAAATAGATCACTTGAGAAAGGCAATCAGCCGAAACAGCTGTAGTGATAATATTTAAAATAAATTTTGTGGAAGTTTGAAAACAAAGTTTTCAGTGTTTTATTGTTACATAAAATGAATTTCCATCAAGTAACGGTCGAATCCATCAATATCATAAACATCAAAAACAAAAATACTGCTGGAAACACAACAACAACGAATTATTTTTGTTATATTTTGACGTACATTTTTTACTACTCAACAATTTAACCGTCATCGAAACTGGATTATGTAAAACTAATAAATATTTTTAATAAAAAACTGTCTAGCACGTGGAGTTTTGGTTGGTAGACTTTAATTATAGTACAGATTAGAAATGAATTTGATGGCCTTGTTTTGGACTTTTTTTATCGTTATGGTTGAGATTTCGTATTTACCAACTAAAGATTTATTTAGAACTAGATTAAAAAGATATAAGCTGTTTCATTTTCTCGAGGTTTTCCATAACCCTTTTAAATAAAATAAAATACTCAAACAAGGTAAATTTTGCTGAGAATGTCAATTTTGGAACCTCAGAAGAGAAACAAAAAGTTTGCCCCTCTCGCCCCTGACTCTTTCTAAAAACTCTATTGTGGAAAAAGGAAAACATGGATTTATCAAAAAACTGTACACCGTAGAAAAAACATGTAGCTAAGGTAATTTTAAACAAAATTTTTTATTAGAACTTTTATTAAAATTTGTGTACAGTGAACCGTTATCTCAGAAACAACGCTTGAAGCAACCGGCAATTTCTAATGTCAGTTAGGCGCGCGAAAACTTTTTTAAATAAAATTTATATCAGCTCGACGGTAAAAATTCGATATCTTTTGATCAGAGTATCCTATCGACACAAAACAAAATGCTTTTGAAAGAGAAAGAGTACAGCTGCCGTAGGCCATTTTTTTATATTGCCCCAAATGATGTAGGGTTTTATAAAGTTGTTAAATAAATAAACGTTGCGAGAATCTCATGAGATCAATAAAGTTTATGACTTTCAAGGACAGGTCACTATCAAATTTTCATTGTTAAAGCCTAATCTTCAAAACATATAGCATGAAATTTCAATTTTAAACTTTGGCAACAAATGTGAAGCATTTGAAATATGACTAAGAAGCGCTGAATTTAAACTTTCACATTACAAACGATCTAAAACATTTAAAACTGCTTTTTTAGATTGCTCAACTACGTTTTTTGAAACTTTTTAAGCTGTATTTCTGTTCTTATAAACAAAAATTAAACCTTTATTAATTTAGTCCATAAATGCTATATGCTCCATACTAAAAACAAAAGGTTTCACAACTTTTACATTACCTTGTAAAAAAATTGGTTATTTTCTGCTGCTTTTCACACTGTACACATTTTTTGTCACGTCTCTCGTCCTTTTAAAGAGCATCACGTCACTTGTACAAGTATCTACTTGACTTTCAACGTAGCACAGCAGAGCCTTGAACGACTTGAATGCTTCGGAGTGGCTCATTACGACCAGACTTTTGTCAGTGCTTTCATCCCCTTCGTTGTCTGAGTTTATACTATTATTCTGACTCACCATGTTCAATATCTCGCTGTCTGTTAATTCGTTCTGTTCGTCTGCACTCAACGGCTTGTTAACATCGTCTTCCTTCATTTTTTTCACATCCTGGCAGGTTGTTTGGTACTTCAGCGATCTCTTCTTCGTTGAAAGTTTTATTGGTACCTTTCTCAGGTTTTTCTCCCGTCCACTCATCAGATGTTTTGTGGTCTAATAGCTTCTTCCATGACCTTACCATTGTTTTTGGTTTTATGTCATCCCATGCTTGTGCCACCCATATCACCACATCCAACATGTCCACTTTTTTCAGAGTCTCTGTAACGTTATCATATTTATCCATTTCAGCCATCAATGCCGTCGGTAATTTTCGTCGATAGACACGTTTTATAGATTCTATAACATCTTGCTCCATCGGCTGGCAGAGGGATGTCACATTTGGGGGCAAAAAAAGCCACTTTATTTCGCCAACTTTTAGTTCTCGGGTCGGCATGAGAGAGTGCGTTGTTCAACTGTAGGACTGTCTTTCTCGGTAGATTAGTTTTTGCTAAATATTTTTCCACAAAAATTGATTGGTACAAATTGATTGTGAAACCATTCTTTGAATAGAAAAATTTACATCCAAGCACTCTTTTGATGACGGTACCAAACTGGCAGGGAAGAAAATTCTTTCCAATAAATCCTAGAGGGGGTTTGAGAGATCTTGTAGCGTTGCTGCAGACTAAAATTGTCACTCTTTCCCTTTTATTCTTGAATCCTGGTGTTGTGTCTTCTTGTTTTGAGGCCAAAGTGTAGGTCGGCAGCATTTTATAATTGAGACCTATTTCGTTACAGTTGTATAGCTGGTCTACGGTAATTCCTTCTTCTTCTAGTAAGATGTGCAAGGTATTTTTGAAGACTTCGACAATTTTTGGGTCATCAGACAGTTTCTCACTACATATCTGTAGCTTCCGTACACCGTATCGATTTTTCCAACTCTCCAACCATCCTTTACATGCCTTGAAATTATTATATCTCCTCCAATTTCTTTGTTGAAGTGTAAGGCTTTTAATATAGGTCCTAAGATTGGTTATCCCTGCTCCCTCCTTTGGGTGAACCAAAGATACAAGCACTCATTGATATGGCTGTTAGGGGCGTTTTTCATTTCAATCATTAGTTTCTTTATCCCAGATGTTGAAGCCAGCGATGAGCACCATTTTTCAATTTTGTTTCTAGATTTTTCCAGTCACTCACAGTGCTAGTCCCTACACTTATCTCAACAGCAATCTTCTTAGCCATTTCATCAGCTTTCTTTTATTGAAATTGGACTAAGACGCTAATTACCCGTGCACGTGGAAAAACATAAAACTGGTAATATTCGTGAAAATATTAGTGTGAACTCCAGTCAAATTTGATTATATAGAAGTTAACGAATTGCTGAGACACCTTCATTTACCTAGATTTATGAAATCAAAAACAAAAATTAATATGCAGAACTATTTTAAAAAGTATTACCGAATATAATATTCAAGCAAGAATTCAAGTTTTTCATTAAAATAATGAAATAATGTTAAATGTCAAACCACATCACAAAATCAAATTAATTTTGTGGATATATCTTCCATATATGTATTCCATTAAACATACCGCAACGCTTAATTGCGCTCTGCTGGGAGGGGTCGGGGGGTTAAACACACACCCTTTCACAGCCATGTACTATTGGATGTGTCCGGTTCGGTGTAAAATCAAACATGCTCTTCATCACTACCTAGCCAACCGTTTATATCAAACGTAGCTTTATCAAAACAGCATTAAACTGGAAGTATTATAAAAATAAAGTTAATATTGTTCTGAAGCTATTTTCTTGTGGCATTTTAAATTAATTGCTATTTAACTGGGAATAAGCCACAATTAAAGATAAAAATACGTTTATTGACGTTTCAATTTCCACTTCGGAAATCGTTCTCAAAATACAAACAGTAAATTAAACAAATTTTGTTTTTTGTTACATAGTGAAAAATTCTTCTAATAATTTAATTTTATCTGACTCACTTTTATCAGGTAAACTAATTGCACGAACAAATACTTACCATGTCGGGATACTATTATGAGTTTTTTTCCTGGTTTTTCCCTCATAATTTACTATGGAATCACTAACATGAGAATTTTACTGTCATCATGTCATGTGTTTGTCTTTTTAAAGACGAATTATATGCTATGATTTTTTTCTGACGGATATTCTCAAGTTAAAGTTGATTTCATGTAATCGAATGAACTGTCTTATAAGTAAAGTCGTCCCAGGAGCGCCACTCAACAATATTGGCAATATCATTTTGAAGTTGTCTACTTTAAAATGCATAATGTATGTCTGAATTGTCAATATAAATGAGTCAGATAAAATTAAATTATTAGAAGAATTTTTCACTATGTAACAAAAAACAAAATTTGTTTAATTTACTGTTTGTATTTTATCTTAAATTGTGGCTTATTCCCAGTTAAATAGCAATTAAAAATAAAGTTATTTCAAAATGTGGAAATATGCTTTTTTCAAACAAAAGTGTCTTATATTCCAGTCGTTTAAGATTGGATCTCTAAAATTCATTTGCACAAGCTGAATATTGCTAATATTGTCAATTTTGAGACCCCAAAAAGATGCAAACAAGTTTTTTCCTTTTACCCAAAGGTTTTCTCCTAAAATCCTCCTTGGTAGGGGGTAAAAACAAAAAAAAATTTACCAAGAATATGTAAGACGTAGAAAAAATGGTTCAAATAAAAAATGTAGCTGAGATAATTGTGAATAAAAATGTTTATTGGCAGCTTTTCTCTAGAATGAATCATTTTTTTCAAAACAACGCTTGAATCTACCGGAAATTTCAATGTCAAGTAAGCGATCGAAATTAATTTAAATAAAATTTGTAAAACTCGACGGTAAAAATTCGATATCGTTTAATAAGATTCACCTATCGACAAAAATCATTTTTCTACAGCATACGGATTCTTTGCAAATCGATTTTTTCGGTTTTCTTCCATACAGAGGGATGTTTTAAGGGAAAACCGTGGGTTATCAGCAGCTTTTTTGGGGTCCAAAAATGGCATTCTCAGCAAAATTCAGGTTATTCGTATAATTTTTTAAGGGTTCAGTGGCATTTTCGTCTATGGGGATTCCCATTCCCTGACAGTGGTTTTTCCAATTTTGGAGGGCTGCCTCAATATATAAATTATACAGTAAGGGTGACATACTGCATCCTTGTCTTAGTCCGTTAGTTACTTGTATTGGCTCTGATAGTATATTTCTGATTTTTAGGTAAGTAGTGTTATCCTTGTATACTTCTGTGATTATTTCTAAAAGGTATTGATTAATGCCGAGTTGTTGCAAAGTTTGCCACAGTCTTGGAACTGTATCATACGCCTTTTCTAGGTCGATGAAGGCTAGATGCACTTTGGTATCAACCGCTATTCTTTTTTCTCTTAATTGTTGGAGTATAAACAAGTTATCAGTGCAAGATCTATCAGGCGTAAATCACTTTGGTCTTCGCTAATTAATAATTAATAATCAATAAGATACTTAAACAAAATACCAGGTTAACTAGTATGAGAATAGGTAAATGAAAATTATTTACATGATATAGGGTAGATTGTAATGTTGGACAGGAATCAATGGAACTGTAGGGATAAATATATGAATGAATGTACAGGATTATAACTCACCCTGTACATTCATGAGAGGAACATCACAATATACAGATTTCAGAGCTTATTATTTTTAAGCTAAATTATTTGTCTAAAAACATTTCTAGAGCTATGCTTCCTATGTGATTATTTTATTCTTTTTTTCTATTTAGTATCCACTGTTTATACTCTGTACATTACATTTTGTTCCAATCTTTTCACTCTTCATTCGGTCTCCTAGTGTATTCCCTTCTAATTTTTCTGAGCATTCTCATTGCTGATGTTTCTAACACGCTCTCTATGTTGGCTCTGTTGGGTTTTACCTCTAATGCGTACGTCATTATTGGTCTTAAACTGATCTTATAGATTCTTGTGACAAAAAAATAGTGAAGAAAAAACGGATATGGACTATTTAACATAAAGTTGCAGTAGATGGAAGCCTTACTTTACAGTGTGAAAAACGAACAGATTAAGTTAGTAAGTTACTTATGGAAACTATTTACATAAAAATACAGCTGCCATAGTTAGGATACGGAAAAAGGATGGCAAAAGACCTTGAAAGAAATTAGATTTCAAAAATAATTTCATTTCTCTCAAAGAAATGAAAATTTACGTGACAAATGGTACAGCAACGTACGTGGATAAACCAATGGTACAGCAAGGAACATAAAACAAGCTACTCTATTTTTCTTTTGTCGTTTACCCATTACTGAGGATCGTTATTTCCTCCTAAACTCCTAAAAAGTTTTCTTCATTAGAGTTTCACAGAAATATTGGCTTGAATAATCCTGAATTGGGTCAGACCAGTTGGTTAGTGACCGACCTCTTGGTCTTTTCTCTAATTGAACTTTGAAAATAAGGCTATTATCGAGCACAAGTTAATTAAATCAAGCCCAAGTACTTTCGCTTAAAAAAGCATCTTCAGGGGCATTTCGTCAAAATTTTTGCCCCGTCTAGAAATATTGAGAATACAAGTGCATTCACCGATCTCGTCTTGATTTTTTAAAAGATAGATTCTACTTCGCATGATCTACAATATACTAGAGCATATAATTAAAGGACTGGAAGATGGGTACTAAGAACCTACGATAGCTGTAACAAATTCGTACAGGAAAAGAAAAATATTAGAGCACGAGAAAAAACAATAGAGAGCACTTGTACCATTTATTTATTACACCAATCAATTGCAATGATATAATTGGTCTTCCAATTATTATTATTATTATATGAATTTTGTATGTTTTCATTTTTTTTAATAACACATTTTAATTATTAAATTTGTATTACTTGACCTTTCTGTGAAACCTCCTGGCATTCGTTACAGCTTTTATTCATATATTCATAACTGACTTGGTTTTTCGAATATTTGTTATCAAGTACAATACCAGGTGATCAATATTAAAACAAGTTGTAATAAAAATAACCTCGAGGTAATATTTTGTAATAGGAGACCACGCCACTGCTCTTAAAAAAGGTCCATGACCATTGAGAACCACCTGATTTATTTCATTCGTCAAGGTCGGGCCAGGTCCAGTTTCTTATTTCTTTATTCATTATTACAACGATTACAAAGCTAATAGTCGAATCCTTTTTTGACTGAGTACAGATTCTCTTTCGTTGTTGTGGTCATACATTGTGAGTTTCGGCTTTTGTGTGTAAATAGGCCATTTTTACAGCTCCAGCGGTTCGAATTTTAGGAGTAAAATAAAAATGTATTCATCAATGTAAACTTATTTTTAATATTACGTCGTAGAATTTAGAAATCAAGTAGCAAATATCAAAAGTTTTCATAATATGAGCATGCAATTCATAACAAAAGACACTCCAAACTTTGATATTTCTTTTTTTCTTCTGGTTAATAATCTATGTTTTATAAGGTTCTAGAACTGTTAGTCGAATTATTATAGATTATGTGCCTTCAATAGACCTAGACCCTTGCCTAGACCGGTAACGTACGGAAAATTTACGCACTCAAATTACAAAAATGGCAGCACAGCAGGTATCTACCTTTATCCCCTCCTTGCAGCTATGATTGCTTCAATACAATACCCATCATTTCAATACATAGCCACTAGTTGCCACATAGCCATTGGTATTTAGAACACTGTACCAATAGACCAAATAACACCAAAACATTTTCTACAAGAAATCATCATCATCATCTTTGGCTCGACAATCCTCTGTGGATCTTGGCCTGCTCTTAGATTCGTCGCCATTCTGTTCGGTTTTTGGCAACATGTTGCCATCTTCTGATTTTTCATATTCGTAAGTCGGTTTCTACTCCATCTAACCACCTAATTCGCGGTCGGCCTTTGTTTCTTTTTCCTACAGGTGTTCCTGTGGTTAGCTTTTTAGCAATGGTATTTTCTGGCATTCGTATTATGTGTCCAGCTCATCTAAGTCGCTGTGTTTTAATGAACGTTATGACATCTGGCTCATCAAAGAGCTGATACAATTCAAAATTATCTCTTCTGCGCCACTGCCCTTGGTCGTTTACAGCTCCAAATATTTTGCGGAGTATTTTACGCTTAAATATTTCCAAAAGTGTTTCATCTTTCTGCGTTAGAGTCCATGTTTCTGCTCCATATGTGAGGACCGGCCTCAGCAATGTTTTGTATATAATAATTTTAGTTCTTCTTTGAATGTTTCTTGAGTGGAAATGCTTTTGGAGTCCATAGTGTGCCCTATTTGTAAGATTTATTCGTCTTTTGATTTCTTCGCTTGTTTTATTGGTAGCAGTCAATAGCGACCCAAGGTATGTGAAGTTGTCAACACGTCCAAAGGTATGACTTCCAAAGACTGTTTCTCGTTCCTCATTTGCTATCGGATCCTTTGTAACCAACATGTACTTGGTTTTGTCTTCGTTGATGACTAGACCGACCTGTTTCGCCGCTGTTTCCAATTCTAGGAGATATTGCTCAACATCTCGCTTGCTACACCCTACTATGTCAATGTCATCAGCATATGCTAAGACTTGTATCGATCTATTGTAAATAGTACCGCCATCCCTAATTCGTGTATCTCGGACTGCCTTTTCTAAGGCAATATTAAATAGGAGGCAAGCCAGAGCATCTCCTTGTCTGAGTCCATCCTTTATCTCAAAGGATCTAGAACTCTCTCCCTGTATTCTAACAGTTACTTCTAAGTTAGACATTGTCATTCTCGTTAGTCGGATAAGTTTCTCTTGACACTGTCGTATGCGGCCTTGAAGTCGACGAATAGGTGATGGGTTTCAATATTGAATTCTAATGTTTTCTCGAGAATCTGTCTTATTGAATGAATCTACAAGAAATCACCTAGAAAAAATTTAATATAGAATCACTGTGGAACGACTCTACATGAGACATGTACCAAAGAAGGCTAGCACAGAAGGTAAAGCTGAAACAAATAGACGACAACGAAGAACAAAAAGTGAACACTGGGAGCAGTTTACAAAAACGATGGAAAGCGACTTCTACGGTACACAAAAACAAATATAGAGATTCATAAGAAACCAACCAAAAAGAAATTGCAGAATTGAAGGAATACAATAACATACCAGCAAACGAATGGGAAAGATGCCTGACGGAAGTGTTTAAAGGAAAGAAAAATATTTAGACCTATATT
Organism: Diabrotica balteata; assembly: GCA_918026665.1. NCBI lineage: Eukaryota > Metazoa > Arthropoda > Insecta > Coleoptera > Chrysomelidae > Diabrotica > Diabrotica balteata. Next base: position 16,471,082 of record OU898281.1, on the reverse strand, counting down.
AACACACACGGCGAAGACAAGACCTGACACATGAAACAACAGAGATGAAAATACTTCGATGAATATTAGGGAAAAGTATGTTGGATAGGGAGAGAAGGGAAAACATAAGAAAATCATGCAATATAGAAGACATAAATGAATAGGTGACAAAACGGAAACAGGATTGGAATAAACACGTGAGTAGAATGGCAGAGGATAGAATAGTACGAATACCACGATATGTGGTCACGAAGTCACCAAATGGACGAAGAAGTATTGGCAGACCAAGAAAAATATGGTGCAATAATTTAAACAATTTAGGAAGCTAATATTGACGAAGAAACAGGCTTTAAAGCCTACATATAAAAAGTAAGGAAAAGAAGATACTAGTGGACGCATATTATACCACCATTTTTGACATATCGATACCAGTAAGGGGCTAAAATGTTAAGGCGTGGTTTATCGGTGAAAGAGCTGAAAAGGGAACCGTTAGAAAGTATTGAAAGTGAAATCGAAGATGTTGTTACTAGAGCCGAATCCGAAACAGAAAGCGAGTCTTTGGATAGCGATGATGAGCCAAAATGGTTGCCACATGAGGACATGGAAAAACAAATGTTGGGCAGTCTATCAAAAATTTGGAAAAAAACAGGATTTGTAAATCGAAAAGTCAGATATTCTAAAACGTCTGACATTCAATGTGATAAAAACAGAAGAGAGGAAAACGTTAAACTTCCTCACAACCCGGAGTAGATCAGAAGATGACACAACTTTCGAATAAATAAAAATTGTTCGGGTAGGTCATATATTTTGCATGTGATGTATAAGTATTTTTATTGCGTTTTTAGCTTGTAGATTACCTATATCTATTCATTTACCCCAGCTATAGATCATTTATATGGAAAAAATAGGTACAAATGGTTTCCCAATCCAACCGATATGGGGAAAAGCAAAACTCCTTCGAAGAATATAATATATGTAAAACCAAGATCTTCGCCGCAATTGATATACTTGATCCAGGACGCATCTTTGAAATATTTTTTCGGGCGATATTGAAACCCTGGTCAGTTAAGCTTTGATAACTCACAACTTTAAATAAGCTCCATCAAGCAATAAGACGAAAACATCTAGGAATCTTCACTTGATATCATTCTTCTTCACGACACTGCTCGGCCTCATGTTACCAAAGTAGTCAAACAATCTACAACGAAAGAAATGAAGGATATTAAAGTATCCACTCTATAGGCCCGATTTATCACCTTGCGATTTTAACGTCTTTCCTGAAAAAGGCGTTAAAAGGTAATCGTTTTCAGTAGGACGAAGAAGTAAAAGAATTCTTTAAGCAACAAAAATTCTTTAACCGATTAATGAAACAATGGGATACTTTAATTGAAGTGGTTATTATTTGTGTATATATACTTAACAAAAAATGTTTTTTGGATCAAAGATGGATTTCAATTGAATAAGCCTTGTATTTAATTGTGCACTTACTACATACTTTATTTCTGTCGTGTATTTACTAATGATGTTTTCTAGCTGTTACCGCGTTAATTTGGGCAATTCTGGCTATCCCTCATCAAACAGCCACGTCCTAAATAACAACTTTATTTTGACGACTGTTTACAAAACTCACTGAATTATGCACGACAACGTGACAAAACAACTAATGTGTAATGACATTGACAGATATTTATGCTTGTGTAAATTGCGTTCCAATACAGGTATTTACAAATATAACTCACCACCGAAAATCGAAGAAACGGTTGTCAAACATAAAAAAGTTTTAGGGAGAAACAAAATATAATATTCACATATACTAAAAGCAAAACAAATATTGTTGGACATGATAGTATAAATATCTATACTATTTTAACTTTACGACAACCTGAATAAATTTAACAAGCCTGAATTCCATATTAATTAATATGGCATTTTTAATATTATGTATTAAAAACATTACCCTTATGGTTTTTTATTTATTTTCAACAATGAAAAAATTCACTAAACCCTGACTATGCATTCACTTACGTCAATATATGCAGATTTTTTTATAATTACGTTAAATCCAGAGGTAGCTATGAAAAATGACATCAAAATAATAATATTATGAGTTAATGTCAAATGTATTGGGTAATTGATAATAGATAATTGAAGATAATTGATGAAGATAATATTGATGTCTTGGTAGACCTTTTTAACTCCATATACAAGACGTGACACATACCCAAAAAATGGCTTCTCTCAACTTTTGTAACGATTCCAAAAATCACAAATGCTAAAGATTGCAATGACTATCGGACAATTGCATTAATTAGCCACACATTGAAAACCGTCCTTAAAATCATACATAGAATCCGCATGAAATTAGAACAAGGAATAAGTGGTTCACAGATGGGTTTTAGAAAGTGTGTAGGAACTGGAGAAGTTCTTATTCATTATTCGGAGTCAATGTTCTGAGACAAGTCCAAATTCTCTATTCTTAAGTCCAAAAACATAGATAGTAGAGATCTACAAATTATATCGAATCTGTATACTTAGATTTTATTACAATAAAGTAGGTATACTTAGAGGAGTTCGACAAGGGTGCATACTTTCACTACTCTTATTCAACGTCAAATGAATCTCAAGAAAACGAAATCAATGATATTCTCAAAAAAACCACAAAATGCATATAACCTGATTATCAGTAATACAGCGACCGAAAAAGTAACAACATATAAATATTTAGGAACGTGGCTAACCGAAGATGGAAATCAAACAAAAGAAATCAGATCTAGAATAGAAATGGCAAGAAAAAAGAACTTACTGTGCAACCTAACTTAACCGTAACCTTAATCTAGAGATCCGCACAAGAATGCTACGTTGTTACGTTTTTTCTACTTAACTATACGGCATGGAAGCGTGGACAATAAAACAGTCTGAAATCAAAAAATCAAACTCCTTTGAGATGTGGTGCTACAGGAGAATCCACAGAATATCGTGGGCTAAAAAAGTAACTAATATAGAGGTGTTACAAAGAATGAAGAAAGAATGTGAAGTCATAAAAACTGTTAAAATTTGAAAGATTCAATATCTGGGTCATATAATGAAGGGCGAGAAGTATTACTTAGGTCAAGGGAAGATACGAGGGAATAGAAACCCAAGACGACGCAAATCCTGGCTAAGAAATTTGAGAGAGTGCTTCGGTTGCAGCTCATTATTCAAAAGCGCGGCCAATAAAATTAAAATAGCGATGATGATTTACAACCTCCGATAGGAGAAGGAACCTGAAGAAGAAAGCTTTTTGCCGTTTGTGGATTGTACAATGGGTTGACAAAACGACAGGTTCGGTCATCACAAAAATTTGGACTTGTAAAAGAAAATAGAATAACCGAAGCAGATCGAAGGGCATTAAGAGGCATTATAGTGAAAAATCGACGACCAAATTATATAGAGTTAATCGTTTTAGGGAGTGACGTTATTGGAAGACACGTTTCTAGAAGTTGGTTAAAGGAGACCTAAGATAGTCAAAAGAGCATAAAGATTGGAATGTCACAATGGGATTCAATACAATCGAATGATAAGTCCAAATTTAAAGTGTGTTGGAGACAGTAGGAGTCGCATCATTCGAAGGAAAAATGAAGCTTTCCATCCCGACTGTCTGAAGCGAAAAGTCAAATTTCCTGCATATGTCTTGATCTGGGGCAGCATGCTGTCTGAAGATGTGGGAAAGTTACATTTTATCAATGGAATTGTAAATACGGACAAGTATTTGAATATTTTGGAAGAATCTCTTTTAGCGATTATGGAACAAAGTTTAACATCAGCAGAAGGTTTTGTCTTCCAACAGGACGGCGCAGGTTGTCATACCCCAAAAAAGAGTTTAAAATAGATTAAAGACCATGGCATACCACTTCTGGAATGGCTTTCTAACAGTCCCGACTTGTTCCGGGACAAGGGGAGAAAATAAAGGGGATGTAACTCAATGGTAAACTTTCAAATTTTGTTTTGTTAATATTACATATTCCATGCGTTGTTTAAATTTATTATTATTCTGTTTAATCAATCATCTTTATGGATGTTATGATCTCGGGTTCATTGTATGCTGTGTATAGTTCAAAGTTATATCTTTTGCGCCATAGTCATTTTCCTTTACCCTCTTATATATATGTCTAAGGATTTTTCGTCCAAATGTACGTAATAGGTTCTCATCGCTTTCCGACAGTGTCCATGTCTCTGATCCATATACAAGGACCGATTATTTCAGGGTCTTGTATATTTTGCATTTGGTTTTTCTTGTGACGTTAGATCTTAGATGTTTAATTAGTCCAGTATAATGTTTTATTTGCGAAATTTATCCTTCTCTTAACTTCTTCATTGACATTGTTATCTGCGGTAATTAGTGAACTTAGATATGTAAATTTTTTCACGCTTTCGATGTTATAGTCTCCTATTGTTTTCACATGGATTGTATCTGTTAGTTCGTTTTGAAATCGAATTTTGCTTTGTACTTTAAGTGTTTCTTTTATTATATCAATGAGTTGAGTTGAAATATTAAAACTCCTTCAGTGCATGGATCAGAAATTCTTGATGGATGCTATCATGGGCACTCTCAAAGTCAATGAAAAGGTGATGTGTGTCTATAATAAATTCACTATTCTTTTCCAAGATTTGCCTTAAGAGGAAGATCTGATGTATTGTGGACTTCTGCCTGCGGAAACCACGTTGATATCCTCCAACTATTTGTTCCTTATATGGGCTCAATCGGTCATACACAATATTTGACAGTATTTTATATGCCACAGTCAGTAGCGTTATTGCCCAGTAGTTTTTACATTGAAGCTGATCTCCCTATTTATGTAGTGGAATAATTACTCCGGTATTCCAGTCTTGTGGCAGTTGTTTATTATTCTATATGTTTACTATTAGTTCGTGTATCGCATTTAATAGAGAGTCTCCACTTTCCTTTATTAATTCTGCGCTAATATTGTCTAATCCAGGTGACTTGTTGTTTTTCAGTCTGGTAGCTGCTTCTTGCATTTCAGCTACTGAAGGGGGGTTATTTCTCTGGTGTCCGTTTGATCCAGTATAATTCCATCATATAATGGATCTTCGTTTTTTCAAACTTTTCTTTGAAGAATTCTGTCCATCTTTGTAGTATTTCACTCTGTTGAGTTACTATATCTCATTCTTTGTCTCTACACATAATTGTTCTTGGTTTAAATTCTTTTCTACTTTTGTTAAGTTTTTGGTAGAATTTTCTGGTTTCTGTTGGTTTATTTAGTTCTTCCATTTCTTGGAGTTCTTTTTCTATGTGTTGTCTTTTCTTTCTGCGATGTATTTTCTTCTCTTTGTAGAAGTTTTCAGGGACTTTCTGCCGTCAGTAAGGTAAAGTCACCTATTACCGCACCAGTTAAGGAAAGTTCAATATTTCGTTGGATTATTTTTATATTTTTATGGTTACAAAAATCTCGTAGAATTTATGTGAAGATTACTATATTACGTTTCCAAATAATTAAATTATTTTTCCAAATTTCAATTTTTATTGCTAAGAAAAAATACTAAATCAAAAAAGAGCAAATTTTCCTAATACCGACCTAATAGTAATATTTTTTCCTATTACCGATTTTTTATAACCTATTACCGATTGTGGGATAACAGATGTTATCAACATTGTCTATATTTAGTAAAACACCCCTGACTATAAAAAAGTGTTTATTATATTAAGTAAAACAAATAAAATATATGAAATTAAACTAAAAAAAAATGTCTGTGGAGTTTGCAATAATTTTGTTGTTCTGGTTGTTGTTGGTTTTCCGTGTGCTGTAGAGGAGATACGTGTGTATTTGAAGGTAATTGTTCAGTATCTCCTTTGCTTAGTTGTTCAAAAATGTCATTTTGTGTTATCTGGGGACTTTCTAGCACCAGTTTTAAATCTGTCGTTTCAAAGTTAGTCTCAGAGCGTGTAAAAAGCTTTTGAGGCGTTTTTGCTATACTATCGTAATCTTTGCATTCATTCACATCAAAATTATCACCATGTTCTAAATTATTAGTGTTAACAACAGGGTGAATTTCCAGAACAATCTTATTCGTTTTGTCTGAGACTAGTTCCTATGAATCATCACTAGTGGAGGAATTGAACCTACACATAGCGAGATTCCCATTTTCCTGGACTTCGAAGTCAAGAACATCCCAGTTATCTTCATTAAAGTCCGCAATACTGGAAATATTATTAATGAATATTGTGTCATTTATAGTAATTTGTAAGTGTTCATTTCTGTTATCCAGGTCTGCATCTAAATTTTTATCATCTAGAGATTTCCAATACACAAATTATTTTTCGAAAGTAGAGTCTCCTTGCCAAGAGCTGCCAGATGATTTGAAAGAACAAAGTGTGTCAGGGCCCAAACGATTTTCGAATTGCTGTTTGAATTGTTTATATTCTTGAGTTTCTTGATTATTTTGATCTTTGTTAGAAATTTCGAAAGTCCCTGTTAAATGTTCTGCTATTTTGGTTTTGGTCTTGAAGAGTTTGTTGTATTGAACCTTTGATGAATTAAATGGAAAGAGTCCACAACATTTAAATCCATTTTTTATTGTATCTTCTTTTAAACATTTGTCGAAACAAATCTTGACTAAACCTGAGAAGTCTGTTCGTTTAATTTTGGCTATTTCGTGATTAAGCCTGAAATCATGTACCACGTTTCGCCATGTTGCTTTCACCGGTCTAAATACAGCTACGTCTAGAGGCTGCAGAACGTGGGTCGAATTTGGCAATAATGCAACCAATATTATACCTTTCTCCTTGCAAAATTCACTTAGCGCTAGAGATAGAATTTTTGAAACCAGTGATTTCCCGGAATACCGTCTTTAAATGGATTTTGTCGGTCCAAGTTTTTAATTAAATTAGCTACTGTGTGTATTAATTTGGATTTTGTGTCAGGGAACCCTTGTTGCGCCAAATAAAGAATCCATTCCACAACACACTTTTCTTCATTGTCAGCAAGCACAGGTTGCACTCCACACTTGGGATTTTTAAATCTTCCTGAACGTTTATCCCGTAAAGTGGTCTTTGGCAATCCGAATCTGTTAGATGTCTCGTAAACTGACATCCCATTTTTTATAGCTTCCAAGGCGCTAGACAATTTTTCTTTTGAATATTGTACACGTATTTTTGGTGCCATAATGCCTGAAAAGAAATATATAATTAATTAAAAAAAGCAGACGGTTTTAATGAGTGCAATGTCTGACTTAATAACGAACACCTTTTTTAATGCGTCGGTATTAGGCTAATGGCATTTGCTATTATCGACCTAATAGGTCGGTAAATTGATTTCAATATGGTCGCACTTATCCTAATACCGACTGTGTAAAACTTGAGACAAATGACTAAAACGCCTTTTTCTTGTTAATTAAAGATTTTAACAATTACCATAATTAAATATACCAAAAGTAATATCTATATTAACTACATTATCCAGGGGTTTGGACTTATTAAAATATTAACATGTTTGTCGCTCCAGACAAAGAAATTTTTAGAATATTAGGTTACTCATAACATAAATCATGGGGCGAAAATTGAAAAAAACGTCGACTTAATAGTATATGTACTTAAGAAATGAACAATCATGGTGCAACTACATGGCAAAGCAAAATAATAGATTAATAAAATAAAGGTTTACAAACCTAATACCGACCTTGGGTCGGTATTAGAAATATCTATACCTATTACCGACTCAATATATTTTTACGATTTTTTCATTAAATACTGCAAATCTTCGAAAAATTACTACATTATAGTATAGACAACATGTATGGAAATGTCTTCAAACTTTATAATAAATATATAAAAATATCTACTTAAATTTTATGCTTAATTTCTTTATTTGTGTACTTACCCCTTTAATGAATCACAAGCGCACGTAACCTACACTCTACGAAATCTGACCATAAAACTAATTCGAATGGCATCAATTCGGGTTCTTTCGTTCTAGACACTAATAAATTATTCACGTGATTTTGGCGAGTAGACTGAAATTGTGACAATACAACGTTCCTTTCATCCACAAAGCTTAATATTTCGTATTAATCATTTGGATCGGTAATAGGTGTTATTTTTGTATGGGTCGGTATTAGGTGACTTTACCTTAATAATGTAATCTTTCATTCTGCGTTTAAATTTTTCAAAAATATTTATTAGCTTTCTCCGGATTCGAACATAATGGATACATTTAAAACACATTGAAAATTTTGCCAGGCGACATTTGGCGCCTTTCCCCTTAATTAAATAAATGTATCTTTTACAGATGGCAAGAAACTTTTTATTTTTGAATAAAATAAAGAAGTTTTATTAAAACAAAAATACAACTTAAAAAATATATTTATTTAGTTCAAATAAATGTTTCAATCATTATACTCTACGACACTGGTCGGCCAAAATACATTTATAATCGGATTATAAGGTTGACCGCTGTATTGTATTACTGCAGATACAAGGTGGATTGGTCGAAAACATCTTAAACCGTCAGTTTCAGGTTGGTTTTTACCATTATATCGTATTACCTATCCTCTCTGTATTTCAGTTCTCTAATTAGGATTAAACTTGTAGTGAGCTATCAACAAATTGTGAACCGAGTATAAAGCACCTAATCAATAGCCTAATTCGCTATCAGATCGACTTATTCTAAACAATTTTCTACGTTTTTCCTGGTCCTTATTTTTCTTTCTGTCCCACACAGTCTCATTTACTTTGTAAAATTATTTCATGTGATGGTCAGTTTTGTTAAACGTCCATTGTTTGTTCGTTTTATCTTTTAAATACCCTTTTCATTTTTATCTAGACAGTTCTTGAAATGACTTTTACGAATGATGTCGTAATTCAATTGTATGTTAAACATTATGAATCTCTGAGTCAAAGAGTAGTATCATTTTAATAAACATAACAATATTGAGCAAAATGTAAATAAAATCTGATCCATTATCTTATTCTCTTTCTGAGTAAACTGAAAATTTATGTTAATATCTTCGAACAAATAAACGAATGCAAATGAGCGGATATTTGAATGGCTTGAATAACTGACAACCAGGGAATCTCTAATGAAATATTAAACACGCAGTTTTTAGCGAAATTTGATGACAATGAGAGTTTTGATCTAAAGATTCTTACAATTTTAGTTGTTTGTTCTTTCGCTTTAGAATTTTTTTAAAATTTGTAGAATAATAATAATATTATATATTATACCATATATTAATAATATTATATATTATACCATATAATATTATTATTATATATAATATAAGTGTGGGAGACAGGTAAATGACCTGAGGCCTGGACACAATCACTATATATTCCCATACATAAAAAGGGGGCGCAAGATTTATGTAGCAACTATCGCACAACTGCTCTAATTGCGCATTGCAGTAAGATAATCTTACACATAATTCTCGAGAGGATAAAGCCCTTTTTACTACCTAACATTGCGGAGGAACAAGCAGGTTTCGTTCCCGGACGTGGTACTAGAGAACAAATTTTAAACGTACGGCAGATTGTAGAAAAATCCAGAGAATTCAACATCACAACATATTTAGTAAAGCTTTCGATTTTGTCAACTGGAGTAAAATGTGGCAGGTTTTGTCTGACATGGGAGTCCCCAATCATCTGATACTGCTAATTAAAAGCCTGTACAATAACAATTATGCCAGAGTTAGAATAAATGGGGAACTAACCGATAGTTTCAGGGTCACAAAGGGCGTGAGACAAGGCTGCATACTAAGCCCAATTCTATTTAACATCTATTGTGACTGGATAATGCGGAAAGCTACTGAGGACTGGAACGGTGGCATCACCATTGGCGGGAAAAAGATTTGCAACTTGAGATATGCAGATGATACTACTATCCTCGCTAGTTCTGAAGCTGAATTGATTCACCTGCTACAACAGATAGAAGATGTAAGCTTAACGATGGGCCTTAAAATAAACAGAGATAAAACGAGAATCATAATAATTGACAGAGCTAACAACAATCAAAATCATCTGATCATGATAAACAATATCGCTGTTGTAGATAAATTTGTGTATCTGGGCTCATTAATAACCAACAAAGGAGGCTGTACTGAAGAAATAAAGCGGCGATCAGCAATCGCAAAAAGCGCTATGGCAAAATTAACAAAACTTTGGAAAAGCCATGAAATAACTATCGATACAAAAATGAGACTAGTAAGAAGTCTAGTTTTTGCAGTTTTCACTTATGCATCGGAATACTGGACCCTTACTGAGAAAGACAAAAAGAACATAGATGTATTTGATATGTACTGCTGGAGACGAATGCTGAGAATACCATGGGTGGCCCGAAGAACAAAACTAACAATCATATTGTTTACGTTTCCTAATGTAAATCTTCCTGAAAATCCTAAAAAAAACTACTGTATCGATTTTCAATTTAAAAAAAATTGGCGTCGATACAGTTTATTTTTAGGATTTTTGGAAAATTTACACCAGGCGACGGAAAACGATGGACCGTTAGACTCCGCCCTTCTTAAATATCAGCAAAACTTACATCAAAACTCGATGTCGAGTTGGTCCGCTAGTTTCTATTAATCTAGAAATAGGTTAATAGAAATTCCCCGTGCTATTTTTATTTCTAAATCTTCAAGTTTACATTCTTTATAAAGGTCTAAGTGCAATCTAACTGGTTGAAAAACATTGAATAAGAAAATTTCCCCTTCTTTCTTTGTATTTATTGCTAGTTAGCAGCAACGTTGATAAATTAAAACACTATTAACCAGGTTCAGTGTTACTAGTATTAACTTCTACGTTATCAGTATCTAATATATTATGAACAATATCCATTAGTTGTTCTTCACTAGGTTTTAAATCTGGGTTATTTTTACATTCTTGTGAAATTTGCTACACCTGATTTGAAATGTTAGGAACAGATATCACACTACAATCATCATCCGAATCTGATAGAACATACAAAGATTTGATTGTAACTGTTAGTTTAGTGGCTGGAATGTCTTTCGAGTACATGTATGATATCATTATCGTCGTCATCTGAAAAACTTGCAGCTTTAAAAAAATTGTTAACCCTATTTGTAATACTCTAGATATTGAAATGTAGGTTTTGTACATACTAGCGTATTGTTTTTAGATGAACCCTTACTATTCCTTTATTTATTTCGTTTGGTTTTAGGTTCTGAAGCTTCTATGTTTTATTCTTATATTTTATGTTTTTATTCTGCTTCACTGTCTAGACTCGGACTCTTCTGACAATGACGTTTCCAATGATCTAAAAAACGAATTTATGAAAAGTATTACAAGTCAGGTTAACAATTTTTTTAAAGCTCCAAATTGTTCAGATGACGACGACGATGATATTATAATACATGTACCTAAAGACACTCCAGCCACTAAACCAACAGTTACAACCAATATGTTGTATCAGATTGGGATGATGATTGTGGTGTGGTTCATTTCACATCAGGTGGAGCAAGTTTCACAAGAAAGCCAAAATAACCCAGATTCAAAACCTAGTGAAGAACGATTAATTAATATTTTTCATAATATATTAGATACTGATGATCTGGAAACTATGAAAATAGACCTTGGCAAAGGTGTGAGACAGGGCGACACCATCTCACCCAAGTTATTTACTTTGGCATTAGAAAATGTATTCAAACAACTAAATTGAGCCGAAAATGGATTAAAAATAGATGGAGTATATCTTAACCATTTGCGTTTTGCAGACGACATAGTACTAATAAGCACAGATATCCATGAACTAAAATTAATGCTACAAGATTTAAATCACAAATCGAATCAAATAGGATTAAAAATGAATCGCGACAGAACAAAGATATTAAGCAACAGCCTAAAAAACATCACGATAGATAACATCAATATAGAAAAGGTAGAACAATATATATATATATATATATATATATATATATATATATATATATATATATATATATATACATCTAGGACATGCAATTAAAAACGAAAAGGAAAATCAAACCCCAGAAATTAAAAGAAGAACACAATTATCATGGGCTGCTTTTGGTAAGTTGAACTTCATTTTAAAAGACAGAAAAATCCCAATTCACTTAAAACGAAAAACCTATGACACTTGTACACTACCTTCTTCTTCTTTAAGTTCCAATCGAAGGTTGGAAATCATCATGGCTATGCGGACTCTGTTGACTGCCGCTCTAAAAAGTTCTGCACTACTGCATTCAAACCATTCCCTTAAGTTCTTAAGCCAGGATATTCTTCGTCTTCCCACATTTCGCTTTCCTCGGATTTTACCCTGCATTATAAGTTGTAATAATGCGTATTTTTGCCCTCTCATCACATGTCCCATGTACTCAAATTTTCGTCTTTTAATAGTTAATATTATTTCCGCCTCATTTCCTATCCTTCTAGTTACTTCCATGTTTGACATTCTTTGAATCCATGATATTCGTAGGATTCTTCTGTAACACCAAAATTCAAAGGTGGCCAACTTATTCAGATGAACTTGTTTTAGTGTCCAAGCTTCCAGACCATAAAGAAGAGTAGAGAACACGTAACATCGAAGCATTCTCAGGCGTAGTTCTAACCTTATATCCCGACAACAGAGAAACTTTTTAAGTTTAATAAATGATGTACGTGCTATTTCAATACGTGTCTTAATTTCTTTGGTTTGGTCTACATCTGATGTTATCCATGTTCCTAAGTATTTATAGTTATTAACATTCTATATTGCAGTATCTTCAATAGTCAATTGGATATTTGCATGTGCAGATTTAGTCATGATCATGCATTTAGTTTTCTTTAAATTTATCTTCAGTCCGTACTCATGACAGCGTTCATTAAGGCGTTGCATTAGGTTCTGTAAATTATTGTTGTTATCCGTAATTATTACTGTATTTTGATATTTTCGGACTCCTCTCTGTATTTTGATATTTTCGGTGTACTGGCTGTCAACTCTTACCTTGGCAGTTTGATTCCAATATAAATTAGAGTATACTACCAGTTACAACTTATGGATTGGAAACTATGGCAATAACAAGAAAAATGGCAGAACAATTAAGAGTAACTCAACGGGCCATGGAGAGGGCCATGTTAAATATAAGCCTCAGAGATAAAATTCCTAACACCGAAATACGTCGAAGAACTAAAGTAACCGACATCATGGGAAAAATAGCGACATTGATATGGCAATGGGTAGCACATGTAGCAAGACAAGACACCAACAGATGGTCTCATAAAGTGACATTCTGGAGACCTCGAGAAACAAAAAGAAGCGTGGGAAGACCTAAAAAGAGATGGATAGACGATATAACTGCTGTAGCCGGAAAGCAGTGGATGAGAATTGCAAAAGATAGGGAAGCGTGGAAGAAATTGGAGGAGGCCTACGTCCAACATTGGATAAATGAAGACTGAAGAAGAAGAAGAGGAAGATCAGATACTGATAATGCAGAAGTTAATACTAGTAACACTGAACCAGATAATTGGAATAAGTTGCAAAATCAAGTAAATGCAGTTATGGAAAGTATACACTATTAACCAGCCGCATCTTATAAAAACTGTTATTGTTATTTTATTTCAGTACGATATTGCTCAAAAATGAATTGTTATAAAATTATAGGCACGAAAAGTAAAATAATCGATGTTTTTAATAATTTTAAAATATATTAATTATTTTCTTCACCAAATTTAGTCGTTTGTTCACAGATCTGCCAAATTGTATAGTGATTTATATAAGACTGCAACTCAGTTTATTTGTCATCATGTAGTGGGTGGGTTTTGAAAGTTTTATTATATTAATCATACATTTTTACCACGCGAGATAGTATTGCATAGCTGTGAGACCGAAAACAATGAGTATAAAATACCGACGTGAATGCCTACGCTCCTTTTGTTATATTCTTGTTAAGTATTTTAATACTTGTATAGGTTATTATACATTTTGATTATTTTTTTTTTTTAAGGAAAAATACAAATTTGCATTATTTAGCCTTCTTTTGGTTTAAAGTGGAAGGTCAAAAATAAGGCAAGAAGTACTTTAATCAAAATTGTAAATTTTTAATTAATTTAATTCATTTTTCTTCACTGTTCTATATAAATGTAGTTTATTGTTGTTAATTCAACAATCAATTGGCCAGACCTGTAAGGTTTTAGGGTTGATTCATCTTCTTGAGGTACCTTCACTATTATTGAACATTAGCAGTCATAGTGGCAAACATTTCTCTGTCTTCAGGGACGTGAAAGAACTCATCACTTTATAGTCTCCGTGAAACTATTAGACCCTTCGAGATATAGCAAACTGATCACCGGCATCTTTGGAGATCAGTAAACTATTCACCAGCATTTTTGACCGAAGCTGTTACAGCTAAACAAATTGAAGAAAAAAGAGCCCCAGGAACAAGAAAATTATTCTGGTTTGCTAACCTGAGAGCATGGTATAGAAAGACCTCAACACAGCTATTTCGTATAGTAACCAATAAAGTCACCATAGCCAGAATGATCGCCAACGTTCGGATCAAGTAAAAGATGCTGTCAAACAGGCAGGCTGAAATGGAAATGGTGTGGACATAATGAATGTCTTAAGGATGGCCGATGGAATAAAGAAATCGGGAATTGGCGGTCATATGAAGCCAAAAGACCACGAGCCAAACGCCAAACGATATTAAAAGCACTGCAGGGAAAATGTGGAAACGTCTTACAAAGGGATTAAAAAAATTAACAAACAAAGTAAATATGACGTTAAGAAAAAATTACTAACTTGGTTCCTACAGATCATAGATTCTTTTTTTAAGGTTATATTTTTCACCATCTTTTCAGTGGGCCAATTTACAAGCACGTGACATAAAACATAACAAATAATTTTTAAATAGGTAAAGAAATAATAAATAAGACTTACTCACAATCAATTTAATTTAACTATCAGACGACCGGTTTCGCTTTCTACAATATGCAAAGCATCTTCAGGTCTCAATACAAAGTTAAATAAATGCTGAAATGATAAAAAACCCATATTAGGGTGTTGTCTAATAAAGATAAACAAATTAGATGTTGTAAATTACAATAATTATGCCAATATTACATGTCTGTGGTTTTATTTCAAAATGAGTAAATTGAATAAAAAGGTATAAAAAGTTTTAAAAGTTTAAACAGACAAGGTAAGACCCACAAATTGTTATAAAATAGTCTATTAGATTGTAATAAATTAATAAATGAGCAAATAAATAAACATTACTTACATGCCGGTACTCTATTATTGATGGATGGTAGAACATGGTTGAAACTATTATGTATTGTTGAATGGAGAACTTAATTCTGCTATTGTAGTTGTTTGACAGTAAACGGGAAGTTCTTGAGGAGATAGATTTGATCCAATGAAGCAGAGATATGTGTGTGATTGTTGTTAAATGAAAGTGATGTTATTTACCATTGTATTATTTAAAAGTTATTTATACTTATTCAGAGATATATTATGAAATGTTGTTATTTATGAGTATTGTTTTATGAAGGTGACAGTTTTATGACAATGAATAAGTTTAGATGTACAAATTGTGTGGATGTGCAATTATTTTTCAACTTGTAATTATCAAATTTCTTTGATAAAGTTCTATTGGCAAAATAGTAGATTATTGCAAAGTCGAGTAATAAAATATTAGAATTAAAACAATTAAGGACAATTTAAAACACACTAAAACAGAAAACACTTAGAAGGGACGAAACAAACATTAAATTTAAAAGGGGAAGGACTTTTATGCACTACATCTCAGTCTTGGGCACAATGAGTTTTTTATGTTATCTATTAGATTTTAGTGGTAAATTTGACAGATGTAGGTTAGCATGTGACAGTTCTTCTTCTGTTTCTCAAAACTGTAAGTTAAGTTATCTAGTTTTATGAAATATGCTGATATTAATGAATGTCTATAAATTGTTTCAATTAAGATATCAAAAGTAAATTGATGTGTTTAATATTGGCATACTTTAATCAATCTTTAATTAATTAAATTTAAATGTAATAATACGAATAATTGAAATACATCCCACATTATAACTAACTCAGTTTAGTCCAAATTACGAACAAATTAAAGTGATTCTTTGGCAACTAAACATGTACATTTTATAATCAAACGGTATAACAAATTTACAAAATTTTTTATTTTTTATTTGAAATTATTATTGCTGTGAGTTATCTGTCATGGTGTTTATAAATATTTTAGATATTTAATTCAAATTCTGTATATAATATATTAATATCTGATATATAATATGTAACCAAAGTAATAAGTGGATAATTATTGATGGTAATTAATTTATGGGTTCAAGAAATTGACTGAATTATAAAGCCTTCAATAATTAGTTGGTAGTTCTAATATCTGACAGTTGGAACCGGAAATTGTTATACGAACAGGTAAAAAGATCCTCTTTTTAAACCGGTGTAAAGTAAATTTATTCT
The DNA here is from genome assembly GCA_918026665.1 of Diabrotica balteata. NCBI lineage: Eukaryota > Metazoa > Arthropoda > Insecta > Coleoptera > Chrysomelidae > Diabrotica > Diabrotica balteata. Next base: position 16,454,670 of record OU898281.1, on the reverse strand, counting down.
TATTTCAATTTTTCGTGTCATATGAACAGATATTCCTCACACCGATATGAACAATGATGAGTTTGTACAATTGTTTTAAGTAACACTTTAAAAATTTTTAAATAATAGCTGTTTATGAAACTTAATATTTCTATTTGAAATGTAAATTTGTGTATGATTGTGAATAGTAAATATGTACATATTTATTATGTACATCATTATCTTTATTAGACAACACCCTAATATGGGTTTTTTATCATTTCAGCATTTATTTAACTTTGTATCGAGACCTGAAGATGCTTTGCATATTGTAGAAAGCGAAACCGGTCGTCTGATAGTTAAATTAAATTGATTGTGAGTAAGTCTTATTTATTATTTCTTTACCTATTTGAAATTGACTAACACAAGCAACACATTCATGATTTGATTTTTAAATGTTTATAAGCTAAAAAATCAGATTTTTTCAAAAAGTTTTGATTTCAAAGCTTTATAGAAACTGACTTCATTTGTGAAAAAATACAAAAATTGCATACGAAAACTGCACTATTCACCTTTAAAACACATTTTTTTTATACCTGGTGGTAGTAATGGCAAACCTTTTAAAAATTCAGCTTGTTTGTATGCTTATAGAGGTTCAATGTCATTTTCGTCTCTGACGACTGGACTAATAAATTCTTTTTCTTTTCATTCGCCAATCATCACCAATCCAGTTATTATTTGTATATGACCAAAAAACTGATAATTTAATTATTTTCACATGTTTTTTTATTTTGTCGGTTGATGAGTACTATAATTTTATGACAACACATAAAAACAAAACATAACCAGCCGTCTAATGTTACCGCAATCATTTTATAACAATTAAACATCAACATCCAAACCTCAAATGTTAATAGGAATTCGGAATAATAATGAATATTAATGAATGTGTTCATAATTATAAAATAAAATTTACATGTGGTATAAACAGGTAGTAATTTTCAACGACTGTTTTACTGCTTTGCCTAGCAGTAATTTCATTTCCATTAACGCAAGTTTTAAAATGCTTCCTTTTTTATTAGGTTTTGGTTCAGTTCACTTTTATGTTGTTAACAATTAACCACATTTTATGCTTGATGAATTATGTATGTGCTTTAAGTGAGATAATTTTTTTTCCTGCATTAAAGTAAAGACTGGGATTAACAGAGATAGTGGCTAAATCACTAGAGGCCTATTCTTTTTATAATAGACATAACTTCCTGTTTTTGCACTATCCCAAGTATGCCTTTCATATTTTATACTCAATCGACGCAAGTTTTCTATATTATTTACCTTAGCACCATATTCGATAATTATTTATCCAAAATTAATAGAATGACAATTCCAGAGGACTGGAAAACATCATGCATATCCACTACTATAGTCAAAAAAAGGCATACGGAATGACTATGGAAACTACAGAGCTGTTTTGACAAACTCAACCAATAAATTTTAGGAAAAAACTTAAAATAAAATAGAAAACGAATATATTATAGACAAAAAGAGAAATCATACGATTTCTACCTGGCTAAATCGAATTCAAATATCAGCCACCGTGCTTCCTAAAACTTGCGAAGCAAACAGCTTGATGAATAAATCGGCAAGGGAATCTAAAATTGCACTCTAAATGCCGTTCATCATGGCCAATATTCGTAGTGAATTCGATTTCTGGTACTCCAAACGAAGTAAAGAAATAAAACACAATGACGGTATTACGTCTGTACATTTTTTTTTGAACCTATTCCCTATCCTTCCATTGTTGGATATAGGTCTCCCCCAGTTCTCTCCATCTTTCCCTATCTTGAGCTGTTCTCTGCCATGGGGAACCTCCTTGTTTCCTGATTTTATCTTTCCACCTCATCTGTGGTCTGCCTCTTGATCTCTTTGCATTGTATGGACGCCACTTTCCGATGGCATTGTTCCATCGTCCGTCTTGGAGACGTTCATTGTGTCCAGCCCATTTCCATTTTAGTTTTGCTGCTTGTTCTATCGCGTCTACTGTCTTTGTTCTGGTTCTGATCCACTGGTTACGTTTTCTATCTCTAAGTGATACACCCAACATTTGTCTCTCCATCGCTCTTTGTGCCTTCCTTATCCTATCCAAATTGGCCTGTGTAAATGTCCATGTCTGTGCTCCGTAGGTGAGCACCGGTATGATTACAGGAGTTATATACCTTGCTTCGTAAGTATAGAGGGATTGTTTGATTTTTTAGAACGTAAGAAAGTTTGCCGAACGCTGCCCATCCCATTCTTACTCGTCTCGATATTTCGGCTGTTTGATTTTCTCTATTAGCTCTGATTGCTTGTCCTAGATAGATATACTCATTTACCTGTTCTATTTTTTCTGTTTTTATTTTTATTGCCTCTTGGTCCTCCGTGTTTGTCATTACTTTTGTTTTGTTGAAGTTAATTTTTAGACCTTTTTGCAGTGATTTTTCATGAAGTTCATTCAGCATTAATTCCAGTTCTTGTCGTTCCGAGGAGATCAGGAGTATATCATCCGCATATCTAAGGTGATTTAGGTATTTTAAAGAGGTCGAAATACGTATATGCGGCTTGTTGCTGCTCTGTATCAAATCAAAATCTAATACCGTCATTGTGTTTTATTTCTTTACTTCGTTTGGAGTACCAGAAATCGAATTCACTACAAATATTGGCCATGATGAACGGCATTTGGAGTGCAATTTTAGATTCCCTTGCCGATTTATTCATCAAGCTGTTTGCTTCGCAAGTTTTAGGAAGCACGGTGGCTGATATTTGAATTCGATTTCGCCAGGTAGAAATCGTATGATTTCTCTTTTTGTTCTTAGATGGACGTAGTTACGTCTGTACATAGTTATTTTTAATAACTATGGTCTACGACGGGAAAATATTTTGGTTCGATACGGAGTAGTGGCTATACCGTACTGAGGAGACCTAAAGAGGTCGAAATACGTATATGCGGCTTGTTGTTGCTCTGTATCGAATCAAAATCTAATACCGTCATTGTGAATATATATAGATTTCGAGGAACAAGTAGGATTTAAGTCAGCTAGATCAACTGTTGACCATTTGTTCTGAATTACACAGATTATTTATAATAGCTGTTAATAAAGAAGTACATTTATTGTATTTAGATCTACAAAAGGCTCATCATAGCGTTCCACAATATGGACTATTAAAAGCATTAGAGAAAACAAACATAAGCATGAAGTGCGACAAAAGAGCTGTACGATAATGCTAACGCAAATGTAAAGATTGGAAATAGTCTGTCGAAAGGCTTTTACATGAGTAAATGACTTAAACGGGGCTGGAACATGTTTAAAAACTACGGAAAAGTAAATTAAAAGATATTGGAATGCCAACTAACAACAATAACACATAAATACACTTTATAATGTTCTGAAGCTATTTTCTTGTGGAATTTTAAATTAATTACTATTTAACTGGGAATTAGCCACAATTAAAGATAAAAATACGTTTATTATATAATTAAATAAACGTTTTTTTATCTTTAATTGTGGCTTATTCCCAGTTAAATGGTAATTAAATACACTTTGTCATTTACAGATGATCAACTTGTGAAGCTAAAGATGGGAAGCAACAGGACCTAATGTTGAACAATGGAAAATTTATCAAACATTGCAACATACATAAAGATTTAGGTATGATCTTCACAAAATAAGGCAACTTAGACGACAAAATACAAGAAAAAATCAATTTTTTTACAAAAAAAGCAATTTTTAAAAGTATAATCGCCTACAGCAGTAAAGTAACTCAAATAAAATAAAGATACAAGAGGAAACTTAAGGCAACCGAGATTGATTTCTGCAGATGTTAAACAGAAAAATTTAGACTGAGAAGAGTAAAGGACAACGGAATAAGAGAAATTATTTAGGTAAAAAAAAATCTTAATGTGGACACCTCATGGTAGAAGGCAAAGAGAAAAAACCCGCCTTAGTAGAAGAGAAGATATCGATCGGGAAATTAGAGGAATAGACCTAGAAAAAGAATAATAGTGGCGACTGTCGGACTGGGGGAGGCAGGTTTAAATATCTTGACAAGAGAAGAGTCAAAGAGGAAATCCAAGGGATAGGGGCCCATGCCAGAAACTCTCGAGAAATATAGTAGAAGATAAAAGATATGGCTATAACGTGCTGTCTGCAGGGCAGGAGAGCAAACAATCGCGCCAAACAGAATGTCTTCTGTCTCCGGCTTCTATACACCATGTAGCTTCGCCTATCTTCAAAAATTTTAAAGTGTTTGTTTGTCTTTGTGTAGTGTATTTTTTTTTTTTTTTTTATTAACAAAATCGCATCAGCCAAATTGGCTATTAGCAAACAATAATTTTTATTACATTTATAATATTAGTTTAGATAGCATTTAAAATATTAAGTGAGGTTAAGAAACTTTTTATGTTTGAAATATTGCACTGTAAACCTAAAATGTCACTTAGTTTGTTGGGTATACTGTACAATATGCGCTTTGGCGTTAATGCTGGACATTTTTCCAATATATGTTTGACTGTTATTTTTTCATCACAGTTGTCACATCTTGGTTCTTGTTTGTTAGAGAACACGTAGCTATTCGTTAGTCGCGTATGACCCAGTCGAAGTCGCGTTAATATTACCTGGTCTCTTCGACTTGTTGGTAATGTGGGCCAGGGTTTAATCGATTTTTTTACATCGCGTAGCTTTGCCGATGACACTTTCCACTTTTCTTTCCACATATATCGCACTTTAAATTTAACCGTTGCTTTCACGTCCGCACTCGTAAATGTCTTAGTACATTCCGCACTATCACTACTTGCAGCTTCTTTTGCAGCGTTGTCTGCCTCTTCATTTCCTGGAATTCCAATATGGGATGGTATCCAAAATAATATAATATTTTTTCCATTCAGTTGAGCGGTGTGGATTTCTTCTTTTATCTTGATGACTAAAGGATTAGTTGGGTAGACATATTGGATTGACTGGACTGAACTTAGAGAGTCTGTGAGTATGATATAATTGGTGTTATTGGATGCATTGACAGCAAGGGTAGCCTGGTATAGAGCATACAGTTCAGCAGAGTAAATGGAGTACTCTGAAGGGAGTTTATATTTATTTGTCGATGTTGGGGTTATGATTGCAGCACCAGTACCTTCATTTGATTTAGATGCATCTGTGTATATATGTGTATAGTCCTTGTAGTTGTGAAGCATATCGTTGAAGGCGGATTTGAATAACTGTGGGTTTGTTGAATGTTTGTCGAAAGAAATGAGGCGGGTTAGGCACTGAGGATTCTTTATTTGCCATGGAGGAATTGAGGACAATTGGGAAGAAAAGCATTCTGGGAACGTGTAGTTTAATTGATTTAAATAGCTTCTAATCCTTGCGTAGAAAGGTTTGGCAGTTCTTGGCTTATTTATGAAGAGATTTGGAAACTTTTCTGTAAACCAATTGTTAATGATAGGATTTTTTGGGTTAGACCTGATTTTTGCGGCATATGCTACACTTAAATAAAGTCTTCTGTCTTCTAAGGACGGTTCACCAACTTCACAAAAAATACTTTTGATTGGTGTTGTGCGAAAAGCTCCAGATATTATACGTAAAGATAGATGAAGATTGTCAAGTTTTTTTAGCAGTGTCTTAGTGGCTGTAGAATACACAGTAGATCCATAATCTAATTTTGATCTGATTAATGTTCTGTATAACATTAAAAGTGTTTGGCGATCCGCACCCCATTCTTTATTGGCAAGAGTTTTAAGAAGATTTAATCGCTTGTGACAAGATAAGATCAAATTTGTTATATGAAGTTTCCAGCTTAGATTTTCTTCAAATGTCATGCCCAAGAAATTGTGTAGTGTATTGTGATGTCCCATTTTACATTTATAAATTAAAACATTCTACTCTTGTCGGATAGACCGCAATTGACGAAATGCCCCTGAAGATGATCTAGTAATCGAAAGTACTTGGGCAAGATTAAATTAATACTGTGCTCGATATTCGCCTTGTATATTATCAAAGTTCATTTATTCGAGCATTCAACCTTATATCAAATTATAATTTATTGTAGATCCTTATTCTTCACCTTTTGTATCCGTTTATTTAATATCCTACAGAAATTTATAGAAATGATGATGTTTCCTGATAAATTCATACATATATACATGGAATATTTTGTAGCTTTTCACTATCTGTAAGAATCTTATTCCTTTTGCTTATTCGAATAAAGAATCTAAGAAAATACCTGCCACGACACTGTTTAAAGGATTAGCCTACCTAGGAAATATAAAAAATATTTTACAGGTAGTTTGGGTTCTTAGAAAGTTATCTTTGATAGCGAACGAACTATACAGGTTAAAAGAGGAGCGATTAATTACAGGGACCCGATCCGTCAACTGCGCATGTGTGAAACGACTGCATTCGAAATATTTCGAACCTTCAACTTCAAATGAAAATTTTAAGGGGTACCTTGCTTGCATTGTCAAATAAAAATTGTTTTGAATAGTTCCCTATTTACATAATTAGTAAATATATCAGTGAACTGTTTTGAATGTGGTAAAATTTTCTCAAATCAGTCTAAGCTTCTACGCCGATGCAATGTGGAGAAAATGTGCATTTAAATAAGTGTCTGGAAGATTTCCAGTAGCTTTTTTTTTCAAGCCGAAAGGACTTCCACATTAATGAAGTTTATTTTACAGAAATTATATATAAGTTGTTGGAAAAATACAAACACTCTGTTTTATGTCTGCCATTACTTCAGTTTTTTATGGAAGAGTATTGAAGAATTAAACTATTTTAAACACGTTTTAAAACGAGACAACTTTTGAAAACATCCACCTGAAGACAACGATTTTGCCAATCCATACAAGATTAACCCATTAACCGTAATATGTCATTTAAATTTAGTTCATTAATACTTTGTTTACTTTCAACAACAATAAATAAATTTAAGATTATAATAATACTTATATAATAATTTATTATAATCCTTATCTTCACTCACAAACATGTATTACGTTAAATATTTTAAACTATCTGGTGCAAAGTTAACAATTTCCGTAAGCTATTACAACAAAATAAACAATCTTGGAAGGTTAATATAAAAGTCGTCAATATACATTAGGTTAATGTGATTTTCTTTCTTATTACTCAGAGTACAAGTTATTTATTCTCTATATTTTAGTTATGAATGTAACAACTATGTACCTGTAGAAAGAAATATTGTAAAATTTCCTATTTTTATTCCTAATCTTTTTTATAAACTTGCTCAGATTTTTTTAGGTTGGAGATTGTCGATTGTCCCTCGTTGTCACTTTTGATGTCATTTCAAAGATTGCACATGCGCAGTTGACGGATCGGATCCCTGTAATTAATCGCTCCTGTTAAAAGACGATTTTTTCCGATCCTTTGCCCTATGGAAACAACCTCTTTTATAAAACTGCCAGTCAGTAAAATAAAAATAAAACTATTGTACCTATTCGTGGAAATTCAAGAGACAACGTTTCAATAAAATTGTTGGCACAAAAATGGTAATGTATATTTATGTGTATTTTGTTTTGGTTCTATTGAAGTTTTACTGACAACCATCACCTTTGTCTTTGTGTTGTTTAACTTCAGTCCATATTCATCACACGTTGTGATAATCCTATTAATCAGAAGTTCTTCGTAACTATTTGAAATTAACACCGTGTCATCAGCATATCTCAAAATATAAATATTGACGCCATTAATTTTGATACCACATTGAACACAATCCAATGCTTTGCAAACGCAAAATGAACTTCGAATAGATATTAAATATTAGTGGGAAGAAAATGCAGCGATGACTTACTTCTCTTCATATGTTGACACGTTGATGCAAGTAAAGCTTTTAATTGATACATTTACGTTTTTATCAATAATTACGTTTTTATCATCTACTTGTTGAAGAATGGTTATCATTTTAGTATGTTTTACTTTATCAAAGGTCTTCTAAAGGTCAATAAAACACATATAAACTGGATGACCGACATCTCTGAATCTCTTTATCATAACCTAAATACTAAGTGGTGCTTTTCTGGTTCCAAGGTTATTACGGAACCCAAACAGCATCTCACTAAGTTATCTTCTTCTAAGTCTGCTATTCTTTAGTACATCCTCGAATGCAAAATTGGAAGAAATATTTTTAAAACATGGCTTATTGGCTCATTAAGTTGATGGTTCGCTAGTCATTGCATCTTTCGTATTTGCTTTTTTAGGTAACATCAATAAAGTCCACAGTTAATGCGTTGGTATATAGTCAGTTTCATAAATTTTATTAAAAAGATAAAGGAGAGGTCATTTACCTGAACTGTCGAAGAGCTTTATTATTTCATTCAGGATTTTATCCAGTTCCGTCGCTTTGCTGGTATTTGCTAATGTTATTGCTCTTTCAATTTCGTCCATGGGTATGTCAGGTCCTTTCACTACTTCTTTTATTTCAAGGTCTTTCATCATTAAACAATTTCTCAATATAATCTTTCCATCTGTTTATAGTTTATGTTTGTTGTACTGACCCGTTACTTCTTTTATTTTTTTATACATATTAAATGCATTATCTTTTCCCTACATCTCTTCAATTTCCAAATATTTTTGTTTAAAATATGTTTCATTTGCAGCTCGTATTTTAGTATTTATCTTCGTATTAGTTCATCTATTTATTTCTACGTTTCGATTCTTGCCATCTCATTTGCATCTTTTGTCCATTAGATTCAAAATCTCTTTACCCTTTACACTGTGTGGAAGTATAAATCGACACAATTTAAGGTACTGGAGTGACGTAAATCCACACTGGATGCGTAAAAACCATACTCAAAAACCACAAAAATTAAATGTATGGTCAGGTATAGTAGGCACTCAGTTAATTGGACCATTTTTTATTGGTAGACGAGGTAGAATTGAATGGCCTCTATGTTCACCTGATTTCAATCCTAAAAGATTATTTTTCTTGGGAATACTTGAAAAATTCAGTTTACAAAACTAAAGCAGCAAGTCTTGCAGAGCTAAGGCAACGAATTATCGATGAATCTCGAATAATCTCTTGACAATCATGGAGAAATGTGGTAGACGCATTCTACCATCGATTAGGGTACTGTTACTCACAAATGGAGCACATTTTGAACACTTGATAAAGTATTGTATCATCAAAGCAAGATGTTGTAATCTATCAATTGTTACGTTTTAATGTAGTTAAAAATAGTTAGTATTAAAAAATTTTTTTAATGTTTTCCAAATTTTCAAATCCTTCCTCATTTTCATACTATATTATATAACTTTATTACATTTTAGCAACAACTGTTTGATGTTAAATATTGAAATCCCTATGAAATCATGATAAATGCATCTTTTGTAAGGGTATCAGTCCCTCGCTGCACTACCCCTCTGCACAACCATGTTAAAAACTTCTCCTCAGTAGTTTCTGTGATGTGATAAATGACCAAATTTTCGTTTTTCGTTTTTCTGACACGTTTGAGATATGATGCTGCATTTTTGTTACCTACAGAGTGTGGCATCGTTTTGATAAAACGCTTCGAATTGGGAATAAATTCCTTCCTTTATAGGCGAACATTAAGGTCGAATGGGCACTTGGGGACGGCTTTCTGTTCTTTTATATTTACATCGAGAGGTGATGGATCAACCGACTGAAATTTGACAAAGAAATATAATCGGGTAGATAAGCTGTTGTAAATGATCTCTAGAGTTTAGAAATGAAGCGAGTTAGTTGCTGGACAAAGAAAACTAGAATTCTGTTTCCGCTCAAGACATTTAATTATAAAAAGATCAATTAGATGATTACATTTAGGATTTCTAAGCAGTACAATACTAAAGTTTAGAGACGGTAATCAGGTATGGGACTGGAGATGTAAACTGCGGCATTGATCACACTAAATTAAAGAGTTCGTAAGTCATAAGCATTTAGAAATAACTTTAACTTCTGCAAAAGAGTCTACCAATTTGGCAAAAAGAAGTCCCATACGCAATAAATTATAATGAAAACCAAAAAAAATAATTCAAATAAAAAATTAATAGCATTTATATCCAACAGTTTTCTTTGAATTTCTTGAAATTTAATGTCTACAATTTCAAAACTATACTATACAAAACAAAAGAATTGTGAGGTAGTCGTTACAGTGACTGTCAGAGAAAAACTCATTTTGCTCTTACTCTGTATGTTTGCTTACTTTCCTCATACCTACTTCCTACTTTTATTAGTCTCATAAATCCCATTGTTGAGTCTTATAAAAGGAAGAACGCACGGTGAGTGCTACGGTTCAACTGTCTATTACTACTTCTTGTTTTATCGAATATATCTATTTTGTGAATTCCTCTTGAGGTCTTTATATAATCAAATATCCCATCGTTTAGAGTACCTGGAAATGTAACTCAATATTACCACATAAACATTTTAAGGGACTCTTTAACAGACCTTAAATAAATTTTGCCCCGTTTTAAATAAATATTGCTGTGTTGTGTTTCTGTTTTTATTAATACTAATATTTATTTCAACCATTTTCCTTTGAAGCTTGTTGCAATATTAATGTAAACTCATACATTGTTTTTGACTTGCTTGCCAAAATATTATGACACTATTAATAAAATAATAAATGATTTGATAGGGATAAACAAACCATTAACAGCTGTCATTTATGTTGTCTGAGAAACCAATTTTTTTCACAATCTATACAGAACATTCGATAATGACTGCAACACTTACGACTGCTAATAATTATAGACTGCATCACTGTCGGCTATATATTATTATAATTAATCACTAGTAATATCGCATATTTAGTTTATTTCTTTTTGTTTTAGGTAAGCATCCAGATATAAATAAAAAAATAAAAATGTGGTAAGTAGACGTCACTGCAATAAACGGACTCTTTAGCTAAAACACTTAGTTTTTGTCTGAAATAGGATTTAAACACACAAAAAACTGTTTACAAATTCAACTACAAGGACTATTCATTTAAATTGATATAAGGTTGAATGCTCGAATAAATTAACTTTGATCAAATAAAAGGAAGATACCGAACACAGTTTTATTAATTAAATCTTGCCCAAGTACTTTCGTTTCCTAGAGCATCTTCAGGGGCGCTTCGTCAATTTTGTCCTGTCCAACAAAAATAAAATGTTATAAACATAAATTCTGCTTCTTTTGGCATCATAACTCTGGATGGGTCTTTGCCTGTCTGGCTATGTCCTTCCATTCAGATCTCTCTTGTGCCCTTCTTCTCTATTTTCTTATGTTCATTGTTTTCAGGTCGTCTTCCACGTCATCCAACCATCTCGTTCTGGGCCTTTCTTTTTTTCGCCTTCCTATGAGCTTCCATTGTAACATTTTCTTTGTTGTTTTTCCATCGTTTTGTCTCTGCACATGTCCCAACCATGACAGTCTTTGACTTTTCACAAATCTTACAATGTCATAATCTTCATTTAACTCATTAACCTCGTCGTTTCTCCTGATTCTCCATGTGCCATCTTCCTCTTGTACCGGGTCATATACTTTCCTCAGTATTTTTCTCTCGAATGTCCTGAGTTGGGCTTCATCTTTTTTCGTCATTACCCAAGTTTCACATCCATATGTTACTACGGGTCTAATCAGTGTTCTGTAGATAGTCATTTTGGTTCTTTTGTCTAATAATTTCGATGTCATCAATCATTTATTAGCATAGTTTGTACGATTCCCGCTGGAAATACTTGCATTAATTTCGCTACTTACGGAGTTCTTCTGATTGATTTCTGTGCCGAGATATGTAAAGGCATCCACTCGTTCGATAGTATAGTTGTCTATTGTGATATTATTTTCATTGTCAGTTATTCTTTTGGTTGTCATATACTTCGTTTTTGCTTCGTTTATTTTGCGACCTCTTTTTCTTGCTTCAGGATCAATTTGTTTGATCACTTCCATTAGTCGTGGCTTATTCCTACTAATGATGGCTACATCGTCTGCATATGCAGTAATTTGTACTGATTTGGTGTTTATACGACCGGTTATATTGGTTTTTCTGATGACTGCCTCAAGAACTAGGTTGAATAGCATGGTTGATAGGGCAACTCCCTGTCTTACTCCCATGTTGATGTTAAACAGGGGAGTCAGTTCTCCATCTACTCTGACTGCTGCTTTTGAACCCTGCAACGTCATTTTTATGAGGCTGATGTATTTCTTAGGTATACCTAGATTACAAAGGTCTTCCAGCATTCTGTCTCTTTTCACACTATCAAAAGCTTGTATACATATTATATAGGTCTATGTCGTATTCATAAGTTTTTTCTTGTATCGTTCTTAGTATGAATATGTTATCTGTAGTGGCTCTATTTGGTCTGAATCCATTTTGATAATCACCAATTATATTTTCGGAGTATTCTAATAATCTATTGTACATTATACCAGAAAGAATTTTGTATATTACATTTAGCAATGTAATTGGCCTATAATTCTGGCATTCCCTCTTATCTCCTTTTTTATATATTGGCTGTATGAGGCCAACTGTCCATTCCTCTGGCATTTGCTCCTTCGTCCATAATAATGTTATTAGGTAATGGATTCTTTCTCAGAGTTCGGATCCTCCATGCTTTAATAATTCTGCCGAAATTCCGTCCGTTCCTGGTGCTTTATTGTTTTCTAGTTTATTTATTATCTGAACTACTTCTTCATAACTCGGATTTTCGATGTGCAGCTCCGCCGTATAATATATTGTCTCGTTCTGATCATTTTCGTTGTCTTCATTTAGATTTTCTTCGAAATATTGTTTCCATCTCATCATAATTTTTTGCTTCTCTGTTAGTAATTCTCCGTCCTTGTCTTTGCATATCGTTAGTTTTGGTCTAAATGACTGTGTGCTTTCTTTTATGCATTTATAGAATTTCCTGCTTTCGCGTCTGTTGTTATGCTTTACGATTTCTTGTACTTGTTTTTTCATAGCCTCTCTTTTCTTTCTTCTGCATATTCTTGTCGCTTGTATCCTTTTTTCGTTATAAATCTCACTGCTATTTCTTGTGTTTCTTTGAAGTTGGTTAAGCCTAGCTTGCCTTTTTTCCTCTACTGCAGTTCTGCATTCATTATCATACCATTCCGCATTTCTTTGCCTTTTGGCTTTTCCGACAGTTTCCTCTGCTGACTCCGTTATAATTGTTTTTAATTGTCTCCATTCCTCCTCTGCAGTATCTTTCTCTCTAGTTCGGTTGAGTTTTATTTGGAGAGCATTTCTGTAATCTTGTCTCTTTGTTGCGCTTTTGAATCCTTCGACATTCCATTTTTTGATTTGAATATTTTTCCCTTTTGCTACTGTCGCTATTTTCTGCCGTAATTTTGCCCCTACAAGATAGTGATCTGAGTCAGAGTTCGCTCCGCGATACGTTCTGACATTAGTTATGTCTGTTGCCCTTCTTTTTGAGATGAGTATTTGGTCAATTTGATTGGCTTCGTTAGTTCCTGGTATTTTCCATGTTCCTTTATGGATATCTTTTCTCTGGAAGTTAGTACTGACAACTACGTAATTATTTGCTGCTGCGAACTGTGCCACCCTGAGTCCATTTTGACTGGTTTCAGTGTGCAAACTGTGTTTCCCAAATATATTTGCAAACGTTTCTTCTTTCCCCAGTTTAGCATTAACATCGCCTAACGTTATAACAGCATCGTGTCTTTGGATTTTATCACAATCACAGTTTATAAACATAAATGTACTCTTAAAAACACGCATTGATGACCAGCAATCTTTGGATTTTTCCTATGTTTTTTCCTTTTTATTCAAGAGTGATAACAGAAAAGTATTTTGCGTTAAGCATTCTGTGAATGGTACCTACAAAACCGTTACTTTTGTCAAGAACGGACGTCCAAATGTGTTTTTTGTATGTGATTTACAACAGAAGTATATTGAGCCCATTCGCATTGTAAACAAGAAACTCGAAAATGTGAGATCATTATTATCCTAGATATCTTGTATAAGTGTATAATCCTATCAGTGTATAATCCCTTGTACAATAGTTTACGAGAGGATGTCAGCCCTGATGTCGCCGATCTGGTTAGTTAAATAAGATTTTAGGTATTTATTATTAATGTATCTGGACAAAACAAAAACATACATCGATTGTTACAACGGGAACGACAATAAACGAAAAGAGGCTCAAATTACATCTATTACAGGAAGAATCAATAAAAGATCTATACAAAAGAAGACTAGACCAAAAAACTAGAAGAATTCAGATATGACACGTTAGATGAAATGCATGAACACAAAAAAACCTGCCTGATTTCAGCGTCCTTAGAAGCTCTTGGAGAAGACGGCCAAAAGAACACCCATCAGAATATCAAATTAAGGGAAGACACATTGAAATTGCTAAAAGAAAAGAAAAAACTACACATAAAATACCTAAACACCAAAAAACAGGAAGACTTAGACCTATATAGAGCGAAAAACAGAGAGGTCAAGAAAAGAGTAACAAATGAAAAGAACGAACGATGGGAACAAGCATGCACAGAGATAGAACGACATATCGGAGGAACGAGAAATTCAGAATCATGGCGAATATTAAAAGCATTCCAACGAAATAAGACAGAGAAAACCCAGATCGGCAAAATTAGTGAAAACGAGTGGCAAGAATACTACGTAGAACTACTTACCAAAAACCGTCCCCAATTTCAGGAAGAGAACACAGAACATGCAGGAAATGGGACATACGACCAGATAGAAATAAGTCTGACAGAAGTCAAGAGAGCAGTCAAGACATTGAAGAACAAAAAAGCCAAAGGACCCGGAGGGATACCAAACGAACTAATTAAAAACGGAACGGAAAAGTTATTCCGTACGCTACACAGAATGTTCGAAAGAGGACTAAATGGAGAGGAAATACCTGGGGAATGGACACAAGCATACATCACATCCATACATAAGAAAGGAAACAGGAAAAAATGTGAAAACTACAGAGGAATTAGTATAATATCGTCAGTAGGTAGACTTTACGGGAAAATTATCAAGGAAAAACTGGAAACTGAAATAATAGGAAAAATTGGGTAAGACCAAGCAGGGTTCACAGTAGGAAAATGATGCCTAGATCATACGTACACATTAAAACAACTGATAGAGAAGAAAATGGCAAAAGGTAGACCGGTCCAGCTGGCGTTTGTTGATCTAAAGACAGCATACGACTCAATACCTAGAGTCAAATTATGGGAAGCAATGAATGATCTCGGAATCCGACAAACACTAATAAAAGCAGTTAAAGCACTGCACAAAGAAAACAAAGTAGCTATTAAATGTGGAAATAAAGCCTACAATCTATTTAAGACGACAAAAGGACATCTACAAGGCTGTGCTACGTCCCCTACTCTGTTTAAAATATTCTTGGAAAAGACACAAACCATGGAGGAGAAAGAGCGAAGGAATGGGCATACCAGTAAGAGGCGAATATCTATACACCTTAAGTTTTGCCGACGATCAAGTAGTCATCGTACAAGATGAAGAAGATCTCAGCTTTATGCTCAGAAAACTAGAAGAGGAATATAAAAACAACGGAATGGAAATAAACTTAGAGAAAACCGAATACCCAACAACAGAAAACAAGGATATGAGAAACCTAGAGATAGACGAGAGAAGAAGAAGATATAAACAACAGACTAAGACAAACAAGAAACTGTATAAGACAACTAAGTTCAGTGCTGTGGGATAAGAACATTAGGATAAAGACAAAAAAGAGAATATATAATACCCTGACAAGAAGTATCCTGATATGTGGGTCCGAAAACTGGACAATAAACAAGAGAAATAGAGGTAGAATAAGAGCAGTAGAAATGGAGTTCCTGAGGAGAAGCTGTAGACTTACAAAAAGAGACAGAATTGAAAACGCAAAGATTAAGCGGAGAATGGGAGTGCAATCAGACATAATCGACTATATAGAGGAGAAGAGACTATCCTGGTACGGCCACGTCAGAAGAGCGGACAGAGGACGCTGGATAAACAAAATCACAGAATGAAGCACGATCGGTAGAAGAAAGAGAGGAAGATCCGAAGGTCATTCAGAAATGAAATCGACGAGGCTATGGAGAAAAGAACCCTGCGAGATGGAGACTGGAATGACAGGGAAAATTGGAGAAAACGGTTGAGTGAAGGAAGACAGTGAAAACTGTGGAAATTCTTAGTAGTAGTAGTAGTAGTAGTAGTAGTAGTATTAATGTAATAATGTAACAAGACACATTTTTTTAAATAAAGACATAAGATATTTTTTCTCAAGTTTGGTGTAATGTAATATTGTTGTAACTATAGTTTCATAAGGCATGATGCACCGACATATCTAAACTAAAACAACAAAAGTTGTTACTTTTACCTTTTTGAGGCTTGTGATTGTTTCACATTAAGCCCTTCAAATGTTTCTCAAACACATTAGTTTAGTAAGATTTACATGCCAAATTCCTTGTGCAATGCTAATAATTTATTAAATCAAAATAATAAATTAAGTTAAAACTCTTAATCCATTAACATAATTTTTCACACATAGAATTTATTCCAATAGTTGAAATATCTCGGATAACAATCGGCTTATTCGCTATAAAAACTCTAATTAATGGCATTATTAACTATATTTAAATTTCTATCGATGTTTATCTCGCTAAAGGAGTTATTAATTCATGTCACTAGTAATTGGAATGTATTTAAAACATAGTTGTGAAAGAGTTGTGATTTTATATAATTATTTTTCAACTTGACAAATTGAACCTGTCGAAATATATATATTTGCACGGTTTTCTGACTACATAACATTTAGCACGTCCAATTAGCGTTTGGGGAAATAAGGTACTAATATAAATAATTTTATACTATCGCTGAAAAGAAATGTAGTTGATGGAAAATAAGACTTTACAGATGACAGATGAACAATGATAATTCATAACTCGTTAAACAAGAAGACTTGATAACTGATAAATGAAAAAAAGAAGAAATCTGTTTCGCTTTTGGATTAAATATCACCTCTTTATATACTAAATATACTAAAAAATATATAGGTACCCATGCTTTTACTTCTATATTAATAGTAAGTACCCAAAAAATTAGTTGAGAATTTTATTTTAAAGGAGTTTTGGGTAAAAATTAGGCCCAGAGTTTTTTTACCATCCCCAGAAAGATTTCATAGATCCGTCCTAGAGGACACACCTTGGAGATAAAAACACCCTTTTTATCTCCAAAATAAATCATGACAAGAAATGCTACGATGGCATAATATAAAGATTGAACGAATTTAAAACGGATCATACAATTTAATATATGTCTGTTTGAACTGCATTTGAAATAGTGGACCAATATAAAACTTGGACAAAAATAAATCCATAACCGGTGTTAGACATTGTATAAAAATATCGTCCAACTATCTGTCTCTTTTTAGAACGCACCATAGTCTAGAGCGCAGCTCAAAGTCAATGTTGCCAATCGCCGTGTAATAATCCGATTTGCGGATCTTTTTGAGAGTTATATTTTCTTCGTATCTTTAAATAAATCGGATATTTGCCTATATTTTTCATTGTATTTACCAATCTACTACAACAGACTAATAACAAAAAAAAAACTTAATGGTTTGTAGTTATTTCAGAAGTTGGTAGTTATTTTAGAAACATCTAGTGGAATGATATTGGCAACACCGCTCAAAATCTCCATCTCCAATAAACGAAAGAGGGGCTTGCCTAAAGGCGGCCACTCACGATACAGCGGCGTTGTTCAACTTCGTTTTTAACTAAACACTTGCTTTGATCATATTATAGAAAATCAAAATGGCTTGATTTAGCGAGAATTTTTTAAGAGAGTTTTTTAAATTATATAAAAAACAAGAATGCTACAGCGAATAAAAGGTAAAACGTATCGCGATAGAAACGACCGAAAACAGGCAATGGACATTCTAGTTTTAAAGTGACAAGAAGTAAACAAAGATGCGAATGAAGAGTATGTAAGAAAAAAAATTAACAATTTTAGAACATACTCTAAAAGAGAATTAAAATTAGCAGTGCAGTCCAGTAAATCGGGTGCAGGGGCAGAGGAGATTTATTTTGCACCAAAATCTTGGATTCTTTGCACCAAAATCTATACACAAAGAATTTATACACAAAGTAAGAAGCGCTAAAATGATTGTTTGATTTGACATGGTCGAGAACCAAACAAATACTGCGGCGCAGTATGGTGTGTGGGCGCACCAGATATACCAACAAATTGAACAACGCCTCTGTCCGATTATGTCGAACGACACCGCTGTACCGTGAGTGACCGGCTTTAGGAAGCGATAGGTGGTTTGACCACCTATGAATGAGCTCTTGAATTACTTCAGAATCCAGCAGCCCGCTGAAGTATTGGATTTTTATAATATAATTATTTGACAACCTTTTGTTGGCCAACCACCTACAGCAGAATTGAGCCGAAATACATAATATTTCGTATGTTCCGAATTTATTTCGTTCAATCTGTATAACGAAGCATATGGGACTTACATTGGACCAACACGCAACAATGACACAAAAACGTAAATTTACTACGTAGTTGCTTGTACAAAAACTCTCTAATACCTAGTAGTAGTCATATTCAAAAGAACGAACAGCACTAAAATACAGAATAACGGGATTGATTGATATGTAATTTGCATCTAACATAAACGATTTATGAGTTATTCGTACAATTAACAAAATTCTAATATTTATTGCATCCGATATTTTCAATAGTATGAGAACATTCTCCGACACAATTTTTTCGCCTGCAGCTCACAGCGATCAAAAATTTGGCAATCTGTATTCTAAACACATTTTACTAAAAATATCCCGTTTATATTTCTTGAGACATATCAAAATATTTGAATATTATTCTTGGAACTTAAACATTATTATGAAGTATCAATTATTTGGAAAATGTGTTCGAACGTCCGGCGCGCTCATAGAGTTGTTGTCCAAAGAACGAGCTATTCTTTGTAACAGGTACATAATACTTATCTTCTATGAACTTCTTTAATTCTTTAGGGGACGAGAGAAGTGAAATTACACAAACATACGAGTTTGGCTTCTAAGGACCAAAATGAAAAGCTAAATAAAAAATAAATATTCCATTTTAAAGTAAAAATAATTTCTTCTTCTTCCTTCTTGTATATAGGCTTTCGCCCAATCATTTATGTCTTCTATATTGCATGCTCTTCTTATGTTTTCGCTTCTCTCCCTATCCTACAGACTTTTCCCTGATATTAGTTGAAGTATTTTCATCTGTTGTTTCTAGTAGTAGTCTCGTTTTAGATGTGTCAGGTGTCAGGTCTTGTCTCTGCCGTGTATGTTAATATAGGTCTAATTGCTGCTTTATAGGTTCTTGTTTTTGTGTCTTGTCTTAGGTGTTTGTTTTTCCAGATTGTGTCATTAAGAGATCCCGCCGCTTTACTTGCTTTTACGCTTTGCTGTCGTACTTCTTCTTCAACATCTCCGTAACTAGTTATATCTATTGCCAGATATCTAAACCTTGCTTTATGGAACGATTTATTTTTATTTATATTTCTTTCACCAAGAACTTCCTCCTTGGCCGAAGCTAAGATCTTAGACTTAATTTTTGCCCAGCTTTCTTTGACTTTATCACTTTCTATGATATACGTGGTTCTGCTTTTTTCGGTTATTCTTTTTTGGAATCATCCTGTGAGCTTTTGACTTTTATCTTTGTGGTGAATCCTGGCGTTTTGTTATCACGTATAACTGCTTTCATTCGGATTTTTCACAATACAAATTTATGATCGCTTTCTATTTCTGCTGACGGAAGTGCTCTTACATTTAAGATTTAAAACGGTTGTAACACTCTATTTGACAGAATATAGTCTATCATAGATCTTTGTCCCCTACTCTTTTCTGTTAAACAGTAAACATATATCTGTTAAACATATAGACGTTGCCCTTTTATTATTTTCATCATCAATGGCGCTACAACTCTTCGTGAGTCTTTGCCGCGTTTACTATTGCCTCAGATGTTTGTCAGTCCTGTGCCAGTAATTCCCATTGTCGCACTCCCATTTTCTCTAGATCTTCTTTGACTGCATTATTCCACCTTTTTTAGGCCGCCCTACAGACCTTCTTCCATCTGGCCTTTCCCAGAACACATCGTTTATAGGGCGATTGTCGTTACGGCGTATCACATGTCCTGCTTATCTGAGTCTATTGGCCTTTATATATCTGACTAGATTTTCTTTTCGGAATAGAGAATCTAGTTCGTTGTTGTATCTGCCTCTCCATTCGTTTGTCACGCTGTCTCTGCAAGGGCCAGATATATTTTTATTATTTTACATACAATATTTATGTGTTGTATGTTTATTGTATTGCTTGGAATTTATGTATTTTATCATCATTAGCATATTCATAACTTGTGTGATATCCCAAGTACTTAAAATGCTATCCTTACTAAACCTTATCCTTACTAAAATTTTTCTATTAGTGGCTGTCACCACTGTACAACTAGCAAGAGGTTATATCCCCTATTGTAAAATCTGGAACTAGAGGGTGATACAATCTCCACCACTGTACAACGCTGTCACCACTGTAACATCCTCGATATGAACCTTAAGGATGCTTATCCCTGCGAGCGGCTGCAATGCTTCCTGGTCCCACTAGTCTGAACTGGCTGGTTCGCCTTCGTGGATTTACCAGAAGGTAAGGAACTTCGGGATAGGGTTTAAGGACTTCTAGGTCTCAGGTCCTGTAAAAGGTTGAGTCTATGAGCTTACTTTAGAAGCCGGAGATATGCATAAGCAGAAATTTTGTACTCTTCTGGTCTCTGTCTGAATAGGCCGGAAGGAACATAAAAACCAAATTTAGAGTCTACAAATGTATTGAATATACTATGTGGTTTACAATTAAGTTAACAAGCAGATATAATCAATAACAACTCGTTCGGCGCGAAGGGAGACGAGAAGAGATCTTAGCAAGAAAGTAAAGGGGTGACAATCTGTACTACTATAATTTACTCGGGTTAGTATATAGAATTGTGTTACCTTTCTCGTATTTAGGCTCTAGCTAATAATATGCCCTTCAGTTCCTCTGAAAATCGGATTCAGTTGTGGAGGTACCGCGCTCTGTCGCGATTTTCGAACTACCAGTACCCGACACTTATACGGAACTATATCCCGTCGAAATATAACAATCGCGCGTAATCCGCGCCTGGTTTCGCCTCTTGTCTTGACAGCCCTGCCCGAAGATACTGACTGACCCCGCTGGCAATTACTGCCTGAGCGGGCAGTCACGGTGCCCAGCTATTACTAATCGCGTACTGGACGCTATTGCATCCGAACGCTCACGGAGCTGTCAATTAATGCCTTGAGCGCTCCCTCGATACTACTGCCTGGTTGACCAATTTTTTTAGTTTTTATGTCCCGCGAACATTCCTAGTTCATTTTGATGATTCTGCTGTACTGTTCCACGTGTTGGAATGTAACATGCGATGGTGTGTCGCTTCGTTGTATTAATTTTCACGAAGGTCTTCAGATTTCGTAATTCTTGTGTCAAACACTCGGGCTTGTGTCAAACTAGGTCAATTGTTATCTTTGTATAATTTAAAATGTATACGTTACTGTATTGAATGTATTCTTTATTTAATTTGGAATATATAATAATTATTTTGAATAATTATTATCTTCTCTATGCTACTTAGCCCTTATTTTTTCTATTCTTTATTTTCTTGCTACGTTTACATTACACTATTAGGCTATTCTTGATGATTATGTATTTTTCGATCGTACGGGATATTTTACTTTAAATGTCATATCTTTTATCTTTGTTAGAGAGTTTACGACGTGCACATTGTGTATAGTGGATGTATTGCTAATTAGAATTTATATTTCATTTCTTGAATTATTTTGTCGTCTGACAAATAATGACTCTGTAAGTGACTCACTCGTTGTTGTCCTTTTTTAACAAAAGATGACCTTGACTTTTTATGGGGATGGGATTTTATATGTCTGCCACTACATTGAAAAAACTAATCAATACTTGAAAAATCCGAAATATTGCTCGAATTTTTTTTTGTAAAAGTCATTATCTAATTGAACATAAGTATCGTCTGTGCAAAGTGTTAGTAGCTGCTTAATAGCTGATGATACATTCAGTTTAGTTTCAAAATATTATCCCTCTCTTTTGTCAAAGTCAAAAGATGTCAAAACTGACTAGCATATCATTTGGATTATAGTTTTTGTCAAAAATAAAAAATGTAATTTTAATTACAATTCATATTTTATTTTAAATAAAATAAATCCATATTATGGTTATTGAATTTTTGAGCTAATTAAACGAGTCGTTTTCCAGAAGTGTCTAGATCAAGATAAAAGAATAGGAACGGCTCAACTTGTTTTCAGAGTTTACTTGTTCAGTTAACATCTCTACTTGATCTGCTTGCCTGCCCTCTTTAAAATTTCCTCTCTCGCGTGTACAGATTCGTAGACAAATATACAAATGTGCGCCTTTCAACGCTTACATAAATACACCTTCCATGGGAAGTTTTTCCTGCGCTTGACTAATTATAAATTTGGGGGTATTTAGTGTTTTTTTTTTTCGGGATTACATAAGAACTTAAAAAAATTTGTCATTTTAGTTCTCATTTGTTACAGATATTTCCATCTTGACAAATTTCCCTGGCGGATTTTATTTCATTATATTATATTAGTATGTTAACTCCAATATTGATTTACATTATCGTATGATTAAACTACTATGGTTAAATTACAATCATAATTACATTTTGCATTACTTTTGACATTTCTTCAAGAGTAGTGTACAATGTGGAAATTGACTACAAAAAAACAGATAATAAAATTACTTTTAAAAATACAGAAAACCTAGAATGAACCATCGCGCTAGTCTACAGTACCCTTTTTCTACTATATCCTTTCATCCTTTTCTGTGTTCTCCTAGATATTCCTTCAACTCTGTTCTTGATTATTAGTTTTTTCTATCCTACCTATTCTTTAACTGTGTCCAAAATACTGCAAATATCTTTGTTGTATTTGTTTAAGGAATTTATCTTTTACTTTGAGTTCATTCAGGATGTTCTTAACATGCGGCGGTACACCCACATATAACAAGCTTCTATTTTACTTTAACGGGAAACGGAAAAAATTTAGGATATGGGAAAATATATGGAGAAAGCTAATCCAATTCAGAAAAAGAAATAGAAGACCTCCAAAAAAAGCATGACAGCTTCAACCTGCATAAGAAACTTAAATATACTGCCGGAATTAGAAAACAGAAAAATGCTCACATACTTAAAAGCGCGGACGGAGAAATTTGTGATCACGAACAACAGTGCAAAGAATGGGAGAGATACATCACTGACCTTTTTGACGATGCTTCTAGGGAAAATGCTCCAAATACTGCCTATGACAACCAGTTGGACAGAGGTCCCAATATACTGAATTCGGAAGTCGAAAAGGCAATACAGCAAGCCAAAAACAATAAAGCACCTGGACCAGATCAAATCCCTGCCGAACTACTTAAACTTTTGGATGAGGAAAGCATTGCCTGCTTAACCACTTTCTTCAACAAAATTTACAACGAAGGAAAAATACCAGATGATTGGTTAGAGTCACTGTTTATAACATTACCAAAGAAAAGCAGGCCCACCAAATGCAGCGATTTTAGATTAATCAGTTTGATGAGTCACACACTGAAGATACTCTTACGAATTATACAAAACCGAGTATTCCTTCTATGCGAAAGTAAGATGGGTGATAAGCAATTTGGATTTAGAAACGGTCTAGGAACTAGAGAGGCACTATTCTGTATGCGCGTTCTATTACAAAAAAGTTGTGAATTCCGAAAGAATGTTTATGTTTGTTTCATCGACTTCGAGAAGGCGTTCGACAGAGTCCAACACAATACACTTTTCGACTGCCTACGGGCAGCAGGACTTGACCACTATGATATAAGACTGCTGAAATACTTATATTACAATCAAGTAGCCTCTATCCAAATTGGAGACAGTCCCACTGAAAAAATACCCATCAAACGTGGAGTACGGCAGGGTTGTGTTTTGTCACCCACTCTTTTTAATCTGTACTCTGAAGAAATCTTTAGGGAGGCTTTGGATGACAGACAAGAGGGAGTAAGACTAGGTGGAGAAGTAATCAACAATATTAGATACGCTGACGATACAGCCATTCTTGCAGAAAGTTTACAAGATCTCCAAACATTACTAAATCTAGTCAGTGAAGCAAGTTATCGGAGAGGCCTAAAAATCAACATTTCAAAGACAAAGTGGATGGCAGTTGGAAAGATCCATATAGATCAAGGTCTGCTTTCTCTTAATGGAGAAGAGATAGAAAGGGTAAATCATTTCAAATACCTTGGCAGCTGGTTAAATGAAAATTGTGACTCTGATGAAGAGATAATATCCAGGATCGAAATATCACGTAAGGCTTTTATGACCTGGAAACCAGTTTTATGCAACAGAAACCTGTCAATGAACATTCGTAAGAAGGTCCTGAAATGTTATGTGTGGTCGATCCTATTGTATGGTTGTGAGACTTGGACGTTAAAAACCACAATGCTAAACAAGTTAGAAGCATTCGAAATGTGGTGCTATAGACGAATCCTAAAGATATCGTGGGTCTCGCACACTTCCAATGAAGATGTTCTTCAAATGATCAACTCAGAACGTCTGCTCATAAACATCATAAAGAGGAGAAAAACAGAATACTTCGGCCATATAATTAGAGGACCCAAATACCATTTACTTCGCCTTATAATACAAGGAAAAGTGGAAGGAAAGAGATGGATTGGTCGAAAGAAACTTTCATGGCTGCGTAATATTAGACAATGGTGTGGTTTCACAGTAGAAGAATTATTTCGCGCAGCAGCCGACAGAGAAAGGTTTCAGGAAATTGTAAGCATGATGACGGCCAACGTCTGAATACGGACACGGCGCCCAAAGAAGAAGAATCCAATTCTGCTAAGAAACGTATATGGTAGTAATGAACACATTTTTTAAACTATATCCAAGAAGGGTTTATACATAGAAATCACCCGGTGATAACCTAGGGAAAATCATAAGAAACCAAATTTATTTAATCAACATTTCGAAATTCTATCTCCCCAACAAAAACATATTCAGGTGCAGATGTCTTCCAGGATGATAATCTTATAGTTGCAAATATCAACACACGACTCAAAATATTTCATACGAAAATGAGGCCCAAAATAGATAAAAAAAACTTCTAAAAAAACAATAACCAGGAAAAAGTAAAAACAGTGCTTAATATACACTTTGCTATAATAGTTTAAAAAACTACTTTCAGCATAGAAAAACAATGGAACGAAATGAATACATCGATTACCATACAATCGCATGAAAATCTTAAATCAGAAAAATAAAAAAACAAGAATGGATGAGAGATATAATATTGCAGATGATGGAAAAGCGAAGGAAATTAAAGATAGAAATGTCAGTATCTGGTTATAACAAGTATACATCGAAGACCAGATTTTGACTAAAATTGGAAGTAAATTAAGAAGATGGAAAGAATAGCTGCAAGAACTATTCGAAGATACAGCAAGAAGACTGACTAAAATATATAATCCCTACGGCCCAGAAATAACGAAGAAACTATGGGATATAATTAAAGATGGGAAATCACCAGAACTTGATGCATTCATGGTCATGAATGCAATGAAGTGCATGATGAAATTTTAAAGCTATTAAAGGCACACCAAATTTTTTACTAAGCTACTTAACAACATATATGAGAATGGTCACTTACCAAAAGACTAGATGTACTACTATCAATATTCATTTCACTTCCAAAAACAGCCAACGTTCCAACGCTCTAAGGCAAAATTTCGGTCAAGAGATATCCTAGACGCAGACGTGTATCTTGGCTGGTCAATCTTAGGAAATAAAATGGTCTAACGTTAACTGATGTATTTCGAACTGATGTGAATAGAATAAAATGGGTCAATGTGATCGCCAACAGCACAAGAAGATGTGCTTACTTCCTAATATTATAAATCTTTTATCGAGTCAGATTACTGATTTTATGTCCTTCAACCGACATTACACCCCTTCACCCGTCTAGGGCCTTTCGCATAATGAATTCTCTGTAGATGTTAAACAGAATTGGAGTGATTATGCCTCCCTGCCTGACACCGGTTTCTGTTCTAAAATTACTGGAATGTATGTTGTTTATTGTTACTGTGTTGTTATTATTTTTATATATACATATTCAGCTATATCTACTGAATTTTGAGCTCCACTAGTAATAACTATAGATGCTGACCTTTGTGTAATCTACAAAGCTCAGAAGCATAGGGGCATTAAATTCACGAGTTTTTTGACTAGCTGTTTGAGATTAAATCAAGGCAAATCCTGTTTGCTCTTCTAATAACTGGGCTCAGCTTTCGTGTATTACATTAAGTAGACTCTTACTTGCGTGTGATATTAATGTTACCTTAAAGTTATTAAGGAGTTGTTGCTGCAGTCTAAAAATAGAGTAGAGATGAAAGTGGATGTTGTCCAGGGATCACTTTCCAGTTTCTTTTACTGCATGCGCCAGGAAATTTTCGATTCTTTAGTGTTTTAATTGCAATTTCTACCTCTGACTTTAGAATGTTGGGTTCACTCTCTGCAGTGAACTCGCCGTGATTAGTATCGTGAGGATCATCTGCATACAGTCTTTGACAGTATTTTCTTTCTTCTATTTCTCTTGCCTTGTATTTTTCCTTTGATAATTAAGTTTAAAATCTTTACTTCACCTTTCTTATAACATGGCCAAGGTATGAAGTTTCTTTTGTATGTTAAAAATTAACTATCTTTATTGAGTTTTGTAAGAACCTCTTCATTGCGTACGTGTTCCTTTAAAAAATTTGTCTCAAATTTATGCAATTTGAGGAGCTCAGAATGTGAATTTCTGACAAAGCGGACTTCAATTCCTAGATCTCACAATTAATTTGTTGGAAACTAGTGGGGATTTCTCAGATTTTTGTTACAGTTAGAACATCAGTACGCTTCTCACCACCAAAACTCTTTATCAGTTTGATTTTTAGTATATTTTTTTTGTTCAAAACTGGTTGTGTTTTCATCCAATCAGACAGGTAACATAATTAAAATTATTATCTGTAGTATTTCAATAATGCGTAGCAATTGATTTATAAGTTAACAAATCGGAAAAATAAATATTTTTTGCTGGTTTTATCATCCTGTAGTTTAAGTAACTGATTACATAACATTGGAGAAAAGAAAATAAAAAAAATTGAAAGTGTTATTTATAAAGCACTTTTTCCTTTTACCGTTCGTGACATAGATTATGAAGTCATCACGAGCATGTCAACGTAACAACCGCAAAATGGGAAAAGCATAAAACACTGCCTGCCGATGCCCTCCCGTTTTTCAAATGTGTAGCTATAAAACCCACCGGCCGGTCCGGATGAAATCTATCGGATGTACATTTTCAAGCTTCACTAAATCATATTGAACAAACATTTCGAATTTATAGTTTTATTCAACTGTGGGTTTTATCTTTAGAATTTCACAGTTTATTTTATTGATGGTCTCGAAAGAGCCGAATGATCCAATATGTGGCATGTATTTGTAGTTTTAGGGATCAATAAGGAATGATGGCTTCGCAGAAAATGAGGTAGAAGAGTTTCTTGTTACAGTTTTTTTTTATATTTATAGGTACATAATCCGAAATAAAAGGAACTGTAGAAACTCATCTATCTCTACAGGGGCTGTAGTAACCACTACCGCCTGCGATAAATCGATATCAAATAAACATTTTAACAAATAAATATGTGAATAGTAATGGAGACCCAATAAAAGTAATCCGCGAGTTATAATAATTGTAAATTTATTAACCAGAAAGAGGAAATTTTTTAAATTTATTTAGTGGTTTAGGTTCCTGTCTGTATAAAGACAAATCACATGTAGAATATTCTCATGGGTATTCTTAAGTTAGTTGATTTCATATAATCGGATAAACTATATTACAATAAAGTCGTCCCAGGAACCCATGATTGAACAATTATTTGTAGAACCGCAGCTCCTAGTGACATGTGTGTTCCAATGGCACAATGGAAACCACTTGTCCGAAGACCAAACCGGTCACACTTCGTAATGGAGTAGTACCTATCTGACCCCAAGCTATAACCAACCACCCCTCCCCATCACACGACATAACGAATGAGGAGGATTTGTGATGAAAGTTTCTTTGGATGCCCTGTAATGGGACATCCTCTGTTTTACTTTATGTGGTTAAGCCACCTGATATTAGGGGTAGCTAGAAGAGCTTTTCTCCTTATGAATGCTTGGAGGTAATTTTTACATGACTTTGAACTTGTGTCCCAAAATGTGTTCTCCGAACAGCGAGTCACCGACCTAAGTTGGTAATTCCCCGCCCTGATTGCGTTTGCTCGGTCACTGAGCCGCCGAATTGGCAAAATAATTTCTGTTCTCCTCGTCGACTGAGTTCCGGAAGGGGTGGTCATCGAACTCACATTTGTAGGTACGTAACCTCGATGCTTAAATTCCGCGAACTTGCTCCTTTTGACCTACCTGAAGGGCCTTTTACTTGAATGGCTTTTCTGCCTGTAATAGAAGGTTATAAGTAGACTTCGGCAAATATGCATATTGCATATTTTGCATATTGTGCATATTTTATGCAAATATTTCATATTTTGGCATATTTGTATAAAAGTTTGCATAAAGTGCATAAAAGTTCACATTTTTATACTGTATTTGAAAATTTTTAAACATACCAATTTATTTCAATTCTTGTATAAAATTTTGTAGTCATTTTAATCAAGAAATGATCTAAGTACGTAATCTCTACAGGTACAAAACATTTACAATTTCAAAGAAGATCAATTTATGTAGCCCTCAACATTCTTAGAAAGTCTCGGTCACTGAGGCATTCAGTTATTGGATAATCGCTAAGGGTTCGCTCATTTGCATTTTATGATCTAATCCCCAAATCTATCTACAATTTATTGTATCTTAACAGCAGGTAAACGGCTAATAGTTTTGTTCCTAATTTAGGGATTTTCCAAAATCTCCCAGTTTATTGAATTAGGTACCTAAACATTTCTAATTTGATGCTCAGATTTGTTAATCATTTTTGTTTTGATATTCAAAGCGTAAACACTCGTTGTGCGTAACAAAAAGGAAGATTGTGATTTTATAATGCCTAAAACAACCAGTGCTTCAACTTGGATTAAACCTTATAAAGAGCTGTCTATGGATATGGGAAAAATCTACTGTTCAGTCTGTGGCAAAATTGTAAGTATCTAATATTTTCTATTAAATATCTAATATTTCATACATACAGGGTGTTTCCAAATGACACTTACAACGTTTGACTGTAGATACTTCTCGAAAAATTGAACAAAACGATAAAGTTAATGAGGGGTCAAACTTATTTATTTTTCGAGATACAGGGTGTTAAAATTAAAAAAAAATTAAATTCTTTTAGTTAATAACAACAATAACTTTAAAACCAATAAACGTATTTACTTGAAATTTAGTACTCGTAGGTTGTTTTTAAATGAAAAATAGCTTCCTTTAGTGAGAAAAAATTGTCCATGGTACTGTTACGATTTTAAATGTTATGGCATATAGAACTGTAAATATTTTATGACTAATTCTTTTTATTGATTCTCGTAATTTGTAGGTCAAAAATATACCTGAGCTTAGCTACCAGTTGTTTACCAGAAATCTCTAGACACTAATTTTGGTGAATCATCCACGTCTCGAGGTTGAAAAACGAGTCGAGCGCCTTCACCAAAATACGAGACTATTCAAGAAGTCCGCCGAATTTTCTGGATGACACAGTTGTGTATATAAATGAAAGATTTTTATTGAAGAAGTCAGTCATAAGAAGATCGGTAAACGCGGTTTACTTGTACGAAACGTGAAATAAATACATTTGTAAAAGTTATTTAATAAATTAGTAATTAGCTATCGTGAGTTTTAATAAATTAGATTATAGACAATAAATTAGAATAAAGACAAATAAATTAGAACTATATAAATATATAACAGTGGAGTCAGAAGTGGAATATTCAAATAAAAAAAAGCGGGATTTTAAATAAATCTAATTTGAACTTTAAATAAAAAGAAGTGAAATATGACGACGATTTACGAGCTCACAGTTACGAATTTAAGAAGGCATCTTGAGGACAGAGAATTAGCTTCTACCGGAAAAAAGGCTGAGTTAGTCCAACGACTAAAGAATGCTTTGGAGGAAGAGGGTTTAGATCCGGAAACTTATATATTTGAAGATGCTGTCATCGCGTCAATTTCAAAATTGGAGAATAAAGTTTCTTCCGATGTAGCCAAGGTTTCCTGTGATATCGCATCATTGGAGAATAAAGTTTCTAACGAGATCTCTTCCTTAGAAAGCAAAGTTTCTAACGAGATCTCTTCCTTAGAAAGCAAAGTTTCTAACGAGATTGCTTCTCTGGAAAGCAAGGTTTCTGCTAACATCTCTAAAGTCACCTCTGAGATGTCTGCCCTCGACGATAGAGTGTCTTCATTAAAAAACCAAATTGCTGCCGATATGATGGCCTTCGAAGAGAAGATATGGAAAGAGTTGGAAAGGAAGATTGAGGGAACAGACACAACAGAGAGAGTAAACAATCCAATTACCATAGAGACAAAAGAAGACGAGACGAAATGTAAGTTGGAAACACGGCCGAAATTTGAAGGAAGCGGAGGTTCCGTTCATGTCAAAGTCCCAACTTTCGACGGAAAATCATCATGGAACAACTACATGAAACAGTTCGAATCAGCTGCAAGAGCGAATGGATGGTCTGAAAAAGAAAAGGCTGTAAACCTGACTATCGCTCTTCGAGGAGATGCCTTAGATGTGCTCCAGACCATAGCCGTAGAGGAGACGGATGATTTCGAACAACTGAAGAAGAGGTTAAATATGCGATATGGCCACGAACACTTGGAGCATGTATATCAGTCGCAGCTCAAAAATCGAAGACAAAAGAAAGATGAGGCTCTTCAAGAATATGAAGTAGATATCGCCAGATTAGTGCGATATGCTTATCCAGCAGCTCCCGAAGACATGATGGAAAAATTGGCCGTTCAAACGTTTATTGATGGTCTTCGTGATCATGAGATGCAGAGAACACTACGATTAGCTCGTCACAAGACGCTGATGGATGTCTTATCTGCCGCCCTCGAATACGAGTCAGCTACGCAGGCCTCTGGCGGGTATAGCAAAGTTAGGACTGTAAAAGAGGAAGGAGATGAAGATAAACTTGACCAGCTCTTTAATATGATAAAAAGCATGACACACAAGAAAACGAAGACCATAAGACCGAAGACAAAACCAGAACGCGTCGGCCTTAGGGGAGCAGCTTCGACCCAGAACTTTACCAAAGACCCTCTGATACTAATAGCTTCTTTGAAACGTCGTGAAGATAGTGTATATGTAGATGGAGAAATAAATGGTAAAAAGCATACGTTGTTGGTGGATACTGGAGCGACCAGAACCATTATACGCCCGACAGTTATAAACAGCCGAAAGAAACTGTTACCAACGAGGTTGCGACTTCGGACCGCCACAGGGGAAAATGCCAACATTCATGGAGAAATCCAGGTACAATTAGGAATTGGAGCAGAAAAGTTCGTCCATACTGTTATAGTTGCTGACATCGAAGAGGATGTTATATTAGGAATGGACGTAATGAATACGCATGGATTCCAATTGGATTTTAAGAATAAGGTAATCAAAGTTGGTAACGAGGAGGTATTTCTCCATCCACATGATGACAACACTATGCAAGCAGCCGTTAAAGAAGATACAGTCGTGCCTGCGAGAAGTGAAACAATCATAGTAGCGCGGCTACAGGGAATTGTGGACGAAGGGTCACCTGTTATGATGGAGCCTTGGAACCATGACGACGAAGTTGGCCGTGGAATCATAATTGGAAAGGAATTGGTGACCTCGGCTAAAGAAATTCCTGTTAGACTTATCAATGTCAATGACTACCCAGTGACCATCAAGAAAGAGACAAAAGTAGGAACTTGTGTACCTGTGACATCCATAATCCGTCAGACGACAACGTCTGATAATTCCAACGACAAATTTGATCAAATGGTTGCAGTTGCTGGACAGTCTCTGAATCAGATTGAGAAAAGGAAATTAAGGGAATTTCTTCGGCAGTATCGTGATATTTTCGTACCGAAAGGAGGAAAGACGGGAAGAACTACCGTTGTTAAGCATAGAATTGATACTGGTAATGCTAAGCCAATTCGTCAAACAGCTCGACGATTACCACAGGCGAAAAGAGAGGAAGCTGAAACGATTGTTCAGGAAATGAAGAAAGACGGGGTGATAGAACCTTCTACGAGCCCATGGGTCTCTCCGGTAGTCCTGGTTAAGAAGAAAGACGGAACAACGAGGTTCTGTGTGGATTACCGTTTGCTGAACAACGTTACCAAGAAAGATAGTTATCCTCTGCCTCGGATTGATGACACATTAGACACATTGGCTGGAAGTAAATTATTCTCTACTTTGGATTTGAAGTCTGGATACTGGCAGGTAGAAATGGACCCGGTAGATAAAGAAAAGACAGCCTTCACCACAGGATCTGGATTATGGCAATTCAACGTTATGCCATTTGGACTTTGTAACGCTCCTGCGACATTTGAGAGACTTATGGAAAATGTGTTGAGAGGGTTATCTTGGAAAACG
The DNA here is from genome assembly GCA_918026665.1 of Diabrotica balteata. Lineage (NCBI taxonomy): Eukaryota > Metazoa > Arthropoda > Insecta > Coleoptera > Chrysomelidae > Diabrotica > Diabrotica balteata. The sequence continues at coordinate 16,422,016 of OU898281.1, read as the reverse complement.
TGCCTAGTTTATCTAGACGACATAATCGTCTTGGGGGAGACATTTGAGGACCATCTGAAGAATTTAGAAAACGTTTTTAATCGACTTAAAGCTGCCCAATTGATGTTAAACCCCAAGAAGTGCCAGCTATTTCAAGGTAAAGTCAATTATCTGGGTCATATAGTCAGTAAAGAAGGAGTGGCCGTGGATAAGGGAAAAATCGATTCCATTAAGGAATGGCCAAAACCAACTGACAAACATCAAGTGAGAAGTTTTCTTGGACTATGTACTTATTACCGGAGGTTTATTAAGAAGTTTGCAGATATCGCTAAACCATTAACGCGACTTACAGAGGAAGCAAGAGAATACCGCTGGGATGTAGACTGCCAAAATGCCTTTGAGACCTTAAAAAAGCATTTAATCACAGCACCGATTTTAGGGTATCCACTGCCAGAAGGAGAGTTCATCTTAGATACAGATGCAAGTAATGTGGGAATTGGAGGAGTGCTGTCCCAGATTCAGGGAGGACAGGAAAGAGTCCTTGGATATTTCAGTAAAGTTCTCTCAAAACCTGAGCGGAATTATTGCGTCACGAGAAGAGAACTTCTGGCAGTAGTGAAATCAGTAGAGCACTTCTATCAATACCTCTATGGAAGGAAGTTTTTAATCCGAACCGACCATGCCGCCCTTAAGTGGTTGATGCAGTTTAAGAATCCAGAGGGTCAGATAGCCAGGTGGATCGAACGACTCCAAGAATATGATTTTAAGATTGAGCACCGGGCCGGAGTTAGCCACCGAAACGCTGATTCTCTTTCCAGAAGGCCATGCCCAGCAGAGTGTTCTCACTGCAACAAAACGGAATCCAAGGAAGCAGCAGTGCTAAGAACGACGGTGGTCCACGACGACTGGACGCCTACCAAGATCAGGGAAGAACAAGAGAGAGATCCAGTTATACAGAAAATCCGAAAATGGAAAGAGGAAAACCGTCGACCACCTTGGCAAGAAATATCGAACCTAGGCTCAGTAGTTAAGACGTATTGGGCCCAGTGGGACTCATTTATCATGGAAGATGGCTTGCTCAAACGAGTCCTGGAAAATGATGACGGTTCAGAGAAGAGAAGACAGTTGGTGATTCCAAAGAGCAGAATAGCCGAAGTACTTCGTCAGTTACACGACAGTCCATCAGGAGGGCATTTTGGTGTGAAGAAGACCCTTCAGCGAATTCGGGAACGGTTTTATTGGATGAACAGTTCCGACGATGTAAAAGACTGGTGTAAGAAATGTACTATTTGTGCTACGAGTAACGGGCCTTATCGAAAAAGGAGAGCTCCTATGAGACAATATAACGTTGGAAGCCCGTTTGAAAGAATAGCTTTGGACATTGCTGGGCCGTTTCCAGAAAGTGATAATGGAGGCAAGTACATGTTGGTAGTAATGGATTACTTCACTAAGTGGGTCGAGATTTACGCACTTCCAGACCAGAAGGCGGCCACCGTTGCAGATAAGTTGATCCAAGAATATATCAGCCGATTTGGAGTGCCTTTGGAGATCCATAGTGACCAAGGCAGGAACTTCGAAAGCGATTTATTCCAAGGAATATGTGATAGACTAGGTATGAAGAAAACAAGGACTACGGCTTATCATCCGCAATCGGATGGTATGGTAGAACGAATGAATAGAACAGTTGGCAAGTATTTGACAAAGATGGTGTCTGATCATCAGCGAGACTGGGACCAATATCTCCCGTTCTTCACAATGGCCTACAGATCTGCTGTTAATGAATCAACAGGCCAGACACCAGCCAAAGTCCTATTCGGACGCGAGATGCGACTACCTTGTGATCTAGAGTTTGGGTGTCGACCTGGAGAAGATGTAGCAGGTGAAGATTATGTGATCGAATTACGAAGAAGAATGGACGATGTACACGAGTTGGTCCGTTCCCATCTCCAGATCGCTAGTGACCGAATGAAGAAACGGTACGATACGCAAGCCGAAAAGGGGTGTTTTAAGAAGAACGATAAAGTCTGGCTTTATAACCCCAAAAAGCGAAAAGGTTGTTCTCCCAAATTGCAGCAGTTTTGGGAAGGTCCATACCTCATTATGGAGAAGATCAATGATGTTATTTACCGAATAAGCAAGATTCCGAGAGGAAAGCCGATGATAGTACACCATAACCGGCTGGCGTCTTTCGAGGGTGACCACGACGTAGATGAAGAAGTGGAAGTAAACCAAGTCCAAGATGTGTCTGACCTCACGTTTGAGGAATTCATGGGTGCCTATGGAGGTACCGGTAAAGCAAGACATGGTGTTACCACTGAAGAAAGGCAAGATCTACTCGCGCTTCCCGATGACTACTCACTGGCCCTTACCATCCCGGCCAGTATCAAAGATGCACCAGGGTTGGCATCCGTCTTTCGAAGGAAGTTTGGTCGAGTTGCAGAACTTCAATGCCAAGTGCCAGCTCCTGGTAAAACCTTGAAACTTCAAGATGCATCACGTTACCTTTTCTACCTGGTAACAAAAGACACTGCCCGTGACCAACCTACCTACCGAGATGTATGGGAAGCCTTACTTCAGTTGAGAGAGCACATACTAGAGTCCGACGTGCAAAAGTTAGCCATGCCAAAGTTAGAGTGCCACCAATTAGATTGGAGGGTTATACGAAACATGGTGGAGGAAATCTTAAAGACACCGAAGTCCAGGTGTTAGTCTGTTGCAATCCGCATAGTTACTGGTGCGGAGAGAAAACTGTCCCTTGTCATTTCTATACAACTGGAAGGTGTAAAAGAGGGTCCAGTTGCCGATATCAGCATGCCGCTCCAGTTCCAGTCCCGACAAGGTTCCAGGAGGAACCATCTTTTAAGAGGGGGGCAATGTTACGATTTTAAATGTTATGGCATATAGAACTGTAAATATTTTATGACTAATTCTTTTTATTGATTCTCGTAATTTGTAGGTCAAAAATATACCTGAGCTTAGCTACCAGTTGTTTACCAGAAATCTCTAGACACTAATTTTGGTGAATCATCCACGTCTCGAGGTTGAAAAAACGAGTCGAGCGCCTTCACCAAAATACGAGACTATTCAAGAAGTCCGCCGAATTTTCTGGATGACACAGTTGTGTATATAAATGAAAGATTTTTATTGAAGAAGTCAGTCATAAGAAGATCGGTAAACGCGGTTTACTTGTACGAAACGTGAAATAAATACATTTGTAAAAGTTATTTAATAAATTAGTAATTAGCTATCGTGAGTTTTAATAAATTAGATTATAGACAATAAATTAGAATAAAGACAAATAAATTAGAACTATATAAATATATAACAGTACAATACAATGGTGTGTATTTAGAAAAATTTTTCACCTTTACTTTTTTTTATGAAGTCAGCTATTCTAAAACACAATTATTTTTATTGTAATTGAATTAACAAAAAAAAACTTTTTTATAGATAGCATGTGAGAAGAAATTTCAGATAGACCAACATGTGAGAACTGCTTCACACATTGCAAAAAAAGGAAAAATAGGAGGAAAACATCAAACTTCAATGGCTAAATGTTTCCAATCTACTTCAAAAAAATTAGATGAGCAAGAAACTTTTAATGAAGACTTGTGTCGCGCATTAGTGTCTGCAAACATACCGCTTTCAAAATTAGCAAATGTAAATTTTAGTTCGTTTCTAAAAAAATATTGCAAACTTAATGTTCCAAGTGATCGGTCTCTAAGAAGAAATAATGCGAACGGGCTATACTCGTCGGTGTTAATTAATATTAAGGAAGAAATTGCAGATAATTATTTTTACATATCTGTAGACGAAACCACTGATTCCTCAGGAAAGTATATTGCTCATTTATTGATTGGTGTTCTTAAAGAAGATACCTTACCAAAATCTTATCTTATTTCATGTCAGCAACTTGAGAAAACAAATGCTTTAACAATTTCGCGTTTTATACAAGAAACATTAGCAACTTTTTTTCTTCCGATAACTATTCCTTCTAATAAATTACTGCTTATTTTATCGGATGCTGCTCCTTATATGGTGAAAGCAGGACAAAATTTAAAAATATTTTTCCCAGATTTAATACATGTTACTTGTGTAGCGCATGGATTAAACAGAGTTGCAGAGGAAATACGAAAAAAGTTTCCTCTTGTATATACCATGATATCCAGTGTGAAAAAGTATTTCTTAAATCTCCTATAAGAATTCAACTTTATAAAGAAATGCTACCTAACATTCCTCTTCCACCACAACCTATTTTAACGCGATGGGGAACATGGTTAGAAGCAGCTAATTTTTATGCAGATCATTTTGTTAAAAAAAAAGAACATAATTTATACGTTAACAGATGAAAGTTCCCAATCTCTTTTGGATTCTAAACAAACTTTTCAGAGTAACTTGCTTCTACAAGAACTTTCATTTATAAAATCAAATTTTAGTTTTGTTCAAAAAACAATTACTCAGTTAGAATCACCAAAACTGGCATTGTTCGAAAGTACAGCATTAATAAAAGAATTTGCGTCATGTTGTCGGAACGTTAGAGGTAATATTGGAAAAGATATTTTAAAAAAAATTTAAGCTACTATGTAAAAAAATAAAGGTTACCATATTCTTTCTGAAGTAGTCAGTGTTCTAGCTGGAAATATTTCGGAAACAATTAATTTAGAACCAAATGTTTTGGTTAGTTTGAAAAATGCTCCCGTTACATCAGTTGATGTTGAACAAGTTTTTCCATATATAAATATATGTACTCAGACAGAAGCCACAAGTTTTTGTTAGAAAATTTTGAACACCACTTGGTCATTTATTGTTATCATAATTCTAAATAAGTTTATTCATACTTAAAAATGATGTAGTTACTTAAAATAAATGTAAATCTTAATGAATATTAGGAAATATTTAGTTATGTACACTTTTTTTTTTTAAATAAAATTGTTACCATTTTACGATTTTTTTATTTCTTTGTATGCATATTTTGTAAAATATTTGCATATTTTCGGGTAAACACGTGCATATTTATGCGCATATTTTCTACATTTTTATTTACATATTTGCCGAAGTCTAGTTATAAGTATTAAAAATAAAAATATAGCTATGACATGGCTATCATTTTTTTACTGTTCTTCTGGGTCTTCTCTATATTCAGCTAGCTGCTGTCTGAGTCGCCTATGTGCTGTCCTCTGGTTTTCGTCGTAGTCTCGCAACTGTCTTAATAGTCTACTCGAATGATTTCTGAGATCGTTAGTCTACTCGAATGATTTCGTACCTTGATGTTAGTGTTGGTAAAATTATACAGTTTACCATCCTAATCTTTGTTTTAAATCATAGTTTACTCTTCTGGCCTATGAATGATGAGAGTTGACTTCTAATTATTTTAGCTTTCTGGACCGTTTGTTTCGCGTGTTCTGTGAAAATCAACTTTTTGTCCAAACTAAATACGCCTAAATATTTGGCTTGATTCGACCATTCGATTTGTGTATCGAATAGGGATAGAACCCCATTTGTTCCGTCTCTTTTTTTTTTGGCACATGACGACCTGTGTGTTAGGATTGACAGCTACCTGCCACTATACACACCAATCTTATAGTTCGTTGAGTGTCCTGTTGCTAGATCTAGATTGGTACTGCTAACAGCTATCGCTGTATCGTCTGCCTATGGACTTAGCAACGATCTGGGCTCGGTTGGGGTGTCTACTGTATATACGGTGTATAGATACGGTGACAACACCGCTCCCTGTGGCACACCAGCCTCCATGGCTTCAGCTTCGGACAGGGTTGGCACTACCCGAACTCTGAACGTCCTGTTGGCTAACTATGACGAAAAAAGACATGTCATCGCTTCACTATAACCGTATTGGTTCATTTTATATATGGATAAGTCTAATAAAATTTAATTATTAGAAGAATTGTTTGTATTCTCAAGTAAGGGAAACAAAATTTGTTTAATTTGTATTTTGAGAACGATTTCCGAAGTGAAAACATCAAAATAAATATATTTTAAACCAAAATTGTGGTTATTCTCAGAAAAAAATAGTAAATCACATAGTATCAAATATACACAGTCATCAGATTTAGGTCATAAAGTAAATTTTGTAGGACTGTTCAATTCAACATATATTGGACAGACGCATCAATATTTACATAGAAGAATTATTGCACATACAAACATCATAATAAGCAGCTAACCAAATTGTAGATACAGTCTTAGTCGAGCATTCTTTAGAAAATTACCATTCTTTTCATTTTGGAAATACATATAATTTAACAAACTAGGTGTTATCAATTTGCTGAAACGTTTTAACAACATTAAAGAAAATGAATGAATTGAAAAAAAAATTATTTCAACAGTGTGTAAAGCATTTAATTCCTAGCTGAGAGTTTTAGACTTACAAAGCCATCTTCAAAGTCTAACTTTAAAAATACTTCTTTGTTAGATAAATTAAAGTTTTTGTCTAACAATAAAACCCTGAAAACTTTTGTTTTTAACACTTGCACAAAATTTATTATCACTATGGCTGTTTGGGCAGACTGCGTGATGTATTTCAAACAAGCAATAGATAATAACCCAGCCTATGAGGCTTGCATACCCCTGAGAATGACATTCGGGTGTTACAATTTATTGTAAAGTACCGAGTAGGATTAATTCGTATTATTAGGAATCACTCTAACCCCTTCCAAATGCTCCAGAGCATTCCTTCCCCCTCCCCATAGCACTCTTCACACATTCTATATGGATACAACACCTCCCAAACGAAATCCTGATCCGAACAAATACAGGCCAGCGTTAGGCGCTCTATTCCCGCTATCTTCTTGTGACTTATCATCGAACTGTATTGCTTGCTTGGATCTCAAGTCTCAGCTCTAGGCTACGCCCAGTTTGGCTACTCGGCGTTCGAGGATATGATGATCTTTTCCGTTTTTTGGTTTTTGTTGGTGTTTTTTTAGGGATGCTTGAAAAATAAATCATCAATTATTAAATTTGCCAGTGCCTTGTGCCGGGTTTTCTTCAGTTGATTGAGCTATGATTATCTCCACTTGATATGTTGGCCAGTATTTGCTGTTTTGGTCTTGTGAGCTTTTGTCGATGGAACGCATCAAATCGGCTTGAGTGGTTCTTTAGCTCAGCGAGTTTTATTCTGGCTTTTCTTCTATGGTATCTACTACCCTTATTTGTGGCAGTTCTCTGAACATGACGCGTTCAGTAACATATCTGGGTATATTTGCAGTTTCTCTGAGACTGTCTTTGTGGGCTCTTCGTATTACTTATGTGTCCCCATGCAATATGTAATTATTGATAGTATGATGCTGTTGATCAATCTTAGTTTGCTTCTTCTACTTGTGAGTCCCTTTATTGCAGTTCTGAATGTTGTTGCTTTTTGGTTTGTTGTGCCCAAGTGCTATTATAAATGTCAATCCTTGATCCTTTATAACTTCGAGGTAGTTCGCTTCTTTTTTCATTGGGTCGATTGGGTCTTATGTGAGTTTATGGCTATTTTCCATTAAATACTCCATTTTCCAATGTTATCCAATGCTGTCTGCAGATTGTTTACCGCTATATATAGGTTTCTATGTTTTGCCGCAATCGCCGTGTCATCTATAGTTTTACTATACTATTACACTTTATAGTCTATAACTGAATAAGTTGGTGATAGGAGAGCTGTCTCAAGCTGGTCATTCAGAATTATATATATTTTTTAATTTATCAGTTTTCATAGATTCTCATAAAGATAGCTTAAGGCCTTCAATTTGAAATATGGACTTTTAATTTGGTCATTAAAAGAATGATTATGATCTAGAAGGTGAAGTGCATACGTAGATAATTTTTCTAGATTTTTCTATTATTGAAATTCTTTTTATGTTCTGCCATACGTTTTTTAAAGGTTCTGTCAGTTTGTTTATATACTCCTATACCTAAGTGGTTTATCTTTTGGCTCTTGTTTTTAATATATTTGCTAAGTTGTTATTTGTTCTGAAAGCGGGTGTTATTCCTTTCTTTTTTATGTTACAACACATGTTTATGTATATTTTTGTGAGGATAGAATTCATTTATGATTTTCATTTATTCGTAATTATGCACATAGGTTTATAAGCCTATTTTCGTTATTAGTTGTCACTTCTTCGCCGAAGTTAGCTATTATTGGATTATTTTGTCTTCTTTCAGTTCTTTCAGGTCTTTCATCATTATTATTTCTCGCTGATTGCCTATTTTTTTTTCATTGTTTTTTTTAAGGCTTAGTTAAACTGAAAACTCTAAACTAATTTTCCGTGCCCTATTTACATCTAAAAATAATATTCTTTATGTTTAGCTTTATTTTAAGGTCGTAACTTTATTATTTTGCACAACGTTACTGCAAAGCGTCTAAAAGGAGAACCGGAGCACAGTATTTCTGACATCAATTCTTTTCCTGCATTTTCCGACCAGTAAAAGATATATTTTTAGTACCGTTTTCTGCTGATTTTACTGATCTTTTAAAGTTTAATATTGAACGGTCGATAACACCTTCTCTCCGTAAACAACTTTTGTGACTAACATAAAAATTCTATCAACAAAGAAAAGAGGTTTACGGATTGCTCTAAAAATATACCAGACTTCACTCTGTTTAATTTTGAATCGGGGTTTCGAGCGATGTATAAATTTCAACCATATACTCATAAACGAGCTGCAAATAATAAAAACAATGTTGTCGGGTGGTTACGGATAGAACGTGTTTACAACACTAGTAGCGCAGTTACATATTCGGCGTCATACCTAAATTCTTAGACATTCTCGATGCATCTGCCTCTTGCACCACATTTCTTAATGATTTACAGCATTTCATTAACGTATAAAATAAACTTACATATTTATAGGAAATATAAATTTTAATGAAATAGACATCAGATCTTTAAAAGCTTGTAAGTTTTTTAAATCTTACAATTTTATAAAAAAAAAAGTTCAATTTAACACTCGGGGACGACTTTACATCATCGGTGGCGACTTTAATGCAAAAAATACCTACTGGGGCTCTAGGCTAACTACAACTAAAGGAAAAGAACTATTGTCAGCTGTTAAGGAACAAAAGGGTGAAGTAATCTCTACTGGTAGACCAACATACTGGCCTACCGATAGGAACAAAATTCCAGACCTGATAGATTTCTTTATTTACAAAAATATCTCAGATAACTATCTGGATATCAATGACGGCTGGGACATGAACTCTGATCACTCACCGATAATTCTAACTATGAGTGATACAGTGATTAAAAAAGAGTTCAATCCAATATTGACTAATAAGAAAACTGACTGGGAGAGCTTCAAAATAAACCTCGAACACAAAATTAATCTTGCTGTTCCATTAAGAAACACGAGGCAACTTGATGACGAATTAGAAGTTTTTATAAAAAATATCCAACTTCTAATTCGTCAGCTTGGGAAAATACTCCCACAATAACTTCTAGAACAAAAGGGAACAACTATCCAAAAGAAATCAGAGAACTCATAGTAGAAAAAAGGAAGTTAAGAAAAAAATGGCAGCAATACAGAGCTCCACGAGATAAAACTAGTCTAAATAATGCTACACAAAAACTAAAAAGGGAGATACAGAATATAAAAAATTCAACAATTAATTATTTTTTAAGTAATTTAACAGCTGACCAGAACACAGATTATTCTTTATGGAAGGCAACAAAAAGATTGAAGAGACCAATTATTCATTCCCCTCCTATCAAGTTGGAAAACGGCAACTGGGCTAGAAGTAACGAGCAGAAAGCAGAACGATTTGCAGATCATTTAGAAAGCACGTTCAAACCCAACGACAATGATAGTGAAGAACTGAGATGGGAAGAACCATTCCAAACTGACGAAAGAATAACATTGACATCACTTAGAGAAGTATGAACAGAGATAAAAGAGAATATAAATCCTAAGAAAGTTCCAGGATATGGATCTCATAACAGGAGAATTATTAAAAAATCTACCAAGAAAAGCCATAGTTAAGCTGACACACCTAATAAATGCTGCTTTTAGATTGAGATATGTTCCCAGACTCTGGAAAGTAGCCGAAGTAATTATGATCGCCAAACCAGGTAAATCTCCTAATGAAGTGACATCCTATCGACCAATATCCCTCCTTCCGGTGATGTCAAAACTATTTGAAAAACTTCTATTAAAAAGATTAAAACCAATAATAGAAAGAAAAAATCTTATACCAAATCATCAATTTGGTTTCAGAAATCAACAGAATATAATAGAAAAAAACATTAGAAGAAAATAAAGTCTGCTCTACAATCTTCTTGGATGTAGCACAGGCGTTTGATAGAGTCTGGCATGACGGTTTAAACTATAAACTAAGAACGTTCATGCCTAAACAGTATTCAGAAATCTTGGAATCATACATTGCGAATAGATATTTCAGAGTAAAACAAGAAGAAGTGTACACCGACTTAAGGGAGATCAAAGCTGGCGTGCCACAAGGAAGTGTCTTAGGTCCGGTCCTGTACCTATTGTATACGTGTGACATTCCAGAGCTAGAACAAAATACTATTGCCACCTTCGCGGATAATACAGCCATACTAGCGATAGGAGACACTAGTGAAGAAGCGACTGATAAATTGTAACTATCAGTAAATAAAATACATAACTGGACCAGAAAATGGCGAATAAAATTAAATGAGACTAAATCTGCACACATTAACTTTACAAATAAAAAAATAGAAAATTTCCCAGTTAGAATAAATGATACCCGAATTCCTTATACAACATCAGCAAAATACTTGGGCATCACCCTAGACGCGAAGCTGCGCTGGAAAGTCCATGTCAAAAAGAAAAGAGGGGAGCTTGATATAAGATATAAGAAATTGTATTGGCTGATTGGAAAAAATTCAACATTGTCAATTCATAATAAATTATCCATCTACAAGCAAGTACTGAGGCCAGTATGGGTATATGGGTGCCAACTCTGGGGCTGTACCAAAGCTAGTAATCTACTTATTATCCAGAGATTTCAAAATAAAGTACTGAGAAACATTGTTGATGCTCCTTGGTATATCCGTAACAGCAACCTCCACCAGGACCTTTGTATGGAAACTGTGATCGAAATAATCAAGAGAACAGCAGCAAGTCAGGAGCAGAGGCTGCATAGTCATGTGAATGTCGAGGCAATCCAGCTTCTTGATAACACTGAACTAAAGAGAAGACTCGTAAGGACAAAACCATTTGAGCTAGTGTAAATGTGTAACAGTTTAGTGTAAAAAACAGAGTATAGTGTTGTGAAGTTATTGCATGCTAGTTGTAGTGCATTAGTTAATAGATAAAATAAGAGTAAGCCATAGGGTAAGCCCTTAGATTTAAGTATTTGCTGTTATTATGTTAGGTCAGAAAATAACTGATAATTGGTCATTTGTGACCAGATAGCAGTATACAAACACCGCGCAGGTGTTAATAAAAAAAAAAAAGACTCGGGGAAATAGATGTCAGATGTGAGAACACAACGAGAAGCATGCATAGCTAACAAAGAAAAAACGAAAAACAACAAACAAACTGGACCTGGAAAAACTGAAGATTCAGGTATGGTTCAAAGAAGAAGTCGCAAATGAGTTAAGGATGATAGAACTGCACTCGATAGAGTGCAAATGAAATAATATCAAAACAGCAGTGCTGACAGTGGCATCGTCCACCCTGGGAAACAAAAGAAAAGGCGAGAAGAGGAGTATGGTTCGATGACGAGTGCAGACAAGCAATAGAGGAAAGAAATGAATCAGACAAAATGTATATAACAAGAAGAATACGGGAAAGACGAACACCATTTGAAGCCGCAAGATACAAAGCAGGCAAGACATGTAAAAATAAAAAAAGAGCCTAGAAGCCTGAGCCTGAGCCTAGAAGCCTAGCCTGAAAATAGACAAATAGAAAAAATGGAAGAACATTTTAAAAACAACGAAATTAGAGGAGCTTGCCTAAAGCCTAAACCTAAATATATACCTAAAAAGGATAAAAAGTGGGTATAACCCTCAAACAAGTCTATGTAAAGAGAAAAGTGGGCAAATAAATCCGTGACCAACAGAAAGTCACAGAAACCTGGAAGCATTATTTTCAGACCCTACTTCAGACACAGTAAACAACGATGCACAAGCCCTTTTAGGACTCCGTATTCGGAGAAGATAAGTCACAGACAAGCAAGGGTGAAGGCAAAAAATAAAGGAGGACAAGGCTCAATTTGGGCTGTAGTGCCACAGAAGAAGAAGAAGAAGTAACAGATGTCTCCATAATATCTTCCCAAATATTGGTGGTACCACAAAACCTGTGGATATCACTCACACATTTGATCACAGAAGTATTTCCTTTCAGACAACTTACTCATCCACAAATTGTGCAACCAAAGTTTGCTCTAGACCAGGTTTTGCTGAAATATTTGGCATAAAGAATAAAACTGCATATAAGCATCTAATGATCTGAATATAATATAAAAATAGATCAGAAACACGTTCTGTTACAAAATTTTAAAATATTTTTTCTTTGACCTTAAATATCTTTTTTTATATATTTCGTGTGACTTCCTTTACATCGATGATAGTTTTAATCCTTCTTGGCATGCTTTAAATGTTTTTCAGGCAGTCTTCTTTTATTTTATCGTATTTGTGCCAGGTGCCAATAAGTCTCTCAATTAACAGCTGCTTATTTGTGACAATTTCTTGGGTTTCGATCGTGTTGAGGTCTCGGGAATTGCCCGGCCACTTCAGTACTTTAATTTTCTTTTTTTCCAGGTACGATGTTATAGTTTTTGCCTTATGACACGGTGCTGAATCGTGTATAAAGCTAAAATCTTCCAATTTGCCAAACCAGTATTTAATTTGTGGTATAAGTTTGTTTTCCAGAACTTCAATATACTGATGTTAGTTCATCATTCCCTTCACAATGTACAACCTTCCTGTGGCCTTCCTGTGGTTATAGGGATTTAAACTTTAATAGTGATGTAGTTTACCTTATTTCAATCTTCAATTGTCCAATTTTGGTGTTCTTTGGCCCATTGCAGTCTCTTTTTCATCATTGCGACGGTCAACATTGGTTTTTTGGGAGAACGACATTATGTGAAACATGAAAACAAGAAAGTATTCTTAGAAATGACAGTTCTAGAGCTGTCAGCGTCAAAAAAATAAGTTATTTGTGACAAAACATATTGCCATACCTTAATTATGTAGCAACATATGATACTACTATAAAACTTATGAACAAATGTGAACAACTTAAAATTTTGAGACTGATCATAATAATTTGAGCACCTACTGCAGGTGGTCAATCCTAACCACCTTTAAATCTTCCTGTTTCTGGTAGAGCAGTTTCTGTGAGGCAATAGACAGGGCCAAATTCTACGAAATTTCCATGGAAATTTCCACGCCTAAAAACAGGCATGGTACTGAAAGGATAAGAAGATATTGAAGGCGGAAACTTTATCAAAATTTCAGCCTTTTGAGCTGTGGCTATACAGAAGGATCCTGAAGATACCATGGACAGACAAAGTCACCATTGAAGAAGTACTGCGGAGGATGAACACAACTGCGGATTTGATCAACATAGTGAAGGGCAGTAAGCTGCAGTACGTGGGACATATAATGAGAAATCTAGGCAGATACGAGCATTTTGCAAGGTAAAATTGAAGGAAAAAGGGCCCCAGGACGAAGAAGAATATCCTGGCTTGCTCACCTGAGAGCATGGAACAGGAATACCTCAACACAGCAGTTTCGTATAGCAATCATCAAAGTCATCATAGCCAGAATGATCGCCAACGTTCGGAACGGACAGTCACCTTAAGAAGAAAAAGAAGAAACTTTTCTTATTCACATAAATGTTAATACAGATTATTTAAATTATTACAATAACTGTATATAGTAATTTCAGCCATTCTTTTCTCTTATTAAAAACTGAATGTTTATGTGATAAATATTATAACTTTCTTAACTCGGTACACTCACGGTACATTGTACATTCCTGACGATTCCCACTTGTTTATTAAAGTGTTTACGTTGAGGCTTCGTTCGGAGGCGACTACACCTAATTACATTTTATCTATTTTCGGAGCACTTATTAGAAACAAACCGTAAAATCTGTCGATGATTTTGCCCACTGTCTTTCCATATCGACAGACAGGCTCTTGAAAGATACAACTTCGGGCTAGATACGGAGTTTATATGCAAGAGGGGTTGCGGCATGACATGCACAACTGAAAGAGACACTTTTGTCACCAATATTTTGCCATGTCTCTTTTCTTAATTGAGTACTTTGGGGAATAAATATCGGAATTAACGAGAAAAGTGATATAAAGTGATAAAAATAATAATGGTGTCCTAACATTATTCAATTTATTTTTTTTATTTACAAACACTGTCGCATCAACCTCTGAGGTTATTAGCGACATATAAACATATACATAAGATACATAAGAACAAATATACCCGCATCGACCACTAAGGGTTATTAGCGGGGAGACATACACAAACAGTAAGATACATATTGTTACATAAACAAAAATATTTTTTACAATCTGTTATATAGTTTAGTCATTTTAAGATAACTTAATAAAGACTGTAAGTTTGACGTTAGTACACTTTTTAAATTGTCACTAAGGGTACACGCGATTCTTTCGTTCTGGTACACTGGACACGCGACAATTGGTACACTGGACACACTTCATTGACAACTGAGTGTTGCACTTGGTACACATCGGAGCAGCCTCTTGGTTGAAGATATGCATTCAAAATGTCTTTAAAATTAAAACTGATAGTTTTTTTTTTCGGTCACAATCACCACTAATACATTAATAAAACATACTACAAAGATAAAACGATACTAATCTTTCAAAAACAATACAAAAACATACAAATTCAGTTGTAAACTCCAAGCGAAAATTCACCACAATGTGTATGTTGTCATGTAATTTGACATAAATGACAGTTCTACAGCTATAAACGTCAAAAAAGTACGGTTATTAGTGACAAAATATATTGGCATACATTAATCGTATAGCAACATATAATTGTATTATAACCATCGAGTTAAAATCTATGGAGAAGCTATGAGCATATTAACGTATGTATTAAAAACGGCGTAGGTAGGCGTAGCTAACGATAATACCAATATGGCGGTGGGATCAGGGCCAGACTCAATAATATTAAAACTACTATACAAATATGACTAGTTATTCAAAAGATTTAATCATAATCTAAAAAAGTGCAATACATTTTTAATAAACTATGATTTATTTATCCCGCGGTAAACACTAAAAACACGATATATTATACATCAAGATAAATCAATACAGTCAAATACTATTAATTTATTCTCTGAAGTACGGGCCATTACTTTGTTTACATATTTGTATACTAACCTGTGGAACGATATTCCTGAAGAGTTTTTATTAACATTGCTTCTGCTACTGCAACTACGTTGAGAACAAGAAACTATTATCACAATATATTACTTTTCTATAAAAATATTATAAAACGGAAAATATTCGAAAAACAACAAATCTAAACAAACATATACCATCTGTCAAAAGTTTCAAAACAATATTAACAATATGGCCGAAGTGAGGTCGTTTTTAGTCACGTGATGTCCTCTCCATAGATTCTAACTCGATCCTATTATATATATATATATATATATATATATATATATAATATATATATAATTAAATATTAGGACAAATGAAATTTCAAACTTATGCAAATTTCTCGGGAACTTGGCTCATCGTTTTCTGTCTTTTCTTTGTAATCACGAAAGGCTAAATGACAAGTTAATAAATCGTTAGAGTAATATCAAGAAGTCTAGAGAGTACTTGGTGCCAAAAAGATTTTTCCTTCTTGATCATGGACTTATTTGAACAAATAAATTTCATTCCCTGTTGTGTCTTGTATATGTATATGCAGGATTAGCAACAATCTGAATAAATACTATTAGGTCTATGTATAAGTGAGGTACCATTTAGTACTTAAGTGTGAATATAGTCAGCTGAGAAGTTCACTGAATTTTGTAAAATCCTCAATGCTATTGTCAAATAAAAAGTATCCAGATCTATTCTAAAACAATTATCACTTACACTTTTATAGCTGTATTTTCGTCTTTACAATTTGTGTGGAAGACAAATATTGAAGCTCAATCGATAGTTGTTTCTTTTCGTCTTTGCGAATACGGGAAAACAAATATTGACGTTAAATACGTCATTATCAAGCTCTAAACAACATACCTGGGGTTATTTAAAAAGAAGCTAAAAATAGTGCTTAATTTTAGTGTAATTTGAATATATTGATTCAACTTGTTTCCTGTATTTGTCTACAAAAATAACAAATAATCGTTAAATTAGAACATTCTATAATATTACAGCTTTTTCACGGCTTCCACAATTACTGTTTTTATAATCGTAATTTTCCAACAATTTCTACAAACGGCTAATACTATTCGGGAACTCTTAACAATAATCAAATGTGGAAAATGTTCTTATCTAGGTCATATTCTTAACGGTAATCACTAATTATTGTATTCTACAAATAATAATAATAATAGGGGTGAGATATAAGAACAAATGGAAGCTGGAAGAAAACAAGCATCATCAGTAAAAACCATTCAGGATTGGAGAAGTATCCAAGTGTCTAGCAAATCTTTAAACTTACGGAGGATCGACAAACATTTTCCAGAATGATTGTCCATGTTAGGGAGAACAGGTCAGATCCATAAAGAAAAAACATCTTAAAGAACTTTTGAAAATGTTTTGTCTGGCGTTTCGGCTTTGAAATAAGGAAATAGATTGGGCTAAATTCATATTAAAACTAGATACGACTGATTTTCTGGCTTATTTAAAAACTCGTAACATCCAACAGTCGACTTTGAATATTACGCCAACTATTGCCCAAAGACCCAAACATATTGACAAGTAAATAAGAGATATGATAGGTATACGAAAAAGAAAATAAACTGCAATAGAACTCAGACATAACTAGAAACTTTCTTTACTTAAACAATGCCTTACAAAAAGTAAAGAGAAAAATAGAGCATATTCATATTCAACCATAATTATAGGGGAGAATTTCGATCAATTTATCCCTGAGAAAACGACTAATTATCCCTTGTGGAGCAAAACTAAGCGACTAATTATGTAGAATACTTCTACTAGAAGTAGGAGCTAAAGTACTAGCACATGATCGCGCAGTATTAAACAAAAAGCAGGGGACAAAGGCACAAGAATTAGTAAAGAGCGCACTAGTCATATTTTGAACAATGTTGCAAAGTTTTGAATATAAAAAAATTATTCTGTCGATATGTGCCACGTTTGCTGACCATTGACTAGAAACATGATCATGTGAACACTTCTCAGCAGTATTTGGACCTGATGAAGCGCAATCCGTCAGACTTTTGGCGTCGATTGGTAACCGTTGATGAAACATGGATCCACTACTACATTCCAAACGACAGAACGAACGTACGGCAGGACTGAACCCGGCAAAAGTGCTCCGAGGCAGCTAAGGGTCGATGAATGAACGAAATGAGAGCTCGAAACTGAAGGGGAAGATCAAGAGAATATAGCAAATAGAACCGCAGTCTGCCTGAATGAAACAATATGGAAAAATAAAAATAGCGGGATAGAAATGAAACGCAGAATTTACAAAACAGGCACACATACGCAGCAAAAACACCACCTGACACAGAGAGGACAAAAAGGATGTTTAAAACAGCAGAAATGAAAACATGGTAAGACACTACGGGATAGAGCTAGAAGTACAGATATACGACGTATATGCAAGGTGAAGAACATTAAGAACTGGGTAAGAAATATAAGAGTATGGAACGATCATACAAGCCGAATGACAACAAATAGAGTAGTAAAGACGGCAAGAGATATGGTCCCATACCCAACAGAAAAAGTGCTTATTCTTCAAAACAGTGTATCGACTAATAAGAATAAGGATAAGGTTACTTATTAGACCATTTAGTAAAACATGAAAATGTTGTCCCATAAAATATTTATTTGCAAAGTTGTTTGTATAATGTGAGTACTGTACTCTTTTATATTCCATTAAATCGACAAGATCGCTTTAATGGAAACAAGACAACTACATTAATTTATATTTATTCTCCTCCTCCTCAGTCCTAATCCCTTTTGAGATGTGGTGACATCATCAGGCCTTCACAGTTTTTTCACGATTTCCCTCCATCCTTCTCTGTCATGGGCTAGTTGTTCGGCTTCATGTAACCCTTGGTTAATCAATATTTTAGTTTGGTCTACCCAACGGCTTGGAGATCTTCCCCAAGGTCTCTTTCCTTCAACTCTACCCTCGACTATCAGTTTTTTGATAGTGCCTGTTCTTCTAGCAATGTGTCCAAAATACTGCAAATATCTCTGTTGTATTTATTTAAGCAATCTATCCTTTACTTTAAGTTGTTCTAATATCGATACGTTAGTGAGATGATCAATCCAGATTATTCTCAACATGCGGCCGTATACCCACATTTCACAAGCGTCCAGTTTATTTTTAACTGCTTTCTTTAAGGTCCACGTTTCGGATGCATATGTGGCTATGGGAAAAATGAGTGCCTTACCAGCCTTAGTTTTGTGTGTATTGTTATGATAGAATTTTTCCAAATTGGTATCAGTTCCATCATAGCTGTTCTAGCAATAGTCAACCTTCTACGTAATTCTCTGTCACACCCTCCGTCATTTGTTATTAGGGACCCCAGGTATATGAAAGTATTTACTACTTCAAAATCCCCAATTTCTTTAATGTGTTGAAGATTATTCCGAGCTCTGTCTACTATCATGATCTTTGTCTTACTCCTATTTAGGTTTAGTCCATATGTTTTGCTTTTTTCCTCCAAACATCTCATTATGTCTTCCATTTATTTTTGATTTGCCGCGATTATTAAAGTGTCATCAGCATATGTCAAGCTATTGATTTTTTGTCCTCCTACTGATATTCCGCCCTTCCATCCGTCTAGTACCTTTCGCATAATGTGTTCGGTGTAGATATTAAACAGAGTTGGCGAGATTATGCATCCCTGCCTGACACCTGCCTCTGCCCTGAAATGATCGGAATGGGTGTTGTTTATTTTTACTGTGCACTTATTATTTTCATATAGACTTCGAATTAGTTGAAGGTGATTCGATTAAGTGATGGAGTGTTCCCATTTCCACTAATATGGACCATAGCTGCTGCCATTTGACTTTATCGAAGGCCTTTGTGTAATCTACAAAGCACACAAGCATAGAAGTATTGAATTCAGGAGTTTTTTCGATTAGCTGTCTGACATTAAGGATGTGTTCTCTTGTGCCTTTTCCTGAGACAAATTTATATTTATAGTACTAAATAATTATTTTAATAAATGTGCTTGATGTGGTTAACAGGAATGTTTATTTTAAACTAGGATAAATGATTCTTCTATATTATATCTTTGTTACGATCTAATTATTTTAATTACAATTACATAAATTTAAGAATTAATAAATGTTAAACAATTGGGCTAGTTGTATATTATTTGTGATGAAAATGAATTAAGCTAAATTAAGGCTAAGTGGTTCTGCTACCCCAAATTTCGAAAGAACAATCTGGGTTTGTTGCAGAAAGCCGAACCCGTGAACAAATGATAAATATCCGTCAACTTATAAATTGGTATAAAATGTGGAAAATACGTTGACATATGGATATACAGCATGATATTACGAATTCCATGGACAGCACATGGTACAAATGAGTCTACATATTAGTACTACAAGAACTACATATAAATACCAGACTCATTACAAGGAAAGAAGAAAACTCATTACCATTAGAAGGAAAGAATGTATAAAAAAATTGATTGTCGAAGGTCAAAGGCAGAAGAGCAACTTCACGGTGGTCTGATCAAATTACCAAATTCATTGGACTCTCTCTTTCAGAAATATCTCACAAAGTTCAAAATAGAGTTATGGTCAATGACAGTCAATCAAATATTATGGCGTTTCCATATCCTTGCGTCGGATAACCGACTTAGAGGCGGATGAATTGGGCAAAATGGTTCGCTCATTGTCACGTTAGCTTTACATCTTGAGGACACACTGGTTTTGAAGCTATACGCTAATAATGTAAATAAATTTGTTTTTGTTTTCCCCATATATATTTTATAGATTATTTTTAGCTGTATTATATATGAACATAAAAGCATTTTGTTCAAGTCCTCAAAATTTATTATTAAAAAAATCATTCCCAGAAACTAAAAAAACTATTTTTGAATACAGTATCGATAAACTAATTAAATGTTCAAACAATGATTTGGTTACGTGAGACGTGGTAGACAAGATGGGCATAAATGAGTGGCGAAGAAAATAAGGAACATCGGCCTCTAAAAAAGAAAAAGCTGAGCTGGAAGAAGATAAAGAATAATTACATGTTTAAACAAACTACCAGATTGTGCCAAACAAAAACCAAATCGATTCACGTGGATTGAAAAATAAGATGAATATAATAATAAAATAACAAAAGTTTTGTAACATCTTTGCTGATTTGCCAATATGTCTACCCTCCCACAAATACAGACCTCAAAATCTGCCATCTACCTGCCCTTATATTACTCCTAAATTATGTAATTCGATATTTCGGAACACATTTTCAGTAAAACGAAGCCGTGCTAAATGAAAAGAACGGTGTATTTTTCATAAAGACTCTCTCTCTTGGTTGTTTTTTTAATTGTCAGGTATTAAATTATATCGGACCCAACAAAACTGTGGGTGGCCCCAACAATGTTGTTTATGTAGCAACAGCGAATATCAAGTCACTAATAAAGATTATCAAGCAATATCCTTTTTCCTACATAGACCAGTAGTTTCACTTAATTTTTAAACTTTCAAAAACCTCATTTTCTACAATTATTTGCTTAGAAAAAAATATTGCAACAATTAATAATATTGTAATGTTCAGTATTTTCCAGAGAAGAGTTTAAAATTAGTAGTAGAAAACGTCCATTAAAAGGAAAAGACACTTTAAGAAGAAACAGACAAAAGCACGAGGATATAAACAGAGAATGGGAAGCGTGTAAAAACATCATACTTTACAAGACACGGCCAAAGAGACCCTGGGTCTATAAAAAAAGCTCAAATTAACTTAAGGATAGTGGGTCGATGAAGAGTGGGTCGTAATATTACAGAGAAGAAAAATAATGTATATCAACGACTACAACAACGACATAGAACACGAAAGGCAGAGGAAGAATATAGAATGCTAAGGAGGTAAGAGAAGAAAATAGAAATAAAAGAGAACACATAGAAAAAGAACTCCAAGAAATGGGAGAACTAAATAAACCAGAAAATTCTACCAAAAACTTAACAAAAGTAGAAAAGAATTTAAACCAAGAACAATGATGTGTAGAGACAAAGGAGATATAGTAACTCAACAGTAACAACAAAGTTTGAAAAAAACGAAGATCCACTATATGATGGAATTATACTGGATAATACGGATACCAGAGGATACAAGAAAGACAGAGAAACAGAACATATGGAATAATAAACAACTGTCACAAGACTGGAATACCGGAGTAATTATCCCACTACATAAAAAGGGAGATCAGCTTCAATGTAAAAACTACCGGGCAATAATGTTATGAACTGTGGCATATAAAATACTGTCAAATATTGTATATGACCGATTGAGACCACATGCGGAACAAATAGTTGGGGGATATCAATGTGGTTTCCGCAGGCAGAAGTCCACAATAGATCAGATCTTCGTCTTAAGGCAAATCTTGGAAAAGACTAGTGAATTTAATATAGGCACACATCTTTTCATTGACTTTAAGAGTACCTATGAGATATCCATCGAGAATTTTTGATCCATGCACTGAAAGAGTTTAATATTCCAACTCAACTCATTGATATAGTAAAAGAAACACTTAAAATACAAAGCAAAATTCGAATTCAAAACGAACTAACAGATACAATACATGTGAGAACGGGCCTACGACAGGGAGATGCCCTATCCTGTATTCTATTCAACACTCAATTAATAATGACCTCAGATAAAACTCGATTTCTCTCAGGTTGTACTTTCGTGGTTGATCTGGTATCTTTATTTTTGTATTTAAAAATATGAGGATCAAAATGAATAATGAAAACACACAAAAATATCAAATGTAAAATTCATCAATATATTGTA
Organism: Diabrotica balteata; assembly: GCA_918026665.1. Taxonomy (NCBI): domain Eukaryota; kingdom Metazoa; phylum Arthropoda; class Insecta; order Coleoptera; family Chrysomelidae; genus Diabrotica; species Diabrotica balteata. The sequence continues at coordinate 16,399,892 of OU898281.1, read as the reverse complement.
TCGAAATAAGAATAATAAAAAATATCTAATTTTCTATTCAATCACCTTTAAAATATTTTTAATCAACTCTAAACTCCCTGTGAATATCTTTTGAAAATAAAAAAAATGCTTCCTCTTAGGCTCCAACTTCTCCTGGTTCAGGTACTCTCCTACTAAGTCGATCCTTGCCCAAAGAAATTATTTCTTATCGAAATTAAATTAACAATTTGCTGCTGCTTCTAACTCTCCGAATCTTGCGTCCTCTTAAGAAAGACATACACAGCCTAGCCTCAAATAATTTGTATTTAAAGAAACTTATAATTGTGAGCTTTGGAGATCTCTGCTTGCACTGCTTGGCTGCTACCTCAAAACTTAACAAACCTTCTTTTTCACTACTCACTTTTTATCACCGGCAAAGAACAACAATATTTTTTTTTTCATTTACAATTTGACGAAGAAACTAAATAGACCTTTCCTCTTACCGTACCTCGTATCTCGTACCGAACTCTTTGACTTGAGTTTCTTTTAGACCACAAATTAAAACCTGTTCCTGGACTAATCACAACATTCCAAGAAAAAACATATCTTGGCCCCTCCTTCCTTTGGGCAATCCTATTTTTATGTCTCCTCATTTCGTCCCATTACTTCCTTTCATCCTAGACCATTTTAAATAACTAAAATCGAAATCTATTGTTTTGACTGCCTAGAAATTAATTTACCCAACTTTCTTATTCTAAACAATGTATGCAAATATTTCTTATTAATACTCTAATATTTCCTACTTATGTATAGTTACAATCGCTTACAAATAATCTTTAATATTGGGAAAATTCCGAAAACGCCTTTTATTTTCAATATCCATTATTTCGTATAACTCTTATACCTCCATTGATACTTTCAAATCTATTGAGGATCAACAGTTCTTGACATTACTTTTATTAATATACCGCACTTTACACTTTTCACTATTCTGAGCAATTCTCTGCTGAAGTTACAGCTGAGAATTAAGTTCCTAAAATGTTATGTGTATCCTGTATTACTATACGGATGTGAAACCTGGATTATGAAGGTTAACATAATGAACAAATTAGAAGCGTTCGAGATGTGGTTATATCGTAGAATGCACAGAATATCTTGGGTTCAACACATTTCAAACAGAGAAGTCTTGAACAGAGTAGGTCAAGGTGAAGGTGACTTTATACAGATGATAAAAAAGATAAAACTCGAATATCTGGGGCATATAATGAGAGGAAGCATATACAGGATAATGCAGCTGATATTCTGTATCCAATTTCCGACTGTTTTTCTCAAGTCGTCCATCCATCTTTTTGGTGGTCTGCCTCGGTGTCTTTTGTCTTCTCTAGGTCTCCATTCTATGAGTCTTTTGGTCCACCTATTGTCATTTAAACGTGCTATATGTCCAGCCCATCTCCATTTGGCTTGTGCAGTTTTTTCTATGACATCTGTCACTGTAGTCCTCTCCCTCACTATCCTATTTGGTACCATATCTCTTCTAGTTATTCCCAACATTGCTCTTTCCATTTTTGTTTATGTTGCTTTCAATTTATTTGCAGAATGTTTGGTTAAAGTTATTGTTTCGGAACCATATGTTATTACTGGCAGTATGCATTGGTTGTAAACCTTTTTCTTCAAGCAAATCGGTAGCGTTCCTTTTAGAATATCTCGCATCTTGCCAAATGCTGCGCATCCCAAGCCTATGCGACGCTGGATCTCACAAGTTTGATTGTCTTTTCCAATTCTAATTTCATGCCCTAAATAGATATAGCTAAAGACCTGATGTACTTCGTTCCCATCTACCCTCATAACATCACTTGGAACTAAATTGGTCATGTATTTTGTTTTTTCAAAGTTTATGTTCAGGCCTATTTGTTCTATTGCCTGTTTAGTTCTTCCATCATTTTGTGAGCTTCATTTAAACTCTCGGCTATAATGACAATATCATCTGCAAAGCGCAAGTGCCTTAAGTATTCATCATCAATATTTATTCCCCTTTTAGTCTAGTTTTTTAAAGGCATATTGCTGCAGTGAATAGTTGGGGGGAAATGGTGTCGCCCTGTCTAATTCCTCGCTCAATTCTATATTTATCGGTAAATTTTATAGATAGAGAACAGTGGAAGAACATGGAGGAGACCTATATCCAACAGTGGATGCAAGAGGTTGAGGAATGCAGCCGATACTCGACGGAAGAAGAGGAATTGGTAGAAATAAATACTCATGGCTCCGAAACCTTCGTCAATGGACTTGCTTATCAGCAGATGAATTATTACATGTCGCGCAAGATCGAGAACGATATCGGTAAATCGTCATGAAAGCTATCCACGCCTAGAACTTGGGCACGGTACTCAAAGAAGAAGATTGTACAATCCACAAACGGCAAAAAGCTTTCAATACTACAAAATACATTTGAAATTAACTGACAATATTATTGTTTTGATATCATTTCTCCATAGCTACCTCTGGACTAACGCAATTATGAAAAAATTAACGTATGTTGACTTTTTTATAGTTAAAAATAAATAAAAAATCTAAACGGTACAAGGTTATTCTTTCTTCTTAAAGTGCCCTCTCCTCAATGGAGGTTGGCTACTACAATTTTAAACTCTTCTCTATCTTCAGCTGTTCTTATTAGCTGTTCAAAATTTAGCCCTGTCCATTGTCGGATATTTCTGAGCCACGATAGTCTTTTCCTTCCTAGGCCTCTCTTTCCCTCGATTTTTCCGTTCACTATAAGTTGGGCATATTGGTACTTATTATTTCTCAGTATGTGGTCTAGGTATGATGTTTTTCTAACTTTTACTGTGTTCAAAAGTTCTCTTTCCTTGCCTATTCTATGCAGCACTTCTTCGATTGATGTATGCGATGTCCATGAAATTTTGAGTATTCTCCGGTAGATCCACATTTCAAAGGCCTCCAATTTATTTACGGTTGATGTTTTAAGGGTCCACGTTTCAACTGCATATAGAAGAGTCGACCAGACGTTATAGTCGTTATAGTAGTTAACAGACAAGGTTATAGTCATGCTTTTAATAAATATTAATAAATATGCCATATTAACTAATATGGGAACTTAGAAAAAACATGCAGAGTATGATTTGTTTATGGTAATCGATTTAAACTGCAAATTCCATAGGTAAGCCAACTGATATGGGAAGGGACTCGTACTAATAACATACTGATGCACTAAACAATAATTCTTAAAACTAGGACACCTAGTATATATCCGATGTTATTTTATACAGCAATATTTATATTCAATATTTACAATCTTGAATATTATTTTTATACAGCATAATTAGGCGAATTACTTATCAAATGGAATATTAAACAAGGATGCGTACAACCGCCTTTGTTATGCCTTTTTTGTACACATTACACAAGCTTACAGATAGGAATATGTAGACGGTACTATATAAGGGAAATGTAATAAGCAACTTTGTTATGAAGACGATACGGGCATTATCGTTATTAGTCCCCAAGCATTGTAACTATTGAAACGATGATAGTTAAATAATAGAGTGATATTAAAGCTTCAGTCACCGTTAAGACAATTTCTCTTTGAAGGAATCCAACTGAGGATGATTTCCTTTGAATAGTTTTGTTTTATAATCTTGTTTTTCTAATTATCGATACTAGCAACTTTGACTCAAATATGTATACACCTGAATATACGTGTTAAAATGAAAATAAGAAAGGATAGTCTAGGCGGGATCTGTTTTGGATTGGAAATTTTCGAGGGAAGCTATTTTTTTACTGGAATCCCTTCAGGATATGCCCAGTATCGATAATCACGATATGCGCCAGTCGCAAACCCTGTGCTAAATTTTTTATTTAACAAAATCTGAAAACAATTGAAAATTTCTCATTTTTTGCTAGTATTTTCATTTATAATTCGAGAAATATTGATCTTATAGAAAAAATTATACGTGGTTAAAAGTTTCGTTATTAAATTTTACACAATATTTTGTTAGCTTGAAATTGAAAATTTAATGGTTATTGTTGAAAAAATAGCAATAATTGGAAAAAAAAGTACAAAAAAATGAAGTTAATCCTTTAAATGTTTTCGACTTTCTAAACTTGACTTACAAGTTCCATATTTCGCCTAGAAAAACTTTTTAATATGTTTAAAACGTGTGCTAAATTTTGTTAAGATCGGTCGGATAGGTTTTGCATAATAATTTTGCAATCCAGCCTACTGGAAAAAAATCGCAAATTTTCAAATTCATAGTAGGCGCTAAATAAGGCCCTCAGATAGTTGCAATTTTTTTACATATAAAGGAAGTCTCACACTTTCAAACGCTTTTTGTAAAATTTAAATCGGTTTACTAGGAAAGCCTATAAATTTTTTTAAAGTTATAAACATTTTTTAGGCTTATAAACAAATTAAATAACTTTACGAGCTTTAAACATATCAATTTCAAAATGTATACACTTAAAGAACATTAAAAGACGCTTCTTTTAAAAAACAAAAAGATACATTCGGCTTACTGGTTGCCGAGATATTGAAGGTCAAAGTTGGTATACATTTGCCGTGTAACCATATGTGATAGGTAACCATATGTGCCGTGTAACCATCAATATCCTCTGCAATTATAAAAACTGGCTTGTTATCTGAGGCAAATATATACTTGATACTCGCCGATTCACATTTGAAGTGAATGTCCCTCATCACCACCTCTCATGCATTCCGAGCGACATATTACGCGAAAACGGGTTTTTATTTGTCTTTTTTATGGATATTGCCATAAAGCGCATTACGTAAAACTTTTCATATAAAAAGTATTTGGCAAGACGAGGGTATTTGTTTAAAAACGAGCCCTCTATCACTTATGGTTACACGGCAAATGTATACCAACTTTGACCTTCAATATCTCGGCAATCAGTTAGCCGAATGTATCTTTTTGTTTTTAAAAAGAAGCGTCTTTTAATGTTCTTTAAGTGTATACATTTTGAAATTGATATGTTTAAAGCTCGTAAAGTTATTTAATTTGTTTATAAGCCTAAAAAATGTTTATAACTTTAAAAAAAATTATAGGCTTTCCTAGTAAACCGATTTGAATTCTACAAAAAGCGTTTGAAAGTGTGAGACTTCCTTTATATGTAAAAAAAATTGCAACTATCTGAGGGCCTTATTTAGGGCCTACTATGAATTTGAAAATTTGCGATTTTTTTCCAGTAGGCTGGATTGCAAAATTATTATGCAAAACCTATCCGACCGATCTGAACAAAATTTAGCACACGTTTTAAACATATTAAAAAGTTTTTCTAGGCGGAATATGGAACTTGTAAGTCAAGTTTAGAAAGTCGAAAACATTTAAAGGATTAACTTCATTTTTTTGTACTTTTTTTTCAATTATTGCTATTTTTTCAACAATAATCATTAAATTTTCAATTTTTAGCTAACAAAATATTGTGTAAAATTTAATAACGAAACTTTTAACCACTTATAATTTTTTCTCTAAGATCAATATTTTTCGAATTATAAATGAAAATAGGAGCAAAAAAATGAGAAATTTTAAATTGTTTTCAGATATTGTTAAATAAAAAATTTAGCACAGGGTTTGCGACTGGCGCATATCGTGATTATCGATACTGGGCATATCCTGAAGGGATTTCAGCAAAAAAATAGCTTCCCTCGAAAATTTCCATTATGGTCTGAATTTCTACAGATGCCGCCTAGTCTAGAATCAATAAAAGCATAATAATTGTTGTTCTTATCTTTTGAATTATATATCCATGTAAAAGGCTAGGACGACAACTCATTGTTTGTGAGTTAACCTTAACTCCTACCGCCACCTAGGAAAGAAATCTTAACTACCAACTGACATTTCAATCATATTTTATTCTTGAAACCAATGACGTATAATATATTTCATCTTCTTCTTCCTCCTCTTTATAAGCAATTCTGCTTGTTTATTGGCGGATTAATACTTCTATGGAAGATCCACATGTCGAAGGCTTCAATCCGCTTTTCAGTGGTTTGCGTCAGTGTCAAGGCTTCAACTCCATATAGTAACACTGGAAGAATGTAACACCTCACTATGCGCATCTTGCTTTCCAAACTGAGATCACTGCAGCACAGTAAGGATCTCAATGAGTAGTTCCATTGCGAGCTGAAGGTAGTTCCGAGGTAAGTGAATCTGTCGACTCTCTGGATCTCTTCGCTACCTGCCATTAGTGCCCCGGGATCTAAATTTGCACGGCTGACAACCATGAATTTAGTTTTCTGAATATTAAGGTCTATTCTATATGTTACGCTCACAATTCTCACTCGGTCTACAGTAAATTCAACTTCAAGTTACGGACAGAATCAACACAAGTCACCGCGTGATATTCGAGTCTACACGTGACGAACGCCTTGCTATTGGCCAAATTGTCGAACGATCGTAAGTCAGGCAGTTAGCCCTAACAGGTGCGGACTTCGTTTTTCCGCTCCGTCCTCTGTCGAATGCGAAATGGCCCAGTAATTTTTGTGCAAAGCTGTTTGTTGGTTTGTTTATTTGTTAATCGTTAGCTCGAGTGTGGATAGTGCAAAGCATTTTTAAGAACATTTAATTATAGTCGATACAAACTTTTTCCCCACTTTAAAATAATTCCTGTAAGTACAATAAAGCATTTATAATAGTAATAAGATAAGATATTATATCGACCTGCACTGATATGTTTCATGAATAAAAATTATTTAGTATGTTAAAAATTATGAAAAACAAGAGGTGCTCGATATAATCTTGTCCTGACTATAATTAATTTAAACTCTTTGCGGCACGAGATTTTATAAATTTTCTACAATGGACCCTTAAGGCATAGAAAGATTCAATTGCACACGTAAAAAGTAAAATGACCTCACTTTTCAAGAAACAACTGATAACCATTCGCGTTTGGCCAATAACTATACCGTGGGAATTTTACCAATTAAAGATAACACTTAATAGGGACAGAGGGAATAAGTAATACAAACCACTTGCGTAGGTGTAATTTGATAAAAATAGATTAATAAGTGATTCATTTTGTGGACTACTGTACAACATGTAGCAAAAATTTGGTGGTTCAAATTTCAATCCGATGTGCCGAAAAGAGTTAAAAAATACCATTTTCGCAAATCGCCAGGAAATTTTGACATTCCTGTCAAAATTTCTTGAAGAAAAAGTCAGGACTTCCTTACTGTAAGGAAATGTCATTTCCTTACTGTAAGGAAATGATATTTCCGTACAGTTGTTAGTGTTCTACATAAATTAAATTTATAAGCGTCAAGTTTGACAATTCAACCTCAATACGTTTCCATAGTAACCCAAGTAATTTTATTAGGAATTTCAAAGCACCATTTATTTGGGAATAAAATTATCGCGTTTTTTTTTAATCAATCAATATCTGTCGAATTTTAAACGATTTGCGGAAAAATAGTATGTTTACCTCGTAGGAAAAGCCACATTCCTGGACTCTGTGTTGCTAAGTCTCGGCTTGCGCCTCGACTTAGCAATCTTCACAGTCGTCCAGGAATGTTAAGCTTTTCCTACCCGGTAAACAATGTACTATTTTTTAGATTTTTTGGATCATTCTAAACAAAAATTTATTTTGTAATTTTTCTTAAGTTGATCGTGTTCGAGTTATAAATAATTTAAAACTGAAAGACAAGGAAGAATTGACAGGCGAACAAGAATTGACAGACGAATAAAAATTGACAGACGAAGAACGATAGATGACGATTTTCAAGGATCAAAATCATTAGTAAAAAATATCACATTTACCAAAGCGGTGTAGGTAAACCTTACATCGGATCCTCTACTATAAAAGTAAATTTGAAAATGCCCATTTTGTTATTTTAGTTGAGAAAATTATAATAAATCCATTTATTTAATATGTCTGATACGGAGTCGGCAAATGAAAATGAGGAACTGTTAACGCTAAGTCCTCCTAGGAAACGAGCTAAGAAAAATCACGTAGATATAAGAATCAAAAGATAATCCTACTTTAGCGTTCCAAACACTGGAAAAAAATGCTATAATTGTAATGGACAATGCCCCTTGCCATTCCAGAAAATTGGAAAAAATTCCCATTATGGCTACAAAAAAGGCAGATATTCAAAATTGGCTTCGCTCAAAAGACATTCCCTTTGAAGAAACGATGTTAAAGGTGCAACTTTTAGAAATCGTTAAACAACATATAATAAGTACATAGTAGATGAACTGGTAAGAAGCACAAATAGAATAGTTTTAAGGTTGCCACCGTATCCCTGCAAGTTCAATCCAATCGAGCTTGTATGGGCGGAAGTCAAGAATTATGTAGCATGGCATAACACATTTAAATTTGCTGACATTAAAAATTTATTCCATGAAGCTGTGTCTGCTGTAACCATGGAAAATCTGCGTCAAACATGTAAAAGAAGAAGTAGAGCCAAAAATGTGGGAGTTGGACAATTTAATTGAGACACAAATTGAGCCTATCATTATCAACTTTAAGGATGACAGCAGTACATCAGATTCTGAAAGTTAAGATAAAATACGGTAATTTTATAAAGTTTTTTTTGTATACTTTATTTTGTTGTTAATAACTCTCGACTTTGTAAATCATTTTTATATTTAAAAAATTGGTGTACTATAATCTGTACCTGTCAGACGTCTACAAATTATATAAGGTTTTGTATTGCAGCTTTCATTTACTAGTCTGGTCCTGAACAAACGCGTGTTTCCAGCGTGCATTTGTTTCCATCGTCCGTAGCTTGAAGTTGAATTTACTGTAGTTAGGCTTGTCATAAAATCATTTAGGCTGGGTACTAGTAACACACTGTTATCGGCGTGGCGGATATTATTGATATATTCACCATTCACTCGGACTCCCATCTCTAGGTTTGTGAATGTTTCAGTAAAAATTTCCTCAGAGTATATATTGAAAGGAGTGGGCGAGAGCACACAGCCTTGCCTTACTCTTCGCATGATCTTCACTTGGTCGGTCAGTTGGTCTTCGACTTTGACTTGAGCACGCTGGTTTCAGTATAAATTCATGATGATTCGAATGTCCTTCTCATCAAATTCTACTCTTTGTAGGGCGGCGACCATCTTCTTGTGCTGACAATGGTCAAATGCCTAGGCGTAGTCAATAAAACAAATATAGACATCACAACTGACATCGCGGCATCTCTGAAGTAGAACTTGTAAGGTGAAAAGTGCTTCACGTGTACCCATGCAATTGCGGAATCCAAATTGCATTTCACGGACATTTTCTTCGCATTTCTTGTAAATTTCCTTTCATGTATAGTATGGTTGAAACGATACGGTTGATTTATTGTAAATTGTACAAATTTAAATTCAAATACAACTACAAATTGATGATTAAAATATTTTTTGAGTATTTTGTGGTGGGGGCAGAATAGTTCGTCGGATCGTGACGTATGATATATCAGAATAATACTCATGGCGACATTGCCAAAAGGGCATTACATCAGATTTCCGTCGTTATTGGTCCTATTGGAGCGTGTGATGTGTTAAATGAAAGAAAAGATACAAAGAAATTATTAAGATATAAACAGAAATAAAGGCGACTACAAAAAGAGCACTACACAGTATCTTCTCTGGCTGATAAAGAGGCCTCTGGCTGAGTTTAAAATAAACAACTGATTGAATTCTAACATGGTACATAGTTGATGAAAGGGAAGGATATAACGAATATTTTAAGATATAGAATATAGTAAAAATCAAACAAGGTGACTACCAAAAGGGCACTACACAGTATCTTCATTATTAATGAACGTATAGTGACATACGAAATATCCTAGCGCACTATAAATAAAAATAGATTTACTACTATAAGATTGGCTTAAAGAAGGCCTCTGGCTGAGTATAAAATAAACAACTAATCGAATCCTAACATGTGACATAACAAATGTGGATTACTTTTGGTTTTCCTCTTGGTAATTTTTTAATTCGGTGTTACCAAACTTAACGGCTTTTTGAAATTCATGTTGTAATTGACGCTTACATTAAATCAAGCGATCTTTTATTTTTAGAATGAGTTTTGAATATTGTGTAGTCTATTTGAATTCTGGCAATGTGATTTGAATTGTCTTTTCTTGATCTTTAAGTGTAAAATCTTCTGCGAGGTATATTGATGAAAGTATTTGAGACTTCTCTTCTGTTACGAAATCTGTAAGATGCTGAGTGAGTTCTTTTTATTTAGCGTTTTTATAACGTATTTATGAGAACGCTGTGAAATGATTTTATTATATCCTCTTGTGCATAGACTTGAATTTATATAGCGGCCCAATTTTTCTATATTAGCTTCAGAAAATAGCTTTTGCGAGTCAATTTAAAAATACAGATTCCGAACAAGAAATTTCTTAAGAAGAGTCCAAAGATTTTGTTTAACCAGCAATGCGAAAACTACATGAGTTTTTTCTCATTGCACGAGATGGTATAAGGTGGACAAACATTTAACTCGCAATTTAAATAAAACAACACGAAATGCAACTGTGTACATGCTAAGTTACTAAGGATCCACTTTACTCGGCTTTTGAATCAGACTAGACGTTAATAATTTCGTTGCACTCAAAGAAACTGGGACATTCTTTATCGACATATTATTGAAAGTACATAAAATTGTTTTGAAGCAAATTATAAATATGCGGATTAGCAACAGATGAGGTCACAATTTTATTATGATTTACATTTGTATACTGACCTATTTTATATAATAAAATATTATCTGAACAATGTATCTGATATCATCGCTATTTATTGGCTATTATTCTCTTTATCACTTGCCAATGGGATATATAGTTATCAACAGCCAAACCACGGAAGTAAACAATTTATAATTTCTCAACTAGAGATTAAGAAATTAAAAATATATTAACGAATGATTTAACATATTTGCCATGAATTAAATATAACTGATACCAGTTTGCATGTTAGGTTTTACTGTGAGCCAATTACTTATTTTGACAAGAACAATATTATAGAATGCATTTGAGTGTTAAAAACGTTATGAGAAACAAGGTTAGCAAGCATACTATACTAATAGTAGAAATATATCTTTTTACTCTTTACTATCATGCCTTTACAATAATCCTTAAGTCCAGTGTAATTTGCATACACCATTTTTTTAGACCGAAAAAACAAATTTTTCGTTACTAACTTTAAAATGTTTTTCATTTGACGCTAAAATGCTGACTGTTGATACCATACAACACATCAACTAGTTCTATTGATGCATGTAAACATCTGATATAGAACTGACAAATACTCCACATATTAGGTATCTTTCCCTTAGACTGTAAATATGTTTCATGTTAATTTGCAATTCATTTCAAATAAAGTCGATATGATCAATGCTGTTCGTTCGAAACAAAATTTATAAGACGTCATATGTTCTTCGGAGCACTGGCAAAGTAAAGAAAATGTAAAATTAATTAGCATCCCGGGCTTTTTATTACATAATTTCTTTTGTATGGTAAAAAAGAAACAAAGTGGAGTTGTAATTTATGTAAAAGCATATCTTATATTATTCTTCTCTAAATATAGTGTAGAATTGAAATATATTAGGGTGCGGATTGTAAAATAACGAATTAAATTTAGAATGGAAACTTTCACAGGTATTGGTTGTACGCTCAAGTGATGAACTGTTTTCTGTCCACATCTCAGGAGGGAAGTCTGCCTCTTCAGAAATATTGTTGTCCACCAAGAAGTCAGCAAATTATTGTACGGCTTGGTGTTGTGCTGGTAATATTTCACTAAAGTCTAAAACAAAACACTCACCTACTTCTAATGGATCTAGGAAATGTGGACCAAATATATATCTAAGATATTGTCCGAATTCAATGAATACTCAGTAACCAGACCAACTTTTTGAATTTTTCTCCACCATGATTGTCCGAGATGAAACCTACATCCTTTTAGTTTCGCAGATGGAAACACTTCACTTACAGCTGCATGGATCGCTTTTTCAAAATCGGCATACACAACCTTGGGACTAAAATTTAAGTTTAATTTTTGACACTCCATCTTTAAAAAATTTAAGGCAGTCACATATGAGTTTGTTATCTGAAAGCAAAAAAGAATGAGTGAACTGTAAATAGTTGATTAAAAAATTGAGTGCAGTATTTAAAAGTTCCATCAACATAAATTGTTTCCAATTTACTTAAAAATGTTAAGTTAGATACACAAGAAAAAGCAACAAATTTTTTTACCTGATCATTTTTCAATAAAAATTGTTCTTTTTGATTGGTTGTCACTTCCACGGAGTTTAATGAGTTATGTACTTCCTATGCGCACTTCGGAATTTTGGGAATAATTTGTTTTCTGCCATTATTAATATTTTTTCTAATCAAATGTACATATTCCACACTAAGACTTTTAGTGCCTGTTTGTTTTATTTCGCTATGTATCAACTTCAATGGTTTTTCACACAAATCTCCATTGTCTTCCGCTTAACACTTTTACTTAATTTTTGCCGGTCTAACACTTTTTTTAATGAACTTTCATGGGTATGACATTCAAAACTAAAGTAATAATGTTAAGATTCGCACCACCCCTAGTTCTTATTATAAAATTTCAGGTAGACTACTAATTACCTACCAATCTTTTCAAAGAAATATCAATTGCAACTTCTGATACGGAAAAACACAATCAAATAGTGAACAAGGGAATATGAGCTCTAACATCATAATATTTTAGTGATATTATCGTTATAATTTTAATATTTTTTTAAGTAAGAAGTAGTGTTATATAGTAGCAGTGTTTAAAAAAGACTCATTCTTTTTTAAACAATGATGGTAGTGTTGTATTAATAAATAAATACAAAGTTTGAGAAGACATTATTCAAATACCTTTTCTGAGAAATATATGCCCGGAGCGAATTTACCTATGCTCCTTTTCTGTGGGGTATTAAAATCTGACCGCGGTAGCGAACTAGTATACACCCCCCAAAATTGACATTCTCACCAATAATAATTCAGCTTGGTCGTATATTTTTAGAAGTCAAATATCTGATGACTGGACTATAACACCTTTCCAGGCACTAGTTTTAAAAGGTGCTAATAAAAGAACTTGTACACCATTTAAGTTCAAATTTATTTATACGACTTAATTTAACTGAGTTTTAAACAAAGAGAGTAATAATAAAAATGAAAATACAATAAACAACATAAACAAAACTGTTAATATAGTCCTTTTACCATCGAGCAATAAGACAAAAGAGGGAATGTAAAGGTAGTGGGGGTAAACATATTGATAGACAGGAAGTGCCATCTTGAGAGGCCACTTTAGACAAGGATAGACAGTCTCTTTCCTTGTTTAAGAAGTCAAATTTAGTTAGGTTATGTTATTGTTTGTCCCAACTGTCACATGAAATTTTATTTATATTGAAATCTTTTACCAATTGTGTTACTTTTTAGACTATTATAGTTAATATTTAATTAAAACTTTCTCGTCTGAAAAATATTTTATAGCTATTGTTAATAAGTGTTGGAAAATTTAAATTTAGCGCCTTTGAATTTCCGGATATGTCCGCCATCAGAGGCCACTTTTTTGGTCTCCTTTTCATAACGATTAGATTCCCTCTTTTATCTTTTTGCTCGATGCCTTTTACCCAGCTTGGGCACAGAATAATAAACAATTTGTTTATTGTTCTGTGGCTTGGGTATATTTTGACACATTCATTGTCAAAAACATACAGCACAAAAATTCCAGCCAATAAACTTACTGTTCCAGAGTTCTTTTATTGAAAAAAAGAAGAATAATGGATAATGGGAGTGTATATTCATTAGTTTCGATTACAGACTTTCCATTTGTAAATACTAGGTAATTTAAAAACGGTTATACAATGTCAAAAATAAACATTTAAACCTTTATTTTAATTTTTTGCAATTTGAATTTGATAATAAACTGAGTATGAATATTTTTTCATGTTTAAGTTACAATTAATATTGGCTATGAGCACGGTTTCTTGGTTGTATAGTAATTCCCAGCCAATCAAATTTTACGTAGCAAAAATAATTACGACCGTTGGGACCGGGTTTCGTAAACGGAATATAATCATATAGAAATTAAAATATTTAGAATTTAGGCCTATTTCCCTTGTGTAAATTTGGCCGTTTTGACCAATCAAACAGGCAGGTAACTTAATCCAAAATATTCTTTCTATTTTTTAAAAATTTTTCATTTAATATTTGTTAATTTATAAAATAATTATCGTCGTTACTACTCGTATACTCGTGTATAAAATAAAAAAATCATAGAAACTACTATATTTTTTCAATTACATGAATATTGTATAAAACCTGTAGTACTTTATTATTCTTTGACTGTTAAAACGGTCAACTGATAGCGATCCAACAGCTCTTGCAGCACAGTCGTTAGTTCTGGCGCCTAAATTTTAGCGCCAAAGACAATTAGGCCGGCTAAAAACCGCGTTCTAGCTTTAATAAATAACTTTTAGAAAATTCAAATAAGTTGGTCAGACAGCTAGATATTTCACCGTATTAAACCCTTACCTGTTAGAAAAAGGGGTGCCGATGCCCAATAGGGCGCAATGTTAAGTGCGAGGGGCAAGAGAGGTTATAGCAAGATATTCTCCCTCCCCAGTTTAGTCCGGAGTAGATTTTATTTGAACATCTGCCCTGCCGTTGCGCGCCGTCCGTGTGGTGTGGTGTGGTGGAGATTGGTGAGTCAGTTTCAGTTATGTAGAGTCGCCTTCTCTGCTCACATCGTAGCGAACAAAGCGCTTTGTATTGTCTGTACTGTACGCGTCTCAACAAGAACAAAGTGTTGGTTGGAATATAAAAGTAATGTTTTGTGTGTCTCTTGCTGTCTATTTCAGTGCTTAATTTTTGTTCGTTTTGTTTTGTTGGGCCTTTTTTAACTAAATGTAAGTACTGAACGCGTTTCAAATTTTTCTAATTTAGATTGTGCTTTGTTTGTCTAAACAGTACGTGATTCGATGGTGTCCCAGCTCATGACAAAGGATTATATTGAATGAGTAGTGCTGGATAACGAAAAAAGTAAATAATTTTTCTTATTTATGTATTTTTTCGTTTCGTTTTAAGCTTATTTCTTTGTTTTGCGCCAATGAGACTCGTTCTTTGACCTTGGAAGAGTTTAATAACATGCACAATAACAGGATTGTTTCGTTTTACGTTTAGACAATGTTATTGTGTTCGTTTTCTAACCTCAAATTGTACCGGTCATATTTTTATTAACCAACGTGGGATTTGTACATTTTTATCTATTCAACTGCAGTATTCTTTGTAGGAAAAGTATTTTTTAAATATTTTATCACATATAAATTTAATCATTTGGTATCGTTACACACACTATCATAACTTATAAGAAACAAATATGTGATCATATTGAATATAATTTATTAATAAATCGTTGGTGGGCAACCATGTGCTCGCCTCAGTTACCGGTGAATATTATTAGAATGTTTTGGTGTTTCGTGAGGCTGAAAACAAGTTTTTGTAGATACCAAACCATGTGACGAAGAAGGTTAAATGTTAATTCTAACGAACTTTTCATTTCTTTAAGTTTGTTTAGTACTGTTCATACAAGACATTCTCTTATCTCCAAGGTACATACTTAAGGTAAATAAAATTCTTGTTTGTTTGCTTTTTCTATATATCAATAATTGATACTTAATGTCTACATATCAATAATTGATACTTATATTGCTGAAGTAAATGGAATCTTGGGTACTTGAAAGATGTTTTTGTTTTAGTAGTTTTTCAATAGTATTCCTATCTCTTTTCCGGATAATTAATTTTAGTATTATCGTTACCACGGTTTCCGGAAATAATGTATCCTGTGTGTTCTTTGTTTGTCTATGGTAAAAATATCCTGAATTTTGTTCACAGCTGGTCGTTTTATAGTATGTTACCAGATAGTTCTTTGTTTGTCATCCACCTTATGAGCTTGAGTTGTCCTTGTTCTCAGATGTTTTTAAAATGTCTTTACTGTTTTACTTGCATTGTTATTTGTTGTAGTGTATTCCATAATTCTTCATAGAGGCCATAGACTAGGTACATACATTTGGGATTTATTAAATAAGTATGTCTGTGTTTAATAAAAGTTACCCTAACAGTGCCATTTTATTCAATTATATGAAAACATGCTTTTATATATTTGTACAAACATGTGCAACTATATGTTTTGTATACTAAGTAGGTACTTCTATAGTTTTTTTATACTAGCTTAAAGTATCCTCTTCTAAGAAAGAGTCAGTGATACCTAGTTGAAATACAACCCTAATATTAGATTTTTGAGTTCCACTGCATTTTATTTTTGCTGTTAATTTTATCTTTCCCTTGTATAATATCTTCAAGTGTACATTTCTTTCCTTGTCATCATATATCCCTATATCTGCAGATTTTGATTAGTTCTCACAATATGTTGTTATTGCATTGCTCATATCATTTGGGACAAATGTTTGTTCTTGCTCATAAAAGAATATATTTATAATATTATCTGCAAAAATGTGCTTACTGCCTCTGGAAACAGCTTTTCTCACTAGGGACTGTAATTATCATATAGTATGATAACATCAGCATATTTATGCTGAGGTTATTCATGATAACCTCATGAATGTGGTCCCTTTGGCTCAACAAAAGGGCAGTAGTGAAGAATATTTCATATTTGAGAACTTATGTCTACAATACATGTTTTATCTATGTTCAAAAATGACCATTTTACACTAACATGTGGTACAGTTTTGAAAATTCATTGGAGACTGTTATGAACACATGGTTTTATAATCAGAATAGCTTTCTTTGTTGAAATTACCATTTCAAACCTGTACAATATATGTTATATTAGGTATTTATTGGACATTCTGTTAGGAATACCTATGTTTCAATAATCAGAATAGATTTATTGTTTAAATAACCATTTTACACCAAAATGCTCAAAACTGCATCCTTTCGAAATGGATTGATATCAGTAAGTTTTATATATATTGGAAATTATATTCCATATACATGTCTCAAATACCAGAATACCTTTCTTCATCAAAATCACTAGGGATTTTATATTCATATGTTCGAAAAACATCTTTTATACAGCAATTGGTATATGGGAGCACCAGTAATTTGTTTTAGTTCTTTCTATTTAGTTGGTTTTTGGTGTTGTTGAAGGTTCTGCCTCATTTGCTCACTTTTATGTACTTCCTATAAAAACTTCAAGAGGGAAGACTACTCAATGTATTAAATATTTGGGGACTTATAGATAAAATTATCAGATTGGTGGAGCTCAAAATTTATTCGTTTTCAAGGAGCACCATTTCGCTCTTTTTAAACTTTCCATGTCATAGATTTTTAGCTTTTAATCACTCTACATACTTTTGCCGCTTTATAAAAATCTTTGTAGCTTCTTCATTTTTATATGTTGATACAAACTATTACTGTTGGTAATGCTCCATTTTTTGTTTTGTTACTTTCTGCAATTCTTGCTTTTATTTCATATTATTTAGGTCCATTTTCTTTTTCTTTCACTCCTAAATAATTAAGCTCTTTTACACTTTTCGTTTGATGTGAAATTTGTAATTTTCTTTCTTTACAATTGCAGTTTTGCTTGTAAGTTGTGTCCAAATTCTGGTAATTTTTCTACATTTTTCCCCATTTACCATATCCCATGCTTATTTAAAATCTATAAAAGGTGCAAATAGAGGAAATATTGGATCTGTTGTTGCCCTAAATCTTGCTTGATATTTGTTATGTTGTTTGTTGGATCCTAGAAATTGTCTTCTTGGCTTTAATGCTTGGTTTTCCCGAGATACACTTCAAATTTGATATTTTTCTTATAAACATAGGATAATTTAGTAATATTCCATAGCTATATACTGTTCTATATGTTCAATAGATGTATGCTCAATTTTCCTTGTTCTATGGTTATGATATACTATTTCTTAACCTATCTGTGGTTTGCCTTTGATTTTTATTTGCATTATATTTGTGTGAGACTAGAAATTTGGTGTCACTATTATTTAGATAGTTTGTTGATTTAGGTACTTAGTTGTTTCATATATTTTCTGTAGAATACTTGTTTTGAAGCTATTTTCTTGTTTTAGATAGATATATTCTATATATGTTTTTTGGAAGCTCAATGAAAGACTTACTTTGACTTTTTAAGTTTGCGTTCGAAAAAGGTTAAAATTAAAATTTTTGATAATTTAAATCTTGGAAAACAGCTCAGACCTGTTATATACACTTTATAAGGACAGTATTCTAGAATAATATTGTCAGCATCTTTGAACTACATTCTTGGAGGAAATTTATTGGAGGAGGAATTTGACGTGAATTTAATCTCTAATGGAAGAATCTCTACCATACAAATAATGTTAGTTTGCATTGGTCTTCAGTAACACCACACAGTCCATCACATCCAATAATATTAAAATTTTCTTGTTAGTCGAATTTCATCTGATCAAACGAACATCATCCCACAATACAGTGACACTGACAATGCCATTTTAAAGGCTTTTAAATTAAAATGTTCGAATGATCAATACAAGTGAGACAGATGAGTTAAACCTTTAGTTACTTATTTTTTTTAGTATCTGTGGGTATGTCTCTGTAATTAATTTGCTTGTCTATACCATTACTTTTTTATAAACACTTTTATTCTCATTTTTTTTTTACTGTTTTCTAATTTTCACAATTTATTCACAACATATCTTCCAATTTCCTGTTTTAAATCTTTTAAAACTTCCTTGCCCATACCATTATATAAATAAAAACTTATAACGTAAATATTTACTCTACTGAATATATTTTTTGCGTGAAAATTATAATTTTAAATTATACCTTAGTCCAATGAACTTCTATATGCAGGAAGGAGTTTTTAATCCAAGTTCCCATATAAATAGTCTCGATATTTTTAGGTGATCTACGATTATGTTCCAGTACCTTCTGGAATAAATTTTAAAATGGCTCGTTTTTCTTTTATTTCTATTCAAAAATACAGTCGATCGAAATATCCTATAAATATCCAGTTTTAGATGGTGCGCTTAAAATTTCGTGTATTCAAAAGATCGCTTATTAATAATTCTTTTTTCCTGGGAAGCTATAATTCCGACTTTTCTATGATTGTATTTGGCAACATCTCCGAAATTTAGTATGGAACTCGGCGATTAACCTTGACATCTAAACGTAAAAACCCATGATATAAGTAAATTTGTAGTATTTACGAAACTCTTAATATTTATAAAATAAATTACCTACCGTGTTTAGATAAGTAGTAGTAATTTTTCCTGTGCATTATTGGTACTATAGATGATAATTAATTTAATATGAACATTTGCCTTAACACCATTGTGATACTATTTGGGGATATTGCAAAATGGTTCTGGTAGTTCCTTTTTAAGCAAGCCCATTAGCAATTTGCCATCAATTCTTTTATGCCGTGTCCTTTAAGTAACAAAGTTACTATTTTGAGGCTCCTTTTCTTCGCCAATTGTTTAATTGATTACAACTCCAAGGTGTTGTAGATTTCAAGGTCTCTAGTGCACCTAAGCTATCAGAAGCAATTTATCATTTTAAGTTTTAGATCCCTCATATAAAAGCCTAAGGGGCGTCCATAGAGCCCTTCTTGCTTTATAGGTGAAATTTGTGTTTTCCAATCGTGATTGGGAGTTGAATTTCAATTTTCTCTTATTAGTAAATCAAATATGTCGTTTTCTAGTCTTCCGCTGGTAGTTACTAGGTTTAAGGAAGCTTCCATCTGATTCTTATGTTATTGTCTCGGGTTATCCATTATCGGAGTTGTGTAGTTTTTCATTATCATTCCATCGTCTTTCCATCAGCACAAATTTTAGGATCGCGTTGATATCCTTCAAATCTGGTTATCAAACGTAAATTGAAAACAAAACCACAATATTTCACATAATCCATATATTTCTTAGAAAATATAGTTTAAAAAAGCCTTTAGTAGGTATGCAATGAACAATAGTGAATAGCCAGGGCCAGTGTAAATAGAGACTGTTGTCTTCATAAAGCAGGTACTTTGATGCATTTTATTAATAACATTTTTAATTTAACTTAATACAAAATTACTTCTTATTTAAAATTTTATAACGATATTATCACTGAAGTATTATATGACGTTAGAGCTTATATGCCCTAATTCAATATTTGATTCGTTTTTTCCCTGTCAGAAATTGTAATTAATACATTTCTTAAACAAGATTGGTAGTTTATTGGAAAGTTTATCAAAAACAGTGTAAAACCGGCAAACATTAAGTAATTGTGTTAATCAGAAGGCAATGGATGATTTGTGTGAAAAATGATTGTGAAGTTGATACACAGCGAAATTAAACAAACAGACACTAAAAGTCTTACTGCAGAAGGTGTACATTTGATTAGAAAAAATGTTTATAATGGCAGAAAACAAGTTATTCCCAAAATTCCGTGAAATACATGATTCATTCATGAACTTCCTGGAAGTGAGAACCAATCAAAAAGAACAATTTTTATCAAAAAATGATCCGTTACAAAATTTTCTACCTTTTTCTTGTGTATCCAGTTCTTTTTTTATAAAAAAACATGATAAAATTTTTAACTCAAAACACTAAAATGTTTCAAAAGTCCTAACGTTGAAGTAAAGGTGTAAAAAAATTGGGGGTTTACATAGTAAAAATTAACGAAAGGGTTAGAGCTGTATGTATAAACTAATCACAACCCAGTAGAGAGCCAACTTATTTCAAATGTTTCTTTATAGTTTTTAAACAAAACATAGTAACTTTTATTTGAAGTTTCAGTGCTCAAAATATGCACATTATGGAAATATTTCTACATCGACATCGTATATAAATATTTATCTTTGATATTTAATTTCATACACGGGTGTGCCATTTACACAAGATTTGTTGTAAAACGTAAAATGTGTTATTGACTAAAGTAATCCTACAAATTTTATTACCGTTTTTAAGTTTTTTTATTTAAATTCAATCTTTTTAAAGGCATGATGTTAAAAACAGTTGTTGAAAAAAAAAAGAACTTTAGGAAATTCTTGGCGATTTTTAGATTAACCCGCTGTACTTTGGTAAATGTTTTGCATGCGTAGAGATGCTTTATGATATGCGTAATTAATTTTTATTCACCATATGTCTAAGGTATAAAGAGCTGCAGGTGTTAATAGACAAAGTTAATATGTAGTAGCGAGAATTTTCGAAACGGTAATGCCTAACCTAAAAAAGCAGTAGTTCCAATTCCAAAACACACTTTATTTCATGATTTGTGTCTACTTTTCGTGTCTTGGCACCTGATGTAAAAAGGTCAAAAGGACATACGATATGAAACCTTTTTGACCATCATCGTGTATGATAACCAACCTACGTCCTTTTGAGATGTTTTTGAACAATTCTTTACCACCATCATCTGACCAACTGCTCTGCGTAGCGTGTCCTACATGTCTATAGGTTTCATCAACATTATTTATTGGGTTTTTGTTTGTTTCCTCTTTTTCAAGAATTTTCGATTTCCCTCTTTAATAAAATGATCAAATCTAGAGTAATTCCAAATTTGATTCTCTTCAACAAAAGTTTAAATCGAGTACCTACTTAAGATATCTCGTAAGTACGCACAAGTCGAGTTCATCGACCATTTACAATGAAATTATCTTTGAAATGATAGAAAAATATTTTCATTTAAATACTTCGCATAATTGCCAGCGAACAAAAATATAAATAAAAGAGATAACTGCTTATAAATAGATTCAAATACAAACATTAAATATGGTTAGCGAAGTATTTTTCATCAAAGCATATTAGTTATTCTGGAATTTATCAGAATGCCATAAAATCTCATAATTATAGAGATTGATCATTTGCATTTCTTAATTTATCGAATATTTATTTCTTTTACGAGTACCTATACAGGGTGGCTCATTCTGTACGGAAAACTACTTGAAATCCAAAGTTTTTTTCTTCACAAAACGATACATACATATTGGACAAATTCGAATGTAATTATAAGTCCGATTTATTTCTAAATTCTCTGGGAGTAAAATGAGAAACTCTTAAATAAGGTATCCAACTTCGGTTATCCAACTGAAGATCTAGATTCTAGAACAACATTCCTGATATCAGCTATAATTCTAATAAAGCGCAGATATCTATATTGACTCGTTTAAAATTAAAATATAGTCGCTTTCCATTCCACTTATATAAAATTGGAATGCTGGACTCTCCTGCCTGCATTTGTGACAACATATCTATTGGTGGTCTAAATCATATTATCCTCGAATATCTTCTGAACTCTCGGTACACTTTAATTCTGTATCAAGACTTGATTCATAATTTGATTGCATCATAAATTTGACCAGAAATGCAAAAATAGTGATAAATAAACAACATGAAAACAAATTAAAATAATTAATAAAATTAATGTTTTGTGGCAAATAGATTTTGTCTGATGCCATGATCCCACACAGACATACATCTTTTTCTGATATTTTCTTTGTGCTCAAGCATACTTTTTTAAATTACTTACCTGTATGTCCGATGTAATCTTTCTGGCTATTACCATATAATAATTTAAATCGTGCATTTCGTGGAAGGTGACTATTTAATAAAGAACAATGTAATCAAAATCACAACTTAATTCAAAACAAATCTCTATTCACTTTTTAGTATTTAAGTACCTGCCGGTCTGAACAGCGTAACTCAAAAATTCTTATGTATCCGGTGTTCATTATAATAAAAAGAATATACCTAGGTAGGTACCTTCCTGGAACTACAAACGATCTACGTGTCTAAACTACATATTTTGTTTTTCAAGTTTATATTTGTTAAGGTGAGTGTGCGCTTTGTATTTTAATCACCGGAGATTTGTAGTTGAGATTTGAAGGAGAAACCATGTCCGTTAAACCATAAATTTGTTCGTTAGTTTTTTATATAAAAGTTATGAAACAAAATTTTAGAAAGAATTTTAAAGTATTCTTCCTGATGCTACGAATGCAAACGATACTGTCGTTAAATGTGTTACTCAAGAACGAAAATCTCTCTTCGCTAATGTTGCTATCAATAGAAATCATTGTATAAATCACTCATCAACAGGTTCTCAGATTCACAAATTTTTAGATGCATAACGTTGGTTCTTTCTTATTAGGCATTTCCAAAAATGAGAGTTACAAACGCTATGGAATAAAGCAGCATCTTAATATATATGTAGGTAAACCCAGAATAAACATTATTTCACGAATTTGCGGCATTTTGCATTAGGGATGCAAGTTTTGGCTTGAAAAGTCTGCTGTGCTGAGAAAGTAATAGCAAATTCTTCCAATATTTGAAGCACTCGAAAACGAAGTGATAGTTTGCCGATTTTGATTATGATAAAAACATAGGATCCGCTCCATCGATAAAACCATGTTTTCCACCCTTGCATACTACATAATATATCCCTTTCCCTGACGACTTCGTCTTGTAATTTGCTTAAAGAAACATCCCGCAATAAGAGAAAGAAGCCCATTTCGTCTTTGTCCAGAGCCAGACGGTCTATCAGGATTTGAAGACGATCCTATCTCATTCTGCTACATTCAGAATGGAAATAGAACGGTTCGTATCGAGCTGAAGGATACAACAGTGAACTCATGGCGGCCTTGAACGATTTCTCAACTTTCTCCTTTTTCCTCCGATGTTACCTGTCTCTCCCTTGTGCCAAATGAGATTTACTAATGCACCTTTGCCATATAAAGTTGCCGCTTCTAGATGTTTCTAACAGGTGGAATGTTGATCTTGAGGGTCCATATCGATTATGGTCGGAGGAGGATTAAGACGCAGGTCGGAAAAGTGGAATAGAGCCCCTGATTTGAACAAAACTCGCATGGTCGCCTTGGTACTCTACGATTTGTTCAGTTTCGACGGAATTTACAACGTTATATGGTACCTTCTCTCAAAAAACTCCTTGAAGCAATGATCCAGTTCAAGCTATACCCATTAATAACACAAAAGTTAATAGAAACAAACGCGAAGGTCATTGTTTCAAGGAAGACTGTTTTGAGAGCAGGTACCAGAATATTCCGCAGATGCAGGTACTAGATTATTCCGAAGATATTAAAACTATAAAAAGATTATAAAAGGATTTTTTTACTTGTTTCATATTATTATATATTCACTAGCAACTTGTCGAGCAATTCAGGAAATTCGCGATAATTAATCGGAGCAGATATAGCCATTATCGTTACGTAATTCTATAATTCAGACATCGATGACATCATCGGACAAGCTGTACACTTCCGTGGAAGCTGCAGTTGTTCTTACTTTCACTTAAAATTGTTATGTGCGGGATGAGCAAATTAGAAGAATATCGACATTAAATAAAAATTACAGTCGAGAAAAAAACTATAAACTTAAGAGGTTAAGAAAATGAAATGAATTGAATCGAAGTATGAAATATCAAGACTCGCAGGTGAAACTAGGGTAAGAAGGGTGTATTAATAGAGGTGCTGCTAAAAATGAAATTCATAAGTGGTTAGAAATGGGTAATAACAAATGTAGAGTCAGTCAAGGGCAAATCTGCATGAAGAAATTCATTAGCAACACTGACTTTCTTCTATACTCCATACTGTGAGACCGTTCCCGTAGGAAAAATGTTTCTGATTTGGTTTCTTCGCGGATTTGTGTTCAAAAATGTCCCCTTTAAACAAATCTGAAGGGTGCCGGGTGAAATTTTTGGACAGGAATTGTTTCAAAAAATTCCAAAAACCACTTTTTTTGCTCCAAAAACATTTTTTTTCGTGTGACTCTAAAACAAGTCTTGTGTCATGTTTCTCTAAAGTTCGCAGTTTTCGAATTCTAAGCGACTTAAAATGTGAACAATCATTTTTCCTACGGGTGATATCTCACAACAACTCTCTACTACTAGTCGAACAGTTTCGTATATTCTGCTGCTATAAAAACTGTGTTGTAACATCACATGTATTTAGGAGCTGAGCTAAGGTCTCCACAAAAGTATAGCTTAAGTAAATGTCGTACGACCTTTCTTATGCGGAGTTTAAAGATTTCTCCTTCTTCAATCCTTTTTGAAGCAATATACCCGCCCGATATCTCTGCACTGTCGTTTTTACTCCCGAGTAGATGTAAAATATAATTGGACAAAACAAATATTATTGAAGCAGGAGAAATCCTTAAACACTGCGTAAGAAATAGCATTTCATAAATAGTTATTAAAGAAAATAGCATTTTGCGAATGCCGTGTTAATTAATTGTAAAAATACAACAAAAAATAGTAAACTCAAGTTCTATCGGTTTCCAACTTCTAAGCACAAATTAATGCAACGAGAAAAGTGGATTTATATCATAATAAAGCAGAAGTAAGTAACATAACTCAAATTCTGCATTCTTACTCCCGATTTTGTAATAAGTTTGACGTGAACATTAAATTAAAGTTCACTTTAAAGTGTAAATTTTAATTATAATCATGTTGGCTCAAGTTTGTTCAATTTAGTCTAAAATGAACATTAGTTAAAGTGTGGTTTAGGTTGTCATTATGAAATCAGGCGTTGCTCCAAATTATTGATATGATATGCAATTATTAATTGTATTTTACAGTGGATATGATAGTTGGTGGAAAAGGTATTTTATGATTTATTTTCTGGAATTCAGTTTTTATTATTGCATCCATATTAATAGTACCTAATACTGCAATTTAATAATTAATTTTTTAGTACCAATGTTTACATTTTAATAACCTCATAACCTCAATTTTAAATGTCAAATAATGAAATCTGAACTTAAAAAATATACTTTATACTATAAAAGTACGAATTTTTATAGTATATTACCATAATTATTGTATTAAATAAACAAGTTTAAGTCACTTTATTTGCAGCTTATATAAAGACTAAAATATATAGTGCTAACACCCTCGCTGATTTATGCCACTAGATGTCGCTCGTCGGAACTTGCGCTTAGCGAATAATGCATTTAAATGGTTTTTTATGTCCGTAAATACGCTATTACTAATATATACCAACAATATTATACTATATCGCAATCAAATGTCATTATTGAGTAGCGCAACACTTACTTAATTTAAATTTTTCAAATTCGTTCTATCAGCAGCATCCTCGGCAACGACATTGCTGCCATCAGCGATCCAATATCAATGCCCTTTAAAACAAAAGAAGCTCGATTTAAGTAGTAGCTTTACCTACACGGAAACAAAGTACAGTTAGAGCCAACGATGAACATTAACCTTTGGTGTGGTGTGCTTTTGTAGTTGAAGAATTTCAATTAATTTTGACAATAGCTTGTTTCTATACATAATAATAACACGGTTGTTTTCATTTCATGTTAATCTGGATGTTATGATCGTTTCAATTTTTACTGCTACCGTTAGGCTGTAAATATTGCTAGATTTTACGATTGCTTATGTTCAGCTATTGTTTATATTCGCGATGTTCCTACTGATCAGAGACAATGTTATATAAATATTGTCATACTTTTTTTTCTCAGCTAAAGAGAAAAATAAAATAAAAAATAAAATAAACATTTAAATAAATTTTCAAGACATCCTGATAAACAAAATTTATATATTAGATTAAGATAAGATTAGATTAACAGAAAGTTTTGCCTGTCAACAACTGATTTTTAAACACACGCACGTAAAATCTTTTTAAATAGAATTAGAAAGCCCATACTCATTATAATCTTTTCATTGTTTGTACCTAGGATTAAGATATTGTATTTAACTTTTCGTTATAGAAATGAATTATATGTTATAGTAACCAAAGGGAAAGCCAGTTATAAAGAAAAATTTTTAGTTTCTCAGGAAACAGTAATGGGGTTTTTTCTTAATGATTGTAAACAAAATAAAGCTTTTTGATTGAACAGTTTTTTTTTAATGGGAGAATTGATAGTCGATGTATGAGAGAAAGTGGCAGTTGTCATTTGATCATCAAAAGAAAAGGTCGCGTCTCGATAGAGGGTGTGTTCGTGAGTTTGGATATCGGCATTTTGAAAGGAAGTTATCAGAATTGTGGAAGGAGATTACAAGTCGATGAAAAGATATCCTTGGATCTAAAGTGGGCAGTTTCTGGAATAAGTAGGAAATAGTTTGGCGGCACCAAATTCTTACCATTGAGTAACAATTTAACAAAATTTTGACATTAAATTACCAATGATTGTGCGCTAAAAAGGTTTGGTTTATTTAAGCCAAACGTAAGAGGCACGTAAGAGGTTTATTTAAACATTACCAGGTTGATATTGTTATGATATTAATTAAATATTATTCTTTTGTCTTTAAGAAAATCTTGTTGTTCCAAATAATTTATCGTTAATTTCTTCAATTGCAGTAAAACATATAACACTTAGCCTTTTACTAGTGATATCTTTACCTATGGTGGTACATGGTATCTTTTTCAGTCTTTTTATTCAACTGTAATCAAGTATTTAGTATTGACTAATAATTCATCTATTTTGTGGCATACTGTATGTTTTTAAAGTCCTTATTAAATTTTTACCTATATAAAAAACATATCGAATTAAGTATGTAATTGCGTTTAAATACTGTCACAGCAAATACGCTGCGTTCTTTTGTGAATTTGTGTCAACAATCTAAACATTTCTAGGAAACGGAGTACTGATAACACTAAAATTACAGAACCAGTGATAAATGACTTCCTGGAGCGGGTATTCACATTTTTTAACAATAAGAATCTTCGTTGAATCACATTCTCATTTATAATGGCAATGATTCTTTATTTAATAGATGTATTTATAAACATCTGCGAAGTTCATTAGCAATTTCGTGAGAAGTTTCGACAGAAATATAAGTGAACACATCCCGGAGCTAGTGAGAAAATCAACTTAGAAAAACATGAGTGTATTTGGGGATATCTGAATGTATTTTTGAATGAATGTGTTCTTTATAATTTCTTCAATACTCAAATAAACTCAAACTTCAAATATTTATTTATCTCTATTTAAGAGCCTCATTCTATATTTTATATGACTTTCCTTTGTCTGTTTTACTACTTTTTTTATAATCTTTAGTATGTTACTAAAGCTCGATAATTCTCCATCTCTTATTATCCTTCCTTACATCCTTTTGGGTGACAGCGTCATATTTACTTAGACGTCTCTGACAATTTTGTGTACTGACTGGACGTGAAGACATTTTAAGTTTCATCACCTGCTCTGTAATGTCTCTTACGTTTTTCACCTGTCCAATTCATTGATTTCTTTTTCAGTCTTAGATGCAGTTTTTGTCTGTCCAATGACCTTACGAATTTGTCATCAACGTTTAGGTTTGAAACCAGCTCAGGCTAATCTAACTTGCTTTTTATTTCTTACTTCCTTAAGTTACTGTAAATAACACTGAAACACATGCCATGAACACTCTATATCCCCGTAGATTCGCAGCCAGTGGGTTCACTACTTTTCTAACTTCTTCCTTCCATATTTTACACGTTTTTCTTAGTTTATTCCTTTCTCTGCGTCCTTGAGGATTCAAATGTTAGACATACTTGATCGTATCTGTAAGTTTCTCCGTCTAATTCCACCTTATCTTCATAATTTTCTAAAGAATTTCTGAGATTCCAATAACATCTAAACTCTATCCACAAGAAAATTTAATTCACACTGGAATTGGAGTCAAACAATCGACTTCCTTTTGTAGGAGTCATTACCAGCTGAGGTGGCCCTTTGTCTTTAACTCATACCGCAAAACCAATTAACGTAGACTGGTACTCTCACATTCTATCTATCTATCTATCTAATTAGCCTTAAACGCCCACTCTTGGGCATAGGCCTCCTCTGTTAATCTCCATTGGTCTCTATATTGGGCGATCTGCATCCAGTCCTTTCCTGCCGTTCTCTTAAGATGGTCAGTCTATCTCATCTGTGGTCTTCCTCTTTTTCTTTTCTTTTCCCATGGCCTCCAGTGTAGAATTCGTTTATTCCATCTTTCATCTTTTTGCCGGAGAGTGTGACCGGTGAAGTTCCATTTAAGTTTTGCTACCTGTCTTGATACATCGTTCACCTTTGTTTTTTCTCTGATCAATGAGTTTCTCTTCCTGTCTTTAAGACCGATACCCAGTATCTATCTTTTCATTGCTCTTTGTGTTTTGGATATCCTGTCGATGTTCTCCTTTGTGAAAGTCCATTTTTGTGAGCCATATGTGATAACTGGTAGAATGCACTGGTTGAATACTTTCGTTCGCATGTATTGAGGGAACTTTTTATTTTTTAGAATATATGATAGTTTACCAAATGAGGCCCATGCTAGTCTAGTTCTTCTTTTTATTTCTTCTGTTTGATTGTCTCTGTTCAGCTTTATTATCTGTCCTAGGTATATGTATTCTGCCACCTGCTCTAATTTATTCTGTTTGACCACTATTTCTAATTGGTCTTCTTGGTTTGTCATAGTCTTGGTTTTACTATAGTTCATCTCTAGACCTACCTCTGTCGCTTTTCTATCTAGTTCTTCAACCGTCTTCTGTAACTCTTCCTTCTTATCTGTTATCAGGACTATATCGTCTGCATATCTCAAGTGGTTCAAGAGCTCTCCCTTTATTTTTATTCCGTATGTATCCATTCTAATTTTTTAAATATGTCTTCCATAGCCTGATTGAACAATTTTGGCGATATTGTGCCTCCCTCCCTGATTCCCCTTTCGAATTTTATTGGTTCTGTAGCGTGTTCGTTCGTCAATTTTATTGTGGTACTCGCATTTTTGTATATGTTTGTTATTAGGTCCGTGTACCTGTAATCAATTCTACCGTTATGTAGTGAGTTTTTGATGGCCCAATGTTCTATGCTGTCAAACGCCTTTCGGAAGTCTATGAATGCCATATATAATGGGATTTGATACTCATTCGACTTTTCAATTAGTATTTTTACTGTTAGCAGACGGTCGCTAGTACTAAAACCCTTTCTGAATCCCGCTTGTTCTCGTGCTTGGTATTCGTCAAGCTTAGTTGTTAGTCTATTTGTCATGATCTTCGTTAGTAGTTTAAATACAACACTTAGTAATGTTTTAGGTCTGTAGTTTTCTAACTTTCGGTCACCTTTTTTGAACATTAATAGTGTCTCCGCATCGTTCCAGCTATCGGGTATTTCTTTTGTGGTCAACATTTTGTTCATGAGGAAATGTAGGACTTCTCTAGTTGTTTTCCCTCCTCTCTTCAGCATCTCTGTAGTTATTCCATCTTTTCCAGGTGACTTATGGTTTTTTAATTCTTGAATTGCTTTCTTGATTTCTGTTTTACTTATTTCTGGTTGTAGGTCAGAGTTTATATTTTTTATTTTTGTTGTTAATTGGTTAAGACTTTCTTGCCTCTTACATTACTTATCGCAAATACAAGGGATAGTCCCCATTACAATATTTTTATAATTTAGTGATTATTACTCCTGCAACAACCACTGGCAAAGCTAAAGTGCCCCTTGGGGTAAAATAGCTATAAATGCTAAACCATGTACAAAGCGAAACAACAGCTGCAACAAAAAGATTCTATAGAAATTAAGTTCAAAAACTTTTTTCTCGTATATTAGGGAAACCAAAGACAGAATTGATGATTAAACAAAAAATATCAACTGGCTTTACACCATAAACAAGCTCAAAGCAAAGAAATGCAAATTACATATCTCCAATTGAGTTGCTAGACTGATTTTTTAACGAACACCTATGTAGCAAGAAGAAAGAAAGCAAGAGCAATTGCAAGATAAAACAAATTGAGCAACAAGTTACAGGCGGAAAGCTATGACACATTGCACAGCATTGACAGATATGATTGACTAGCCTGTGCCACAGTTTTTGAGTAGTACAAACGTTTTAAGAAGCGAAGGAAAGATGTTCAAGATCATGAGCATCCCGGGCTGCTGATGACTTCAAAAAATGACGGAAATAAATAAGCCCAAAAGACTTATCGGGAAATGATAGAACAATGTTTAGACTTGAATTACGTCCTTGTTAAATTCAAAAATAATATTTTTTAGTTGTGTTTTTGAGTTTTGGAAATCATAAGTTTGCATTTTTTTTTCTTCAATTTTAAATTGTTTATAACTCGAAAACGATCAAGTTTACAGAAACATTACAAGAGACTTATTTTGTTTAGAAGAGTCCAATATATTTGTGTGGCCCTAAAAATTAATTGTTACAATTTGTTTAAAAAAAATTTAAGAACTTCTCGCATAGGCGATGTAAAAAGAATCTCATGGAAATATTTTTCCGAACGAACTGGAGCTTTTCGCCTCGTCTATACATACTTAAGTAGCTATTTATATTTACTACAATTAATAGTTTCAAGACTATATACATGGAGGTCACCAGCTGACAATAACAACAAAATAGTCAGAAATCAAATAGATTATATTATCGTCAACAGAAGATATAGAAATTCTATAATATCATCTAAAACTTATCCAGGAGCGAACATATCCTCCGACCACAACCCGGTTGTTTTGTCGATGAGAGTGAAACTAAAGAAGGTCAACAGCCCTAGCACCAAGAAAATCATAGATACAAGACATCTCAAACAAGACAATACATATGTGGAAACCAAATTTAAAATAAACGAGAGCTTAAGGAAAGTCAAAGAAAATAATGCAGAAACTCTAACTATTGACCAAAAATGGGGAAAAATTCAACATGCCCTTTTGTCAGTTGGAAAAGAAACCCTCAAACCACTTAAAGAAAAAACAAAACCTTGGATGACAGTAGAAATTCTTGAACTCATGGAAGAACGAAGAAAACATAAAGCAAAAGACCTGAATAAATACAAAGAAATTCAGAGAAACATCAGAAAGAAAATTCGAGAGGCAAAAGAGAGGTGGCTCTCCGATAGATGCAAGGAAATAGAAGATCTGGATAAAAAGTACGATAGCTTTAATTTACACAAAAAAATCAAAGAAATGACAGGTTCTAGAAAGCGTACAAAAACGAATATCCTTAAAAATGATAAAGGGGATATTATTACTGATATGAAGGAGAGATTATGTCACTGGACCAATTACATTCAACAACTATTTAATGATGAAAGAGAAGAACTGTCATTAGAAATCACCGAGGATACTGGACCACCAATATTAAGAGAAGTCATCTATGCCATCAAAAACACAAAAGAGGGTAAAGCTACTGGACCAGATGAGGTGCCCATCGAATTATTAAAACTCATCAATGAAGATGTTATTGATGTAATGGTTGAACTCTTTAATCTAATATATCAGACTGCCACAATCCCCAGACAATGGCTGCAATCAACCTTTGTAGCAATTCCCAAAAAACCAAGTTCAACAACTTGCTCAGACCACAGAATAATAGCTTTAATGAGTCACACACTTAAAACATTTTTGAAAATAATTCACAGCAGAATTGTTAAAACTCTTGAATATGAGATTAGTGACACACAATTTGGCTTTAGAAATGGTATGAGTACAAGAGATGCTTTGTTCGGCTTGAATGTGCTGGCTCAGAGATGCATGGACATGAATCAGGATATGTACTTATGTTTTGTAAACTTTGAAAAGGCATTTGATAAAGTTCAACATAAAAAGCTTGTAGATATATTAAAAAGCAAAAATATTGACAGTCGTGATCTGAAAATTATATCTAATTTATATTGGAATCAAACTGCCAAGGTAAGAGTTGACAGCCAGTACACCGAAAATATCAAAATACAGAGAGGAGTCCGCCAGGGTTGCGTGCTGTCCCCACTACTTTTCAATGTCTACAGTGAAGCGGTATTTCAAGAAGCGCTCTCAGACTCAATAGAAGGTATATCTATCAATGGAGAAGTTTTGAATAACTTACGTTTTGCAGACGATACAGTAATAATTACGGATAACAACAATGATTTACAGTACCTAATGCAACGCCTTAATGAACGCTGTCATGAATACGGACTGAAGATAAATTTAAAGAAAACTAAATGCATGATCATGACTAAATCTGCACATGCAAATATCCAATTGACTATTGAAGATACTGCAATTGAGAAGGTTAATAACTATAAATATTTAGGAACATGGATAACATCAGATGTAGACCAAACCAAAGAAATTAAGACACGTGTTGAAATAGCACGTACATCATTTATTAAACTTAAAAAGTTTCTTTGTTGTCGGGATATAAGGTTAGAACTACGCCTGAGAATGCTTCGATGTTACGTGTTCTCTACTCTTCTTTATGGTCTGGAAGCTTGGACACTCAAACAAGTTCATCTGAATAAGCTGGCCGCCTTTGAATTTTGGTGTTACAGAAGAATCCTACGAATATCATGGATTCAAAGAATGTCAAACATGGAAGTAACTAGAAGAATAGGAAATGAGGCGGAAATAATATTAACTATCAAAAGACGAAAACTTGAGTACTTGGGACATGTGATGAGAGGGCAAAAATACGCATTATTACAACTTATTATGCAGGGCAAAATCCGAGGAAAGCGAAATGTGGGAAGACGAAGAATATCCTGGCTTAAGAACTTAAGGGAATGGTTTGAATGCAGTAGTGCAGAACTTTTTAGAGCGGCAGTCAACAGAGTCCGCATAGCCATGATGATTTCCAACCTTCGATAGAAGATGGAACTTAAAGAAGAAGAATAGTTTCAATAAAACCGAAGTTTAAAAAAGATGTTTCTTTTTCGAAACTAAATATTTAGTCCGTTTGAAGTACTAAAATATTTAAATCTCGGATCATTTTTTCCGGTTTCGATAGCAATATCGTTATTCATAGTATGATTTAAATAACAATTTAAGTGAGCCATAAATCATGAACTCGAAGCAAGACCCATTCGTTGTAAACGACTTAAATGAATTCGAAGTACTCTTTAATTGTTGTTTGTCCGTTTGATATCAAATCTACTTAATGTCTCGACTGGTCATTGATCTCGTGAATAAATTTGCCATTCTAGTAAAAATCTTGTTACATAACTATCGCGATGTGAATCTTGTCTTGACCGGTCATGACTTCGACTCGGTTTAATCTAAGAGTCTTTGGCCACGTTTTTTTACGAAAGACA
This sequence comes from Diabrotica balteata, assembly GCA_918026665.1. Taxonomy (NCBI): domain Eukaryota; kingdom Metazoa; phylum Arthropoda; class Insecta; order Coleoptera; family Chrysomelidae; genus Diabrotica; species Diabrotica balteata. The sequence goes on along the minus strand of OU898281.1, from coordinate 16,365,960 downwards.
ATGTTCTTATTTGTCCTTAGTTACGGGGCAACCGCTTTTCTGCGATTTTTAATCAACTATACAATTATTTACGTCAACTTAAACCATAATGAGAATTATTTACGTATATCATGTATCATTACTTTCGTGTTTTATATAATTTATAATTGGGAGTGTACTATCGAAGGTAAGCGATTAATATACGACTCAGTGGAAAATTACTGCCACAATAGAATACTGAATTCCGTTCGTAATAGAATATTTTTCTCATCAAACTGTTTCACCGTAATACCTTCAAACAAGAATCGAGTAGCATACTTGAAGAATGTATAAAATGAAAATATTTAAGAAAAATTGAAGCAAATGATTAATATATAAAAACTGGCGATGTAGCAGCCCGGAAGTGACCAAGGAGGAAACATATCTGTCTTATCTTCTATGCACGGAGCGATGGTTTTTAATTTAATTTAATTCTTCAATTCAAGTTAAATTATATTAAATTTACTTTGAAAATAAGGCTATTATCGAGCACAAGTTAATTAAATCTAGCCCAAGTACTTTCGCTTAAAATAGCATCTTCAGGGGCATCTGAAATAAGCCAAGAAAACGTTTTTTAGATGAAGTAAATTAGTTAACTTCGATAAAAAACTCGAAGTTAATGGATGAAAAAAAGTTTTTGAGATTAACGTTTTAGACTTACTTCGTCAAAATAAGAACTATCCGGCAAGCGTAGAATGTGGAAACATTAAAAATAACATAAATTGTACAAAACACTACACTAAAACGAGGACAAACAGTTTAAAATTACTTCTACGCTACATTCTCTGTCAGTTTCTGGAGGGATAATGATCTAAGCGGAAATGATACGGTGACATATGACATATGACAACTTTGATAGGCAGTCAAAGTTATGGATCTGTGATCAGCAAATATTAAAATTCTGTATAAGTTGTCATTGGCCAAAGTTCCAACTAGAACTACTACTGAAAAATCAGCTGATGACGTATGACATGTAGAATATTTTGATTTAAACTAGATTGCATAATCCAGATCTCACACTCACATCCGTCTGTAATAATAAGGTTGTAGGTTTGAGGCTAAATGAAGTGTACATAAAGTGTGAATGAAAGAAATAGACCAAACGATCTATTGGACAGTGGGTAGTTGACTACAATAAAATGGTCTACCAGGCACTGTCAATATTGCAAAAACAGTTGGTTGTCAAAACCAGTGCCAATAAAACACACACACACACACACACACACACACACACACACACACACACACACCACACACACACACACACACACACACAATATTGCAAAATGAGAAGAAAATTGACTATGAAATTGAAATATTAAAATTAGATCAGAATTGAAAGCAGTGTGTAAATGGGTATAGTTCAAGTAGTTCAGTTAAACCTCAAGCCAATGGGGGAACTATAAAACTAATGTGTAATAGCATTATTAAAGACCAACCGACCAACAGGTGTTGAAATATAAAACTGTGGAATTAGTATATGTAGATTATGCAGAGATATGAAGAGTGAAATCAACTCCAACTGTGGATCAATTGAATCTGAGCAAGCTAGTTGTGTAAATTGTTAAATACAAAATAATGCTGAACAGAGCTTGAAATTGGTAGATTCTTAATGTATAGACTCAGTGCAGGAAGTCTAGACAGCCGAGCTGGGTCCACTACGAGGTGAAGCTGTAATAAAGTTTTTAAAAATAGGTTTAAATTTAGTACAGTTTAAATTAATTTGAGTATTAAGACAATGAGAGTTTCCATTCGTTTCCTTTGTGATCTCCAAATCTTTCAATAGATCCAACTCAAAATAGTTTTTTCTTTCTACTGATGTCATGCAAAATAGAAGACCCAGTATTGATGTTGAAATTGTGTTTGGTAGACTCTAAATGTTGACCAAAACTTGAAGAGTTTGGTCTTTTTAAATGTTCTGATATTCTAGTAGATAGCTTTCTAATGGTTCTGCCTACATAAGAGGCATCACAATCATCACACTTTAATTTGTAAATACCACTTTTGTCAAGTGTGTTCAGCCTGTCTGGTGTTAATTAAAAAGGAACCTACAGTGTTGTGTAACTTAAAGGAAATTTGGATGTTTTCAACTGTAGAAGTGAAAAGTTTGGCTATTTTATTAGAAATGTTACTAATATAAGTAAAAGAGAAATATCTGATATTGTTAGAAGCATTTTGTTGGAGAAGACTTTGTGATGAATATGCAAGCTTTTCTGTAATTTTGAGTTTAGCTCTATTTAGAAGCTTATGGATAATGTTGGGATCATAACCATTATTTAAAGCAATTTGTTTGAGAGTGTTGAGTTCTACATTAAAGTTATCATTTGAAAGTGGAAATTTAAGTAATCTGTGAATATAACTATTGAAAGCAGCCATTTTATGTTGGGTTGGATGGTTGGATGTCTCATGTATAACATGATCTGTTTTGGTGGGCTTTCTGTAAATATTGTACTCAAGAGAATCTTTATTGCGAGATATAGTCATGTCCAAGAAGTTCAACTTATTGTCAAATTCTGGTTCCAAAGTAAAAGAGATGTTGGGATGAAGGTTATTAAGATCTTACAGAATCTGTAAAGCATCATCTTGGGATCCTTGTATCAGAGCTGTACAATCATCAACGTACCTTGACCAAAAAATTATTTTGTTGTTGTTGTTAACAAATTTCTGTTCTAAGCTGTCCAAAAAAATATCAGCTAAAAAAGGTGATAATGGAGAACCCATTGCTAAACCTGTAGGTTGTTTGTATATTTTTTGGTTAAATTAGAAGAAGTCTTGATCAAGACAGAATTTGAGCATAGTTGAGATAGCATCTCTGTCTTTAGCCGGTATGTTGCAATTGTTTAAAAGGTTGTGTACTAAAGGTAATGTTTCATTTCTTGGTACAGAAGTAAACAAATTGGAAACATCAAAGGAAACCAAATAAAAACTCTCTTCTATTTTGATATTATTTAAACGTTCTATTAGATCTAAAGAATTTGTAATGGAGAACTTAGGTTTAAAATTCGTAATAGATTGGATTGTGTTATAAACAAACTCTGACAATATAGAAACTGGAGTGTTGCAAAAACTTACAACAGGCCTAATGGGACAATTGTGTTTGTGAATTTTAGGAAGTCCATATAACCTAGGTGTTATAGGGTTAGATACAATTAACTTTCTGTTGTTATATTTAGAGATAGTATCATTAAACAATTTAACCATTGCTTTTGTTTTATTAATAAAGGTGTTAAGTGGATTTTTTTCTAAAACTACAAAATTATTATCTGACAGAAAAGATTCTACTTTTTCTATGTATTGAGTTTGTTCTAAAATATATTATATTATATTATATTATATTATATTATATTATATTATATTAGATATATTATATTATATTATATTATATTATATTATATATTATATTATATTATATTATATTATATTATATTTTATTATATATGTTCCAAAATTATATTAAATTATTCAATTTTATTAAGAAATACGCATGATGCTGCATTTACTACTACAAGAAAGAAATAATGAATGACATAAGAAATACTGAACCGCTTTGACCAAAGATGGGAAATCAGAAATAAACTTAAAAACGAATATAACGCAATAATCTTCTTTTACTTTTATCTAGACCAGTGGTTCTCAAACTTTTTTAATCGCGGTACCCTTGTGGGGCTAAAAATATTTGGAGGCACACCAACCCTTGAAGCGATTTGGGTAACGACAAAAAATGAAAAAAATACAATTCTGAGGCTCATTTGATTTCAATATAAACTTTATTTCTGATTAATAAAATACAGTAGGTACATTTGATATTCAAATATCCTTACTTAATTGATGAATGAAACTGTTTCGATGATGTTTTCATTATAACCTTTATAATTATGGGAGAGAGATTTATATTATCGCAAAGAATGGAGGAGTTTAAGGGAGGCCTATGTCTAGCAGTGGACGTAATAAATGAAGGCTGGATGATGATGAACTATGGGAATCTTTGCAAGTTCCCTAAAGTCCCTTGAAGTTTGCTGCTGTATTTGTTTTTAATGTAAACATATGCAGAGAAGGAGGACTCACATGGATAAGTCGATGTGAAACACAAGTTTTTTCACTGCAACCTTGCCAACAACATTATTTTCTGAGTATACCTGAATCCAGAACTCTTCTTGGCTTCCTTCACGGTATTTTAGTTTTAAACTGCTATCTTCGCTGATCTCAAGCAGTTTTGAAAAACTTCATTTGTCATTCCGACAGGTTTATTTTTTGGGGCGCACGAAAACGGGATCATCTAGCTATATAACTCGTCTGAGTCAATGTCAGGAAAATAGTTTACAATACTTTCTTTCAAACCTTGCAAATAAGCAATAACAATTTCACAAAACCATCCAATACGTCTATCAAATCTTGCGGCATCTTTTTAGTTACCAAAGAATGGCGATATAAGATACAGTGACTGCTGGAGGCATTTTCTGTCACTACCTTTATTCTAGACACCGCCCCTCTAATTTTACGAACCAGTGCAGCCGCTATATCACTGCAAATATCCACACTGCAATACTCTTAAAAATTTCTTCACCAGTGGCATAACTTTTAAGCTCTTCACACATAAGGAGTTCTTCTATTTTCATCCCGAATGGAAACTTCACAAACACAGCAAATCCAGCAACGTCGGTAGTTTCATCAAGCTGTAAACTGAAGAATTCACAAGTTTTTAATCTATTTATAAGCTCTCTCTCTACAAAGTCTGAAATAGTGTAAATTATCTTGCTTGTAGTGCTGTTTGATATCTGCACATTATCAATCTTCTTGGTCATATCGGGACCTAACATGTATTGTACGACATCCTACACGCAAGGTTTAATCAGTTCCTCGGCAATGATATGGGGTTTTCTAGCTTTTGCAATGTGCAAACCAACAGTAAATGATGCTTCGGTGGCGTTTTCGTTTTTGCAGACTCTTTCCAACATGCATGATCCTGGCTGAAGAGAGAAAGCACGACGTTTGAAGGTTTCTTCGGCCTTATCGGCTAAACCAGGATGATTACTTTCCAAATGTTTTTTTATTTTAGACGGAACCAAGCACCCATTAGCAACAATTTTGTGACAATTAAGGCATTGACCTTCGGTGCCTGATCGTAATTTGAGATATCTAGGATCATACCTTCTTATTTTTCCCCGAATTTCTTTTTGGTAAGAAACCTCCTTTCCACAAATTGAGGGAAAACACCTTGGGCGCGCTGGACTCGAATGGATCTCGTGGACATATGCATCTTCTCCATCCCTGCTAGTTGTCACTGAATCAGTTAATTCAGATGCGTCAGTGACTTCACTACATTTTCTTTTCAAAGACCCATATTTTAACCAATTTTCCATTATTGTGGAATGAAAAAAATGTCCCAAAACATAGTCAACATGTTTCGATTGGACAGTGGCACAGCGGCCAGTTATTTGATTTTTCTTAAATGTTTCATGTAACCCTTGACAAATGCTAGAGGCGGCCCAGGGTGCTGCGTCACCCACTTTGAGAACCTCTGATCTAGACAAATTATCTGTTACCTCCTGCTCTAGGGGAATATTATCGTTTTATCTTTTCCGTAGATGACCTGTGCTTCTTCTTCCATTTGACGACTTATCTATGGTTCTTATTTTACATAATACTAGGCTATGGTCGCTACCTACATCTGCTGAGTTGAAGCATCTTACGTCGATAACTTTTGATGCATGTACCCATGTTGGTTAGAACGCAATCTACCATAGAACTTTGTCCACGGATCTTATTGAATGTATATTGGTATTGGTCTTTGTGGTAAAAAAATTTGCTGTTTATTCTAAGTTCGGTATTCGTGCAGAAGTTTATCATCAGGTCTCCATTTTCGTTTCTAATATTCTCTACAAAAAATTTTGGTCCTAATTTCGGGTATTACTTGGTTGCATATTCGATCGTTAAAATCCCCAGTATTATCATCTTCCATCTGACTTGATGTACTTACTTACTTACTCCGTGGCGTTACAACCCTTCGTGGGTTTTAGCCGACTCGACAACATGCCTCCACTGTTTTCTGTCTTGAGCAACCTCCATCCAATTCTCCACGCCCATAGTGCTTAGGTCTCCTGCTATATTATCTCGCCACCGGAGACGAGGGCGTCCGCGTGGTCTCCTTCCAGTTGGGACTTCCTGCCACACCAGTCTTACTGTTCGTTCGTCAGAATGTCTTCTGAGGTGTCCTGCCCATTGGAGTCTTCTGGACTTTATTTCTTTTATGATGTTGGCGTCTGGGTAAAGTTCTTCAAGCTCTTTATTAGTTCTTATCCTATATTGTCCTGATGTTTCATCAAGCACCGGACCAAAGATCTTCCTTAGGATTTTTCTTTCCCAAACACGTAGTCTCTCTTCATTTGCCTTTGTCATCGTCCACGTTTCGCTTCCATACATCACAACGGGTCGTATGATTGTTTTATAGACCTGTATCTTCGTACGTCGTGTTAGTTGTTTTGATTTTATAAGGTTTTGGAGGGCAAAAATACATCTGTTGCCGGCCTGAATCCTGTTGTTTATTTCTTGTGATCCGTTATTGTCTTCAGTTATTGTTGTTCCAAGATACTTGAATTCCCTAACGCGCTCAAAGTTAAAGTCATCTATGGTAATGTTCTGACCGATTCTGTCTCTGCTTTGGTTATTGCGGCTCATATACATATATTTCGTCTTGTTTTCGTTGATTTGGAGCCCCATCTTCTCTGCTTCCTTCTCAAACCTTACGAAAGTCTCCTTCATCCTTAATCGCGTGTTTCCTATTAGATCTATATCGTCTGCAAATGCCAGTAGTAAGTTTGGTCCTTCTCGATGAAATACTGTATTCGGTTTTTCGATACTTGCACTTCTGATTATGTGCTCCAGAGCTAAGTTGAAGAGTTGTGGTGAAAGTGCATCTCCCTGTTTTAGTCCATTGTTTATTTCAAATGTCTCCGAGTATTGTTGTCCAACTCTCACCTTACATCGTAACCGTTCCATACACATCCGTATCAACCGGACTAGTTTTTTTGGAAAGCCAAGTTCCTGCATCGCTGTCCACAGTCTGTCCCTACATACTCTATCAAATGCTTGTTTAAAATCTATGAACATCTGATGAAGCTCTCGATCAAACTCCCAGCATTTTTCCATTATCTGTTTTATTGTGAATATCTGGTCAATTGTAGAGCGGCCCGGTCTAAATCCGCATTGATAATCTCCAACAATTTCTTCTGTGTATGTTTTGGTTCTTTCTAGCAGGATGTTTGCAAGGATTTTGTAGGTGGTGTTTAGGAGTGTTATTCCCCTGTAGTTAATACATTGCTTTTTGTTTCCTTTTTTGTGTATTGGTACAATAACCCCTTCTTTCCATTCATCTGGCATTGTTTCTTCTTGCCAAATGTCTTGAATTAGCTTGTATATCGAACTGTACAATGCTTCTCCTCCATGTTTTAAGCACTCTGCGGGTATACCATCGCTACCTGGTGTCTTATTATTTTTGAGTTTTTTAATTGCCTGTATTACTTCTTCGTATGTCGGGTATTGGTCTTCTATTTCAGCTGTATGTACCTCTATGTTTGATGTACTTCTGCTAGATTGGTCATTCAATAGTTGATAGAAGTATTCCTTCCAGGTTTTTAAGATTTCCTTGTCATCAGTGATAAGCTGTCCACTGTCGTTTTGAAGAAAGTTTCCTGTTCTTGCTTGGTACCCGGTCTTGATATCTGAAACTCCTTTAAAGAACTGCCTCGCTTGTTTGTTCTTTCTTTTTTCTTCTATTTCTCTGATTATTTGTTCCTGATACTCTCTCTTCTTCCTTTTCATTAGTTTTCTTGTCTCTGTTCTTCTTGTCTATACATTTCATTGTTGTTGTGCGAGGGGCTTTGTAGCATGTTCCTTCTAGCCATATTTCTTGCTAATATGGAGTTCAGGCAATCATCATCGAACCATTTTTTTGTTGTTTTCTTTTTGTGTCCTAGTATTTCATCTGATACGCTTGTCAGAGCTACTTTGATATTTTTTCAAGCTGAGTCTATGTTGTTATAGTTTTCTGTCTGTGCTAGAGCGATTTTTATAGCCTTTTGAAATTTCTGTTCTGTCTCCTTATTACGTAGAACTTCGGTATTCCATAATTGTGTTGGTGTATTCTTGTGTGTTTTTTTGGACGCTATTCTTGTCCTTATCTTCGCTTTTACAAGAAAATGATCCGTGTCTCCATCAGCTCCTCTTAGGCTTCTTACGTCTAGACAGTTACTACCCCTCCTGGCATCTACTAGAACATGATCAATCTGATTTCTTGTGACGCCGTCATTGGAAACCCATGTTTGTTTGTGTATATTCTTGTGTTCAAACATTGTCCATTTTATTAGTAGATTGTGGGATGCTGCAAAGCTGCAAAGACTTGATGTACTACTTATTGTAATTGGTCATCAAATGTTTCCCTTGCTGTTTGAGGCCTGTTAGTTATTTTCTGTGCCGTATATTCCGATGATGTCCAAATCTTCCTTCTCCATTGTTGTCATTGCTTTATTCGTGCTGCACTTTCTTTGGCACTATTTTCTTTTACTACTCCACTGTAGATTAGTATATATTCACCTAATTTTGATTGTCCTTTTCTTTTCACTTTTGTTTCCTTTAGATGGCATGTCTTATTTGTTTCTTTTTCAGCAGTTGGATTATTTCATGGCACTCGTGTTAAGTGATCTAATGTTCCTTGTAGTAACTCTCATCTGGGCTTTGAACATTTTTCTCTTGTCCTTATTTGTTCCTCTGGGCGTCTTCAATCCAGTTCTGAACCTTCACATTGTTTATGTGAATAGTGTTCTGTTTTCTGTGTTAACCACAATTATGAAGGGTAAAATCGAAGGAACACGGTGTCCTGGTATACTACAAATTAATATCCTGATTACAATTTTAAGAAAATATTCCGAAATAGAAAAATTAAACCCAAACAATAATCTCTCCCCACAAAGAGAGAGTACAGACGGAATGTGTGTGTTTTAAGAAAAGTCGAAGATAGAGATGAATTTGCAATTGGTTATAGACAACATTCGTTAGTTGAGCCGGTAGTAGAACATGAATAGAAATAACCTTGACTAATACGAGATTAAATATAAGTGGGCTTAATAAATCCCCTTGCCTGATTTCAGTGGCAATACCTTCGAATCGATTCAGTCATTTCTCTTTGAACATTTGCTTAGGTTCTGTTTCTTGCGTAAATGTTCTCTACAATTTTTATGATTATGCAATAATCAGACAGAAAAATACGATAAAAAAGCAGCGAAATTTGTTTTTCTCTGATTTCTATCTGTTTTTATCTCGTTATTTCAAATATTCAATTTTTTTTATCAAATTAAATATTCGTTGAGAACTGAAAATGTAAACAAGAACCGAGCTCTCCGCTAATATTTTTTAGTTAAGTTACAAAAAAGGGAATTTTAACATGGCATATTCAAAATTACAATACTTGTATAAAAAAATATTGGAAAAAGTTGGAATATATCAAATACTTGTCACCCGAATGCTGAAAGAACACGAAAATCACTTTTCTACTTGGCAACCTGTACATTTTGAATATTTTATAACTTTCCCAGAACTTCTAATCCGTCGATTTACATATTCTGCGATATATTCATTTTCTGGAAAACAACTCGAAAATATAAACACCTGTGGAAATTTGCAAATATTTGACCGGTCGTGGTCGATAAAAAAATAAAGTGGTCTGAGCACACCATTCATCCTATTGACGTCTAATTTCGGGCTATTTTTATACCCGAACCGCGTGTTTAATTTGTTGGTTATTCGTTCGTGAAAAAAACATTTGAAGACATTTATTTTATTATTGGAATATGTATTTTACATAAATGCCCAGAGTTTAGTAAGAATGTAAGAAAATGGTCATTATATTTTTTCTTCTACATTCTTTCGATGACAGTTTAACAAAATACACTATGTGTACCTACAGATTGAACCAAATTAAAACGGAACATACAATTTAATACATGTCTGTTTGAACTGCATTTGAAATAGTGGACCAATATAAAACTTGGACAAAATAAATCCATACCTGGGTATAGACATTGTATAAAATATCGTTCAACTATCCGTCTCGCAACAAAGTTGTTTGCGTAAGACGGGTTTGTCTAAGGAGGCGATAATAGTTCAGGAAGTGAAGCTCGAAAAAAGTTAAAACCTCGCAATTTTTTCGTCCTGCATGTATCCAGTTGAAATTTTAGCAGAAGGTAGGTAATAGCCCGAGGATCAAAATCTATATCGAACCGAAGTACGCTGAAGAGTTTTAGGGGTGAAAACTACCCCTAATTGTCAAAAATTATAAAATAACATTAAACCTGAATATGGGTAAGATTTGGTTTGAATTAGTTAAATAATGATTATTTTATACTTTTGAATAGAGTTCCATCATATTTCAACCCTTAAAAAGCATCCCTTGTTAGAGATTAATGTAAAAAATTACTAATTCTAAAAAAATGATTTCGCCTTGGATCAATTTGGATAAAAATTTGGATTTAAGCTCAATTCACCCGCTGCTTTATAGTTTATGTCATGTCGACGAACCCTGATTGTTCTTAGGGGTGAGAACTACCCTAATTGTCAAAAATTATAAAATAACATATTAAACCTGAATATGGGTAAAATTTGGTTTGAATTAATTAAATAATGATAGTTTCGTGCTTTTGAATAAAGTTTCATCATATTTCAACCCTTAAAAAGCGACCCTTATTAGAGATTAATATAAAAAATTAGTAATGCGAAGAAAATGATTTCACCTTGGAACGATTTGCATAAAAATTTGGAATTAAGCTCAAGTCACCCTCTGCTTTATAGTTTATGTCATGCCGATGAACCCTGATTGTTCTTAGGGGTGAAAACTACCCTTAATTTTAAAAAATTGTAAAATAATATTACAAATCTTAAGATGAGTGAAATTTGGTTTGGATTAGTTAAATAGTGAGTTTTTATACTTTAAAATACAAATTCATACATTTTCAACCCTTAAAAATCAATTGTTATGAGTGCTATAGGTGAAAACAATTTTTTGCCAAAATTTTGCAACTTTTCAACTTTTGAAAATCACCCTTTACAACATTGCAGTTTTTATAAACTAATTTATAAGATATAAATTGAAAAAAGTAGAATTAAATACAACAAAAATTATCAACATAAAAAGGCACCATATATTCTTATACATTTACATAAATAGTTGAAAATATTTACATTTATAGGTAAAACAATTATAATATTAATTTTATTCGTCATCAATTACATCTTCATCGTGATCTATGTCATCCTCATCTTCTTCAATTATTGGTGGACTGTTATTGCACCCTTCACCTGAGCACCCAAAACAAGTAGAGTTACAGTATAAACCAACTTTTCTGCACCCATATGAAACGCCGCATCTTTTTTTGCATTGGCAAAAAATAATTTTCAAAAATTTATCGGGTGCAGGTTGTTTGTTCATGCGTACGGGTAATAACAAACCATCTTTGGAATACCATCCCCAATCTGTTGCTCTGATATTTTCATTGCCAAGCCATAGACATATGAGCAGATGTTTTATTCTGTTGTATGGGATTTCAAAATAAGAACGCTTAAAATTTCGAATGTATAACGCCCCACTAGCTAATATACCGGTTTTGTAGATTATTATGCTCCGAAATGTACTGTACTATACTAATGGAATTTTCCGGAAAAAAATTAACTGGTTTTTTTAACGTATTTCCTTTAATTTTTAACGATAGAGTGTTTCTTCAAAAACAATTTGTAGAGGTTTTTAATAGCTACAAGGATCTGTAAATTAAATCTTTTTGAAACCCTTGGTTTTTAAATGGGGTGAGTTTAAAGGGCTTGAAAAGATGGTGCTTGATCGTAAATCGATGCTTTAAACGGCTATATCTCGCCAAATATTCATTGTACAACAAATCTAAATAAAGGATAATTTTAGTCATTAAAAAAGCTACAATTTGGTAATTTTTTTTTTTTCATATATTCAGTATTTTCGAGGATATTAAAAAAAAAGAAGGGTAAAAATTATGAAATTGTAAATCGTTTCTCGCTTTAAGCTGTACTTTTTCTAAAACTAAGCATTTTAAATGGGTCAAACTTCTTGGACGTATTAACAATACATCTACAAAGGGAATTGCAGAAGGGTGAAGATCGATTTTAATTATGGGGGTGGTTAGGGTGTTGTTTTCCTCGATTTTTTCGTAAAAAATGAGGTATTGACCTTATTTTTTTATGATAGGTCTATTTATGCTCTTTAAAAAAGGTTTTCTTCCAAAAATGCATCATTTTCCCGATATTTGACTTTGAATCTTTCAAATTTGGCATTTGAAGAAAACCGCTGAACATTGATATTGTATTTGTAATTGTATTTGTCTTTTTAAAAGCTACAAATTTGTTCTCTACAATTTTTTGATAAAATGCACCATTTTCGAGTTATTCGCGAAAAATCGATTAAAAACGTGGATTTTTTCGTCTAAAAGTTGTTACTTTCAATCGCGAATAACTTGAAAAATATCATTTATAAAAAAAATGTATAGCACATTTTTTGTTTAGAATCACTTTTCTAATCGAAACCTGTAGTTAAAACGTAAAAAAAATTTCACCCCAGAGATGGGGTGGCAACCACCCCCTAGGCTTTGGTGCACTTTGGTTCGATATAGATTTTGATCCCTAGGCTATTACCTACCTTCTGTTAAATTTCAAGTCAATCCACGCCGCACGAAAAAATTGCGAGGTGAAATGCTACATTTCCTGGACTATAACTGGTTTGACAGCATAATAAAATCGTAGATTTATGTGTAGCTTTCAATTTTTATGAGTTCAGAATCCAGCAGCCCGCTAAAGTATGGGATTTTTGATAATATAATTATTTGACAATCTTTTGTTGGCCAACCAGCTACAGCAGAATTGAGCCGAAATACATTATATTCCTATGTTCCGAATTTATTTCGTTCAATCTGTATGTACCTAAATACACAGAATGAAGAAATATTTCTTCAGTTGTTGTTCTGTTACTGTTATTTTTGTCTCAATATTTACAATACTGTTAATGTTTATCTCAGTACAATACAATAAACATAAAATGTTTATTGTATTGTAATTCCTATTCGTCTGAATCTAAAATTTTCAATGTCTGATCAGTTTCTATTAGTTTGATACATATGCTTTAAGTAACATACTGGAATAATCGTGAAAGTGTTCGACTTGGCAGCAACTATGGAACAGCCCCGAAGAAATGGATGGATAAAACAGACAAAAAAATAGATACCCTTGAGATTTATTGCTGGCGTCTAATATTATTAGATAGCGCACTCTTCTCAAATATTTAATACCCTTCTTCTTTTTATGGGGCCCTATCCAACTAGTGGATGTTGGCGACAATTCTGGCATACTCCTCTCGATCTTGTGTGGCTCTAAAAAGTGTATGGGCATCGAGGTTTGTCCAATCCCTTATGTTTTTAAACCATGAGTATTTCTTCCTTCCGATGCCTCTGTTTCTTTCTATCTTCCCTTCCATAATAAGCTTTAAGAACTGGTACTTGGAATTTCAATATATATAACCCAGATAAGCAGTTTTTCTTCTTTTTATTATTGGCAGCAATTCTCGTTCTCTGCCCATTCGATTTAATACTTCGACATTTATTGTGTGATCTGTCCAGGGAATTTTAAGTAGTCTTCTAAATACCCGCATTTCAAAACCTTCCAATCGGTTCATCACCCAAGCCTTTAATATCCAAGGAATTAAAAAAGTTCACGGATATCAAACGGATACGCTGTTGACGTGCCGTACAACAATAATATTAAATTGATTGAAAATATCGTCTTTAACTTTGAAGGTTAAACTACTATTATGAACTATTACGGTGGTTATTATCTGCTTTTATTTGTATAACAATCATAATTACTTCTGTAAACTCAATAGGTTCAAAAACCTAGTATCAATAGAGATTTCCATATGTATGTAGTATCAGTTAAACAGAATAAACATCACTCTACTAGCAGTGTTAACAAATTGTAATTCTGTACTATTAAAAATTATTAAGTCAACAATATCCTAGAATACCAATTATAGTGTATCAGGTAGCAACAGTAAATGTACAATAAAGATAGATAGATCTATATACTAGAGACGAAGACTTTGCCTAAAGGTGGACGTTCACTTAAGCAAGATACTGCGAACCTGCAAAGTTTTTGAAGTAAATGTTTGCTTGCTTCGTTTGTTCCATTCGCAGTTTTTATTGGAGTGAGAACATGTTCAAGTGAATATCTTTAGAAAAAATAAAAGGTACATATATAGGACAACGCTTTGACTAATTATAAAAAAAGCAACTATTTAACTAAAAAAGCAACATTAAAAGTACACTTTTTAAATAATATTCATTTTTCTGTTTTCGTCAACGACTGAGTACCGGCGTATTGGAAAATACTCAAAATTGTGGCGACTCGGTAGCGGCTACTTATTCGCGGCTACCAGCGACCGGCGAATTTGTAGGAAAACCCGTCTTAACCCATTAGTGCTCAGAACTAAAAATGTTTGAAAGTTGTAAATTTTTTTATAGATTTTAAACGGCACTGTGTGGCAGTTTGATAATACTGTTACAAAAGCATTGTCATTCCATCTAATGGCTGTTAGCGTTCCATTAGATGTGGAATGTGTCGTACCTCTATCACATTTCTTGAAAGATTCTTTCGGAAGTAAATTCATCCACTTTGCTATTCTATTTTCTCACAATGTTCCAGTTCCGTCCAAGTCTCGTTTAGACAGTTTTTCAAGTAAGAACACATAAGTGAATAAATTGTCAAAATATAATTTAGTCCCGCCAGGAACGTTGGCATATTCAGCAAGTCCTAGTACTACGTTTCCTCATTGTCTGAGTCCAGTATCAGGAAGCTTTGTATGTGCACCGCAGTATGGTTCAGCATGAGACACAAATCTATTAGTTCATTAGTATACAAGCGGCACAGAGAGCGATGGAGAGGTCAATGCTGAGTATATCCCTCAGAGACAGAGTATCAAATACAATAGTTAGGAGAAGAACTGGTGTTACTGACGCAGTTCAAAGGATTACCACATTGAAATGAAACTGGGAGGGGCATGTTGCCAGATTAAAAAATGGAAGGTGGACAAAGATAATTCTGGAATGGACACCTAGACACAATTCTTATCGTAATCAAGGACGTCCTCCAACAAGTTGGTCAGATGACATCAAGCGCATTTTTGTTTAAAACCATTTTTGGCTTCATCCAATATAAATATAATATAAATATTTTTATTTTTATTAAGGTCCGTTTTTCTACAAATTCCCGTTATAATTATCCTTATAAACATAAGAAAAATCTAAACTAAAATATTTTTACAATCAAAATAGAGTAATAAATCAAAATCTTAAGGAAATTTACAGCATGGGCGGATCAAACAAAATATGTATTTTAATAGTCCACCGCTAAAAATATTATGAATCCAAGACTTTTACCTGTACCCACGGTATTGAGGAATTATAACAATAGCTGACCCTTATTAAGAATAGCCGAATTCTTATTTTAATCCCTTTTAGACCCCGATGGGCGTACTTTTAAGAACGTTCTGGGGGTGTTCCTATGAATTATTAATTTTTTGTAACAATTTTAAACTCTGAAATCTTAAAACAAATTGATTTATCACACTCAATTTTATATTTTGTACACAAAAAAATATTTGTGGGCTACAATGTAAAAAAATAGGTGTTTCAATATAAGTTTTACAACATATTTCTTGTAAATATAACTTATATAATGATTTTTAATATGAAAAGGGTTGAAGAGTCTTAAAATTATAAGCTTTTTTGTTGAAATTACTAATTAGATTGATAAAACTGGAATTCAATTGTAAAACTAAGAATTTATTTGAGATTTAACCCTAAAAATTTATAAAAAAATGTTTTTTCAATAAACTAGCAAAAATATAAAGATTGATAAATTTACAAATATTTTGTAGATAATGTAAGATTTATTTCACACTTGTAATTTTACCACTAGTGCTGGTAATTTGGTACTAGTTGCAAGAACAGAAGAATTACAACGATTACTTACAAATATAAATATTGCCTGCAGCAATTATGACATAAATATCAATATAAAAAAAAACCAAGTATATGGTCTTCAGTAAAAACATGACACAACCAGCACATATTAATATAAGCGGCATTCAAATTGAAAAAGTATCAAGTTACAAATACATGGGGACTTCAATAAACAAAACTGAAGACCAAAACAATGAAATAAAAAGACGTATCGAAATTGCCAGGGTCACCCTTCATAAAGATGAGGAAATTTTTCTTGAAACAGAGATATAAGCATCACTCTACGATTATGAATGCTAAGGGGTACGTATTTAACACGCTATTATACGGTGTAGAGGCCTGGACTCTCATACAGAACAACAATAAATATTGTAAGTTTCGAGAAAGTTGGGTTGATAGTCACAAACTTTGAAATAATACGAAGGATAGGAAAAGACCCAGAAATTTTATCAATGATCAAACCAAGAAAACTCGAATTGGGGTCACCTGATGAGAGGACATAAATACCCATTACTTCAAAATATAATGCAAGAAAAATATAAGGAAAACGGAATCCAGGCCGTAGAAGAATGTCATGTTTGCGTAATTTGAGAGAGTGGTTTGGCTGTACCATTAATGAACTCTTTAGGTCAGCTGTAAACAAGATCAGGATAGCCTTGATGATTTCCAATCTCCGATAGGAGTGGCACAAGAAGAAGGTAATTTTACGAAAACGCGGAAATTATACATTAAAACAATTCAAACATACAACCATATACTTATATAATACTACCTGTCACAATTAATGTATTCAGTGTACTCGCTAAGATCAGGAAACATGAGTCTCTGGGTCTATACTTGATGAGTCATTATTGACTGATATTATTACTTATTACACTGTATTATCAATATCAACATCGAAGATTTTGTATTGGTTTACCTTCTGCACGTAATTTAAAAATGGTTCTGAGATATCTCCTTCCCCAACAAAGAATTTCCTCGGTATCACTAAGAGTTGCTTTTCTATCCTGTTTTGCCCACCTGAACTTTAATTCCCTTATAGTTTCCCATAGTTTGTCTGTTCCATTTTAGGGAGATATGAATCTTTATTCATATCTCTTTATTTATTATAAAAACTTTTATTCTTTTTCTGCATTTAATTTGTTCAGTAAATTTAACTTCTCCTGCATTATCCTTGGAAGTTTAAAAATTTCCCTATTTAATACAAACATAAAATTGGGCTCATACAAACATAATTAAGAGCCCAGCGGTATTCAAATTTTAGGAGATTGGAAATTCTCCACTATTTAATTCCTTTAAAATTTTATATGTCGTTGATTTGCCTACATCTTTCATTACTTGTTTTTCAACAGCATCGTCAACAGAAATGGAAGGACGTTGCAGTCTTTGGAAATTATAAACATTTCTTATAATTACCTTCCTATTTGTCGCTTTTTTTTATTATGCAGGTAAAACTTTGAACTAGACTGCATTTTTTATATATAACCACAGAGAAATAGTTCTTATTATAATATAAAACTAACCAAAATTCATAAGAATGAATAAATGAATTATTACTGATTAAAATACTTATTATTTTTAATATTTTCCAGTGTGGTTTGTAATTCATCCATTTTTATTTCATCGGCTTCTTTGATTTCATTCTTGCTTTCTAAATCTGTGTTATTAATTCGGACTGCTTCTTGTTTTTGCCAAAGTGCTTTTTAGTGGTTTATCCATAGTGGTCTTCTTTGATCCGGAGTAAGCTAGTTACTACTTTTGACATTTCTTCTTCTTTGGGTGCCGTCTTCAATGAAGGTTGGCGATAACCTCAGCAAAATCATTTCGGTCCCTGGCTTTTCTTATTAAAGATTGAGAATCCAAACCAGTCCACTCACGAATGTTCTTCAACCAGGACGCCTGCCGTCTACCAGGACCACGTTTTCCTTCTACCTTCCCCTCTGTAAGAAGCTGCAGTAGCTGGTATTTCTCATTTCTGTATATGTGTCCCAAATATGAGGTTTTCCGTGTTTTCATTATTTTTAAGAGTTCTCTGTCGGTACCCATCTTGTGTAGGACCTGCTCGTTGCTCATATGCGCTGTCCAGGGAACTTTCAGCACCCTTCGAAATAACCACATTTCAAAGCTTTCCAAACGCCTGAGTGAGTTGATTTTGAAGCTCCTTTTGACATTTGATTGCCCTAAATGCATAACCAATAAAATTATTCCATTTCTCTATTCCAGGTAATAACAATATTATTAAATGTACTTGCAAATACTTTTAAAAGGTTATTAAAAGGATTCGAAGGATTATGACGCTTGGGTGTTATTTCGACCATCTAAATATTTTGACCCTTCGTAAAATACCAACACACTGCACCTCTGTGAAACTTGTTTGTGTAAAATTTCGAAATCAATATTGAAATTATTATTTTCTCATTGTATTTACAAACACAGCATTAGCCTAATATAGAAAACACTCCTGAAGAATTTCAGGCATGAACACAGTTTCCAAAAACGTTGAAAATCACAAGTCAAAACAAAAGTAGTGAATAATTCCTCGAAAACGAAAGAATTTCAAACCGTAGTGCACACGTAAAAGAGTATTGTGCCACGTGTTATTTATTGTTGGTATTTTTAGTTAGAGATCTAAATAGATACGTTTTTGAAGTCAGTTTATTCTAAGAACTTTAATAAAGCAGTTTTCTAGCCATATCTTCATATTTTTAGAAATATATGTGTTAATTTATGAGATTAAATAATATATAAAATTGTTATTTACTGTTATTAAAAATTTTATTATTTGTAAAAAAAGATTCGAGAAAATAAAAAAAAGTTTCATTCACGCAAATACACTGTATGTTCCATCCAATATTTTTGTGAAGTTGTGTTTTGAACGCTGTATTAACCAAATATTTTTGTTTTAGGTAAGCGGATTATTCTAAAATGCCTGCATGTTTGTTGGTAAGTGCCATTTTCCGATGCCACTTGGCACTATTCAGATTTTACTTCTATTTTTTGCGTGGAAAGTATTACTTAACTCACAAGCACGCATATTTCTGTGTGTTCCAATTAAAAAATAAGTTTGTTTGGCCACATCTGCTCTGCATCTTTAGGACTGAGGCGTTTTAGTCAAACAACTAAAGCAGTGAAGTATTTATGTAGTATAAAATGAGTTTGATAAGACTGCGAGATAAAACGAAATTAGAGTTGGTTGACGGTGATTGAAGTGGTTGCAGGTAAAAACTCAAGGAGTGCCAGTTTGTTTGGGATATATTTGTTAATCAGAGAACAGCAAATTTCGTATGCCTGAAAGTTTGTGCGTCGCTTAGACTATAAAATATTTTGTCCCATAATGTCCTATAAAGGCGCTATCTATTGTGATCGGACGCTCGATTAATCGCTGACCCATGAACTATGAACTCCTACTTCTACTTGTCAGCTCAGTTTAATATTCCACCAACCGAGTTTATAAAGAGAAAAATAATTTCAGTTCTTCACCGACAGTCTAAAGTCCACAGCGACTCGGAGTATATCCTTCTAGCACCTACTACAAATTAGTTGGAGTTCTTTCTACAACCCGTTTTTATTTAACTGCAAGAAAAAATACCCGAGAGCTAGCACAGAAATCGATTGGTAGCAGTTTTGTTAAAATTTTCTGAGTATTTCCGAGTCAGGGACCAGCAGCTCATATTGGTATATACTGTTGCGCATTTTACCCATCGATATAAAAGTTCGAGTGCGATTTGTTTTGTGTTAACTCAGACTCGTTTATGATAAAATTTAGCTTGGGTTCTAAATCTTGTTTTGCAGACGTAATATCTGTGGACATCTCTATGAGTTACGTTGTTCCAATCCTTGAAATATCTAGACGCTTAGTCAGGTCGTCGTTTTTCAGATCCTGAACCCGTGTTAGCTTACAGGCACTCTGTAGATCGATGCTCAGTACATTTAGGAAGCTTCAGCAGTACCTCTAAGGAAATATACCATTCTCCACAGAATTCTTTAGGCTTAAAACTATTGATAGACCATTCGATTATAAGCTATGTGAATATTTCTGCCTCTAGAATCTTATATGTTCTTGATTAGCTATATGTAGATACATGACTTTGCTTCACCTTCCACAAATTTTGAACCAAGAAGGTGAGCATTCAAAAAGAATCTTATGAATAAGCGGGGGTGCTGGATCACTTTGATAACCGGTTCATCAGGGTTTGTGATGTTGATGGTCAACGGGGTACCACAGACTAGAGTGACCTTGGGGGTGTACAAGAATTATACGTAATAATCGATAGTGACTAGAGGGTTGTAAGAAGAGGTCGCTTATCTGTAGATGTCTTCTTCCTCCCCGAAGAACTGATCGACCATAACTTCTTGCAGTTCTTCAGCTACCTTCTGGTCATTGTCGATCACTTTTTCAAGTCATATCATTACACACAGGTGAGACAGGTAAGGTGACAAAGAGACAGGTGAGGCAGGTAAAGTGACAATTCGTTGACAGAGAAAAGAGATCTAGGGATAAGCTACCAGTTTTTACGACCGGGAAAGAAAAGGACATCTAGAGATAAACGACCTCTTCTTATAACCCTGTGGTCATTGTCGATCACTTCTTGTACACCCCCAAGGTCAAACTAGGCTGTAGTACCCTTCCGTTGACCATTAACATCACAGACCCTGATGGACAGTGATCAAAGAAGACAAAGTGATCCAGTACCCCGCTTACTCATCTACTCTTATACTTTCTATTTTATTTTCCGTAAACTCATCGTTTAGTTTTTTAGGCAGTCCAATTCCGTTAGAGAGGGACTCGTCAGATAACTTATTTCCAAATTGGTGTTCCCTGCACAGAACTGCCTCCATGATTTCCTCTTAGACCTTCTTAATTTGTGTTAAGAAGGTCCAAAATGTCTTAGGTGATATTCATGTGTCCATAATCACAGCAATTTCCTTTATATACAAGATTTCGCGTTAGAAATATTCGGAGTTAATCAAATTGACCTGTGCTGTAAGATATTCAATTTAAAGCAATCATAACTCAACGACTTATATGTATACAACCACGCATACGTACCTGCAAATAATCTCCCTTTTTCAACTTCATATTTTTATCGTCTTCACATCAAGTTTCAATGCTACCTGTCCATTTTCTGCAAATACTACAAGAAATCAGATCTGCAGTTAATAGTGGCGTAGCTATACTTACCATTGCAGTAAAACATAATCAGCAGCTGACTATAAAGACGTAAAAATGAAATATTTAGAGTAAAAAACAACTACCTTGACATTTTTTTTGGTGCGTAGATTCGATTTTTTGAGAGTACCAAGTTGAAGACTGCTTAGATAATTTGGTATTAACAATTTAATTGTTTAAATTATTGTATCCCCTAAACTATTAGAGATATTTAATTTCACCAAAATCAAAGTTTTTCCTTTTGAAGAGATGAACAAAATGGCGTTTGGTAAACTTTGATCCGATGATTAGAACCAGAGTTTCAACCAATTTAAATGATGCGCGACATTCGATGGAGCCTTTCGAAGTATGACTCAGATTTTATAAGTACGATTAACTTTAAAAACACCCTCATATTGTAGCACACATATCGGCTTATTTAAATTACTGACTCTATATAGAAATTACTCTAGCATGACTTTGGGACTTGAGTCGCTCAAAAAGATGTGTGTTTTGAATGGAGGGCCACCCATCTAAGTTGATAAGATGGCTCTCTGTCCGAACTTTGCACCGATTTGACAAAACAAATTTTGTTCTCCTTATCGGCTGGACATCCGCGTAGTCTGACCACTAAGCCCATGTTTGTTGCACGTGGTCTCGATGCTCAGGTTCCGCGATAGGGTCTCTATGTGACATGCCATAAGGGCCGTTTTACGCGAGTTCGATAGTGTCACTGAAATAAATTTGTGTAATTTACTGCCCTTCATAAATCATTATTGTCTTTTTTCTTTCTAAATCTGTATTCTCTCATCTATCTTGTTTAAAAATCGGTTTAATTTATTTCCCTTTAATTTTTTATAACTTTTAATTGAACTACTTTCCTTGTTTTATGAATTGCTCTTTAAAATTTTATAATTACAACAAATAATCGTTTGTTGTACACCTCTATACAAAAGTTATCAAAACTGTAGCTTACCTTGTATATTCTCAATTATTTTGTAGCCGACGATCAGATAGCGATACAGTGAAACACCTCTTTGTCTGTGTGGGAATTTGAGTAAATTCCTTAGTTTATTATTAACAACTTCCCAAACAAAGAAGTCACAGGCGGGTGAACGTTCAAGGCCGCTCATATAATGAACTCGCAGTCTCTTCGTTTTAGTTCAGCCATACTCGTAAATTTCAATTTAATTGTAAAGCAGTAAACTTAATTGTTGTTGCCCATTAATTTCTAATACAAGAGTAGTTAATAGTTAGATTTACATTCACTAGGATCTTTCTATCGCTTTGTTGAGAATGGATTTGGACCTAAATGCATAAACTCCCTATAATCTCTCTGTGATAGCTTTGTTTCCGTGTAGTAGCAGCTGTTGTCTTTCCATTTGATCCCTCCAATTTAATTTGTTATATAAAATATATTTAATGTTAGCTTGTCCTAGTCAGTTTTAGTTTGAAGACATGTTTGATAGCTTCTTGTTTTACTTTCTTTTTAATGCTTTTAAAGAAACTTATAGATTTTTATCTTCATATGAGACTGTTTCTTAACATTATCTTCTTCTTCTTCTTCTTAAGGTGTCGTGCATTTCTGCGTAGGCGTCCACCGTACATCGTCTTGTCAGGTGAGATGTTAAATATTCAGGATTAAATAATTCTGTTTTTAGCAGCATTGCGAAGCATTTCGTAGCTGTGGATTCCTGTCGAGTGTCGAATATTGCGCAGCCATGACATTTTTTTACGTCCCATACCTCTCCTACCCTCTTTCTTCCCTTCGAGTATCAGTTGCTGAAAAGTGTATATTTCTCCTCGTAATATGTGCTCCAAGTATGCAGTCTTCTTACTTTATACATAACTAAAAAGTTCCCTATCCTGTAAGCCCGCTCTTCTGAGTACTTCCTCATTTCTGACCCTGTCCGTCCATGATATTCTAAGCATTCGACGCAGGCACCACATTTCAAATACTTCAAGTTTGTTAATGGAACTGGCCTTTAACGTACATGCTTCTATTCCGTACAGGAGAACAGGCCACAGGTAACATTTAAGCATCTTGTATCGGGAGGTTGAAGTCCAATTTGCGATCAGTCAGAAACTTACGAAGCCTCAAAAAAGCATTTCTGGCTTGTTTAACTCTGCTCTTTATTTCATTCTCGGGGTCCCAACCCTCGTTCAGCAAACAACCAAAGTATTTGAATTGCCTGACTTGTTGGATTTCTTCTCCAGAGACATATATCTTTGCGTTGGGGCAATCATTTCTACTTATAATCATTGTTTTTGTCTTCTTGATATTTATTTTCAAACCCCGAGCTTCACTTGCAAGAGTTAGATCATTTAAAAGGCATTGAAGATCTTCGATGTTATCTGCCACTATGGCTGTATTATCGGCATGCCTGATGTTATTAATAAATATACTGTTAACTTTAATACCCTTATTAGAGTCTGCCACTGCTTCTGCGAAGGCTTTTTCTACGTATAAATTGAACAGCATTGGAGACAATATACAACCTTGCCTTACTCCTTTTTTAATGGAGAAATCTTCTGTTTCGTTCAAATTTTGAAGACGTACTGTTGCTGTCTGGTTCCAATACAGATTGACGATAATTCTTAAATCCTTCGCATCCAATCCCAACTCTTGTAGGTATTTTATCATCAATTCGTGTTTTACATTATCAAATGCTTTGATCTAAACAATTCTGTATTAATGTTTGCATACTAAAGATCGCTTCTCTCGTGCCAAGTCCATTTTTGAAACCAAACTGACTCCATCCACTGACCTCTTCACATTTCTTAAACAATCTAGTGTAAAGTATTCCAGGAAAAGTTTTTAAAAAAGTGACTCATTAGGCTTATTAGTCGGTGGTCCTTGCAGAAGTTCGCACGTGGTCTTTTTGGTAGGGCGATAAATGTAACATTATCTAATGATAAATAAATAAAAATAAAGGAAGATTGTTTTGTCCACTACGGAGGATTGTTTTGAAAACCTGATACGTTTCGGATTCAGCATTAAGAATAATTACTCCAAGTTTTATTATTAATTAAATTTAAAAATCATATTCACTGGTAGACTATGATAGCTAAATTGTGTTGCGGTAGTATCCCGGGTAGTTCAGAATATAAACTGATAATCAATTAGACTCTCAAATTAAAGCTGGAACTCTACACCTGGAAACCTCCAGCTGACTGTCCAAAAAAAATGATTAGAAACCAGATTGACTACATCATTATCAATAAACGATTTTAGAAAGTAATTTTCCTTAAAGTCCGCAAAACCATCCGGGAGCAAATGTTCTATTTGATGGAACCATCAAAAGCATGTTGCTTTTAATGGTTTATGAGAAGGTATAAAAATCATAAACAATTTAAGATATGCAAACCATACGGTTTTGAATGCTGATAATATGGAGGATCTGCAAATATTAATAGACCGTGTAGTGGAAGTCTGATATGGCATGAAATTATTCTGCAAGAAGACCAAAATTCTTGTAGTAAGTAAAAACGTCGTATAGAAAAGGCGAGAGCTGTCTTCAATCGCCTCAAGAATATTTTATGTAATATGCACCGGAACATTCATATAAGAACACCAGTCTTGAGATGCTATGTATTTTCTACCCTATATGGAGTAGAAGCCTCGACCTTGACGGAGGCAACATCCAAACGATTAGAAGCCTTCGAGATGTGGTGCTACCGCCGCATGCTCAAAATTTCCTATATCCATCATGTTACAAAAAACACCGTGATACAACGTATGAATAAAGATCTGGAAATTATGCGTATCGTGAAAATCAGAAAGATGACATACTTAGGGCAATGAGACAATTCGACTAATTTTACAAGGCAATATAGAAGGCAACAGATCTCAAGGGCGCAGAAGGACATCGTGGTTGAAGAACATCAGACAGTGGGCAGAAATGACTACCATACATCTATTTAGAGCAGCTGTCAACAAAGTTGTATGAACCAACGGGGTTGCCAATATCCACAGAGGATAGGAACTAAAAGAAGAAGATAAAATAAAGGAAGACATAAACCAATAAGCTATAATAGCTAGAACAATTTTGATAAATTATTAAATAGCCGCATTTACGGCTAGCTGCTTACTTCGATATAATATAAGCTTGGTATCGGAAAGTCGGGTGACTGACGCGTATGGGTGAGTTTACCCAAATGAATAAAAACTTGAGAAATCCTATAAATATTTTCTATATATATTTATATAATCGACACAAAATTGTCGTTTATCATTATATAAAATACTATTGCGTTCAGTCTCTTGTCTATACGATATACATAAATTATTTTATAAGGCATAAATTATTCAAATCTCAATGCTCGTATATAAATACCCAAATGAATGTATTTTAGCTTGCTTGTGGGCCATGTATTATTTTCGTTAACACTATGTTTCGTTCCAGAGCAAATGTGGTGACACTTCAGATTTCGTACCGGTTCATGTGCATTTTTGGGTGACTTGGACTTACAGTTGTTACTGTGAATCTGTACGAGAATACGATAGTACTACAATAAATTAAAGACCCACATAAGTATGACAGCAATCTAGAGTATCAGTACCACTTGTATTCCTTTCCATGAAGATCGTGGAAAATTTTGCTTGATTATAAAATCATGATCATAAGTGGCTCTACAATCCGTTGTGGATCGTGGTCTGCTCACAAAGAACTAGCCACTCCTGTCGATTCCTGGCAACTTCTCTCTATGTTTTGATCCTTAGAATCTGTAGGTCTTCTTCCGCATCATCAATACATCTCATTCGTGGTAGTTCTCTGCTTCTTTTGCCCTCTGGTTTTGAAAATGTTAATTTCTTCGTGTATTCGTGATCTGATATCCTAGCAATGTGTCCAGCTCATCTAAGTCTCTGCACTTAACGAATTTCACAATATCTGGCTCGGTGTATATATATAGTCCAAAGCTGTATCTTCGACGCCATAGCCTATTTTCATTTAAGGCCCCAAAAATCTTTCTGTCAAAGATAATTTTTCTCTCAAAAATACCAAGAAGTCTTTCATCATTTTGAGATAAGGTCCACGTTCCAGCCGCATATATCAAAACCGGTCTTATTGGTCAAAAAGGCCTTATATATATTGAGCTTTACTGCACGTTTTATATTTTTATTTTTTAAATGTTTCTGGAGACATTTGGTTTTTAGAAACCAAAATTTCGTTTTTTCCTCGTTTACCGCAAGTCCTAATTTACTTGCTGCGTCCGCAAGCCTTATAAAACATTGCACCATGTCTCTCATATTTTTGATATCTATCTGATATATCACTATATCCTCAGCGAATGCGAGAATTTGCTTCGATCTAATAAAAATAGTTCCATTCATTCTCTGATTGCCTTTTCCAAGGCAATATTAAAGAGGAGACACGCCAGCGCGTCCCCAAGTCTTAGGTCATTATTAATGTCAAAGAACATAGAGTTTTCTCCTTTAATTCTAATGCATGAGCTTACATTTTGCATTGTTAGTTGGGTCAACTTAACTAACTTAGGTGGGATTCCAAAGTCTATCATTGCATTATATAATTCAGTTCGTTTCACACTATCATATTCTGCTTTAAATCGACAAAGAGATGATGTGATCTATCTTATATTCTAGTGACTTGTCCATGTGCTTGAATTTGATGTGTAGTTGACTTTCCAGCAGCAGATCCGCATTGATATTGACCAACAATATCCTTTGTAATATTAGTTTATGGATTATAAAATGCACAATACCAACAAGCGTAAGACACTAAGTAGTGGACGCTCTTAGAAAACATGGTGAAAATAATCTAGAAAGTAGTTCTCGAAAATGTGAAGTTATACTATGACAAAAAAAAACTTAAACAAAGACTTCCCAGCTACCAACCAAATATTCGAGGTTCCGTAGAAATAACAGCAAGGATAAGCGATGTTGTCATTAACTTCCTTTACAAGAATAGAGGAATGGATTCTTCAGGACAAAAATCAAAACCCAGAACAAAAATTAAGGTTGCCACAGGAAAAAGCGTTAGTAAAACAAATAAAGCATATGGGAAAAAGGAAAACAGCAAAATCTAGATGAAGAAATTCTAAGGACCAATACAAAAAATACCAATGAAACTGTAGCAACAGAAAAAAGAGTAATCAAGACATTAATCCGCTATGGTCATCAATGGTTGGATGCATTTTGCAAATGACACTGATTCTAATACTGTCGATATCAACAATGTCGAATTTAAATGAATTCTCCGACTGATGGATGTGTGACAGGTTATATTGTCACTTTAACTGGGCAATCTGATGAAAGAAGACTTAAAGAAAAATCCCATCGGTGATAATTCCAGCACCTTGAAAATAAAAATCTGAGAGTAAAAAGTAAGCTTAAGTGAGGCTTTTATAAGATAAGATGAAGATTTTATTGATGAGCAAATAAAAAGTGCAGATCAAAACTCTATTGCCTATAATGAAAAATCGATACTATTGACACTATCGATACTAAAAATACGATTGATGAGTAAATGTCAAGGTAATAGAACCATGTTTTGTTTTGATCATTATATCACAACCAAAATAATAATGACCTACGTTCTTAATATTGCATTAATACATTTGAAACCGATATGTGCAATACTTACTGCAATTTTAGCTTGCTACTTAGTTACAAAATAGTCTCGATAGGAAATATCTTCCAATTATCATATTATTACTGTTTTTATGTTTGTCGAGAGATAAAAATTTAAACGCTATTTAATTGTTATTGTAAATGTAATTGTTTGATAAACAAAGGCATGTGTCATTTTCGAGTAAATTAAAACCAAAATGTTTACCTGTTCGGTCAAAACATTGGCTATGACACAATCGTCAATTACAAGATGAGGGCGAAAATGCAAAAAATGTTTCTAATGTATACCAAATTCAAATTAATCCTATAACGAAGATTCTTCTTTGAGTAGATAAATTAAGTAATTTTACATTCTGTTACCGATTTGATCACATCAGATTTTACTTTGTCGAGCTTTCGATTCCTTCTCTGGAGTTTTCATCGTGACTTCCAAAACTATTGTGTATATATTTTCGAACTGAAATTCGCATCTGATGACACACGATAGCAGTCGTGGCGGGTTTATATTGTTTTTATTCTCTTTGATTTGAGAACTTAATTATTTGTAGAATACTGTATTAAGGCATTTATACGCAATATATTTTTTTTTATTTTCCAGATTCATTTCAGTGATTCTTTAATTGTTCCTATATTCTTAATATATTCCCATTTGATGTGATTTGTTTGAAACAAGTCCTCTAATTTTAGTGCAAACGTACCCAAAGGGTTCTATTCACATTCGCGAAGAATTTGGTATTCAAATTTAAATATGGAAACAATAATCGATTATTGTTACATGATAAAACCGTCGATAAATAATTCAATGATAATGTGACGCAGAATAAACACGCTCATTAATTTATTAGCATGTCTTTTTTATTGTTGGCTTGCAGAGATAGTGTATCGATTTTACTGCTGTTAAAATTGATAAGATAGAAAGGAAATGGTATAATTTGTGTTGCGGTTTACTATTTAAGTATAGATCATTCGCTACATTGTTGCCACACATGTCTGGAACGTTTCATGCTACGAATTTTTTTTATTTATAATAATAATACGTTTATTGTATGTTTTGTTTTTTGTACAGTTTCTATTTCAATCTGTATCATTATTTTTATTTATTTAAACACTGTCGTTATTTTATAAGGCGTAAACGTTTATATTTGTCTTTCTTCTTCTTCAAGTGCCCTGTCGGTTGTGAACGTTGGCTATTAACATGGCAATTCTGATCTTGTTTGCGGCGCTTCTGAATAGTTCGACCGATGTGAGCCAGAACCACTTCCGCAGATTTTGGAGCCACGAGTGTCTTCTGCCGGGCCCCCGCTTACTGTCTATTTTCCCCTGGACAATCAATTGCAGTAGACGCTACTTATCGTGTCTCAATATGTGGCCTAGATATTCAAGCTTTCTTTGTTTAATTGTATTCACGATTTCTTTCTCCCTTCCGATATTACCTCATGTTTTTGACATGTTCGGTCCAGGATATAGTTTTATATAGTTCTAGTTTTCTCGTGAGCATCTGCCAGCGTCCAGGCCTCCACATTATATAGTAAGATCGGAAAAATGTAGCATTTAACTAGACGTAGTTTTAGGGGAAGAGACAAATCCTTGCTTATTTTCATATTGTTAAATGCTGCTCTATTCTCGCCTTAATTTCTGTGGCCTGTTCCTTTGCATTTACGTTTGTGCCAAGGTACACATAAGATTCTACATGGTCAATTAGTATGTTACTTATCCGTAATTGTCGAGCAGGTTGTTGCTTTTTGCTTATCAGCATCCACTTTGTCTTCTTGAAGTTGAGGCTCAGGCCGTATTCCTCACTAACTGAATAATCTCTTTCCATTACCTGTTGTAATTCGTCTATGGTACTGTCAAGGATCACAGTGTCGTCGGCATATCTTATATTGTTCGTTAACTCACTGTTTATTTTTATGCCCATCCATCATTTGCATTTTCCATACATTTGTTAAAAATTTTGGGCAGTTTATTATATACCTTTTATAAAGGATTTGAAATAAATTTTTTGTGATATATGGTATACAGCCAGCTACAGGAACTTAGTTTCCTAGTGGATTTTTAAATATATTCTTCTTCCATCTTTTATCTATTGTCAGATTTAACATACTGCACATGATAACAAACAAAATGACCATATCTTTTTACCCACTTTCCATTTTGGTAAAAATTATTTTTTTCGTCTCAAAAAAGAATATTTTTACGTTTGTAGTTCTGAGTCCGGCCCTGCGTACTGCATTTCTATGGGAGTATGTGCGACTCGTTCGATATTCCAGAGTATGCCTTCACTGCGTCATTTTCTACCTGTTGCAGGCTGAATTTCACATCGATAATGAATGGACTGTTTCTTTATTCTTTGAAAACTCCACGATATATACCAGTCAAGGCATCGATCTCGCAAGCGGCGGTTTCGCCCCGCAGGATGATTCGTTGGCAAAGTTTTGAATTAGCGTTGCAAATGTAGATTTTTTGAAAGGTATTTACCTGTGGCATTTCAATTTTTCTGTCTACGGTAGCCTCATGAGATTATAATGTGTGTTAAAATTGAAAAATATTGCGTAAATGTGTTTTAGCTCTTAACACGTCAAAATACAGAAACAAGTAAAAGATTGCTAAAGATTCTTATACCTGATATTATCTGCTTTTCTTCTAAAATTGTATTATTTTTATTTTATTGGTACTTTGTCTATTAGGATTTTATCGTCTTATTCTAGGAGTCCAACCTGGGGGTTCTAGGTTCTTGAAGTAATGTCGTTTTCTGTCTTTCTGTTTGTGCGATATCTCTTGAAGGAAAAGCCCTAGAGTTTTGAGACTTCCTGCATAAGATGTTCTTGGTGTAAGGATAAAATGTATTACATATGATTTAATATAAATAATTTTTATAATAAATTAAGGGTAAGTGGGGACGTTCCTAACCAAATCTTCAGACTTGAGATCTTCAACAAGTCTTTCCGTTCGTTCTTCGAGAATTTCGAGAATTCTTTCGGTACAAAAGGACTGTCCTTCGAAGTTTTTTGTATAGATTTATTCTGATATGAGTTTTTTTTCTTTGGCAGCTTTTAATGAAATGTGTTTTTTTTTTGTTATTAATGCAGTTATACAGATTGAACGAAATAAATTCGGAACATAGGAATATAATGTATTTCGGCTCAATTCTGCTGTAGGTGGTTGGCCAACAAAAGATTGTCAAATAATTATGTTATAAAAATCCCATACTTCAGCGGGCTGCTGGATTCTGAACTCATAAAAATTGAAAGCTACACATAAATCTACGATTTATGCTGTCAAACCAGTTATAGTCCAGGAAATGAAGTATTTCACCTCGCAATTTTTTCGTGCCTCGTGGATTGACTTGAAATTTAACAGAAGGTAGGTAATAGCCTAAGGATCAAAATCTATATCGAACCAAAGTGCGCCAAAGCCTAGGGGGTGGTTGCCACCCCATCTCTGGGGTGAAATTTTTTTTTACGTTTTAACTACAGGTTTCGATTAAAAAAGTGATTCTAAACAAAAAATGTGCTATACATTTTTTTTAATATTTGATAAAATGATATTTTTCAAGTTATTCGCGATTGAAAGTAACAACTTCTAGACGAAAAAATCCACGTTTTTAATCGATTTTTCGCGAATAACTCGAAAATGGTGCATTTTATCAAAAAAATTGTAGAGAACAAATTTGTAGCTTTTAAAAAGACAAATACAATTCATTTTTTAAAATGTTTTTGCGATATAATAGGAACCAAAATACGGCCTATCAATGTTCAGCGGTTTTCTTCAAATGCCAAATTTGAAAGATTCAAAGTCAAATAAGTATCGGGAAAATGATGCATTTTTGGAAGAAAACTCACAAAACCTTTTTTAAAGAGCATAAATAGACATATCATAAAAAAGACTCTAGCTCAAAAATTGAGTGAGTTATGACGAAAATAAGGTCAATACCTCATTTTTTACGAAAAAACCGATGAAAACAACCCCCTAACCACACCCATAATTAAAATCGATCTTCACCCTTCTGCAATTCCCTTTGTACATGTATTGTTAATACGTCCAAGAAGTTTGACCCATTTAAAATGCTTTGTGTTAGAAAAAGTACAGCTTAAAGCGAGAAACGATTTACAATTTCATATTTTTTACCCTTCTTTTTTTAAATATGACCGAAAATACTGAATATATGAAAAAAATAAAAATTACCAAATTGTAGCTTTTTTAATGACTAAAATTATTCTTTATTTAGATTTGTTGTACAATGAATATTTGGCGAGATATAGCCGTTTAAAGCATCGATTTACGATCAAGCACCATCTTTTTCGAGCCCTTTAAACTCGCCCCATTTAAAAACCAAGGGTTCCAAAAAGATTGAATTCACAGATCCTTGTAGCTCTTAAAAACCTCAACAAATCGTTTTTGAAGAAACACTCTATCGTTAAAAATTAAAGGAAATACGTTTAAAAAAAAACAGTGAATTTTTTTCCGGAAAATTCTATTAGTATAGTACAGTACATTTCGGAGCATAATAATCTACAAAACCGGTATATTAGCTAGTGGGGCGTTATACATTCGAAATTTTAAGCGTTCTAATTTTGAAATCCCATACAACAGAATAAAACATCTGCTCATATGTCTATGGCTTGGCAATGAAAATATCAGAGCAACAGATTGGGGATGGTATTCCAAAGATGGTTTGTTATTACCCTTACGCATGAACAAACAACCTGCACTCGATGAACTTTTGAAAATTATTTTTTGCCAATGCAAAAAAGGATGCGGTGTTTTATGTGGGTGCAGAAAAGTTGTTTTATACTGTAACTCTACTTGTTCTGGGTGCTCAGGTGAAGGGTGCAATAATAGTCCACCAATAATTGAAGATGAGGATGACATAGATCACGATGAAGATGTAATTGATGACGAATAAGATTAATATTATAATTGTTTTAGCTATAAATGTAAATATTTTCAACTATTTATGTAAATGTATAAGAATATATGGTGCCTTTTTATGTTGATAAAAATTTTTTTGTATTTAATTCTACTTTTTTCAATTTATATCTTATAAATTAGTTTATAAAAACTGCAATGTTGTAAAGGGTGATTTTCAAAAGTTGAAAAGTTGCAAAATTTTGGCAAAAAATTGTTTTCACCGATAGCACTCATAACAATTGATTTTTAAGGGTTGAAAATGTATGAATTTGTATTTTAAAGTATATAAAAATCACTATTTAACTAATCCTAACCAAATTTCACTCATCTTAAGATTTATAATATTATTTTACAATTTTTGAAAATTAGGGGTAGTTTTCACCCCTAAGAACAATCAGGGTTCATCGGCATGACATAAACTATAAAGCAGAGGGTGAGTTGAGCTTAATTACAAATTTTTATGCAAATCGTTCCAAGTTGAAATCAGTTTCTTCGCATTACTAATTTTTTTATATTAATCTCTAACAAGGGTTGCTTTTTAAGGGTTGAAATATGATGGAACTCTATTCAAAAGTATAAAATAATTATTATGTAACTAATTCAAACCAAATCTTACCCATATTCAGGTTTAATGTATTATTTTATAATTTTTGACAATTAGGGGTAGTTTTCACCCCTAAAACCCTTCAGCGCATTTCGGTTCAATATAGATTTTGATCCTTGGGCTATCACCTACCTTCTGTTAAAATTTCAACTGGATACATGCAGGACGAAAAAGATGCGAGGTTTTAACTTTTTTCGAGCTTAATTTCCTGAACTATTATCGTTTCCTTAGACAAACCCGTCTTACGCAAACAACATTGTTGTGAGACAGATAGTTGAACGATATTTTATACAATGTCTATACCCAGGTATGGATTTATTTTTGTTCAAGTTTTATATTGGTCCACTATTTCAAATGCAGTTCAAACAGACATGTATTAAATTGTATGTTCCGTTTTAATTTGGTTCAATCTGTATGTGAAATTGTATAATAAAAATTCTCTATCTATTTCTATTTCTATAAAAACCTTTAACCAAGAGGAAACGGCTAATAGCCGAGAAAAAGAACCCAAAAGATAAAAAAATGTGTATAAAAGTCAAGATTTTTAATATCTTTTATTTAAACTTGATTTGTACCTCGAGTTCGGCGACTATATACCCGCCACTGCTTGCTCTTTTATGTAGGGATTGTTGTTGTCTGGTCACCGACTAAACAAAAGAAAGAAAATAAGAATCCAGACTCGTGGATGGAGGTAGTACCTATTATATACATTACAAGGTGGGCAGGCTCGATGATTCTCTATTTCGTGTCTCGCACATAACTGGAAGAGCTGGTTATGTACTCGTTTCAAATTAGGAATGTTAGTAGTTATTCATTTTTCTTCGACTGTGAAATACTGTTGGGAAACATATTTTTATATCATCGAACGCGATGACTAAGCAAATAATGTGAGTTCCGCTAAAATTGAAAATATTGATGTTGTTCTGAAGCTGTTTTACTTTTCTAATTAATATTTAATGAACATTGATCATAATTTTGGAGCGCAGTGTATTTATTTGACGTTTCAAAATTACGGAAGCCGTATTAAGAAATTAATAATAGTCCAGTCGTCAAAGATAATTTAAAAACGTGCTAAATTTTGCTAAAAATGTCAATTTTAGGACCCCAAAAAAGGTGCAAAAATGTTTACCCGGCTTCCCCTAAAACCTCCCCTCGCAGAAGGGGAAAAATGAACAGAAATGTTTATTAACACTTTTTGTGAAGAATAAACTGTTCTCTCATAAACAACGCTTGAAGTAATCTGCAATTTTCATTGACAGCTACGCGCGCGAGATCAATTTTCGCATTTAATTTTCGTTAATCGAAGAAGTAACTATGGCCAATGAACGGATTAAAGATGGGAAATCACCGAGACCTGATAAGTTGCATGGTGAAATTTTAAAGCTATTAGAGGCACACCAAATCACAGCTCTTACGAAGCTATTCAACAACATGTACGAGACTGGTTACTTACCCAAAGACTGGCTACTATCAATATTCATTCCACTTTTTTTTGATGAGCCATGTACTTAAAGTACTCCTTAATATCATTCACTCGCGCATATACACCAAATTAGAACATCTGAGTGAAGTTCAATTTGGATTCAGAGGAGGATTCTGAACGAGAGAAGCACTTTTTAGTTTGCAAGTTCTAGTACAGAGAGCCAGGGATGTCATCTGCGATGAGTATGCATGTTTCATTGATTTCGAGAAGGCATTTGATAAAATCCTACATGGGAAACTAATCGATATCCTAAAAACATCAGGACTTGATGGTGAGGATATAAGACTGATCTCAAACTTATATCTCCAACAGAAAGCAACAGTGCGATTAGAAAATGAACTGTCCGAGATCTTCATAGTCGAAAAAGGAGTTAGACAGGGTTGCATATTGTCACCGGCATTATTTAACATATTAAATATAATCTGGAAACATCTTTCGAGAGGCTGTTACAGGTCCAAAGAATTCAGAATAAATTATTGAAATAAAGTTTTATATTTTATTTTTGGCTAAATAATTGTTAACAACCCCACAAGATTTGTTCTGAAGCTATTTTCTTGTGGCATTGTATATTAGTTACTATTTATAACTGGGAATAAGCCACAATTAAAGATAAAAATACGTTTATTGACGTTTCAATTTCCAATTCGGAAATCGTTCTCAAAATACAAACAGTAAATTGAAAATAAATAAATAAAGATTTCATAAAAAATGAATGCATTCCCAAGTCTTATTTGGTCTCTGAGATGATCTATTCGTTCTTTCCTTGATTTTGTACAGCCTAAAACAAAAATAAGTATAAATTTAAATGAATAATAAACTTTGAATTAAAAATAAACAAACCATAAAACCTATTTCTTATTTTAAAGGTTAATGTCAAAAATAGCTTGATAGAATTCTTCTTCTTGTAATTTTAAACAGATCTCAATCCTATTAGTAGTACAACAACTTATTTTAAATAAATTCTTACTGGACAATGGCCGGCGCCAGATTAAAAAAAAACTTATCTTTAATTTTTTTCTTTTCCTTTCTTTGGTGGTCTTTTGTATGAAAAAGTATTGGTTCGTGTAGAACTTACAACGCAATTTTGCGGCTTTTCTAGAGTTTTCTTGATAGTTTTCCGAAAATTTAATAGTTGTAGCAGTGAGAAGCTGAGCAATTATCACCTATCGTGTGGATTTGTTTTCTAAAACTAAAAGAAACTCGATTTTATAAACTGATTTCGTAATTAGAAACACTTTAAGGCCACATTTGAACAAAGGTAGGTTTTCTTTTGGAAAAAATAAATAATTACTTACGTTTTAAACATAATAACATTTTTTAGGCCTTTTATTTTACTCTGTGATTTAATCTTAAACCATATTGATCATCTTTTCAACTTATATTTATAATCTCGTGACTCCTTAAGGGATTGGCTATCAGTTTTCCATATTAGTTAGGATCGGATGATATCAATTGTCCATAAGAGAGAAAGAACCTAAAACATCGGATTAATAAAGGAAATAATAATAATAAATATTAAGTACTCACCTTGGATCGAGTCTCCAGAACTCAAGAAAATAGACTTTCTAACAGCTAGTGGAAATTTATTTTTAATTCTGGTAGAATCGAACATTACCCCAAATTTTCTCAATTTTCTTAGTACGACACTGTAATTAGAACCCCACTGCAGTGGTTATAACTTGTTAATTAACTTTTTCACTTTATTGTTCAACTATTGATTTTAAATTGATTTTGAAAAAAAATCTTTAATAAAGACAAAAGTAACAATCCAAGAATATATTGATTTATTGATAATCATTCTTTTACCCACTTCCCTGAGGGCTCTCCGAAAGAGCGATTAAAAACATATATCAAGGCCTTGGATGAATAAGAAGATGGGATTGCTGGAAATGGCCAACTTATAAACAATATGGATAACAATATGGTTCCAAAGGATGATGGATAACGTTGTAGAAACATGTAACAAATACGGCCTAAAACTAAATTGCAAGAAGACAAAAGTAATGATTAACGCCCAAATTACAATAGACGCTACACCACTAGAAAGAGTGAAAAATGGGCTGCAATATTAAGAGTACTTGGGATTACAGCTACGAAATAAAAACTCGTATTGAAAAAGCCATAAACTCTTTCAATAGCCTTAGGAAGATTTTCTTCAACTTATCTTTAAGTATCAATATACGCATTCTTAGAGGCATTTGTTAATGTAGTGCCACCGATATATGTTTAGGGTCTTATATATACACCACACAAATAACATAACTATTCTCCAGAGGTTAAGAAAAGACAAAGAAATTATTAACACCGTAAAGAACAGAAAATTGGCTTACTTCGGCCACATCATGCGTAATAATAAATACTGACTTCTACAGTTCATTCTACAAGGCCAAATTGAGGGTAAGAGAAGCCCTGGACCATCGAGCAAACAGACGTAGACGTATATCCTGGCTGGCCAATCTTAGGAAATGGACTGGACTAACGTCAACAGATCTATTTCGAGCTGCTGTGAATAGAATAAGATAGGTCAATGTAGTCGCCAACATCTCTAGGCACATTTAGAAGATTGTTTATTTAATAGACGTGACATGGAAATCAATATCTACTTAGAATATATAAAAAATAGATTAATTCAATTAATGAATCTATTGGTTGTCAAAGTGACAGATATATTTGACTTCCAAACATCTGCTTGTGATACTAGCTGTATATCTGCAAGAAAAGAGGCTACGCATAAGAAGAGCAACCGTCAGGTCTATAATTCAAAAACTGGTACTAGTTTTAGTGACAATGTCAACACTCTTGTAAGCCTCGTGATAGATAATGCTCATTTAAATTATGTGTTGTTTCTTTTTGAGGTAAGAGATTCTTTTGTACCTTTCGTGTTTGTTATTTAAAATATAATTACTGTTTTTAGAATCATTATTTGTGATTTATTTTTCACGATTAATCCTCATGTACAATGGTTGACTTAAATATTTTAAACTAATAGCCAATCATTGTTTAAGGATATTCAAACATCATTTTTTCATTTATCATCAACTTAATAATTCTTCAATTACCGCCTCATTTAATAAATTAGTACTTACTCAAACGTAAAATTAAGTGATCAAGATGTAGTTCCTTTTATAGTCGGTATAAATAATTATCATGAAATTTACTAAGTATTTAAATGTTGAAAAAATCCGTATTTGGCCCGTGGCCGAAATAATTGGCCATATCGCCTATATGTCCATACTTGTTCTAAAAGACGCTGATTATAAACCAGTCATACTGCAGTCAATTCGCTTATGTATATGCAATATTTTGGTTTTTAGTAGTTTTTAGCTATATACAACATTTCTACAGCATTATTAATCTACTTTTTCTATAAACTGCTCAGGGGAGATTTGCTTGCTAGTAATTTACCAACAGAAATACAACATTAGTTTTATTTCTTGTGGATTAGACTAAAATATAAACTAGCTGTCGACTCTGGTTGGATTCTAGTTAGATTTTTCTGATCTTCATGTATTGGGCAGTAATCAAATCCATCAAATCTTTTATCTTTACAAGGTAAGACGTATATCTTAAGCCGCGTTTTCACGATGACAATTGGCGAGACAATTGTCAGAAGACAACTTACTGATATGATATATTGTCTTCGTCTAAACACTTCAGGCCAATTGCCGTGCCAACTGCTTTCTCAAATGGCCCAAAATTCAGTTGTCTCCGGGGAGTAGACTGAAGACAATGAGCTGCGCCCAGTGAGCCCCCCACCACTCAAAATCTCAATTGTCGCCGTGTGAACGGTGTAGGCCAGTACTGCTGTCTTGTTTTTTGCCAGTTCCCTCTAGTTCTCTGGTGTCAGTCAAAAAATACACGTGGTTTGTATTATTTGTAGCT
Source organism: Diabrotica balteata (assembly GCA_918026665.1). Classification (NCBI taxonomy): domain Eukaryota; kingdom Metazoa; phylum Arthropoda; class Insecta; order Coleoptera; family Chrysomelidae; genus Diabrotica; species Diabrotica balteata. Next base: position 16,327,242 of record OU898281.1, on the reverse strand, counting down.
GTCTACTGGCATGGCAATAGTTGGCCTCGTATAAACATCTTCTCGTTCAACTGGACTGGCCTCCGACAATCCGGAACCACGTGATAACAATTGTCCAACGATAATTGTCTCGCCAATTGCCATCATGTAAACGCGGCTGTATCGTTTTAGCAAATGGTTCTTCAGTTTCATCGATAGGAGCCTCATCTTAATTTAGGTTTCTTTTTTTGTTCCATAAATCATAAATACTCCTTATGCTATTCGAAAAAAGGAGGAATTTCATACTTTCATATGGCTGCCTTACCTATGTTGGGGCTGTAGTAGACTTTTCTTTTTGGCTGCTGCTAGTCCTAAGCACTTCATCGTTACTACTACTTTCCAACTCTTTGTTTCCCTGTAAATTCGTCCCTGTGTAGTCGAAGGGCATCCTCGTTATCGCTTTCTACCTCAAAATAGGTCTCCAGTTACTTACTTTGACTTTTTTGTCTGTGTTGGCACTCAGCGGTTAGATTTGATATACCACCTTGGGTACGCGCATTTCAAAATATTTTGAAACATTTTTGAGCTTCATCATGTTAAACCATGCGTTTTCTAAATAACTTTACATCCAAAACCTCGTTTTAATTAATTTTAGGTGAAACCTACCTTTAATCGCCATAACAATTCGCAAAAACGCAGAAAAACAATAAAGCTGGTATTGCATCTCGAACGCCAACGTTAATATGGGAATTAAATGAACCATGTACATGAAATCGGTAATAGATGTCCAACACAATCGTGTCGTTTCAGTGCGAACGAGTTAATATAAAACTTTGAATAATATTTCACGTGGTTAAGATCCACGCAATTGTGACGTCGTGAAGCGTAGGGGCCTAGCAAATAAGTTTGTTAACTTAAAAGATGCAAGATCATGTTAGTTTTTTACTTTTTTGTTCGTTTTAAAGTTTCAAAATTTACAAAATAAATGTCATATAACGATTTCGTTTTGCTATAAGAAGGTAGCTCTGTGTTCAGTTAGACGTGTTTGGAAACTTCTACCTGTCTGGCCTATAATCCTTTTTTTTTGTGAACCACAAATGATTTTATGCATTTTCTGCATAAAATCATCTGCATTTTAGTCAAATTATAATTATAACCACTCCGATTGTTATATACCCATATTTTATAATTCTTTTATTAGTTTGTCTATTTGTTTTGAAAGTATCTGAATCAAAATATAATGGATGAAACGTTACAAAGCGTTTCGTCAAACAGTGTATCGTATTTTTCATTTCTTTCATATTGTGTACTTGTATAAATACCATCAACTATACACAAATATTGGCAATCAGCAATTTAACAGATGGTATTTATTAATTTAGGTCATTAGATTTGTTTATTGTACATTTATACGAAGCGTGCTATCGATGATACTTGTATTTACTAATACGCTGCTGGTTAAACAACAGTCGCTGTCGTATTTGCTAATAGATGTCTCTTGTAAGTAATGAAATTCGATGAATTTTGTATTTTAGCTCTGTTCTGTTCATCTACTTAATAAAATACATCTACATGATTTTGAACTTTACGTCAATTTATTTATGTCATTAATAAAAGAAACCTAGTGGTGCATCTGCGTTTATTAGAGGAGCAAGGAATTCTCTCTTGATGAATCAAGACAAGAGTAAAAAAAGTAACCTGGTTTTTAGATGGTTGAATATGAGTTCACAGTTCACAATGAATGTAATTCGTATAAGTAACCGTTTCATAATTATTGCGTTGTCCCTTGTCTGAATCATGATGATTTCTATGTGTATCCTTATTTGGTTTGTTTTTAAAAAGTTTATAAAATATATGAGGGCCGTCTTATTTTCTTTCTTGCGTTTTGTCTATCTGTTTTCCTCAAAAACCTCATTTTGCTTGTCTTTCGCTCATAGTCGATTGGTCACGCAAGATTAGTTACTTTCGTTTATATTTTTTAAATTTTTCATATTTTTCTACGATTTTCTTAGGCCCTAAAACGATTTATTTAAGCTTCTATGCAAACCATTAAACTTGTCTTCGAGAAGTTGGATGTTTCGCATGCCACAGTTTAAAAAGTTTTAAAAAATATGGCTTTAAGAGTTTTAAATATTCGATCAGGAGTTGTTTCCTGGAGTTTAACTTCGTAGAATGGAGTTTTGTGAAGCTGCATTGAATGCATCTCACGAAAATGATAATTTTATAAAAAAATATCCTTTTCTTACATATCCCTATCTAACAATCCTTACGGAACGCGGTATTGGTCTCAGGGAAATCAACATCGAAGTATTGTACATCGGACCCAACACCCTCAAAAACTTAATGTGTGAACCGGCATTTTAGGTGACCATGTATTTGGTCAATTTTTCATTGAGGGAGTTCTGAATTTAGCTAAATATTTGCTCTTTTACAATATAACATTATTCCAGCTATTGAGAATCTCCCAGATGTAGGTTTAGAAAATGTCTGGTATTACCAGGATGGATGTTTAACAATTTTTCATTATCTCATTATATGCGGAACAAGCCAAATTAAATGGTCTGTGAGATCTCCCGATTTGGTTCCCATGGATTTTTTTTCTGGGGACATATTTAATTCACTTAGATCTATGGCAACGTTCTCGGGGGCACATAAACTAGTTGATTCAGAAAATAAAATAAGAAATGCATGTGCTACGATTACATATATGTATTATTTAGAATACTTTTTCTCATTTCGGTGGGCATAGCACACAATGCAATTAAAAGGATTTTAACTGCATTGCAGTAACTTTAAACTATATACGTAGGTTGACGTAGCATAATACAGTCTTAACTGATATTAAAAGTTAAAATATCTGCAGTCTTGACGACAGCAGTGGGCTTGAGAAAGCGCAGTTGCCACACTTACCTCATTGTATATTAACTGTGTTTAGCTAAAAGTTTTACTTACTGTTTAGTCCGCCTCATAACAGAAAGTCTTCTGCGGATCGCCTAGGGCGATCAGTCATTCTGTTCATTCAGGGGCGCAGAAAGGGCTGGCGTATCACTGTCATTATTATTATGGTTCTTGGCTCATGAACTAAGCCTGAAGTCAAGCTATTCTACACAACACAAAAATTTACACTATAAGTTACAGTTAGTATGTTCCTATTTTGCGCGTTGATATTGACATATTTGTTTATTTCCTAACATTTATATTGTAAATGTGCACGTTTAGTAAAAATTTATTTATTATTTATAATATAAAAATGAAAAATACATTATTCGTATCAAGGTACAAGCAACAATATCGGTACATCCATAATTTCAAACTATGATATTCCAAAATCATCTCAAAATCATTTTTTGTATTCTAGATTTTGATAATAAACAAGCTTCTATGCATTTACAGTGTAGGATTTGTATTTTCAAATATTTCTTATTTTCAATGGATGAAAAATAAAATGAAGTAAATATTTTTTATCTAGAGAAATGATTGTTATTGATAGTAGACGATGATAACCACATTTTATGATACGTATCTAAAACAATGACCTAACGATGTCACCAATACTGCAATCCAATGATATCTAAATTTTGATAAGTGCCCTGACAATAAAACCTGATCAATCGCAGAGAGTCCTGTAATATTCCAAGTGTTACCAGTGACATGGCACGTCAATAAATTCGTTTTGAGTTTAGTAAATCTTAACGTGAACTGCTGAGAAGTTTATGAAATCATTATGGTTACATTCTTTGTATTTGAACCAATGCCTACTATTCCAAACATTTTAGGGATTCATTAAGTATTAAAGTCCTATACTTCGTCTTCTTACTTCAGTTAAAACACTATTTCTCTGACATATTAGACCTTTTCATCAAACCTTGTTCTTTTATTAAAGTTCAGAATAGTTAATCTTAACGATAGCTGCTGAGTTGAATATGCTATTTCTCATTATTATTATACACTATTTCAACCTTCATCAACAGCTGAATATTTTTTTGTTAATTCATTCGACATTTGTAGATATAAAGGATTTATTGGTATTAAATGTATATAATAATCTTCTATATGTGAAATAGAGTTTCATATAGTCCTCTTACTTATTATTTTTTATGGTACATACATACACAAGGCGAAAGCAGAAGGGAGAAACCAGCGCGCTCTAGATTGAACATAGACATTCTCCTCCCTTTCTGATTGCCTCATATGTTATATAGAGTTAATTGTATGTGCAAAAACGAACATTATTACTAATTTCAATACTACATTAGCTGCAAATTGGTTTTTAAATAAATTTAATAATTTTTTTTAAGTGGCTGGAAAACATTTGTAAAAATTACGACTAAATATTATTTATTAATGTAGGTTTTGATCATTATTTATTTTCATCTTGTAATATTATATTCATACACAGTAGATTCATTGTGCACCCATTTTTATAGAAACTAATGAGCAGTACATTTACTATCAGTACAAGATTTATAACTGAGATATTTTAGTATAGTAATACAAAAACGATATCAATTTAATGTTGCATTGTGTAGATTGAAACAAATCGTTATTTATATAGTGAATATATTGAAGAGGTATAGAATGGATTTTATGGTTTATCGCCAGAGAATCTATGATTTACGTCTCCAAGAAACGTGACGCGAATAAAAAAATTACGTTTTATGTTAATTTAAAAAACGAGAAATTACTTTATTCTTTATATCGATAATATTAAATTCGTTACATGAGATCACTCTTTGGAAATTTTTAAGAGAATGATGTTTTGCACGGATTTTAACAGAATTATACTATACTCGATTTGTAAGTGCATGATAGTACACTGCAGGATAGAAGATAGAACGGTCTTTGTACAGGAATGTTCAAAACAGTCCTGTATAAACAGACTTTTTGCCAATATCCGATGAAACATTTGATATTTATGCCATGTAGTAGTTGACGAATAAATAATTTTAAAAATTGTATTGTTTCTCGCAACATGTCCCTTCATTTGAAACCAGATCCACTAATTCTTGCATTGTAGAATAAATCAGTTCCTGCTAAATGAGAACATTTACACATTCGACGAAGTACCTCAACATTAGTAACTCTTTGTACACATGGAATTCTCAATATTTGTCTGTATATATATACATCTCAAAGGCATCTATTCTTTTTTATATAGATATGAATTCTAAATGAACGAATTTCGAAATTTCTGATAAAGTCTAATTTTATTTTCATATATTTCTCATTCATAATCTATAGTTTATTTTTATGAACGAGAGAGTAATTAGCATAATTTTAACTGGTACCTCCGACCACTCCATGGGCGTGCTCAAGATTAATTGAAAAATTACTTTGAATAATTATAAAAAATAAATTAATTATTTCAGTGTTATAAAGTGTTATCTGTATGTAAACAAAAGTGACCTCTTTTATCACACACTATATTAGAACTGACTGGCCTACATTAAAAAGGGTTTTAAAAAATTCACATTTTTTTTTAATTTTTAAAAATTACAAAAGAGAAAAAGAGTTTTTAAAACCGTCCAAGGTATGTTAAATAGATGAATAAAAATATTAATATAAAACTTACAGCTACTTGTTACAAATCCAAATCAGATTCAAAAGATGAACTTTCAGTACCAAGATTTATAATAACTGGCTCGATCATTTTATCAGTAATATTGTCCAGCTTTCACATTTTTTCCTCTTCTTTAATAGTGTGATTTACTGCCTTTTCCCAGTTTTCAGGTTTTACATTATTTACGGCCTCCAAAAACAACTGTTTAACATCATGAATTTTAAAAGTGGTATTTTTTCTTGAAACTTCACTCTTTATCTGTGTCCATACCAGTTCAATCGGGTTTAATTCACAATGATATGGTGGGGATCTAAGTACTGTCATTCCACGATTTTTGGCAATTTCATCAATTTCGTATTTTTAAAATTTTTCGTTATGAAGGGCACACAACGAATAAAGTTCCTTTCTTATAGATCCGGGATGGTACGTAATATTTTTTGAACTCAGCCAATTCTGCAAGTCTTTTTTTAACCACTTGGTTGTGGGCAGTCCTTCTATAAGTCTGGAGTGATAACTTGCATTATCCATTACTATTACACAGTTCTTAGGAAGAAGATCTATCATTTGTTCGAACCATTCTTGAAAGACATCAGCGTTCATGTCTTCATGGTAGTCACCAGTACGAGTTGATTCAAAAGTTAATAAACCACCTTCAACAAAACCGTCTGAACTGCCAATGTGTACTATTATCAGCCTGCGTCCCTTTCCTGATGGTGGGTTTAAACCAGTAGATAAGTTATTTACAAAAGCGTGCCTTTGACTTGTAACAGTTTCATCCTGCCAAAATTTATTTGGTGTATGACCCTCGTTGATCCATGTTTCATCAAGATAAAATATTTTTCTTTTTTGGTTTCTCATTTCCTTTATGGTTCTTAGAAAATGTCTTCTCCATATAACAATATCGCTTCTTTCTAATAAAATAGACTTTCTGGGATTCTTTTTCCAGCGGAAGCCTATTTCTTTTAAAAGTTTCCATAACGTACTTCGACTCATTTCTGTGTAATCCTTATCATCTCGAACTGAGACAACAACTTTATCCAATGTTGGAAATTCTTGTCTAAAGAAGAATTCATGCACTTTCCGTCGAAGTCCTTTTTTAAAATGATATTCTATTTGAAATTTTGGTTTCCCTGGAGCATTACGTGGCATTTGAAAACTACTACATTTCTCTTCTTTAATAACTCTGTAAATCGTAGATTTCCCAACACCAAGTGTACTGCTAACTAACTCAACGGTCTCATCAACACTTTCACATAAACGTTTGTCTGTAAATGATTTAAAACAATTAAATATTAATGTTTTTTCATTAACTGTTAAAGGACCAATTTTTCGGCGTTTACACGGCACTTCCAAATTTTCCATAACACTAGTATACACAATAAACTGCACCTTGCAACTGAAGTACCTACTTTTAGTGAACTGTTAAGAATTTTGAATACGCCACTTGGACCTTCCTACAAAATGGAAAAACCCACTATCACATTTTCTGTGGAATAAGTTTAGAAGGTAATTATCTAGTCAATTACTATCGTAGATTCCTGGAATTAAAGAATTAAATGTTTGATTGTTGAAACCCTTACTTCGTGGAATGCACTCATTTCAGATAAAATAAAACGTTTTATTTTATCTAAAGAATTAAACTTTATTTTGCAAATAGGTACAATTAAACTTTTATTGGTTATATATAACCAATAAAATAAACATCTTACATTTCTTGCAAATTTATTAGTACCTGTTAACCTCCATCACTCCGACACTGGCAACCTTATTTAGGGATTAGTAACCCTCACAACTATTGTATTCTATTCTGCTCCAACCTTTATACCTGGTGGTCATACTCAATTTAAAATTGTTTTCCTATATACTTCTGTAAACTTGTTGACAAATATCTGTTTTTCATTGAGTCACCCGTATCAACAGTTTAGGGATTTGCATACATAATTTATTGTTTTATTACTCTCTCATACATAAAAATACACTATAATGCCAAGTTATAAAATGTTTGTTTTCTTACGATACGATTTTAATTTTAGTTTCGTCTAAGCACTTCTCATGTGTTACTAAATTCCCTTAACAAAAATTGTTTATTTCTTTTCTGGGATGACGTAACTTTTTAGCGTAGAATCTTTTAATAACTTTTTTTCCTTACAAAATAATAAAAGGTAACTTTGTTTTAAATTTTTCATTTTATTTCTTTGTCTGAGCTCGTTTTCTTACGGGGATAAACTAATAGGGAATGGCGCACATTTTATTTTAATTTTAAAGATAATCCAAACAGCTTCTCTCAGACACGAACAGAATTGCCTAGATAGATTGTTTGGGTACTTAGTAAATAGTTTGCTCAGGTTACACTATTTCATGAGATGATACAAGAGAATCTGTCTTTTAGCGAACAAAATTAAGAGAGTCGAAAAAATGGCGTCTGTTGTGTACGATAACCGAACTAAGAGAGGGCGATTTTTCGTTTGAAATGTCCAAGAATGTCTGTATTTCTAGCGGGTAGGGATAAAATAAGTAGAAGGAATGATTACTAAGGAATGGCTTAGGTAATTATTTGAAATTAGGGTCTGTAATTGTAGGAATGATACAGCGGAAAATATAACACTATTTTTCGCATGTAAAAAATTTACCAGCTTCCTTATAGTGAGCATCCTTATAGTGACCAAAAATTTTATTAAAATTCACTACACAAACATATGGCAAAATTACTGGCAACCGTCAGAAAGCAAATTAGTGCAATATGCCCACAGGTAAATATCTTCTTGAATAACTCTACCAACAGAAGAGGCCGCGTCATTATTATGGCTGAGAATTGGCCATGCACACACAGATTTTGAATTAAAAATATTCGCTGCCAACATGTACCAACTGCTCCATTCTACTGACGGTACACATCCTGCGTGACTCCGTTCTTCAGGGCAGAAAAAAAACACATGGAATCACAGTAAAATATTCCAAGAATGATAAATTATATAAAAGATACAAATTTGTATTGTTCATTTAGTGTAATATATCTTAAATTCATGAATGTGTTGCTTGTGTGAGTCCATTTCAAATAGGTAAAGAAATAATAAATAAGACTTACTCACAATCAATTTAATTTAACTATCAGACGACCGGTTTCGCTTTCTACAATATGCAAAGCATCTTCAGGTCTCCATACAAAGTTAAACAAATGTTGAAATGATAAAAACCCATATTAGGGTGTTGTCTAATAAAGATAAACAAATTAGATGTTATAAATTACAATAATTATGCCAATATTACATGTCTGTGGTTTTATTTAAATGATTGAGTTGTATAAAAGGTATAAAATTTTTTAAAAAGGTTTAAACAGACAAGGTAAGGCCCACAAATTGTTATAAATTCTTTTCTATTTTAATAAATTAATAAATGAGCAAATAAATAAATAAAATAAACATTACTTACATGCCGGTACTCTATTAATAGATGGATGGTTAGAACATGTTTGAAACTACTTTATATTGTTGAATGGAGAACTCAATACTATTATTGCAGTTGTTTGACAGTAAACGGGAAGTTCTTGAGGAGATAGATTTGATCCAATGAATTTGAGATATGTGTGAGATTGTTTGTTAAATGTAAGTGATGTAATATACTATTGTGTTATTAAAAGTTATTTATACTTATTCCAGAGATATATTTTTGAAATGTGTGTTATTTATTGAGTAATTGTTTTATGAAGGTGACATTTTATGACAATGAATAAGTGTAGATGTAAAAATTGTGTGGGTGTGCAATTATTTTCAAACTTGTAGTTATCAAATTACTTTGATAAATCATTGTCATAAAATGTCACCTTCATAAAACAATTACTCAATAAATAACACACATTTCAAAAATATATCTCTGGAATAAGTCTAAATAACTGTTAATAACACAATAGTATATTACATCACTTACATTTAACAAACAATCTCACACATATCTCAAATTCATTGGATCAAATCTATCTCCTCAAGAACTTCCCGTTTACTGTCAAAACAACTGCAATAATAGTATTGAGTTCTCCATTCAACAATATAAAGTAGTTTCAAACATGTTCTACCATCCATCTATTAATAGAGTACCGGCATGTAAGTAATGTTTATTTTATTTATTTATTTGCACATTTATAATTTATTACAATAGAAGAGATTTTATAACAATTTGTGGGCCTTACCTTGTCTGTTTAACATTTTTAAAAAAATTTTATACCTTTTATTCAACTCAATCATTTAAATAAAACCACAGACATGTAATATTGGCATAATTATTGTAATTTATAACATCTAATTTGTTTATCTTTATTAGACAACACCCTAATATGGGTTTTTATCATTTCAGCATTTGTTTAACTTTGTATCGAGACCTGAAGATGCTTTGCATATTGTAGAAAGCGAAACCGGTCGTCTGATAGTTAAATTAAATTGATTGTGAGTAAGTCTTATTTATTATTTCTTTACCTATATCTTAAATTATTGTGATTTTAATCCCTCTGTAATGCCCCTTTATCTATAAAAGTTGTAATAATTCTGCGTAATGTAAATATAAATTTTAAATAGATAAAAGAACTAATAAATAAGACTTACTCACAATCAGTTTAATTTAACTATCTAGACGACCGGTTTCGCTTTCTACAATATACAAAGCATCTTCAGGTCTGCCGATACAAAGTTAATTAAATGCTGAAATAATAAAACACATATTAGGGTGTTTTATTTTTATTTTATTTATTATTTCAGCATTTAATTAACTTCGTATCGAAAGACCTGAAGATGCTTTGCATATTGTAAGTAAGCCTTATTTATTATTTCATTTACCTATTTGAAATGGACTCACACAAGCAACACTTTCATGATATAAATTTTAAAGCTCTTGAATGTTTCTAAGAGATCAAAGATTCGAATAGTAAATAAAATCGAATGGCTTAAAATTAGTCACGTATAAAATATCGACGTATTTTTTCGATTTCGCCGATTCAGGTTCCTGAAAACGTTTTCTAGAAAGCTTGAGATAAAAGACCACTTTCTGACCTATCGATGTGGGGCAAATACCAAATAAAATACTTAAAGAAAACAATTTACCGCAAAATGGATTTCGTTTTCATTTAGCGATCCTTGGGAAATCGTGCACGTCTTGGATAATTGCACAACTTCTAAATACTTGTCCAATTTGAGTAACGCCACAATATTTGCCGCAATTTCAATAATGCAAATATACGCATTGGCGTTCACAAGTAAAATAGAATTATGCAGCACACTGTGCAATATAGTCGTAAAATAGAGTATGTAGAAAGTGTAAAATGCCGCATAGGTATTGAATTTTCAATTTACTGTATTCAGTCGGTCGTTGGCAATTAGTTTTAACATTAATCATTCAACGTTTTACAGGGCCATTTTGCGTTTGATCATAAATTCGCCATGATTTTATCTGCCGTAAAAAGGGCGAGGTGTTGGTGTTGGTCGATCCAGTTAAATTCATTTTCACACAATAATGGCTTTGATTAGATTTTTGAATTTGTTTTTGAACTATGTACTTATAGGGAATTAAAGTTGTGATCAAATCGGTATGGCACATAAAAGTTTGTTTGGACTTCTTTGAATATTTCTAATGTTTTACCAGTCCATCGTGACTTTTCATAGTCTGTCCGGCCTTCGTCTTTTTCATTTAACTCCAAACTGTTGCTATGCTCATTATGAGTTCTTATAATTCTTGTAATTCAGTATTACGAGTTCTTCTAGTATTAACAATAAAAATTATTAAACTTAGTAACTCTGGTCTTCAACATATTCTCCAACCATTCGTAATCTTATGAAGAAAACTCAAATTTGCTTCAAACCTTCTATGATGTAGTGACGACATATTAAGTATTCAACGTATATCATCATATATGTATTTTTGTCTAATAAAACCAATCTTGTAAGCACATAACTTCAACAATTTATTTTGAACTCTCTCGATACTGTAGATATCACTATTATATGAAGAAGACCAAATGAGAAAACCATACTCCAAAACTGATCAAACTAAACTAAAGTATGACATATCAATATATTTAATATGCTTAATGGTTATAGTAGATCGAGGGTAGAGCTGATTTGTGAGCCATCTAAGATAGATCAATAGTATCATCCATATCATACGGACTAGACTCATAAATACCAAATCTGAGCTCTTCCTGCGGTTCCGAACGTCTAATGATTTAGTAACCTCGTGGCCTCTTAGAAAGCTACAAGTCTCTAGAAGTGTAACTCTCTCATTGAGCTCTGTGGATCTACCACTTCTGATAGGCCAGTGCCAGGAATCTCGAGAGGACGTGTGAGGAGGTTTGCTCCACCTCATTACAAATATGACACCGTGAGCCATCTGCCAATGAGTCTGACCACTGACGTACTGACAAGCATACTGAACACCATAGAGCATCTTCTACGGGCTAGAAGAAGAAGTTGGACTGTAAGACTTTCGGATGGTCCCCTATGTGGATCCTAGCCTGTCTTATACCTCCAAAACTGGTCCAAGACTCTTGGAACCTCAGCAGAAGAAGCTCTTGTAGATTACCCGATCAGTACTGACGGGCACTCTAATCTCAGTTTTGGTCCCACAAGAGTTCAACCCGTTCGTTCCCTTCCACGTCTGTGTCCCGGTGCCCGTACTAAGAGCACATTCGAGCTAACTTCCGATGCTTCCAAAACCCAATGGTGCTTGACTGTCAGAGCAGATAGAGATGGTTCTGTCTGAGTTAGCCCTATCTACTATCTCCTGAGCACACATCAGGATCGCGAAGATTTCGGTCTGAAAGACTGCTGCATGGGTCAGATTCAAATTCGATTCCGCTACCATATGCTCCACTAATTTATTCTGGATCCATCATTGAACCAGGTGAGCCCGCTTTGACGGATCAGTGCAAACTCTCGTTCCATTCTCTCATCCCGGTCAGGAAATTGAACCAAGAAGGAGAATGAGAACTCAAATTGAGGTAGATGCTCTCCTGTACCACTTAATACACTTAAATACACATAAATAGTCTATACTTTTATTATAGATATATTAAGTTATTATTTACAAATAACTAGCTGAAATGCTGAACTCTCTAATATTTTAACGTTTGTAGAGAAAAGGTAGTTGACAATAAGAAATTTTATGTGGATTACAGATTTTAATCTTTTCTAGAAATCTTAGGTCTTAATCTAACAGATCATATAGGTATTATTACTACGTTGAGGATTATCAGCTGCGTCATAAAAAATGAGCTATCAAGAATTTTTACACAAAATATGATAAAAATTCACAAAAAACAACAGTTTCCAAACAACAGTATGTTCTGAATAATTCGATTTTAGTTGAGAATTTTTTTTTGCCTAATGTCTTAATAAAAGCCCAAAGTAGTTGTTTAAGCACTGCCAAATAGATATAATTATTTGATTCTTTAATTGATGAAATCAGCCTTTTTTTGAAAAGTCTAATACAGCAATTCACCTAATAAGGAATCTATTAAATAATAATTATTTAACATTTAATTCCAAAAGAAAATAGTTTACATCATAACGAGCTGAAATATCTCTTGTTCACCTTAGATCAATTTCAATTTCCAAATACGTTCCCAGCATTTGTGTCATGCCGTTCGAATAGCCTTTAAGTTTATCGCATTTGTATGTACGATTCGACAGTAGATGACAATAACCGTTTCCTTTTTGTAATGACTAACCGATAAAATGTAAATTATTTGGATCTAAGTAGAGAGTCTTTAGTTAATAACGTTGAAAATTACGCCAAACCTTGACTAAGACCTTGTTATTTATTGGTAACGAGTACAAGATTAAGATCATCGAGACGGTCTGACCTTTCTGTTCATTTGTCAAGTTAAAACTTGATTTTTTATTAAAATGAAATCACACCAACAACGCTTTGTTCACCAGTGTAGTTTGTTTTTGTAGTTTTTCTTATTTATACAAACGATAATTTTCAATTAGTGATTAGTCCGTAAGTTTACTCGTACTTCGTTGATTACAACTGGAATTCTTAATCCTTAGGATTTAACAAATACATAAAGAGTTAAGGGAAATTCCTTTCATTCTTTCTCCATTATGCTTGAACTTATCCTCTAAAGCGATCATGCGCTCTGGATACTCTGGAAAATGAGACCGCGGGAGTTACAATGAACGAAATCGGGTTGTCTAAACTATACCTTAAACATGGCTTAAACTATGGCTGGACAAATCAAAGTCTCTTTATATTTACCAAGAGGCCAAATAATAATGTCCAACTTATTATTGCACCAAATATGTTAAGGTGTGCAAAATGCAAGTATCTTGAAAAAGATAAGTTTTTGAGTTGCGGTTTTACAAAAGAATACTAAGACCTTGCTTACTCGGTCTAAGTAAAAATATCATTCTTAGACCGAGTTACTGATGAAGAGGTTTACTCGAAAGAAAGAGAATTAAATAATGAAATAAAGCTACGAAAATTACCATATCTAGGCCATCCGATGAGAGGAACAAAACCAGCTTCTTCCAGTTACCATTCGGGGACAGTTTAAAGGAAATACTTAGCGTTGGAGCAAGACGAATGTCTTGGCTCTGTAATCTCAGATAACGATTAAAGTGTTCTTCGCATCAATTTTTTAGGGCAGCTATAAACAGAATACAAATAGTCATAATGATCACCTACGTTCGAAAAAAGACTGTACGTTAAGAAGAACGATTTTCTATCCCAATGTGCTTTACTTTTTTAGAAACTTTAGAGAATATTAATATCTTTAGGTACACTAATTATCATAAGCGGTTTGCTGACTACTAAGTCCAAAAACCCTGTGGTACCCATCCACTAGACCTGTACAAACTGTTTCATAATTCTGGTATGGGTATCACGAATAAATGGAAGATGTCCAATAAGTCTATTGGCTGGAATAAAAAGCCTTTAAAAAACTATCTATGTTTTATACTGTCACTTTTTTCTTTAGTCCAAATAAATTTATTCCTGTCGAGATTTTTCAAGTTTAGATACTGGAAAAGCTTTATATTTATGTCCAATATATATGATACATATGTATTTATTTCTTCAACATCAGGCTTCATCGTTGATGATCGGTAAAACTCCATTAGATGAATGTTTTGCTAGAAGCGATGTATGAGTTGAATGTACATAGGTTTAATGCCATTTCTTCCAAATACGTATAACGGAAAAGGTCCTGCTGAAGCAAGTTAACAACACTGGTTCATGAAAATAAAGCAATCAATAGAAACTGACCCAGCCTAAGAGACTTGCACACCTCTAAAACTGTCATTTTGGTGTTAGGGGAGTTTGGTGTTCATCGGGGAGAGGGGATTAATTCGTGTAAAATCAGGAACCACTCCACCCCGCTCAAATGCTTCAGCCTATCCTTCCATCAACACGCTGATGCGCTATAAAGGCTACAAATTAGCAAAATGCTTACCACCTGTAAGCATTTCTTACGTAGATATAAGGACTCTCCATGATGGCTTAAAAACAATATGGCTGAAACGGCTAAACGACATGTGGAATGCAATATTACATTCCCTTGTCGAGTTATTTATCAAGCTGTTTGCTTTGCAAGTTTTAGAAAGCACGGTGCTCAAAATTTGAATTCGATTTCGCCAGGTAGAAATCGTTTGATTTCTCTTTTTGTTATTAGCTGGCGTACTTACTTAAGACGGGAATAGAAAACCATCTGAACACTCAAATACGAAATGAAGCGATAAAAGAAATAAGATTTTAACGAAAATGTCATACTCCTTGTGTTCAATCTACAATAAACGAAGAAAATGTGTTCAATAACACCTTCACTACCAGCGTATATGCGAAATGCTCCTACCATAAGCCACATAGAAGAGTCATTCATATTGTACGACAGGTTACAGCGTTAAAAATGATAAGCTTATTCTAACCTGATTCGGAAAGACTGTATTCAAGATGAATACAGTCAAGATGAATTTACTGAAGAACAGTTGAAGACATGGAAAAACTATATTGAGGAACTCTTTGCAGATGATAGACAACAATCTGAGCTAAGTAATAAAAAGAATGAAAAATGGTAAAGTCCCAGGTCCAGATGAAATACCAACGGAAATCCTTAAACTAATAGAAAAAGACTCGATTCACATTTTAGTTAAACTTTTCAATAGCATTTATACATTAGGAAAAATAGCACAAGAGTGGCTTTTATCCACCTTTGTTATTATACCAAAAAAGATAAATGCCAAACAATGTAGTGATTACCGTACAATCAGTCTGATGAGCCATGTACTGAAAATATTCCTGAAAATTATACACTCTAGAGTACACAGAAAACTGGAAATGGACATCAACAATACCCAGTTTGGATTCCGAAATGGACTCGGAACAAGAGAGGCGTTGTTTGCACTGAACGTTATGTCTCAAAGATGTCTTGACATAAATCAAGATGTATTCATGTGTTTCATAGATTGCAACAAGGCCTTTGATAAAGTGCGGCATGATTACCTAATCAGACTCCTGACAGAAAAGAATTTAGATAAACGAGACATCCGACTAATAGCAAATATGTACTACAATCAGAAAGCAATAGTGAGAGTAGAGAATAATACCACTGAAGAAATTGAAATAAAGCGAGGTGTGAGACAAGGGTGTATACTGTCACCAACCCTGTTTAATCTCTATTCCGAAGACGTAATGAATAGAACACTCTCTGAGCAATCCGTAGGTATTAAAATAAATGATGTTAGATTAAACAATCTGAGATTTGCTGGCGACACCGTTCTGATCGCAGAAACACTTGAAGAGCTACAGACATTGGTGAATAAGATAACAGACTGCAGCGAAGAATATGGACTATCTTTGAACATAAAGAAAACTAAATTTATGGTTATATCGAAATCAACACAAAATGTCCAAAATTTATATTTACACAATGAAATTATCGATCGAGTTAGCAATACAAATATTTAGGCACTTTTATAAATGAAGACAACGATAGCTCAGCAGAAATCAAAATAAGAATAGAAAAGCCAGACCCATATTCACTAAAATTAAGAGTGTTCTGCGGAAGAGATTTGAGCCTTGAAATGAAACTTCGCCTGATAAGATATTACGTACTTTCTGTGCTGTTCTGCGGAATGGAGTCATGGACGTTGAAAAATATTGATACCAAAAAATTAGAGGCATTTGAACTGTGGATGTATCGCAGAATCCTGAGAATATCATGGACCGAGAGAGTCACAAATGACGAGGTCTTGAGAAGAATGAATAAAGAAAAGGAAGTCATATTTACGATCAAAAAAACGAAACTGCAATACTTGGGACACATTACAAGAGGCGAAAGATATGAACTGCTTCGAATAATTATGCCAGGGAAAATAGCAGGAAAAAGATCCATAGGAAGAAGACGAAACTCCTGGCTAAAGAATCTACGGGAATGGTACAGCTGTAGCAACAACGAATTGTTTCGGTCAGCAGTTTTGAAAATACGTATAGCCCTGATGATCGCCAACCTTCGGAACGAAGATGGCACTTGAAGAAGAAGAAGTATTCAAGATGTCAGATTCCATCGGTTTAGAATATTGTGTGGACAAAAGCTTCTTTAAATTAAATACAAAACACAAAAGACCTTTGTGCCATCCTTGAATTAAGATTTAGTTCTCAATAATTATCGCCCTTTTCAGTGTTTCATACAGCTTTGATATGTCGGTAGTAGATCGACCTGTGGAAGTGTGGAACCATTCGTTTGGTTACTTTTCTGATTCAAGATTATTAACACCTAGGCTATTGTACATATCGTAATCGGAATGAAACTTTTGTAAAACAGCAAAGTTTTAATAAGAAGTGGATTAAAGTAGAGGGGGAAATGTGTATGACATACTGTACATATTTATTAATTAACTGAAGCATTGACATGAATTTCAGGTATATCTATCACCTTTTACAGTATTTAATATTGTTGAATAGCATTACAACATCTTCGTGAATGTCGATTGTGATTAAACAGCTATTTTGAATATAAACTTTAGCGGTTTAACCGTCACCTACTAGTTGAATCATAATCACACATATATTTTCAATAAAACATGGCCAGGCACGTTATTTTGTTTTATGATATCATTCCGAGTCTCTTGAGATGACTAATTACGAACACATTTCGGAAATGTTAATAGTCTCCGGCGACCGCAGGAGTTCTTGACCTTATAGTGTTACATTCTTCTTGTGCCCTTCTATCTCCTAGCCAGTTTTCAGAGGCGGCGTCACCGTCGAGTTCTCGAGAATAAAATAAATGATCGTTGACAAGAAAGAAAAACTTTGAGCTTGGAGACAATGGATAATTTATTAATTTCATATATTCAAGGTACTGTTTAAAAAAAGTTTCTCGAAAGCATTACAATAGGATATTACGGATCAGAATAAAATAACAGCCGGATTTACTAATATTGATTTATATTGATGGTCTAATTTAACTCAACTCACTAAATAACAAAAATATCTCATTAACAATTATAAATACACTAATAATTTTCGCCTACAATAATATGGGTATCGCTTACAGACACTTATCTAATTACTGTGTATTCAAAGGATTCAAAGGTTATATACACGAACATATATGTTCTAGAGCAGGGGTCACCAATTATGTTCCTTGAGGGTCCGTTTCGAACCGGACACTCAGCACAAAACCAGGCAGTGGCGTAACCGGAGGGTGGGGGGTTACCCAGAAACTCTCCAGTAGTTGTAACCTCTCCTCGGGAGATCATACTGGTTATGGAGTTGAAACCACGCAACTAGGCCACCTCCCTCGTTTAGGAAGATAGCCTCGAGGCTCAAAGAGGGGATCGAAAGAACTTTTTTAAATCCACACTATTCTTGCCAAAATAATAAACCACAGCCTTGTGTAAATCCTCTCCTGTAGTAGTTCCTGACATTGGCAAAGTTCTTCAACAAGCTCTTCACTGGTTCTGTCCAGGTAGCGCACGAAAATAAAAAGCTGTGCTGTATCTGTAATATCGCATGACTCATCGAATGCCAAAGCAAAATATTTAGTTACAGACAAGATTGGTTTGAACGTTTTCTATGTTTCATCTGCCAATACATGTGTATTCCTTGTGCTTGAAGTAGTCGATATTGGAATACGCTGAATAGTATCGACAACATCCTTTTTATTTTCAAATAATGAATTCCCTGCTTCCAGAAAACACTCTTTAACGATAGCCGCGTCATTAAATGGCTTCATATGTTTGGCAAGCGTTCACGAAATGCGTAAAGAAGCTTCAGAACATTTCCTTTCTTAGATTTGATTTTAATTTTACACTATAATTTTATTACTATAATATATTTAGTATATATATATATATATATATATATATATATAATATATATATATATATATATATACTATTATATATTTTGAATTTAACGGCGGTCCGCAAAAAACAAGCTCACTGTGCGGATGCGGACCGCGGTCCGCTATTTGTTGACTAGTGTTCTAGAGTTCCAGAAAAGGTACGAATGCCATAATAGCACTTTAATACGCGATTCCAGAAACATACAGATAAAGAGTTCGAGAACTTTGCTAACAAAGTGCTCAAAATCAATAATAAGCAGTGAAGAACAATGGAATGGGCTGAAATCCCTTTCACACTGTAAGTCTTGAAGATATCAGTCATTTGTGAAGAGAAAAGAACAAGCTAGGCTGTTAACTATTTCATATATTGCAGGAACGTTTAGTTTCGTCTTTACAAAACAGCACCAATCCATATCTGTGAAAGACTAAGCTGCTGTTAGAAGGAAACAATTTAACTCTAGAATACCAATTGGCAAAAAATGGCATTTCCAAGCAAAGTAAAAAGAAATACTTATCACTGTAACCGTTTCAAAAGATTTAGAAAATTCATTATAAATTTGATTTTTTTTTTTAATAAAACTACTAACCCCACCTATCTGCCAGGTGCTTGTATTCGACTCAAGGTTTCTACGGTAATTCTCAACATATCCGATAGATGAGAACGATATTAACTTGTCAATCACGCCCCCAATCCAAAATTGTTGAAATAGCGTCGCTTCCTTTCCTGTTACAAACGTCCACCCGATAGGACGTGTTTTAGAAGTGAGTCTCTAGGTTAGAGGTAAGCTACAAAGAAAGTTAACTGAGACAGTTTCCTATGGTCCAATACTTCCCTATATATGGTTTCCATAATTACTTATAATATAAATGGATTCCTATTAGTAAATATTTGATGAAATAACCAACGGATGAGAAGAAGCAGAGTGTATCCCTTTTTTTCCTGGTTCCCAGAGATTGGATAAATAAGGTTGTACCTATTTTTTTTTATTAAGCCCTATCAGGAACGCGAGAATTATTTATGGATTCACAGAGACAAGAATGTAGTGAAATATTTTAATTTTGTTCAAAGTTTTGACTTAATATGTTTAGTTACTAATTAACTACTAAAATGCTTTAATGTAAACAAATTTTGAAATTTGGGAAAGAAATATAGTTTCATTTATTTTTAATAACCAATTCTTGATTTAATACGATATGAAGTTGTTTTGTTTGTAGTAAAGTCAATATGAAGTAATATGTTAGTATCTTTTGGGAATAATATAATTTTTAATGTTTCTTTTTATTACTGAATTTTAATTTTTTTTTATCCTCGTCCCCTGCGAGTTGAAAATTTAGGGGTTGCGTCCAATGATAAATTATAATTGCATGTTGTCTAATTGTGTTAGAAATTTTTTTTGTGCATTTGACCTTACCACACCTTCTCTCCGACATAGAGCTAACCTGACCTTAAATTAAATGTGTGTACTAGATGTTATCAAATATCGACGTTACATCACAAATAGTAACTTACATGTGAAGTAATCATTTTTAGTTGATAAAAGCAACCCCGATTAACAGATGAGTGAGAAGCCGACCGGCAATTTTAAATAATCATCAAAAACACGTGACACATATGTAAAACTTATTTCAAAATTGAACAAACCAATGGAGCACAAGCACTGTAACATTAAATAATACAATTAGTTTAACATTAATTAATGAAAATGATTATTATATTTCGATGGCAATACTGCGCAGCTAAAAAGTTTAAGTTCAAGGCATGCCTTTTGTTGTAAAACCGCCAACCGTCATTGTTCTAATTCAACAGCTAGATGAAAGCCACGCATGAATCAACAGGTGCAGCAACAGGACAGAAGCAGCGAAAATTTGAATTTAAAATCTGATTTCGGGCTTGCTTTCGTCACATACATGAAAATAAACTAGTTTCAAATGATCTTACCGATCTTCTTCCAGTACTATATCCTCAAAAAAGGTCGGTGATGATTCTGGTCCATATAAGGTTGTTAAGAGCCGTTCTGAATCATTTTAATTACTAATGAGAAATAAAAATAACTAGAAGAAAAAGTAGTATTGTTAAGCTAAGACACGATTTTCTATAATTTTACTTTCCAAAGTGCATGTACATAGTTCAATCAAGTTGGATTATTTAATGGGCTTACTTGTTGTTGCCAGTAATATAGACCATATTATATTATAGATATGAAAAAATTTCGCTACGAAAATATGAAATAACTGTGATCAACATTTTTTATTCTCTTCTTTTTGGTATTTCGTAACGTATGAAATTTTAATCTCTTTTGAAAAGTTCTTCCAGTTAACGAGATGCGATTAATTTCATCGAGTTCTCTCTTCAAAAGATTACATGAGTTGTTGAAAGGCATTAGTTGCAGCATAGTTTTGATCCGATTCGTAGAGTGCCTTCTTAACCGTCTTATCTTGCCGTTTTATACTAAATTTAAACTTCTAAGTATATTTCCCTTTCTTGTCCTAAATATTATTTCAAAAATGCGAGATAAAAAATAAAAAAGACGAAAGGCAGACACATTCATTCCGAAAGCAGTCGAAGGTAATTTCGACAGCCGGGAGTATTACAATACAATCCCGTAGAAGTTGTAGCGTTTTTCGTTTAAAGACCCTATTCAACCGGGAGGATCTTGGGTGATTCTACCTTTGTTGTGTTTTCAAAAGAATTTTTATTAATTCTTCTTCAATATAATGGTAAATATCGGGGGCCAAGTTTGACGGGAATTAATTATTTTCTCGAGTTGTTACGAGAAATAAAGGAAGTCTGCGTTTCTCGGGATAATGGTCCATTTTTCTCAAAAGAAAATGTTTTTTGAATAGGCCATAAAGAATTTGACATTCTCGGATATTTTGCACCACATTCAGACAATATTGTCATCTGATTATTTTTATTTATTCCCCGTAAGCGTATCAATTGTTGTATATTGCTTAATTAATTTGCGTAGATTCAGTGATCTTTTAGTGTACATCCATCGAGAACAATTCTACATGTCATTTTATGAGTGTGCTCATGGTTGACAGTTACTAAAAGAAAACAACCAGTCCAACATAAAACTAAATATCATTAAGGATATTAAGACTGACTACAAAACGAAAATTAAAGTCCAGCATGGAGTAACATCGCAAGTAGATATCAGCCCGCGAATCCAGCAAGAAAATAGCTCAAGTCCCCTGTTCTTCAACTTAGTAATTCACGAAATCATGCAAGAAAATAAAGACAAGGATACAAAATGAGCGGAAAACAATTAAAAGTCCTTTGTTATGCCGACGACGCAATCCTAATCTCAGATAGCGAAGATAACCTACAACAAATACTACAAATATTCAAAACTGCTGCTGAGGCATTATGTATGAAAATCTTTAGCAAGAGAATTCAAACGATACAAAACAGTGCGTAATTAACGATGAAATAATCGATGTTCAAGTACCCGCAAAATATAGCTGCGGAAACCCTAAGACGAGTCTAATAAAACATGCAAATAAAGCACAAAAGACACAATTGTTAAAAAACTTCAATATAAATAAGATTTCATGTGAAATTTGGGACAAACAATAACATAAACCAACTAAATTTGATGTCAAACAAGGAGAGAGACTCTCTTTCCTTGTTTAATGTGGCCTCTAAAGATTGCACTTCCTGTCTAACAATATTTTTGCCCCCACTATCTTTACATTCCCTCTTTTGTCTTTTTGCTCGATGGTTATAGGTGTGTAGTTTCCATTACAATAATTATGCCTACGGATTGTGGAGATGCAGCACTTGTAAATTGTGAATTTGTAATCTTTAAAACTACCCCCTCTGTGGTTCAGTGGTAAGAGCGCCTACCTTTAAACCTATAGGTCGTGAGTTCGAATCTCATCTGGGTGGAGAAATTTTCGTTTATTAAAAATAATGGATGAAAATAATTTCTATCCTTGTGCGATCGGTACTCACCGGAGGGACCGCAGACGTTCGGATACAATTAGCGTCTCTTAGCAAAGACAATGACGTCGACTTTGCTAAGTATTAATACAATTACTCTACACACACACATACACTACACTAGGTACCTGACTGTACCATGCCAATGATCTTAGTTGTCGAGGCATTAACTCAATAATAATCTTCAAAACTATTGCCAGCAGCTAGAAAACGTAGAGTTATTGACAAAAGCTAACTTAGAAGGGTTATTATCTCGTATTATAGTGTCTTCTTTTTGAATTTCAGGTATAACCATTCTCAGTCCTTCATCAAATATTGTAGGTACTTCTTTTTCGCTTCAGGAACAAAACCTTTATGGACTCATTCACTAAATACCCTCTTCGAGATTCAACTTTTAATTAATTCTTGTAGCAGACCGAGCTTCGAAGCTTTCGAGATGTGGTGCTATAGGCGCATTCTCAGAATATCATGGATGGACCGCGTCACTAACACGCAAGTACTCCAAACTTTAGACAAAACTTATATTTTCGGAAATTAAAATTTCAGTTTTAAAATGTTTTTTTTTTTTTTTTTTTTTTTTTTTTTTTTTTTTTTTTTTTTTTTTTTTTTTTTTTTTTTTTTTTTTGAAATCCGTAACTAGATTCCGAGAAAGCTTTTACATTGTTATAGTTTATTTCTATTGTCTACTGAAAACAATTCCTTTTGTATTTCGAAAAGAAAGTTTCAAACTAAGTAGAATTGTAATGGAATAAAAGCAGCCCAGTGCCTTAATATGTTATAAGCGTGTAATCTGGATCAGTTTGAAGCAAATTTATTCCTTTATTTAACAAATTCTATAAACCGTATACTCACTCCCCTTATTATTTAAATGCTAATTTTGGAGTTTATTTCCATGCCTTTAAGTATAATTTCCTTGTTTAACCCCGTCTATGGTACGACTAAGTAAGAGTGGCTGGCTGTTGGTTGAGCGAGTGCAGAGCATAGTCGAGAAGCTTACCAGTGACCTTGAGCATTCTTTCACAACATATGTTTTCTAAAGGCCCTCGGGTTGTTCGGCCGACGATGCAGCGCGGCAGTCTCTGACGTCTTCGTTTCATATGCGTATATGAATGTGTGTGTCTGTGTGTGTATATAGAGGTATTTGTGGAAGTGCAGTGGCTGCATGCGGTCACCAGATGAAATCAAAACTGGCGAGGTCTTTGTGTTCGAGGAGGAGGAGGAGTATGTATGTATTTTACATCATCCGTTTGTCTTCCTTCGGCTAACAATAAAGCATAGACGGCGACTAGCCAAAATTATAATATACCCAAGTGTATTGCATTATCATACTTTAATAATATGTATAATACTACTAATTGACAGATAAAAATCTTATAAGGTAAATTTTTACATTGTAATATTAAAATATGAGTCATCTTTAATACGAGGCAATATTATATTTTCATACAAAAAACTGTTGATAATGTTGAAGCAGATGAATATAATTACTTTATTATTTTCCTTATATAATATAGGAGCATATGTCACAAACGTGAAATGGTTTTTTGACTTTTTGAAACAGTACCTATATTGTTTCTTTCAGAGTGTGGTCATTACCCCTTACTATCATTTAAGTTTTTGATTAATTATTATCAAACTGAAGGTAATTTTGTTATTAATAATATTAGAAAAAATGTAATTTTAGAAAAGCAGTATATATTAGCTTATACAATAGATTTCTTGATAGACTGGATCACACTAGAATCAAGAAACTCCGATGCTTGTTCAAACGCTATAAATAAATATATAAAAAACGTGATATTTTCGAATTTTATCTTTATGAAAGAGTTAAATGGGGACTTTTACAATGTATTTTAAAAATTTGGAAGAAAAATGTTGAATTACCAACTGAGTTTTGAGGTTATGTGCAAATAAATGAGTAATCAAACAGTTTTTTTATTTTTCGATGCTTTCCGCTCAGAGATTGAAAATTCTGCCTTGGCCATTTAAAAGAACGAAAAACATACATAAAAAATTACTATTTAAAAGTTAACCAAAAATTATTAACATAACCTAAAAAATTATTGAAAATGTCAATGATTTTTCCGGAGCTCAATTTTCAATATAAAATTTTTAAAAAAAATCAGGCTATTTTGTATTCGAAAGATACATCTTCATAAATTTTTTCAGATTTTTTAAAGCAAAATTGCGTCAAGAAAAGTCCCGTAAAGTCCGAAAAAGCTTCTTTTTTAGATTTAAGAGGTTCTATAGGGTCTAGGAAGCTAAAAATTTTGTATGAGGTCATATTTTTATATGCTTTATTGAAAGCACAAGTCGTGATGCTGATCGGTGCGGGCATTTCAGATGATTTTTTTTATTGGGAATAACCCGCATCAACCATAGAAGGTTATTTAGCGGTGATACATCATCATCATTCAATATTCGCTTATCCACTGCTGGACATGATCTCCCTCATAATTTTCCATCTATTCCGATCTTGTTCCTCTTGCATCCAATTTCCTATGACAACGTTTTAGATCGTCAGTCCAACGTGTTGGTGGACGACCTTTGCTTCGGTAGGCATCATCTCTTGGTCTCCATTCCAGTATCCGCTTTGTCGTTGCTACTCTCTCTATTGCATCAGCTACCCTGTTCTTTGTCGTAGCTAGCGATTTAGGATCTTGTCTCGTAGTGAAACTCCTAACATAGCACGCTCCCTTTTGACACACACGGATCTTTTGAACCGTTCTCCTTGTCATGGTCAACGTCTCCGCACCGTAAGTCAACACTATCAAAACACACTGATTAAAGGTTTTTCTTTTAAGGCATATTCGTATATCAGATGATTTGAAAATATGGTTCAGCTTGCCGAAGGCTGTCCAAGTCAGTCTTATACGACAGAGAAGCTCAACGGTTTGGTTATCTTTTCCTATGCGGATCTCATGACCTAGGTATTTATATGCCATTACCCGATCTATGGATCTTGTTCCTACGCATATATCTTCGCTGACTACAAGATTTGTCATCATCTGGGTTTTAGTATATATATTTTCAATTCCCCTTCTAGCGAGGAAAGGTAGAGCTGATTTAAAAGTTCTTTGGCCTCATCTATCCTATCAGCTATTAGTACAATATCATCTGCAAACTTAGATGGCTAAGCTTTTCCCCGTTTATGTTTATGCCCTTGTCGGTCAGTTTTGCCCTTTTACATATATATTATAAAAGCGTAGTGAACAGTTTCGGCGATATGGTGTCCCTTTGGCGTACTCCACGTTGTATCGGGAATTTCTGGTTTGACGATCACTCACTCTAACACTGGCTGTTGCGTTTTGGTTTATATACCGATAGTCAATCCGGCATTCTGTCAAGGCTTCCAACATTTTTTGTTGATTTACGGTGTCGAATGCCTTTTCATAGTCGACAAATATTAAAGCTAGCGGTTTATTATATTCAGTGTATTTTTCTATAAGATTGTTTATTACCAGTAGGTGATCGTTTATTCCATAGCCTTTTCTAAAACCCGCCTGTTCTATGGGCTGATAAAATTCCAATTTATTTTCTAGTCGTTTCGTAACTATTTTTGTAAATATATACAGCGTTATACCACTGGGTTGGTATTATTGCTTCCTGCAAACATCTAGTGAATAGTTTGGCAAGGACCTGCCATAATCTTTTTCCAGCCACTTTCAAGGCATCTGACACTATTTCATCGCCTCCGGTGGACTTATTGTTTTTCATTTCTTGCACTGACCTTCGAACTTTATTGGGTGTTACGTCCGGTAAAATTTCAGATCCCTGATTCATTATCTTTGGTATTGATCCACTCCGGTTAGAGTGCTCTTCTTTGTATAGTTGTCTATAAAAACTCTCTATCATGTTCATAATTTGAACTCTATCCTCAATGATTTGCCCCTGTTCATTTCTTAATTTGCCGACGTTTTTTCTTCCATTGGACATGCTCTGTCTGAGTACTTTCAAGCTTTGTTTTCTTCTATTACTCTAGTTATTTTCCATCGTATTGTATCGTCTGAGATGTTTTCTAACTTCCTTTTTAATTTTCTTATTTAAAATTCTTAGTTCATTTGGTTATGATCCTGATTTTCCCTAAGTTTTCTTCTTTCCTCTAGAAGATGTTTTGTGTTGTGGCTTAATTTTTTGTTATTGTTTTCAGGACGAGGACAGTATTTCTTTTCAGCTTCTTTCAATATCTGAGTAATATTATTGTTCATTTCATTGATGCTGATATTCTCTAAGTCGTGTGTATCCAAACTAGTCTTAATATTTTCTTCGTGAAGTGTTATATCTTCTGGGAATATCCACCTTCCACTTTTCTTTTTGAGGACCATTTTTGTTCTTTCAACTTCAGTGTTAAAAGTGGTTTTTGCTCTAATTAGTCTATGGTCACTCCCTGTTGAAAATTTATTTAATACTGTTATCTGTTCAATACTGTTATCTCCCTTCATTTTTTTAAATATATTAAGATTTCCTAAATTCGAAGATTTAACAATTATTATTATAATCAAGTATATAACACCGGCAACTTTTTACTGTTTATTATGCTGATGTTACAGATGATTTGCCTAGTAGACTCAAGAATAGTGAAAATCGAATAGAATACTTAAATTGTATTACTTTTATTATTTTCTGTATTCCTTTTTGAAATCCTAATGTCTTATTTTTTTGTTTTATATTTAATTCATAAGTGTATATCGATTTTCCACATTACGAGCCTACGTATATGGTTTTCGTGAGTAGGCCATTGAGTTTTGTTTACAAAAATAAGTGGGTCTGTTCCACTTCCAAAGAAAAACATGAATTATTTGTAAATACCCTCATCTTTTTGTTGTTCGTCATCAGAATAATAATTCGCAAAAATAAATAACATCCATATTGCTGTAACTCACATTTTTCTGTAATTTTTTTTATATTAAACTGAGATTGAAACTTGTAAAATGTTAAGTTTTGTCTGTTTTACTCTATGAACCAATAGATAACTACTGAGAAGGATGTAAATTAGAAAAATTATATAGATATTTGAGGCTTTTGCTACATCACGGGCAGTTTTATATTCCTCAATTACCCGTTAAAGGTAAAATAGAAGGAAAACGTGTTATAGTGAAAAGAAAACTCTGCTTGCCTTGTATGCAGAAAGTGGACAGGACTAGGCTTTGAAGAACTTATCAGAATAGTGGAAGACAGATCCAAATTTAGCACTATAACCGCTAACTTAATGATAAAGATCACATCAAACCTTTTTATGGTAACAGTAAATTCTGCTGAGGTTGCAGAAGGTAATTGGTTTACTGCAACATATTTGCAACGGAGCCAAGCGGAGAGAATTCGTCATCTGGATCGCCTTTGGTACTTTTTCTCTTTGAATTTTTATTCATAGATGAAGAAAAGTTACTGATTTCTGAGTCTTCTCATGGTTATGATGGTCCATGCTTTTTAATCAATTTTTGTCACTTCTGAATAATTAACAGTTTCAAAAATGCGAGTGTTAATAGAGAAATTTTACAACAGCTTCGTTCTAAGAGTTTTCTACGCAACTCCGGGGTTTTTTAAAATAGTTTTCGTAAATTTTAATTCACCATGATTTATAAAAAGAGGTCAATTATTCATTGATGGATGTTGACATCCCACGCTTTCCTAAATTATACTATCATCCTTGCTTTATCGAAATCTGGTGATAAATTTTTAGTTCAACAGATCATTGACAATTTTTCTTTAGAGAAGGATTTCTATTACAATCAAGGATATCACTATTGTAATATTTTTGTTATATATTAATATTTAAAAAAAACACAGAAGTTAAAACACTTCAAAAATAATATTTTAGTTTAATTAGATGAATTTCTTTTTAGCGTTTATTATTTTCAAAGCCATGCGTTTATTGACAAATGCTTTGAATTTGGTTGTGAAAGAATAGTATTTCTTATTGTTGTGACTCACGTAATAAACATGATACCCTATTACAAATTTCAAATAAATTCCTGGAAAGTTACGTAATCTATATTTCCTTTTGGTGTCGAACAAAATTTTCCTCTTTAGCGCGATGGATCTATAATTAATTTTAAGTATCGTATTGTTGGCCAGATTCTCGGATAAACTTTACATAAATCTTTATGAAGCCATATACTTTTACTTTCAACGCTTTTATCAATGATTAAGCTGAAAACGTCCATATTACGATATATTCATCACACGAATTGGCAATTTTTAAGTGCGAACACTAAAACGGCTTGATTTTGCAGTATGTGACAGTTGATGGTAATTATTTGATGTCTAATTAGATTCAAAATCAGTTCGGTCGATTACAATACAATAATCTTTAATCAAACTAATCACCGGCATCCTTTGGAGACCCGTAAACTTATCACCGCATATAGGTAAGCTCATCACTAGCATTTCTACCCCACGGCGTGATTTCTAAGGGGAAGATTACCTATAACCTGTTAACACTTCTTGTTTACATGGCAGTATATTAAATTCAGAAATCATTTTCAGCAAATCGCTTTAAAATTTAACTGATACATTTATATTGTCGGTGAATGGTCCTATACAAAGCTAAACACGCAGTTAGAGGCTAAAGACAATAGAACACTTTAGACACGCAGTTAGAGTCTAAGACAATATCTCCCACTAAGGAGAGACAATAAAAGAAAACATTGAAGACATGTGGGGGAAAATTAAAAAAACTGTCTTGGACGCAGCAGACCAAAGTATACAGAAAGAAAACCGTAAACATAGAAAACCATGGTTGACAAACGAAATATTACAAATTGTGGAGAGGAGACGGATGGTAAAAGACAAAAACCTAACAAGATACAAAGAACGCAACAGGGAAATTGAGAAAAAAATAATTGTAGCTAAGGAAGAGTGGATGAAAGAGAAATGTAAAGGGGTAGAATGCAAATGAATCATAAAGATAGAAAACTACACAGAAAGGTTAGCTTAAAGGTTTGTTTAAGTTTAGTTTACATATTATATAACACATAATGTAAACGGAGTAAGAAACGAAAGAGGCGAAATGCTTACCAACTTTCTACTGCAACACAAACTGTACGCAATGAACACCTTTTTTAAGAAGAAACAGAATAGAAAATGGACGTGGGCTAGTCCAGACGGAAGAACTAAGAGCGAATTATATAATAACAGACAAAAAGCAAATTATTCAAGATGTCACTGTACTTAATAAACTATCAGTAGGAAGCGACCACAGACCAGTAAGAGCTAGAGTAACGATAAATCTACAAAAAGAAAGAGCAAAGATGATAAACAGTTGCAAACGCATAGTTTGGAATTCACCAAATCCTCCAGAAGCATACATAAAAAATATAGCCCAAACTTTACAGAGTAATAATTCTAAACCTCTAAGTATCGGCGATCACATTAAATTAATAACAGACTCGGTTAGAAACGCACAACTTAAATTTTGCAAGAAAAATGAAACCAAAAGTGATAAGATTAGCAAAAATACAAAAGCTCTCATGGAAATACGACGAAACCTAAGCGAGAACAAAAAGAAAACAAAGAAGAATATAAAAAACTA
This sequence comes from Diabrotica balteata, assembly GCA_918026665.1. NCBI lineage: Eukaryota > Metazoa > Arthropoda > Insecta > Coleoptera > Chrysomelidae > Diabrotica > Diabrotica balteata. The sequence goes on along the minus strand of OU898281.1, from coordinate 16,296,920 downwards.
AGTAAAAGAATTTCAGCGGAAATTAGAAAAGATGTAAGAAGATTAATACTAATGTTATTACTCAAACAGTAGAAGAGAACAAAGGCTTAAAGACAATGAAAAGAAAACTCACACAAAGTAAAAAAGAAATATACAAGCTGAGAGATCAAGACGGAAAGGCAACAACAGATCAACAAAACATTCTGAAAATAACCAGAGAGTTTTATATAAAGACGTCTATACCAGCCAAAGATTACAAGACTCTCATAAATCAGGGATCGGAAATACTTTTACCCATTACTGTGTCAGAAGTAAGAGCAGCTATTAAAGAAAATGAAGAACCATCGATCTCCTGGTGATGATTGGACTCGTTATCGAGGCAATAAAAGCAGGAGGAGAAATTTGATTAAATCAGTAAGCAAATTTGTTTAATAAATGCTTACATGCGGGTACGATTCCAAAAGACTGGGATAATGCAGTAATAGTCTTGTTACACAAAAAAGGCGATATTACTAAAATTAGAAAATTATAGACCCATCAGCCTCTTTGACACATATGTACAAACTCGTTATGAAAATCTTAACAAAGAGCCTAACACTTAACTTGATTTTTATCAGCCCAAGGAACAGGCAGGCTTCAGGCCAGGATATGGCACAAATGACCATTTGCGTACCATAAAGATATTAATAGATAAGTGCATCGAGTACAACATACCACTGGTTCTTGCATTTGTCGATTACGAGAAGGCTTTTGATTCTGTAGAGTTTAAAACAATACTGGAAGCCCTAAATCAAAGCCGAATAGATTACAGGTACAACGACACTAATCAAAAACATCTACGAGAACGCTATATCAAGTATAACGACTACACGAAGACACAGAAAAATTCAGCTTAGGGCGAGGGAGTTAGACAAGGAGACAATATTTCACCAAAATTGTTCACAGCAGCTCTAGAGTCAATATTTAACAGCACTCAAAAGTCTGAAAGAGACAATCAAACACATGAAATACAGATGCGAATAGGCCTAATATGGCAGCATTTGGCAAATTAAGCCATATTCTAAAAAGTTCAATTCCCATTGTGTCTCAAGCGAAAGGTTTATAACCAATGTGTTTTGCCTGTACAAACTTATGGAGCAGAGACTTTAACACTCACGCAAAATATGCGAATAAACTCAGAGTTACACAACGAGCACATGCAACGTGCAATGCTGAACGTGAGCCTTCGAGACCACTTAGACAAATCAACAAATCAGGCAAAGATTAGGAGTTCAAGACATCATCGAAAGAACCACGACCTATAAGTGGAAAGGAGCAGGGCACTTAGCCAGAACACAAGATGGACGGTGGACAAGACGTATTATGGAATGGAGGCCCAGAAACTAAAAAAGAAGCCGAGGACGACCACCGACTAGATGAACCGATGATATAAAACGTGTAGCAGGAAACTGGCTACAAGCGGCCCAGTGTAGAGAACACTGGAAAGAACTGAGGGAGGCCTATGGCCAGCAGTGGACGCGATTGACTGATTGATGATGAATGTAAACTAAACTTAAACAAACAATTTTTAACGGGTTTTTACCCACATATTTAGTGGCTACATACATGTATACTTAGACACTGATGATGGAATATGGATTCCGAAAACGTTTTGTGATATAGCCCGATTCGGTTTTTTAAATTATATACCTTTTATAAGGATTTTTAATAAATTTTTTTAAAATTAGAAAAAACGTATCATTTTTTTTATATATCCTATGGATATTTTATTATTTTTTAAAAGATTCTGTAAATATGGCAACACTTTATATATTTATCATATATTTCTACTATGTGCTAATCCAGGTTATTTGTTTCAGGTAAGTGTTGTCGAATTAGTTTCACGAATGTGTTTGGTGAGTATGAAATAATAATTAACTGACAACCGAAAGTAAAATGGGTAAACATCGCAGTTCATTTGAATATTATATTTTCTGTTAATGGCGCATGTAATGTATTATGGAATTTATAAATAATACAATTCAGTTATTTTTTAAATTAAAGCGTTTTAAAAACGTTACAAATGTTCTGAAAAATGATAAACTTCATTCTGAAAAGTTATTCATTCATTGAATATTTCATAAATGATCACGCTATTTACAATACAATACCACACGACGTTTTTTTTTTTAAATAAGCAACATTTAACCGTGTCCAGGACTTCTTAATAGAGATATTTGATGAGCTTTTATGAAATTTATTTTTAACATGCATAAAAAAGGTGAACAATTATTTTTAACACCAAAAGTCATTTTGGGAAAGTTAGTTTTATTTTAAGCTTTATTTTTTTTTTAACCTATTCTCTATCCTTCCATTGTTGGATATAAGGTCTCTCCCAGTTCTCTCCATCTTTGGTTCCATTGTTCCATCTCTCAATCCATTGTTTCCTGATGTCATCTTTCCACCTCATCTGTGGTCCGCCTCTTGATCTCTTTGCATTGTATGGACGCCACTTTCCGATGGCATTGTTCCATCGTCCGTCTTGGAGACGTTCATTGTATCCAGTTCATTTTGCTGCTTGTTCTATCGCGTCTACTGTCTTTGTTCTGTTCTGATCCACTGGTTACGTTTTCTATCTCAAAGTGATATACCCAACATTTGTCTCTCCATCGCTCTTTGTGCCTTCCTTGTCCTATCCAAAATTGGCCTGTGTAAATGTCAATGTCTGTGCTCCGTAGGTGAGCACCGGTATTATACAGGAGTTATATACCTTGCTTCGTAAGTATAGAGGGATTGTTTGATTCTTTAGAACGTAAGAAAGTTTGCCGAACGCTGCCCATCCCATTCTTACTCGTCTCGATTATTTCGGCTGTTTGATTTTCTCTATTAGCTCTGATTGCTTTCCTAGATAGATATACTCATTTACCTGTTCTATTTTTTTCTGTTTGTATTTTTATTGCCTCTTGGTCTTTCCGTGTTTGTCTTACTTTTGTTTTGTTGAAGTTAATTTTTAGGCCTTTTTGCAGTGATTTTTCATGAAGTTCATTCAGCATTAATTTTAGTTCTTGTCGTTCCGAGGAGATCAGGAGTATATCATCCGCATATCTAAGGTGATTTAGGTAATTTCCGTTAATAATTTGAGCTTATAAACATTTATTTCATATTTGAAAAGTTTGACATTTTTTACACGATTATCGTAGAAGCCATAGTTAGACTTCAGTGTTGGTCTTATGGCGCGCAGCGATGCCGCTCATGTCGGCACAAAACAAATTGTCCACCGCAAAAATGTTTTCTTCTACTTCTTGACTTGGTTCACATACTTATGCCACTGCTTTTTAGATACGCACGTTAAGCTTCTTTTATCAACCGTTTCTACCGTTTTTTGTTTAAAATCGACGTTTTTGGAAGCCACATACCTTTTCACATAACTCCACACCATCGTAATCGGGTTCAGCTCGCAATGGTAAGGCGGCAGTCTCAAAATCTTAACGCCATATTTTTACCCAACTGTTTCAATTTGGTACTTGTCGAACTCGTCTCCAAATGTGGCCGCAGTATCCAGTAATTCAATTTTTAGGAAATCTTCCTCGAAGAAAATGTTCTTTTCGATTAGCAAATCCTTGATTTGCCTTTTATTCCACAATTTTTTCGGGAAATCAGACCATTCTTCATATAGACACCTGCCCATTTCGTCGTGGTAATCAGCGGTTCCCTTCTTGGTCAAGAAACTTAATTCGTTTCATGCCACAAAACACGATTCGCTTTCAGCATGAAGAAGAATAAATTGAGGTACTCTTTGGGTTGAAGCTTTCGTTACAGTAGGTAGAGAGGCCTTTTATGAAGGCATCACGTGGATTCTTGATCGTTGTGTCCCTCCATTCCTTTTTGACTGAAGCACTGACGTTAGTCCAAGACTCATCGGTATACACAAGGTGACATCATTCTTCTTCCTCAATGTTTTTGTTTGTCTGAGGTACTTGTGTCTCCAGGATATGATATCGTTTCTTTCCATCATCATCGAATCTTGACCTCTTTTACCACATTCAAAACCCATGTTTTTTTTTTAAATCTGGTAGGGCCCTCATCATCTTTCATTCTGTTCATTATGCTGTCTATGGTTGGTGGTATATTTTCCAAAAAAAAAATTATGAACAATTTTCCATATTCGAGATTTCACATCTCTCATCCGTAAGTGTTTTCACGTAAATGGGACTGGAAAACTGTTTCTTCCTTTTTTGTACCGGTTTCAGTTCGCTTTGCTAGACCTCTTCGCGGCATAAATTTTGCGAACACTAACACCGCACATTTTCGAACTTTTTCCACAGTAATAGTCAAGTCACCAATTTTTAAGTTCAGATGATAATTCGATACATTTAACACCATAACGTTTTACTTACACACTAAGAGTCATACCCTGTTTGAAATTCACAGACAGATACTGGCAACGGATCCATGGCGTAGATACTTTCAATCGCTTGCGAAAATGAAATAGAACTGAGCTTTCATAGTTTTTTGCCCATTAAATTTTTTGTTTATTGGCCAGTACCCAAATCGACAAAGAGATATATTTGCTTTGGGTGGACAATGGGGATTAAAACTGATTCGCTTCTCCTAATGACTTTATAATGATCTTTATTTCCCAAATAATGTGTTTACAATGAATGCTATTGAAAATTGATAATTATAGATAAGCTATCGACAATGAGTTTTTGATATATTTTACTTTTTTTATAGTATTTGTCTTCATGTTATTGTTTAGTTCGACAATGTCGAACCAAACTCTTATTTATACATCGATGCTTGAATTATGGTCTAGTTTAAACAATAGAGTCTTTTATACAACCGTAGGCAATTTTTGTCTACGTGTATATTTCAGTGCTATGATACTTAAAACCGGTTCTGATGCGGAGCTCGAGGCAAACTGGCAACGTGGTCGGCCGTTCTACCGTAAGAAATACATTGTCTATCTTACCTGCACTGCATTCTAACTGTGGCTTCTACTATAGGACAATTATTTAAAAAGTAGAAATTTTTTAAATTCGCAGCAAATACTACTACTACTACTAAGGATTTCCACAGTTTTCACTGTCTTCCTTCACTCAAACCGTTTTCCTCCAATTTTCCCTGTCATTCCAGTCTCCATCTCGCAGGGTTCTTTTCTCCATAGCCTCGTCGATTTCGTCTCTGAATGACCTTCGGGGTGTTCCTCTCTTTCTTCTTCCGATCGGGCTCCATTCTGTAATTTTGTTTATCCAGCGTCCTCTGTCCGCTCTTCTGACGTGGCCGTACCAGGATAGTCTCTTCTCTATATAGTCGATTATGTCTGATTGCACTCCCATTCTCCGCTTAATCACTGCGTTTTCAATTCTGTCTCTTTTTGTAAGTCTACAGCTTCTCCTCAGGAACTCCATTTCTACTGCTCTTATTCTACCTCTATTTCTCTTGTTTATTGTCCAGTTTTCAGACCCATATGTCACGATACTTCTTGGTCAGTGTATTATATATTGTCTTTTTTGTCTTTATCGTAATGTTCTTATCCCACAGCACTGAATTTAGTTGTCTTATACAGTTTCTTGTTTGTCTTAGTCTGTTGTTTATATCTTCTTCTGTTGTTCCCTGGTTCGATATTATGGTTCCTAAATACTTGAGTTTATCTGTTCCATTTACTTGTCTTCCCTCGTCTATCTGTAGATTTCTCATATCCTTGTTTTCTGTTGTTAGGTATTCGGTTTTCTCGTAAGTTTATTTCCATTCCGTTGTTTTTATATTCTTCTTCGCAGCAAATTTGTTTATAATAATTAATAAACGTAATTAGTTTTATTTAAAAGATAAAAACCTAAAGTTTCATTATACAAATTTTAACATAGATTAAGCTTAAACAGCATTGTCTGTGGGTGTTAAACTTTGGGTTAAAATGAACATTAGTCGGGGCAACGCGTGGGAGTACAATTACCCAAGCGATCTGCAACTTTAACGAAATACACTAAATTGTCTATGCTTCATTATTGATTACCAACAATGTATGAATGAACACTCTTTTGTTTGCAACATTGTATAACAACCGTTTATTGTTTGGTACTGTCTGGGTTTTCGTAAGCGAAATCTTGGCTAACTATACGGAAAGAATTAAAACTACCAAAAAATCTGTTACTATTTTAGCAATGTTTATATATATTTGCCAAATTGCTACAGTAATAAAGCCACACGTCCAAGCGTTCCTCCGCCAAGCACGTATTCACATTTTTCGCATCCTTCATCAGACTTTGTACCTGACAAAAAACTATAAAGAACATCCCATGAACATTTTTTATTATTGATTAACTTATTGTTTAACTATTGACTTGTTAATGTAATTATTCGTTTTTTGTCCTTACGAGCTATTGTTATTAGTTGTCTGATTATTTACTTATGTTCTTTTATAAAATATTCGTGACTGTTACAGTCGAAATTTTAAATGGAGTAAAATTTAAACCGATTGCATGTCACTTTATAGATCGCTTCAACCCAAATTCGTTTAAACGATCGTTAACGCAAATAATCAAGCAATCGTACATGTACAGCCATGGTAACAGAGCTAGCACGTGTCTAGAATCCGTTAAGAGGGAGGTGATTTTACAGTTCAATAATACTTTTCTTCAATATAACATTAATTAAATTGCAAATTTGCGACTGTTTTATCCGCATTTGTCAGTGACGCCAATAAGCGAAAGAAGCCTGTTTTTATGATATCAGAATAAATTGTAAGAATCTCTTTGAGAGATATTATTTACTTGTATTTTCTATTAAACTATTCTAAATAAAAACCGCCCTCCGTGTGACTCTTGGAACATGGTTTATTTTGTTGCTTCCGTAGTTCATTCTTTATCTTACATTTGATTTAGTTACTCACTAATGAACTTAAAATCACAAACACCAAATTTTTCCAATATGTTATGAAAACAACAATTTTGCCACTAAATGTTTGATTTGTTTTGTTTTATCAGCCATTTTGTTGCACTGTTTTTTCAATTCATTTAACAAAAACATCCATAATGTCCCCCTGTGTAATTAAAATAATAATAACTGTTATTTACTTTCAAATAAACTAATTTACAATAGTTTGTACAAAGTAAGTAGTGTTTTAAATGAATATTTTGTTCTTTAATCCAAATTGCAATAAAATACATTCATTTCGTAACAAGTGCACATTTGGTTAATAAATCCTGGCAATTGCCAAATTTGTCTCAAATTGCATTGCATCTAAACGTGCCGAAAACACAAGACTACATCATGCCTGAAAGAATGCACTGAGAAGAACCATATCATAATAAATGGACTGTTACAAAGTCAAAATTGCAGTTTGGTATCGTTTGTTCCACATGACGTAACATTGCAGCTGTATTGAATTATATATCGCATAGCTTTTGAATCTTAAATGCTGCTGTGTGAAATTGTGATAAAATTTTGCAGTAACTTTTTTATATTCCAACTTCTACGCTTAAATAATTGAGCTCTATAAGCGGGATGAAAAAGCAGCGATGAAATAAGAGTTCGCTTACTTCTACTCAGTGTTGCCAACATCAGACAACAGGAAAATAATAATTTCAAAACTTCAAATTTACTGTTCAATGTAACATTCAGATAATTGATAAATAGTTATAGGTACAACTACTGTTAGATTTACCGCAAATTGCCTTTATATAAAGATCTTCTGGGAGCTGTAAAGCAAATAAAGTCAAAATGATTTAATTAAAACTATTCATTTTATTACAATGGAAAAATTGCCCATTAAAATTTTCATTCTTGTTTCAATTTCATTTTCGGAATCAATTTTTTTTGTTAAAATCGTATATGCTTTTATTAATTTTTTCAAATGCATCTCAGTTGCATAAAATGCCAAATATTCTTAAATTATATTTTTTTCTGGACTATATTTATAGCTGAAAAAAGTTTTCCACCAGTTTTTTTACCATGTCGCATAATATTGGAAATATTTGTGAACTATCTCCATTCTTCATTTGAATTACGTTTTCCAATTTCCCAATTTGGCTGTTAAGGGGCAATCCGTTGCCTTAACTTCCTCCATTCTCTATTAAGTTCAGTCACATGATATGTCACAAATGTTCGGGAGAAAGTAAAGCATGTCAGCAATGGAAGAAATATCCTCGTTCATTTTGGGGTCAACAATTGCTCCAGGCTCAACCAGAATTGTCCAGGTCAACTTACATAGAACATAGAAAATCAGTTTTCGTCGTAAACGTACCAGCGAAAAAAACAATAAACAGCGTGTTTTTAAAAATATTGATGAAGATGAACTGAAGAGTTTGAAGTTAGCACGGGATTACATGTCATTACCACCCAGTGGTTCTTCAGAAAAAATGCTTTTTGACCTATAGACAAGGCATGTTCTACTGTAAAGCCAGTTGGAAAGAACACATTTGGAAAAATCCCCGTCCACCATTGCAAAATCTCTGGGATTGAGCAGTCCTGAGAAATACACACATCATTGCCTGCGTCGGACTTCGGAAACTCTTCTGGCAGAAACTGGAGCCAGTATGACCACTTTGAAACGCCATGGTGGATGGAAAAGTACGTCGGTTGCTGGAAGATATTTAGAGGACAACATATCTTCAAAGAATGAGGTTTTTAAGAATGCGAGCAGGCATACCTTCTGGATCCGTAAGCAGTAAAAACACAATAATGAACTAGTATGACATAAGATATATTTTTCTTACCTTGATTTCACAAGTTCACTCACAGCACGATATGATCGAAGCTCAAAAATTTGACATGAGAACGTCAAAACACATTTATTTGCACAAATAAGAAAAATAATTAAGTACTGACAAATCTCTGAAATATTTTGTGTGGAATTGGTGATGAGTAAGACCATTCGTATGTAGATGGCGCAGTCACAAATTAGGTAAAAATCGGCATTGTGATAACTTAACCCTTTGACAACTAGCTCTGGTCTTCCCTACCTGTTATATAGTAAAATCTAGACACCCAACATCTACTTTTATTATGTTTTTGGTGTATTTAAACAAATTATGAAATATAAATGTCCACGGTGAGAGTACGGAACCCTGTTTTACCGTCGAAAACCATTTTATTACTCATTGTTCGGCATGTTTATTTAAAACACAACGCGTGTACTTTTATCGTTTATTACCTCACAAATCAGAAAGTATTATTCAAATGAAGCTCACACACGTTGCCGCGAAATTTCCATTTGTATCGTTTTGTAACATATGGGCTCCTTTAACATTTAAATAGAGACAATATTGTAACAATAAAACCGAAATTAATTATACAATTACGTGCCTTAAAAGCCGGGCATATTTTTGCATAATTTCTAATTTAGATTCCGATCGACGATACAATCTCCTGTGACATACTTTACTAATCTCACTTCTGTTCATGTCAACGAGGTTGAGAGAATTTTTTAGTACTCTGGTAATAAATACGTAATATTACGTCATGTAGACGCGCCTTTTCGATGGAATCTTCGGTGTTTAGTATTTATGTAATGACTTGGCACTAGATTTTATTGATATAATTGGTCTAGATTGGTCTGTTGATTAGATTTATGTTTCTGACAATACTTCGAATGTCAATGTCATAAAAATATTCATGATTTATCTACTGATGTCGTTCATTTATCCTCCTCGTCCCAAAAAAGTGTTTTTATTATTTAACAATATTTTCTATGATCCCTCTTCCTTTGTGAAAACGTTTAAACGAAAATCATATAAAATTATTTGACAGGCATAATATGACAGGTCCAGCATAATGAACATCAAGACTTATTTCATATAATTTTTAAGTATGAAACTGGAAAAAGCATTCTCGTTTAGGAGAAATACACAAGTACCTATATTTTACATTTTGTACAAAAGAATCTCGTCTTTTTAGTGCATCCAGAGTTTCTGCAACGCTTTTGAGAATTTTTATTGCTAGAGCGTATTGGAAAATGGTCATTATTGGTTTTTCTTACATCTATGGGCGGTCTACAACTTTAAATCTTTTTGCAGGAATTATGGGTTCTTCATCTTCAGATGTCTCCGGTTCTCTTGAAACAGCCGCACTAGCTTGTCTCTCGCTTGTAGGCTTACCTAGAGATAGTGGCCTTCCAACATACAGCTTAAATTCCAGTTAATCTGATCTTTTACTCTACCCATGAATTGGTCAATGCAAGATCAATAAAGTGCCAAAAGCAATAAATCTGTCAACAAATCCACGCCTCCCATTGACTAGTTGTATTTGACAATTATTGTATTTGGGTAAAGCCCCAGAATGTACTTTGATTTTTTTTATCTCATCTTCGTACGTCAGTCAAAGGCAAATAACCTACAGATTTAGACGCCATTGTCACAGATCTATTGTCGATCCATTTCAAAATAGATACTTTATATTATTACCGCCGTACTCTTTCTTCATGGGACCCTTGGTCTTCTTTTAGTAAAACAGAATATTTTTTTAATTACTCCTAAGTTCTCGTGAAGTCGATTATTCATAATGGTACCAAGACCAAGCATTTCTTTTTGTAACAAATAATCGAGTAAATTAATGAGGGTGAAATATCTATCAAAGTAAATTGTTGTTCCTGGACATAAGTTAAGTGATATACATTTACTTCGTACATCAAGAATAGCCTGAACTTTCCAAAGTTTATTTGCCTTTTTGGTCTCCTCTGAAACTGCACAGTTATCTACAACATGTAGAAAATTTTAGTTACTTGTAGAATTTATCTCTGAAGGAGCTAAGTAATATTAGGAATTTCAATTCCTTTTATGAAATAAAAGCGTTCACGCGTTGGTCCGAAAATTACCATCAAAATATGATTACCTGTTAGTTTCTTGAATTCCTCCGGAGTTAAACTTAGGTTTTTCTTTTGGTTTGCTTACATAGCTCGTACGTTACTTGTTGAAGACAAGTTTTTCCCGAAAATGCTCAGGAAAATAATCAACTGGTGTCCAGAATTGGACCATGGATCAGAGGATCAAAGGAGTATCATCGGCAGAATCTCATTCCGAATCTAAATTATTTTGGTCATTATTTTCGTTTTCATGAAATACGTGTGAAAGGTTTTCAGAAAAATTCTCGTTTTCGATGCAATCATTATCGCTGTCTTCACTGAGAAAAAAATCGCTCCAAAATATCCTCCAATTTACATTCTGTCATATCATTTTTCTGTGTGTAAAAAAACGTGAGTATGGTAACATATTTTGCTAATATTGTTCTGAAGCTATTATATTTTGCTTACTAAGTCCCAATGTCCAAGAGGCTTAACAAAAAGTTCAGAGGACCCCTGACGTGATCAGTTAGAAATATTTTCAAATATACCTATATTTATCACAAATTCGGGCAATTCGGTTCAATTTCCCGAATTGCCACACTGAAATGGAACTGGACCGGACACGTCGCCTGAATCAGTGATTAAAGGTGGATGAAGAGATTGCTTGAGTAGAGGTCGAGGTTAGACAAAAGAAGTAGAGGAAGTCCCTCTACTCGTTGGACTGACGATCTCAAGAAAATGTCAAGAAATTGGATGAGAAGTGCTCAAGATAGAGCACAATGGAAAAAAATGAGGAAGGCCTATGTCCAGCAGTGGATTACACTAAAACACTACAACCTACTGTATATATATATGGCCTATAAGGCCTATGTCCAGCAGTGGATTACACTAAAACACTACAACCTACTGTATTTTTGTGGAGCTGCCATCATAACCTCACACGTTACGTACATGTAACAACAAACTAACGAAGTAGGCGCTGTTGTTAAATTTTTCAAACGATACATTTATTCATAAATAATAAGTCCAATATGCTGCAGTAAAGGACGCAGAGATGCCCAACCCGAATAGTCACCCTGTAAAAAATTGGTAAACATTGTTCAGCTGGCTGCACCTATGGACTTATGAGGATAAATTTTAATATATTTGATTGAGATCTTTTTGCTACTTCGTCTCTAAAAGCATTTGGAATGGTAGTTAGTATATTTTGAGATATTTCCTGTGGTTTTATTTGCTACATTGGTGAGCATAACTGGACTCGCACTACATCTACAAAAAAAAATAAGTTCTGCGTGTCTCGTAAATCTCAAATTGTTGTTGTTGTTCTCAGAACATTACCATCGATGACTTTAACTTTGAGCGCGTTAGAGAATTCAAGTATCTTGGAACAACAATAACTGAAGACAACAACGGATCACAAGAAATAAACAACAGGATCAGGCCGGCAACAGATGTATTTTTGCCCTCCAAAACCTTGTAAAATCAAAACCAACTAACATGACGTACGAAGATACAGGTCTATAAAACAATCATACGACCCGTTGTGATGTATGGAAGCGAAACGTGGACGATATCAAAGGCAAACGATGAGAAACTATGTGTTTGGAAAAGAAAAATCCTAAGGAAGATCTTTGGTCCTGTGCTGGATGAAACATCAGGGCAATATAGGATAAAAACTAACAAAGAGCTCGAAGAACTTTACCCAGACGCCAACATCATAAAAGAAATAAAGTCCAGAAGACTCCAATGGGCAGGACACCTCAGAAGACATTCTGACGAACGAACAGTAAGACTGGTGTGGGAGGAAGTCCAACTGGAAGGAGACCACGTGGATGCCCTCGTCTTCGGTGGCGAGATAATATAGCAGGAGACCTAAGCACTATGGGCGTGGAGAATTGGATGGAGGTTGCTCAAGACAGAAAGCAGTGGGGGCATGTTTGTCGAGTCGGCTAAAACCCACGAAGGGTTGTAACGCCACGGAGTAGTAGTAGTAGTAGTGGCTTATATGATCGTTCCATTCTATTCTTCTATTTCTTACCCAGTTCTTGATATTCTCCACCTTGCATCTACATCGTATATCTGTACTTCTAGCTCTGTCCCATAGTGTCTTACCATCAATTTTTCTTTTATCTCTGCTGTTTCTAACATCCTTTTTGTCCTCTCTGTGTCAGGTCTTGTTTCTGCCGCGTACTTATGTCATTATTGGTCTGATGACCGTTTTGTAAATTCTGCCTTTCGTTTCTTTCCCGATATTTTTATTTCTCCATGTTGTTTCACTTAGGCAGCCTGCGGCTCGGTTTGCTCAAATTGTTCATTAAGTAAATTATCACTTCTTTCAGTAAATGAAATATATTTAATACACGATTTATTTTTTATTTTGGCTAATATGCACTATCTGAAATACGTTTAGTCGTTTAGTGGACATTATTTTTTATCCATGTTTTTTTTTAATTAACGTACATGTTACATATGGGGTCATTATCACGAGTTACAGTTTACATTTACAGAAAACATTTAACGTTTATGTTTTGTTTAACAGTTCATTTTTGTCGAGGAATTTGATCACCTTGATGATTTGGTCAGTTCTGTTTAGGACCTCTTTGAAGATAGAACTGATACCAAGCTGTGTTGGACAAAGAAAATTTTATGCCCTGGAAAGTTGAAATATTTTTACCGCTGAAAGTTGAAATTGTATAATCTAGCTTTAAAATGAGGTGCTTTTTTTAAATCTTTTTATGTTGATTAAAAGCGAATGTCTGATATAGTCTATAATTTGATATTTTATAATAATAAATTTAGAATATCTCTTCTTCTAATAGACCGATTTTAATTTTTCAAAGATTGTTTTTTGTTTTTTTTTTTAAGAAACGAAATATGATTTCAAAAAAGCTTGATTAGTTTATTTGTTATAAGCATTTAAACAATTAAATTGTTCATAATAAATTCTTGATTAAAAATCCGAATTATCATATTGAGGATTTCATAAAAAATACATAAAATTTCATGGACCTCAACGGCCACGAAAAGTCTCCTTCGCCCCTAGACTAATATTCTCAGAAAAACTAGAGAGATCAAAAACTTTGTGGTATATTTTTTGCATTATTGTTTTCTTTGTAGCATTTATTTTGTTTCTACATTCAGTAGAAGTTAAAAAGAGCTGCGTTTCAAGCACTCCTTTAAATCCTTTTTTTTCGGTTTTCGTGTATCGCGTCCAGCCGCAAACAACCGTTTAAACAAATACAATTTATTTAATTTCAGTTTATTTAGCGCATTTAGGTGGTCGTTAGGGTGTGCTTCAGTTACAGCTGTCTCTCATTCGCATCTGCCGAAACTGCTCATATATTAAACAGATTTCTGTTCGGTAGGTACCCAGACGGGCCGGATTGATAATTTTATCGCGTCAACTATAAAAGGAAACAGTAATAAACGTCATAGTCGATTGTAAATTATTTAAAATGCATGGGACTACATGGGGATCTCTGGTTACCTACCAGTAACTTTTGAAAGAAATGAGATGTTTTATGTTGCCTCTGATAATCCTAATGAAAGATGTCGGGTTTCGATTACTAACCCAGACATACAAAAAAAATTGTATACGGGGTATAGGGGAAGAATGTAAATTGGTGACATTAATTTTAAAGTATAATGATTTACATCAAAAATACAATAACTCAACAATTTTTATATTTCTCCAAAGCTATGTGGTAAAAAATATTTTTTATGAAGTTCTATTTATTCTTTCATAATATTTTCTTCGTTTTTTATTCTCAAAAAATTTATATGGTTGAGTTTACCGAAAATACAAGCTGATTATTGGCGACGTGCAAGTACTTTTGGATGTGATACGAGAAACGATCGTGCGCGAGTAACGGAGAAATCTTGCATTTTTTACTGCAAATTTCATAGATTTCATAAATTCATATTGTCAATTGTCATATTTCATATTCGTTTGTTTATTTACACCTTCTGTCACTGAAGAAAATGGGATTTAGGAAATGCTGTGTTATAAATTGTAAAAATACAACAAAAAATTGTCAATTTAAGTTTTATTCGTTTCCAACTTCGAAGCACAAATTACTACAAAGAGAAAAGTGGAGTTTATATCATAAAAAAGCATAAGTAACATAACCTAAATTATGCATTATTCTTGCGCCCGATTTTAAAGTCAGTTTGAAATAAACAATAAACAAAAGTTCACTATTAAGTGTAAATTTTAGTTTCATAACACTCACTTAGAGTTCATTTTAACCCAAAAATCAAGTTTATTGTTTAAATTTTATTTTTTTGAAGTTTAGAAAAATGCATCAAGTTCAAGTTTTTCTGAAGATGCATTAAGATATATTCGCTGTCCAAAAGTTTACAGGGAAAGAATTAATTGTTCAAACCAATATGATGATATAATGGGCTTAACCTGCTAATTTTTGCATTAGCATTATTTATGGTAATTTATTTTTCTTAATTCTTCCACATAATTCTTCCATTCTTTTTTGACATTTGTCACTACTAAAGCTTTTCCATTTGACTCAGTGCTTGGTTGAAAAGTTATTTGGTGACTTATTTTCTCAAATCCAGTTTTTATTATTGCATACATATTAACAGTAATGCTGTAATTTCATAATATATTTATTTGTATTTACACTACATACAACGTTTACCTTTTAATAACATACCGACATAACCTCAATCTTACTTTTTCTTCTTATTCTTTTTTGGGGCTACGTCCTTGACAGTTATCCGGTAACCTCGATCTAACATGAAAGCGCAGTAAATTTTGCTGATTTACGACACCAGGTGTCGCTGTTCCGAACTTGCACGGTCCCAATAGCTGCAAATGTCAAACATGAAACAACAAATTTCGGTATAGCAGTGTTGGCTTGTTTTTAGAATGTAGATATTGTATACTTCAAATATAAAAAGATAAAGCTTTAGAAAAGTACATTTTGTTTATATTGTGTTATGAATTCTGCAATTTTTGATTTATATAAAAGAACAATGAGTAAGTATTTGTTTCTTTGGAGATTAATTGCAGTTAATTATTAGAAATTTTTTTAGCAGTTACCCTTTGATAGATTAGGGGATAGATTTGTCAAATCGTCAAATCAGCAGTTGCCAGATGTTTGCAATTCATCTCCAAAGAGACAAATATCTACTCGTTATTACTGCATATACAGTATGGTGGAAATAAACTCGTTATTTCGTAAACCAGAGACTTTAAGGAAAAATCCTGAAACCCGTCAATTTGTATTTTTAAATAAGCTATTCGTAAGAATACATTTTATTTTTGACGTCATCTATGTGAGCGTGATGACGTCATTGCTAAAATTTTTGAATAGAAAGGGGGTATTGTAATACATGTGTCCAGCCCATTTGACATTGAAATGGGCTGGACACAATGAACGTCTCCAAGAAGGACGATGGAACAATGTCATCGGAAAGTGGCGTCCATACAATGCAAAGGAGATCAAGAGGCAGACCACAGATGAGGTGTAAAGATGACATCAGGAAACAAGGAGGTCCCACATGGCAGAGAACAGCTCAAGATAGGGAAAGATGGAGAGAACTGGGGTGACCTATATTCAACAATGGAAGGATAGAGAATAGGTTTAAAAAAAAAATTGTAATACATCATTTGAAAGGTCTTTTAAATACCTATTCAGCTATATCAATATGTCTAAGTAATTAAAGTTTGTAATTGTTTAAAAAATAATTAAATTTTTATTATTACAATAAATATTTATTAAGTATTATTCAATAAATACAACGAAACCTAAATTGTTTAAGTGCTCAAATTGTTTACCTTCAGCTAAAATACAATGAGAAAGGCGTGCGCGAACTCTTCTCTAACATTCTCTAAAACTTCCGGAGTTATTTGAACAACCTCATTACGTATTCTTTCTTTCAGTTCATTAATATTTTGTGGTCTATTTTGATACACCTTACTTTTTAAATATCTCCATAAAAAGAAATCAAGAGGAGTCAAATCAGGTGACTTAGGCGGCCATTCTATTGTTCCTCTTCGACCTATCCACCGATTTGGAAAGACGTTGTTTAAGTAGTTGCGTACCAAGACAGCATAGTGTGGAGGCGCACCATCTTGCTGTAGCCATAAATCATTTCTGTTTGGAAACAACCGGTTCAATTCTGGAAGCAAGAAATTTTGAAGAAATTCTAAATATCGAGGACCTGTTAAGTTTTCTTCGAAAAAGTATGGTCCAATACACCTATTATCTATTATTCCCACCCAAACATTAATTTTCTCTGGGTATTGAGTACGGTACTCTTGCATCCAGTGTGGATTTTCCGTAGCCCAGTACCGATAAGTTTGACGATTGACATGACCGTTTAGTAGAAATGTAGCTTCATCAGAGAAAATAATCTTTTTTAAAAACATCGATCTCTGTTATTTCGTTCCATTATAATGTCACAAAATTCAATTCGTCTATCAAAATCATCTTCCATAAGTTCTTGTACTAAACTTACTTTGTAGGGATGCCACTTTTCCTTCTTTAGCTGTTTAAAAACTGTTGAATGGTCCATGTCATTATCTAATGCTACTTGCCGTGAACTGTTATGAGGATTATCTTGAAAAGCTAACAGAACGTCTACTTGTTGGTTTTCAGATATTGGTTTTCTACTACCTTTAGGAAGGTCTTTAACATGACCCGTTTCTCTAAATTTTTTCTCAATTTTGCTTACAGTGGATTGTGAAATTGGTTCTCGACGGGGGTATTTATTATTAAATAACGCACATACTTCTTTCTGCGTACGTGTTTTATCTCCATAACCAATCATTATGAGAATTTCAATTCTTTGCGTTTCAGTTAGCTTCATGTTCAAAGATACAAAGACTTTTTGAATACGTTTACTACAATAATACTATTAATCACTTGACAGAAAGATAATTAAGTTTGAATGTCCAACTATCAATGTTCATATTGATAAGGTAACTAGTTTTTTTAAAAAGGTAAAAAGT
Organism: Diabrotica balteata; assembly: GCA_918026665.1. Taxonomy (NCBI): domain Eukaryota; kingdom Metazoa; phylum Arthropoda; class Insecta; order Coleoptera; family Chrysomelidae; genus Diabrotica; species Diabrotica balteata. The sequence goes on along the minus strand of OU898281.1, from coordinate 16,279,212 downwards.
AGATAAAAAAGACATTTCATTACCAGTGATGGCCTTTATAAAATTTATTTTTGGGTGTCAATAATACATCATATCAATACTTAATAAATATTTATTGTAATAATAAATATTTAATAATTTTTTTAAACAATTACAAACATCAAATACTCAGACATATTGATATGGCTGAATAGGTATTTAAAAGACCTTTCAAATGATGTATTACAATACCCCCCTTTCTATTTAAAAATTTTAGCAATGACGTCATCACGCTCACATAGATGACGTCAAAAATAAAAATGTATTCTTACGAATAGCTTATTTAAAAATAAAAATCGATGGGTTTCAGGACTCCGGTTTACGAAATAACGAATTTATTACTTTCATTTCCACCATACTATATAATAAAAATTGCAGAATTCATAAAATAGTATAAAAATGTACTTTTTTAAAAGCTTTATCTCTTTTGCGACATTTGCGACTATATTCAACTTGTACTTTCGGTAAACTCAACCATTTATATTTTTTAATTGAAAAGAAATATTTTAAAATTACCATATCTTTTTCTTTTAATATAATCAATTCCTAAAAGGAAATGTAATATAACCATCTGTGGCGCTTAAGGTTGGTTTTTCCAAACCTGCAAGTAAAATTAAAATTGTTTGAATGTTTCCATTTTTGTGTCACAGTCATTGGCTTGTGCACGGATAAACAACATATTTTTTGGGACATGTACGAACTCATCACTTTATAGACCCCCATAAAATTATTAGACCCTTCGTGATATAGTAAACTGATCACCAGCATCCTTTAGAGATCGGCAAACTCATCACCAGCATTTTAGGCACAAGGTGCTGGTTTATAATGCAGAAGATTGCCTGTTGCCCGTTACACATCTCGTTTATGTGATAATTTATTAAATTCAGAAATTATATTACGCAAATTGCTTTAAAATAGATATTAATTACTTTAATTACACAATTAAAGGTTAAAATACGTTTATTCGCGTCTCATTTTCGACTTCGGAAATCGTTCTCAAATACAAACATTAGTAAATTACTAATGTTCTACACGCGCAAAAGTTTATAGCTCATGCAAGGTGTTTCACTCTAACCACCGTTCGCGAAACATGGAATTGTGTCAAATAATAAAAAGAGCGAAGTTCTTTAGAATCAAGTGGTCTATCACCAAAAATTATTTTCGACTATACATTTGATTTGTTTTTTTTTCTGTTTGATCGGAATGATCCGCTACCAGCGCCAAACAACTAAAAGAAAACGATATAAAATTTATTCACCAGTTGTATAACATTTAGCCTTACATCCTTTCGTCGCACGAGTCCACAAAAGGCAATTCGATTTTAGAGTCTTTCGCAATTGAAATTTGAAATTATTGATAACCATCGTTTTTCGTCCACGTTGGCTCAAAACGTAATCAATGAGCAGTTCACTATCCATGTTAAAGGAACAAGAGCAAATGAAGAGAAATTTTTAGAATTCGATAGATTTTAGAATAGAATTTTGTAGAATTCATAAATAAAAACAATGAATTGCATTTGCATTTAAATACATTCTATTTAAGATTATTTTGTCAAATTGCCAAACCTCAGCGTTTGCAAGCGGTCTATACCTGCCACGGGGTGCAGGTAGGCCAGCGATGAATTTACCAATCTCTCGGGGTCTATATTAAAATCCCGATTTTTATAGCGGTGATGAGTTTGTACTATGTACGAAGGTATTTATGGTAATTGGTGATGAGTTTACGTGTACCCATTTTTTGACCACAAAGACTAATATACATTCAATAAAACCCGTGAACAAAGATCTATAGTAGATTATGTTGTTATAGTCAACAGAGATTAGTATTTATAAAAAATAATCGACGTAAGATGCCTCAACTCAGCAGATGTAGGATGCGACCATAGCGTACTACATACGGTGTAAAATAAGAATCATCCTGAAATACTTCACACCCAAGAGAGCGGTGCCTACACAAACAAAAAGCAAAAGTCGAAGGACTAAATACGGAATCCACGGAACCATCATCATCATCACCATCATCACTATCATCATCATTATCCAGCTTTCATTTATCACCTCCACTGCTGGAGATAGGCCTGCTTTAAACTCCTCCATTGTTCACGATTTTGTGATCTTTGTTGCCAATTTTTGGTGATACGCCAATTATCATCAGCCTAACCTGTAGATGGTCTTCCTCTACCACGTTTGTCTGCTCTTGGCCTCCAATCTGTAATTTTGTTCATCCATCGTGAGTCATGCATTCTCGCTGTATGGAATTCTGATTATCCCTGCTGATGCTTATTTCATGGCCCAAATACGTGTATTTCTCCATCAGTTCTACCACTTTGTGTAGAATAGTTAAATGGTTATTAGGGACATATTTGACATAAACGTAGTTTTTGTCTAGTTCATTCTAAGGCCGCCTTCGAACATGTAAAGTCACATTCATTTAACATATCTGTGGCTTCTCCTCAATTATCCGTGATAAGGACAATGTCGTCTGCGAAACGGAGATGGTTAAGCTTTTCGCCGTCTATTGTTACTCCTGTGGTCCCAATCGACCAATTTTAAAAGCATACTCTAGTGCCGTTATGAATAATTTCGGTGACAATGTGTCCTCCTTGCCCTATCCCACGTTTTATTTTAATTGGTCGGGTTTTATGGTGTATCTTCACAGTAATTTTTTGTAAATATTGTAAATAAGTTCACTATACATGGTCAATCCTGCTGTCATTCATTGCTTCTATAAGGCTGTCTATTTCGATCATGTCGAACGCTTTATGTAAATCTATACAAGTGAGGACAAGAGATTTGTTGTATTCTATAGTTTTTTCAATGAATGTCTTTACTGTATGAAGGTGATTGTTGATACCATAATTTGATCGGAATCCTTCCTCCTCTCTCGGTTGGTAAAATTCTAATTTTTCTACAATCTTGATGTCACTAACCTAGTGAAGAGCTTGTATATGTGGTTCAACAGGCTAATAGGTGTATAATTTCCTAGGTCCATTCTATCTACATCCTCTCCTGGGGCTTTGTTATTTTTCATTTTTCTTAGTGCTTATCGAATCTCATCTACCTTTATCTCTGGCATTAGTTCGGAACCTTGATTCATTATCTTTCTTGAAATGGCTGTTTGTAATCCACGGAATACTTATATACGGAAATATAATGTCAGAAAAGATTGCTGGGAATAAAATATTAGAAAACGATAACATCGAGGAAAGGAAAAACTCAGAAATAACATAATTAACGCAGCAACAGAATCGTGTGGAGAAAGGAAAGTAACGAACACTAACATATCAAAAAAGAAAACACCATGGCTTAGAGACGAAGTGAAGACAAAATGTGTAGAAAAGAAGAAAGCCTTTTACAATACAGCACACAGCAAACACAACAGGAATATAACCACTATAAACGAATCAGAAATGAAACGAATATTTTCTTCTTCTCAAAACAGATGTAACATGACTTTTACGGAACACAGAAGGAAATATGTAGAATGATAGAGGACAAAGAAAAGAGATGAACGAACTAATAAAAACGAAACCTTCAAGCCTATTGTGTATTGGTTCTCTAAGATTGATTCTTCACAATCTAAATCACTAGGTATGGTAACACTTTGTGGACGCAAACAGAGACTGTATGATTTTGATGATGATTTAGCTATCAACCGATGTGTGATAGAATTGGAATCCATCTTTTATTCCTATAGAATTGTATAAAACTCAACAGGCTTTAACTACCGCGATTGTGCTATCGGGTTGAATATTAATGGCTCTATTAGAAAATTCCCCGCTTGTTTGAAAGTGATTCGTACTCGTATTACCCAATAAAAATTATCAATTCGTTGTTTCCTAGTCTAAAAAAATAATTATTGGTAATAAGAATTAATATGTCATTCTCATTAACGGAAACTTTATTTAGTCTATTGAAAAGAGCTATAGCTGTTCGTAATTAAACGTAGCGTCAGTGGTTTTACGATCCGAATTCTTAGACATGTTTTAAATAATAATGTCTATCACATCGATATATTTTTATGATTGCTTACATCTCCTGCATCGGCCATTGAAATGAAGTGTAGTTATTTTTAGACCCACCTGTATTGCTCACCTTGTAGCCTAACGGCTCCGGCGGCGACCATAGCCCCGACTAATTTATCGGCTTATAAACAATTACAAAGAAGATTACTACGACATTGTTGCAGCGAGATACGGTTTCAGTATTATAATATCACTGAACTTTGAGATACCCTATTATGCCCACAAAATATTTGCTTTGATAACAAAATTTCAGATAAGATCCAATAAAACCGTGAAACGCGGCTAGGAAATAAATATGGAGGATAAATATGAGCGCCGATGCAAATGTTACTTCCTCAAACAAACAATAATCGGCTTAACGTAGATTAGATTAAAACGTGAGACTCATAAAGGTTTTAAATCTGAAATACACCGCTCCTTGAATTATGTGTAAATATACGTTGAATTTAGATTTCAGCGAGGATTTTGTTTAATTTCGGTGATTCTCCAGGTTTAAGTATACGCTTTGGTAACATCCGAATTATATACATACGTTCACGTTCCTGGAAAACCAGAAAGCTGGCTTTCCGTTTTTAACTTAAAAATCATTTTTGTGTGGGGGAGATTAGTAGCTTTTTCTTTTAAAATTTTGTTTGTTTTGGTATTCATCACTATTTTTCCCAATTTTTCCAAGGGAATAATGCTAATGTAGTGGGTAATATCCGCACACCACGCACAGGTTTTTTGTCTATAAATCCGTTTTAATTCCCAAATTTTCTGCGCTTCCTTAACATGTTTTTTTACGTGTCTGCCGCTTTAGGTGTTTGTTCTCCACCTACGCTTCAGAATATTAGACCATCAAAAAAGTTGATTCGAAGCGTATAATGGCATTTGAAATGTGTCTACCATAATGTTGCGCATACAATGAACCGCACATCGCACAAATAATTCAATACTAGAAGAACTTAACTACATAAAAACTAGACTCACCAAAATAATCAACCAAAATATACTAAGATATTTTGGACATGCAACTAGAAGAAGAAAAGCAGGGAAAGAAAATAGTCATATTGGATACTTTTATCCACAACATCGTAAGTTTATTTTAACAGTTGTATAGAAACTGACTTTATTTGCGGCAAAATGAAAATTGCATACGAAAGCTGCACTAGTCTCCTTTAAAACGCATTTTGATTTCTATCGATAGGGTACTCTGATCAAAGGATCAAAAGATATCGAATTTTTACAGTTGAAATAGAAAGACGGTATTAAATTTAATTTCAATACAGGGCATCTGCCATCCGCTTATGCGTATTTCAATCTCATTAGGTGTCATCAGAGCGTCATATGCAGAGGCTCTGAATCGAAATTAAATCTCTCCCGTCATAGTACAATAATTATAAAAATAATTTTTTCTACAACTGCGTCACAAATTATTAAAGCCGATGCAACAACGGTCGTAACAGTTTTTCGGTAATTGATGGCAGTTACGACAATAGCCACAGTTATAATTCGGAACAATTCATATTAAAGGTCTTATAAACTCAAAAAACAATCCTACATTAGAAAACACTGAAGACGAAAGCTTACAGTTCTTAATAAAAATTCTTCTTCTGACGTTTGTCTGATAATCTGGTGATAAATAACACTGGTGATGTCACCAGTGTTATTTATGCCTGTCCAGTTCTTTATATTCTGTAGGCACAACATTCGTGTACGACCTACTTCTCTCCTGCCCTCAACTTTTCCTTGGATAATTAATTGAGGAATAGCGTATTTTTTTCTTTCAGGATATGCACCAGGTATCCAATTGTTTGTACTTTGATCAAGTTCTGATCAACTCTTTCTCAATATTCGCCCTTCTTAAGACATTCGTTCCTCACTCATCTGTTTATGGTGTGCGGAACATTCTTCGCAAGGTCCACATTTCGAAAGCCTCCAACTGGTAATGGAGGATATTTTTAATGTGATGGCTGCTTCACGTGTACCCAGTCCGCTCTTGAACCCAACCTGTGCCTCGTCGCTTAGCTCCAAATTTATGAACATTCTTTTGTGGAGGATACGAAGAAGTACTTAAACTGATCAGTCTGTGGTCTTTGATTATGATTTAGAAATCATCATAAAGGTTGAATAAAACCAGTCCGTTGGAATGTGACCGGTGTTATGGCATTGAAAATTGTTACCAGCATGTCGATGTGGTCATCTTCTACTTTTATGGGCTTCCGTAGTAATGTCATTAGATGCAGGCGCATTGTCCAATTTTATTACTTTTATAGCGTACTCCACCTTAGCACGACTAATTGGAGGGAATGATAAATTTTCCTTGGGTCCTTCACATTTATTGAACTATTCAGAGCAGCAGCATCTAAGATCAGAATAGCCATGATGCCACCTCCGTCGCGGAGATGGCACGTGAAGAAGAAGTTAGTTGTTGTTGTTGATACAACGAGCTTTATCAACTTTACAAGGAAGCACCATTGTCAGACTTGAATAGAATACAAAGATTGCAATGGAGCGGACATGTGATAAGAATGGGAGAGGATACCAAAAATAGCACTGAATGCTAGAATGCGGGGAAAGAGACCGGTTGTATACCCAAGAAAGCTCTGGGAAGATACAGTAAACAACAGCGACGCATAAGCCCTTTTAGAAGTCCGTATATGGAGAAGAAGTAAAGGTGGAGGCAAAAAATAAAGAAGGCCAGTGCTCAATTTGGGCTGTAGTGCTGTAGAAGAAGATAAAGTTAGTAGTTGGCAAATTCGGTTTATTATCCGTAAAGAGGGATGAATCATAGTCTGTTCATATTTTAGCTAGTTCTTCCTGGGTATCCTGGTTGTATCCTTGATCATTCTTCAGTCGAGTTTCATGGTGTTTTTTGTATACACTCGAAATTTCTTTAACCTTTTTATGTAGTCCAAAGCTGTCCCTCTTTTCTGTAGCAAAGCTTTCCTTTCTAGTTTTAATTGCTCATCCCTAATCGTACGTTGGATTCCCGTGTATTTCTGTTGGTTCTGATGTATTTTCCACTGTCTGCGTTGCTCCCGTAGATGAACTATCTCTTCCGTCATCCACTCATTTTTGTGATTTCTTATTTTAGTTGCGATTGCCACAGGTTTCCGCTATGGAATTTACGGGTATATGTCTCAAGTTTTCGTTGATGTGCTTATTGTATATAGCTCTAAACTCTTTATCGCTCATTAATTATCTCGTGTTTTTGTAGTTTTTCCAATCTTAAAGTTATTGCCAGAAAATAAATAGAAAACCAAAGAATATCTCCAATATGCCTTGGACATGACGAAAACATTTTTATATTCAACTTTTACTGGTATAATAAATGTATCAATACGTCTTTGACGACACTGCCTTGAATATCGTGATTTCGATTACTTTTACCAAAATAATGCACATGACTAGCTTATTAGTCACCTCCAATATTTGCTTGTACCTAGTACTGAAAGAAAACTCTTATTTATGCTCATTACACATTTTTGTCCAAACAGAAACAACCTCAAAACTTTTTTATTGTATTACCCTTCGTGTGGCGTGTGAGCAGTTTAAAAATGTTATATAATAAAAAGATTAAAAAACATAATCCCAGCCAACGCGATTATTAAATGTGAATACAATCGTATACATTCATATTGCAGACGAGTGCAATATGCGTCTCGACCGCACCACTTTTTAATAAAGCATTATTACGTTTCCTTTATCATTAAAAGTGTAAATTGTTCTTTGTTTAAATCATAATAGTCTGGTGAAAGTTGTAGCGTTTTTGTTTCGGCTAAAGGTCAAAATACAGATCTTTAAAATCATTCGCATATTATGAGAATGTTCAGACAAGACAAATTAATACTTTATTATTCAGTATAGTCTCCCTGAACATCAATCAATATACTTGTTCCTATGAGATTCCAATTTATGAATTCCATCCCTGAAGTGAGAATCTGGAAGGGCTGCTAAATACGCTTCCACACGCTTATGACTTTATCAATTGATACAAAATGATTTCTCGCATGAATGTTTTAGATGTTGAAATAGATGGAAGTCGCTAGGGGCCAAATCTGGTGAATACGGTAGGTGCTCCATCAATTTAAACTTTAATTCATGAATTTTAGCCGTTTTCAAAATGCTCATATGACACTAATGTCCTGATAAAAGAGGTGCATTCTCCTCAATAAAAAAAGATATTTTTCTTGTGCAAACTGGGTCTTTTTTCACGATTTTTTTCCTTCAGCTGTCTAAAAGGTTATAATAACATTCAGAATTTATTGTTTTACCAGTTTGCAAGTAATCTACAAACAAAATTCCTTTTGCATCCCAAAAAACTGACACGATTTTTTTCCTTCAGCTGTCTAAAAGGTTATAATAACATTCAGAATTTATTGTTTTACCAGTTTGCAAGTAATCTACAAACAAAATTCCTTTTGCATCCCAAAAAACTGATTCTAACACCTTTTTGCTCAATTTCTGGATACGAACTCGTTTCGGAGCCGAAGGACCAGGTTCACATCACTTTTTTAATTCAGGATCGTAGTAATTATTAAGTCTCATCCAGTGATGAATCGATGCACAAAATCCTAAGTATGCTTTCGAAAACGCTCTAAATGTTGCTGAGAAAGTCGCATTCGAATGTTTTTTATTACTTTGTTAGCGAATGTGGCACCCATTGTGAATACAGCTTTCTGAAAGCTAATACTTCAGTCACAATACTGCTTAAACTGCTCAATGAGATACCTAGAGTTTCTACGAGATCATTTTATGTCACTCGACAATTTTCTAATACGATATCCTATATTTTTTCCACAATTTCTGGTGTTGTTGCTGTTTTTGGACGTGGATCGTCTTCAAGGCTTGTACAACCATGGTTAAATTCAGCAACAGCCCATCTTTTTACTGTACTAATTGAAGAAGAAGAGTCCTTACTTCGTCCTTAAAAGAGACACTTTTTACATTTTTACACTCAATTTCCACTTCGGAAATAGTTCTCAAAATACAAACAGTAAATTGATATTTTCTCCACTGAGCTTATTATATCTAATTTACTGTTTGTATTTTGAGAACTATTTCCGAAGTGGAAATTGAAACGTCAATAAACGTATTTTAACCTTTAATTGTGGCTTATTCCCAGTTAAATAGTAATTAAATATAGTCCTGTTGACTATCAAACATAGTTGTTTCAAATTTGCTGCAGTTTTTTCGTACCTGATAAAGTTAACCCTAATTCGGCTTTATTGAATATTTACAGAAAACCACCGATTTTAATGATACAATATTATTTCGTTAAACAACATCAGCATAATTTCAATTTAATGCGAAATTCCACAAATTTTTTCGAACCCCGAACGTTATTTTATTGACGTTAATATTTTTGAATGCCATTGCAGATATTGTATATTAATAAACATTTTCCAATTATTTATTACACGCAGACCTAATTGTCAATTTTAATATTATTAAATATTTCAAATTGCTTTAGTTGCTTGTTCAGAGCCAACAACGATATTTTACATTTTGGTTACTTTTTTTTGTTTATCATTTTAATTTGTTGCATGATGAAATCGTTTTGCTGTTAATTTAATTTTCTTGTTCTTTAAGGGTCTAAAATATTAATTATGATAAGTAGAGCGTCAAAATGTTTTTTGCAAATTAGTCGTTGTATTCGGCCTGGTAGCAAGGCCAATGTGGGATTATGACGACAGCCTTTAAGGTTTATAATTATGATTTAAACGTGTATTTGTTAAAAAAAAAACATGTTTATTGAATGAACGTGAAATACCCAAAATAACATTTTGTGTTTCTGAAATTCTGACGTAATATAATAAGCACATTCTTTAATGAAAATATAAATATTAAATGTTATTTTGAGAGGATGAAAAAAAGTCGCTTACATTTTTTTCCCTTAAAATGGCTATTATGTTTTCAATGTCCTTTCATTACTGAGATATGGCGTCAGTGTAATAATATCGCGCTGAAACAGTTCACCCGAAACAATGTTCTTTTTAGGGAGTAGTCGTCATATAGACCAGCGTCGCACACAATTAAATTTCACAAGGTTAAATTGTTTTTCAACAATACTTCGAATTTCGTTAACAAACATTGAACAAATGAATGAATTGAAAAAAAAGAAGTGCTTTATCCCTTAACCCAAAACATAATAATTTTAGGGATAATGCGAAACAGCACAGAAACACATTAAAATATTTGGTCATCGTACGGGTGCAGGCACCCATCCATCAGGATAGTGCTGAATGTCAGTTCAGCTGATGAAAAAATTTTTTCTTCTTTTGAACGATGGGATATCTTCCTTGTAGTATTTTTTTTTTTTTAAATTTGACCATAGCTCTGAAGATGACTTTGTAAGCAGAAAGCATTCTGCTACAAATTAAATTCTTTACACACTTGTTAAAGTACTTGTCTTTTCAAATCATTATTTGTTCGTAACTGTGTACAAAACACATCAGTCATTTCCATACATTGAACAGTTTTTGAATGAGTATATTTCGTGGCAGTGAATTTTGACTATTTTATTTAAATATGCTTGGTTTATTGTTCTGGAATCAATAAAACTTTTTAATATTGTTTAAATATTTCGCCAAATTGCTATTTTCAATTAAAAATTTGTTATTTTCTTTATTTCATCGTTTACACTACCTGTTATACTATTGGAAGATAAAAATAAAATGGAAAAAGCTGGCAAAATTACATTCTTTAAAATCAAAAATACGGATGGTTTGTGTACTCCTTAAATGCATTTACGCACTTTCAAAACTTTATAACGAAAACGATACACTTCGTCAACACGAACCTCCCCAAATACTTTGCAAACATTCTGGGATGTATAGTCGGTAAAACTCAATATCATGTACAGTAGTTTCAGAGATTCAGAAATTTGTTTCTAAAGAATCTATCCCACAAATCCACAAAGGTAAATTTAGAGCCATTATCAAGAGGGATATGGTTCCGTTCGAGTTCGGGGAATTCCTCACTCGTGACGTACCAGTATCATGTTTTCCAGAAATACGAGAACCGTTGAACGACAATGAGGTCTCTATCTACCCACTCCTCAGTGTCAAGATTTTTCGAAATCTATATTGTGATCTGTCTGAATTTGATTTTGGGCTAGAGCTGAAGTAGTATCTGAATGTGTTACAGATGTTACAATATTCGTAAATACGGTAGTGGATTCGTCGGTTTGTCTGTCCTATGTATGTTTGTGGGCAACTGGAACAAGGTATCTCGTAGACACCGTGGTTTTCATTGGTAATTTGATCTTTTACGGATCTGACGAGATTGGACAACTTGGTCCACCATGGTTTATGTCTTGTTTGTTATAATGAAGTCGCTCTAATGAACCCCTGAGCGTGAAAAGTATCCTCCCTGTACAATCCTGTATGAATGAATACTAATCGTTATATGTAATTACGTGACTAAAGGTTCCAAATCAAGGCCAAAAAACAAAACCAAAAAATGGTTCTTATGAGGGTGTAAAATTCTGTTTTAGCTCCACATGGTTTCAATATAAAAATGAATGCTATTGTCAGATTTGCGGAGTAGCCAGGGGTTCACTAATTTCGTCACCAATTACAAATTAGCAGTGGAAAGATTGGAAACATCTGTCATATCTAAATTGAATTACAACTTGCAATTCTACAAATGATTTCAACTAATAGAGTTGCTCATGAACGGACCTAAAGTAACAACAGTGCTTTAAGTGACGCTATTTTTGTGATTTTTATAAAAATGGATTCAAAGCAATTCCGTGTGTGATTTCCTCTCGTTATTTGATGAGAAAAAATACCGGGTCTGCTCCATCGATTACAACCGTTAAACGCTGGATTATCGAAAAAATCGAAAAAAAAAACGCTGAAAATTATTATGGAAAACCGCAAAATGAAGTTGCAAGACATAGCTGACACTATAATTTTATCAAAGGGTAGCGTTGTCACTATTATACACGAACTTTTGGGTAGAGAAAGCTGTTTTCCAAATGGATGCCGCGTTTTCTCACAACAGAGCAAAAACAACAACGAATTGATGACTCTCGGCGCTGTTTAGATATGTTTAATCGGAATAAGTCGAAAGTATTGTGTCGGTATATCACAACGGATGAAACATGGATCTATAACTCACTCCTGAATAAAATCGGCAGTCATCTGAGTGGACAGCACCGGAGAAAGCAGTCCAAAGTGACCAAAGACGCAACAATTGTCAGTGACCATCTGAAACATGGAGAAACAATCAACAGCTGCTACTACATTAATTTATTGGAATTCGTTTGAAGACCGAAATCGCAAAGAAAAGGCTTCATTTGTTGAAGAAAAAAATGTTTTTTTTTTCACCACACCACGTTTTTCGGATCTAAAAAAATGCTCCGTGGCAAGAGATAGCAGTCTGATAAGGACGTAATCGCCGAATTGAAGCACTTTTCGAAGGCAAAGATAAATCGTTTTAGAATGGCGACATCGAAAAAGAAACGCGGTTTGCAAAAAAATGCGCACTTATTGACTTATCGACTTTTTTAATGTACATACTTTCAATGTTTTTATGATAATGCGAGACATTTTTGGAACTTCTTCATCAATCATGTTGCAGTGCAAAACCCTACATTTCGCTAATGATAAGCTATTTGCCGGGTTGAGATAGCATAAGGTTTGAGGTGTAAGGTAATTAGAATTCACATCAAACTGCAATTACATAACTACAGATGTGTTCAATGCAAAGTTTGCTGTGTATCAATGTGGTCAAAGCGAAACAAATAAGCTGACGACTATCAGAAAGATATTAAATTTACGGATAATCCTACTGGCGACTTCCTTGTATAGTACATATAAAATGTGATTGAAATTGCTGAAAAGACAGATCGATAATAACTGAAAGGGAAGCACATTTCATATCCCACTAGTATTTAGTTTCTTTCTACGGAATTATTAGTCATAGGTAAATACAATGTAATATTTTCAAAGTTAAATTTTTATTGTAGTTAAAATTTTGGTAGTTCTGTAATAAAAATACCAGTAATACAATGCTTCCTTTACAATCAATTCAAAATTACATACGTCTAATTTTGCACTCGCATTCCGGATATTTTTCCAATGGAAATAAACCAAAATTAAAGAAGCTGCTCCTGTAAGCGAGAAGCGGAGGCAACGGCGGCATGTGAAGCCCTCTCGAAAGAGCAATATTTGGCTTGCGCGCTAGGGGTGGCTATGTGGGAAAGAAAGAAAGGTTAATGCCTTTCGGTTAGACGAGGGAGGGTGGCAAAAAATACGAGATATTCCTTGCGAATCGTTAGGAACAACATTTCAATAAATCTTCATACCTTAGTTTCGAGACGCTGCGAAAAAAGGCGAAAGATATTGTGTGATGAAAAACCTGTAAAATGTATTCTTAATGGTCGAAACAAGTAGATTCGCGTGTCACGGCGGGGCCGTAAGACAGGTTAATTTGATTTGGGGAATGGGGAGAACAAAGTTATTTATAAATATGACGAGGAAACAGCAAAATGCTCTTTACAAATTTAAAAAGTTTTGAACGCATGCATAAACTGTAAAGGCAAAAAAATATCACTTCAAATAACATATTTACTTCATTTTCTTTGTTTACATTTCCTTTTCCTAATTATTGTTTGTGTAATTATAACCTCTGTCTAACAATATAAAAATAATGAAACAAAAGTGTGTTATTATTTTAAAAGCGGGTGCCCTTAGATTAAAGATTTATTTCAGGACATATTTCGAACATTTAGTAAGTAAATAGCAATATATTGACCAACTCGAGATCCTCGTATCAAACTCTTTGATTATATTCCATCCCCTGCAAAAAAATTTGGTTATTTCATGTTGACCTTAAATCGGGGATTTTGAAAAGTCAATATTTTCAAATAATCTCAAACTAACTCGCCGAACTTCTGCAGAAGGTCGAGGCATGATTTCAATCAAATTTCAAATAATTTCTTGATCTAGATGTTGTTCCCATTCTTCCACGAGAACTTCCTCGACATATTCTAGGTTTCCGAGTAGCTGACTATCCTTCAATCTCTTCACAAGTGTATCCCAAATGCATTCAATGGGATTTAAATCTGCACTCCTCGCTGGCTATTCCATAACCCGAATATTGTGGGTAGTCAAATAATTTTGCACTATCCTGACCATGTGCGGTCTAGCACTATCTTGCTAAAGGATAAATTCTGGGTCAGAGCGGCCATTTAAAATTATCCCGCCCTAAACCATAATTAAATTATCTGCCAAAAACCTGGGTTTCATGAAATGTGGAATCCAAAAAGCTCTCGCATGGTTTTCTCCAGACTCGTCCATCAACATGCTTTAAAAAAAACCTGGACTCGTCAATAAACATCACGTTACTCCATTGTGTAATAGTCCAAATCATGTGTTCTTCTGCAAAACAAGCGTCTGGCTCTATGATGTGCAGGGATCAAAGGGCGTATTCTAGTTGGCTTTCTTGCATTCAACCCAAAAAGCCGATTACTTATGTACTCTTGTACCCGCAGCTTCTACCAACTCTTTTTGTAGCGTTCGAGCAGTTCTTCGACGATATCTGACGACCCATAGTTGTAAAAGTTCATCCTCTCTAACTGTAGTCACCCTTGCACGATGAGTATAAGGTTGTCTTCTAATAACTCCAAACATTTCATATCTAGTCCAGGCTCTATTTATCGCAGTACAACTACAGAGTCTTAAGTAAGCTTGAATTTTATTGCCCTAGCAATTTTAATCTCTGTAAGCCTTCGGGGGCCTTCCAAACACATAAAATTCATCATTAATTCTTAATAACTTGAATAAGGTAAATATCGACAGAAATTTAATAACGAAATAAATGTGATTCGAAAATGTTATCAAGTTTTTCTTACTCGTTTTTGAAGTTAGTTAAGAGTATCTATTTTGAGCTACCATTAGATCATTTACTCCATAACATTCGACTGCGTATTATTTCACATCGTCAAACGAGAAGTCTAGACAATATGCCATTCGAATTATACATTGGTCCTTCGAGCCGGATTGAAGCAGCGACCTGTGGGTCCAGCTGTTGTGCGCACAATTTAAAAATCTTCATTCCAGGGGTTCTCATCCATACAGTATTTTATACTTGGTTTCAATTTTGTTCTTTATTCTTTTATTTTCCCATTAATCGAGTCAATACTCAATTTGTGTCCTAACTCTTTATTTCCCATTCTACAAGTTTTGTAATGCATTTGACTCTTTGGAGTAATATCATTTCTTAATCTTAGGAAAGAAGTTTGATAATGAAGGTTCCTGGCAGTGGTCAAACGAACTTTACGGTGTGGCAAGAAAATGGGTCGGACAAAGATCGCGAACAAGGAAGCGAAAGTAGTAGTAGTAAAAGCTGAAGCAGAAGCATATATAAATCTATACGATCAACTTGATATCAGTGAAGAAGAAACAAAGATATATAAAATAGGTAGCCAAAAATAGATCAAAGAAAGCAAAAGATTTTATCCGAGATAAAAATAATAAAATACTGGTTTACGAAAAGAAATGGAAAAATATTTTGATAGTTTATTAAAAGAATTTGACAGAAAACAAGTTAAGTTAACGGATACTTAGAACAAATTGGAATAGTGGCAACAAGCTTTTAAGGAAAAAGATTTTAAATTTAGTAATACAAAAACAGCGTATTTGGAATTTTCATTTAAAAATTTATTACAAACTCAAAGATCTTTGGATGGTGAAATAGTTGTGGAAAGTGGGGAAATAGCTAGAGATGCGTACAGTAGAATTAGGGTTGGATGGATGATACCGAAGAGCTGGGGGCAGACGCTTAGGTAAGATAAGATAGAAACAACAAAGCAAAGAGACTGATTATAAACACGAGACCTCCATATCTTAGAAGTTCTATAGTTATAGGGTGCACTCGTGTTGTTTTTCAATACTTGGATGTTGTGATCGCCTTGATATTGTAATGTATCGTGTTGATATTGTGATTTTTCAAAAATATAGTTTGAATTTGAATATTTTATATTATCTTTATTTGGTTTATTAGTCTGATAGTGTCTTCCATGTTTCCATTCTTATTTTGCCTGATTTTCTTTCCATTTACATATAGATCTGTTTACATAATATTTTTATACTCGTGGTCCTATAAGAATGTAAATTATTTTAAAATAGAAGTTATAACAACATGTAAATAGTGAAAACATTGGCATTTTTTGAACGCTTAACATGGACATTGGGTGAAAACTAATGTGTTGTTAGAAAAGTCTCTTGAAAACGTACGAGGTGTATAACACGTACAGATAAAATGCACGTTATTACGAGCTGAATTCTTGGCGTAAAGATCAAAACCCAAAACTTAATTTTGTACATGTTGACGTATGGATTTACTAGCTTAGGAATATCACGAGCAAGAATTTCAATGGTAATTGAAGATACGTCTGTTCACCTTTAATCAGAAGACATTAACCTTTCCCGCGTTTAACTTGCTCTCCGATGTTTCGTGAACAAAATAAATATACATTCATACGAACACGTTGCTCTGTCTACAACCAACAACGCCGGTTTTGATCATTTCGCAAACACAGCGACGCCGTCTCCGGAAACAAAGTCTAAGAGAGTAAAAACAAAAACGCATCATAGACTTTAGTCTGGCTGGGCCAGCCAGCCACCTTGTTGCAGCAATAATTCAAGTGGGGTTGCAACCCTCACTCCGTTGCCTGGCAACAGGCATTAGTCCCCTCAGCCGGTACATCGATCGCACGCCCGTCGCCCCGCTACAGACTCGTCTAAATATTTCGCCCCCGCCGACGAATTGACAGTCCCTCGCGCGCCGCCGAGAGCCGCGCCAGAGTTGCATTCAACCCCACGATGGACGCCACCGTCAAGCCATCCACCTCTGATTCATCGCTCGCCGCCACCGCCGTCTCAATACGTACAATGAATAATCACTGGTAACTGCCCTTCGCTCGTTCGATGCCCCTTGTTGCTGCTGTTGCTTCGACTGGAAAATAAACTATTTGTCTATTGAAAATTTTTTCTTTACAGTTCCTCACTACTATATGCATTTCATCACGAGCCAATCTACACTGCTGGACAAAAAAACGGACTAACAGTATTGACTGATATGATAATTAATCTTTAAAAAGTAATATTGTATAACTCAACATTAAATGAACATTTCTCTATAAACTAGAGCGTCAGGAAGTATATGCATATGCAGGGCATTTCTAGTACATTTCTAAACATACTAAATAAATTACACGCCACAAGTAAGTTAAAAAAATATCGGGCGTTTGTAAGGGCGCTTTGGTATTAAATCACAACCTCGTATTATTATTCCTCAGATTTTTGCGTATTTCAGCCATAGTTTCACAATGTTTAAAATTTGTGAAATTATTAGTTGAAGACCTGAAAAGCTGATAGATATAAATGTCAAAAGTAGAATTATTGGGAAAAGTAAAAAAGCTGTACAGTTTTCAACAGAATACAATTTTATTTACAAAAAGCCGTTTTAATCAAACAAGTTAATGTAAATAGATGGTTTTGTAATTTTTGTACAGTTTTACAAAAACGAAACAGAGAAAATGAATGTTAACCATATACTTTTTTTAAACAGATCCAAGTTCTTTGATAGGTATCACTTCTAAGAGATCCAAGTCCATTGGTATGTTTAACTTTCTAAAGATCTTAACGCCATCACAGAGCATTTTATAGTAGAAATCTCTGTTTTCTTTATCAGTGAAACCTAGCATGCTTCCTAAATCCTTTTTTTGTTCTGTGCTAGTGGAACCTTTGTTGGTAGAGTAGTAAGTTCCATAGAAGCTATGTATTCAATAGAAATATTTTTCTTGAGGACGTAGCATTTTTTGTCAAACCCATACAGCTCGTTGAAGTTTTTCTTGGTAAGTACGTAGCCAGGTTCGTTTTATTCAATCTTGAAATACGACACTTTGGATATCACTTCGTCAAAGTTAAAAAAGCTATCCATGCTTAGTACACTGAATGTTTTTGATGGTCTGGCTGATCTAATTACGTTTTCCACATCTTTAACAGTTTGCATTTTTGCTACCTTAAATATCTTTTCTATAACTGCTAAGTCCCGATCTGCTGCAAAAAAGCTGTGACCAATTGTCAAGAACTTATGCTCTACAGACTCAAATAGGCCCAAAGGTACTATGTAAATGTACAAGAAAACCAACATACGGTTTTTGATCACCGCAGTTATCACTCCATACAACAAGTTTTTTCTTGTAAGTTGGCAACATAACTGTATGTAAGGTTTGCAATATACAGGAAGCCATCTGACTTCCTCCTCTCCTATATTGGCCCTCATGCCATACAGTTATAATACCATCATTGGTATCGGTAATATGAATATTAAAATTGTAGCAAGATAATTGCCTTAAATATTACATATCGCTATGTGTAAGTTTCGAAAGAGGAAATACCTTTTGAAGGTCAATCACCACACAACTCACTCTCCACTATGACACATTGTGGTATTAGATGAATCTTTTTTAATGTACTTAAGGCTTTTTCACTTTTTCTATGATGTAGTTCTAGCTCTTTCTTGGCTTTATTTGCCGCAGCGACATCTCTGTTTTGGTCTGAATATGAAGATAGTCGCACGTTTTACCCTTGGTCTTTTGAATGATAAATTTGGGAAGCCTTTTAAAAATACTCTTCGATAGAATTTGGCACTTACAACACTATTTGGATATTTGTATTTAAAAACAGCGAAAAACCTAGTCATATTTAATTCGGAGCTTAAGTATTCCTTTTGGGACTTTGAACGGCCGTAGTGACCCTCTTCTCGTGTAAAGAATTAATGTGGTTTTGAATCTGTTTCCTGTCATGCTCCGTAAATTTAAATGTAGTGGGGCCACCACGAGTATCCTTAAAAACCACGTCACCAGTTTTCTTCTTCTTCTTCACAATAAGTGAGATTTTTTGAGGTGACACTCCAAAAATATTTAAACAAGTTTTTTTTACATACTTTAAAGAACTCCCCCTCCCCATCAAGTACCCTGTAACTTAGAGTACTTTGCCTTCGGCTGCTTTCTTGCTCATCGTAAAAACCGTATCTATCAAACCCATCAAATAAGAACCTTGGTCATTCAATCCAAGTTGGTGGGAGAACTTAAACAGTTACCTCTTCCTTTCAAATGAAACTTGATTGCATCTGTTTTTACACTTGCAAATTACCTGAAAAAAAAAAGAAATGAGTTACGGTATATGTTTTGTATGGTACTGTGGGAAATGTGCATCGAATAGTGATACCGGTAACCAAAACCTATTTTATTAGATTCTAATAGGAAACTGTTTTGAAAAAGATGGCCTATTTTGGACACGTAGTAAGGGGAGACCGATATAATATTCTTCAACTTATTATGATGGATAAAATTGAAGGACGCAGAGGAATTGGTAGAAAGCAGGCCTCTTGGTTGAAGAATATCAGAGAGTGGACAGAAATAAGGGAAGCTGAGCAACTCTTTAGAATAGCTCGAGACAGAGACAGTTTCGCCATGTTAATCGCCAACGTCAAGGGGACTTGATAGGGCACGTAAAGAAGAAGGAAACTGTTAAGATAAATAAACTTGTCATCAACAATCATAAAATACGTGTGAATAAACAACAGAATGACCTAAATTACAAAATTTTGTAAATAAATATTATACTAACCTCTTCACACGGCAGTGGCTTTGCTGTGATTTCTTTCTTTGTGTTTAGGTTAACATAGAATTTACCACTTAATCTGGCGGTTTTCTGTTTCTTCCCGAAGTTCCTACTAATTTCAGATTCATCACAAAAGGCTCTACTAGTATTAATATATGTAGAAATAAACATTTTTTAAACATATAAACAATTACCAACTGTGGAGAAACGCACTGATGTACAAAATGGTTGGTTGACATCTGGCACATAGATCAACTAGCACTTTCATTGCTCTGGGACTTGCGCACAGCGCATTCCGTTGGAATTTATTTAAACCAAAAGATTTTTATTTAAAATCCTTTATAAAAGGTATATAATAAAATACCCAAACGGGCTTTATCACAGTTACAAAACGTTTTCGGAGTCTATATTCCATCATCAGTGCAACTTGAAAGTATATAACCACTTTAATTAAAAAGAACGTGAAATTTTTCGAACGTGAAACGAGGCGCTCATGAGAACCCCCCAAAAAAACCTAGATTCATCACTGAAGTAGAGAAAATTCTATTGGCCATTCCAGCGTTGCCGAGCTCTGTACCACACAAAGTCTTGAGTTTTATTCTATGGTATCAAAGATAACACCAAAAGCAGAGGGTAGGCCCACAGTTCCATTCCAAGTAATCTTTGATTAACTGTTTTTCTTGAGACTTCCTTCCTGTAACTGCAACTAAATCATCTCTTACTTGATGCACTCTATCCCGTCTATTTCTGGCCTCTTTCATGCGTATAATGAGTCACTTTCTAAGTCGTATAGTAATTGTCGAAATTACCAATGACCGCCAACTTTTGCTTTTTAAA
The DNA here is from genome assembly GCA_918026665.1 of Diabrotica balteata. Taxonomy (NCBI): domain Eukaryota; kingdom Metazoa; phylum Arthropoda; class Insecta; order Coleoptera; family Chrysomelidae; genus Diabrotica; species Diabrotica balteata. Next base: position 16,258,707 of record OU898281.1, on the reverse strand, counting down.
TTGTTTGGGTAAATCAAAAACAATAAAAAATGACTAAAAATTACAAATAAACTAAAGTAAAATACTCAGAAATAAACTTTATTATCTTTTTTGTTTTTGTGAAACAAAAAAACTTCAGTTAAAGAAAATGTAGCGAGGTAAATACATTATCACATATATTTTTAGATAAAACTTGAAAACAAATACTTCCAAATATCCAAATAAATAAGTGTATACAAGGTGTTGCATTTTTTTTGCCATCAGTATACTTATATCATCTGCTCCATAGTATATAATAAAAATGTGCTTGAAAATATACTCTTCATATAATATTATATTTCCTTTATCCTTTTGTATACATTCCCCAAAGTCAACATTTTTCTCTTTTCTGTATACACATACTCCACATCAACTATTCTCTTCCCAGAACTGGATCAATTTCTAAAAATACCGTATTAGCATCGCTTCCAAGAAATGTAAACGCCAGCAGACGTGACTAGGAATCGTTGTGCTTCATACACTTTCCAGAAAATCTCTTTAATTGATCATTTAACCCATAGAAAGAATATTTAATTTCTGAAAATTGAAATTGCGAGAAATTCGTCTAGTTTTATCTCATGTAATTTCCTAGAAATTGGGTATGCCGCTTTTGTATAGAAGAATTGTCCATAAATATGTGTTTACTTGATAGAACGGTCAATTTTATTAAAATGAAAAAGAAAACCTTTTCTTTTTTGAATCCAAACCATTCAGAAGCATCCACATAATTGAGTTAATTCTCGTTCTTCAATTATTTTCTTTTTGTATGTATATAGTTTGATTCTATTTTATTGTTATTCATATTGTTATTTGTAACATTACAGAGTTTTTAGGGGTGAAGGTTGGTCTGCAACTGCAGCACATATACAGTCTGTAAAGGTGCCGATGGGTGATGACATATGTCCAGTATTATAGTCAGGGAGAAACTATTCGAAATAATGAATTGTCAAACTTTACGTCAGAATTTTGCATTAAGTATTATTATTATTAGTGGTTCGCATTATTACTGGAACTTTAGGTGGGTCTGGTGAGAGAGTTTGTATTTCGTAGCGCTGAGCTAAATACATTTTGTTTAGATTCAGACCTATTCTTTAGGTAGCATCTCTGAACATCCTACATAGTGTGTGATTTTCTATTAAACACCTGTTTTTCTTTTAATTAAATTTGATGTTGTCTAATGGCAGTAGCTGATTTCTCGCAGTAATTACGGCGACAGTTCTTTTTGTGTTCTGTCAAACATGTATTTATAACGAAACTACAACTACAGGCAATGCATTAGAGCTAAAGTTTTGCAAAAAAAACAAGCAGGAATCTTCAAGACTTATGCTGCAAACTGTGTAGCAGAGAACCAAAAGCAGTCAACCATATCCTGTCTGATTAAAAGGAACTAAATAGTAGGCGACAAACAATTTTTGGAGACTCTAAGATATTGCGACTGACTTTTTTGGACGTAAAAACTGTTTGATATCCCTTGGAGCATCCCCGTTCTGCCACGAGGCTTTTCCTAGATGTTTTAATTTACCAGATATTCAGATGTTTAAGGATTTGTTGTTCGTAATCTCTTTGAAATACACTTTATGAGTATAAGTCGAGGGACTTACAAACTAGATGTAAGCGTGTCGCCTGAATGAGGAGATCCAGAACGAGATAAGTGAACAAACATATTGACAAACGTTTATTACTGAATCTTTCGAAAATCTTGTAGCTTCATTGAGTCACCAGTTCTTTTTAGGCATTAGAAGTATTGTTTTACAGCAAATATTTTAAATTGTATTAATGCCGTTTTTAAAATTTATTTAGCCTTTTAATAAAATTTATCAATCGGGTGACATACCCAATGAATGGTTGACCTCAACATTCATTTGTCTCCCAAAAAAGAAAAATGCTAGAGAATGCACCGACCACCGTACCATAAGCCTGATGTCTCACACACTTAAATTGTTTTTAAAGATCATTCATAAACGCATTTACGAAACACTTGATATGGATATTAAAGAAACTCAATTTGGATTCCGTAATGGCGTAGGTACTCGTGAAGCTCTCTTTGCATTCAACGTACTAATCCAGAGATGCTTGGATGTGAACCAAGATATGTACGTCTGTTTCATAGACTACAACAAAGCTTTTGACAAAATCCGCCACAAAGAGCTAATGGACATCCTCAAAGCAAAACAACTACAACACAATGACATTCGATTATAACAAATCTATATTATAAACAGCAGGCACACGTACGCATTAATGAACACACATCAGAAGAGTTGGAAATTAAAAGAGGAGTGCGACAGGGGTGTGTATTGTCACCACTACTATTCAATGCATACTCTGAAGAAATTAAAAAAAGAGCTCTTGAGGGAGAAACAGCAGGAATCAAGGTCAATGGAACACCAATTAACAACATTAGATATGTGGACGATACTATCATAATAGCAGACAACCTCCAAGACCTCCAAAAGCTAATGAACAAGATAGTTTAGTATGGAGAAGAATATGGATTATCAATAAACACCAAGAAATCCAAATTTATGAGGATATCAAAACCCAAAATAATGGTGAAAGCCTGACAATTAACGGTAGTGCTTTAGAACAAGTTGAAAACTACCACTATCTTGGCACAATAATTAATCACACAAACGATTACTCCAAAGAACTCAAAGTTCGAATAGAGAAAGCACGTGCAAACTTCAATAAAATGAGAAAGGTACTTTGTGCAAGAGAACTAAAATTGGACTTGAGAGTTAGGCTGGCAAAGTATTATACGTTCTCGACTCTGCTTTATGGGATGGAGCATTTGAAATGTGGGTGTATAGAAGAATCCTAAAGATATCATGCAGCGAGCATGTAACAAACAACGAAGTCATGAGAAGAATCAACAAAAGAATGGAAGTATTGGAAACCGTCAAGACACGAAAACTGCAATACCTGGGGCATGTTATGCGAAATGAGGGATACAACCTACTTCAATTGATTATACAAGGGAAAATCCAGGGCAAGAGAAGTGTAGGAAGAAGAAGAATCTCATCGTTGCGTGACTTGAGGGAATGGTACGGATGCACTCAATTGAACTATCAGAGCAGCAGCATCTAAGATCAGAATAGCCATGATGATTGCCAACCTCCGTCGCGGAGATGGCACGTGAAGAAGAAGAGATTTTTAAAACACAAGAAATCATAAAGGACAAAATATAGAATAGAAAAAATAGAATATAGAAGCTCAGTTATCAATAAAACTACTATACTGTTTGAATTAATTGGGACAAATGAAAACAAAAACATTTATTTACAAGTTTGTTATAAAACCTTAGCTTTTGATTACTACATACCATAAATAAACTAAAAGATTTATATATTAGTACAAAATATTTCCTCCTTTAACAGAAATGACCTCTCCAACACGTCGTGGCATTGACTCCACTAGTTTATTGCATATGTTTTTGACTTCATCATCGTTGAACCACACTTGTATAGTATTTGTTATTATTTTTTGTAGTACAATTTATCTTAGCTAAATGTTTCTTGAGAACATATCATAAGTTCTCATTGGGATTTAGGTCTGGTGAACTACCAGGCCAATCAAGCAATTTTACTTTATTTTTCGGCATAAAAGTCTAGACCAATTTCTGATTGTGACAAAAGGCGAAGTCATGATTAAATGTTCCGTCAAATGTTTCCATGAATGGAACAATCCTTCTGCATATAATGTATTTTGTAGAATTCATCACGGCTTCCTCTTAGGTTTGTTGCGAAAAAACCTCTAACATCTGTTTAGAAGGGTATTTTACAGTCTATTGATATATGAGTCTCGTCGCAGAGGTTTACCATATCTTCATCAAAAATAAACTTGATTCTTGATTGAAAATCAAGTTAAGTCAATCTTTTTCCAGTCAGCAACAGTCCTTTTTGGAACCTTCTTAAGCGTTTTTTTTTTATAATTTTCTATGTTAGAAATTGTTTTTCTTCGTCTTCTTGGCCTTGTGGCCAACATCCAGAGGCTTTTTCCGTGCAGTTGAGGTATTCACTTTAACATCATAATCCAATAAATTCCTTTGAATGCCTGGGCTGGCCTTTCTTGGATTTAGGAGTCGTTTTCTTTTTGAAAACGCTGATCCGGATTCTTGAAATGTTTTTAAAATTATTGGAACACTTGATTTTCCTACACCAACTGTTGTAGCTATACCTCTCACAATCATAGATGTATGTTCATTACGTGGAACACAACATTATAACAACTGGCTGCTACGTAGAAAGGCTAACAACTGAACTATTGACTACTGATCTAAATCCAGTCAAACGAGTAAATTATAGTCAAGGTGGATCAGTTCATACTGTCTCTAGGCAGATATAACCGGTTTGAGGCGATTCTATTGGTTTTGAGTATTGTTATACTTACACATATCCAGCGATGATCATAGCCATTATTCAGTATGTACCACATTGATAAACCAATTTAGCTATATAAGATACAGATATATAGAAAAATTATTAGCCTACTAGAGAATCATAAAAAATTTTAAGTCAACTTGCAACGCCGCTATACGTTCAATATAAATAAGACCTCCTCAGCTTCTATCACTTGTTAGTTTGAAGAAACTAGAATTTAGTTTTTTTTAAGTTGGAGAAAGAGATGTCGGATGGAGGCAATTCCGGTGAATAAGGTGGATGTTTGAGTAATGGCAACCCTAAAACTCAAATTATTTGCATGACAATATGCGATTTGTGTCCAGAGACATTGTTCTACAAAAACAAAATACCTTTGGACAACGTTTCGCGAGTTTTTAGTTTCCTAAGTCTCTGAAGATATTGTATCTACATAGTAATTCCACTGGTCTAGGCTAATTGGATATCAATAGATACTCGTATATGATTATGCCGAAACTTGTAAATCGAAGCTTTTAGTTTTATATAATCTGGAATTTCTAGAGTATAAAAACTTTGTACACTTTTTTGAACAATTTTGAAGACATTTTCTTTTACAACAAGGTATAATTTACCTTTTGATTTTTTCTGTATTTGCTTTTTCTATCGAATATGTTTTACGTGATTTTGTAAGTAAATATTCATGTTACATTATTTTTTCACACACTAAAATGTACCACGACCTATTCTTAGTGTTTCCTTGTGTAAACCACCTGCAGAAACTTGTCGGAAAGGACGAAATAACTACCTAAATAAAAAATTAGTTTATTTTTTGTTTGAAAAACATGTCAACATTCCTAATCTAATACATCTACGAAACCACAAAAACAATCAATCCAAAACACTTATTTTGTACACGAGTTTTACTATCAAACACGTGCTTAGTGATCGCTTGTTATTGTCCGGGTGGATTAGTGTTCATTCTGATAATTACAAGCTATCAAACTCTTGCGTACTCGATTTAAAAATAAGGTAAACGATACTTTAAAATGAACTCTGGATTATTTATAAACTGTGGGAGCGTGTACTAAGTAAAATTTTGGCTACCGTTCAAATTATAAACATCTGTTGAATTTATTTTTTCCGATTCGAATACGATGCTTAACGGTGAGGAAGGAAGTTTCGACAAAACGGAATGTATTCTCGAAATACTGGGGTCACATGCTTTTCAATTAGACTATTGTAAAATTAATCTACCAGTTGAACCAGCTGAAGGGAGAAAACGGAATAACTCAAATATACTACTAGACAGAGACGGAAAGTTTATTATGGAAACAACAAAAATTACGTAGATGGAAAGAATGTATTGATGAATTATTTCAAGACCACAGACAAGTCTTTTCTCGTTCAACCTTCGTATTTGACAAATCTGCTTATTTTTGGCAATTGTGCCTTCATGCTGTATTCTCACTTCATCTTGTCCGTGGTCGGTCCACAATGTTTCTACCCGAATTCAAATGAATGCAAACACTACCAAGCACTGTCACACATCCTAAAAACTCTCTTAAGAATCATGCACACCAAAATACACTCCAAACTAGAATTAAACATTAGTGCAGAAGTCTGGGCGCTAGAAGTATCGATCATGAACAAAATTGAAGCATTGGAAATATGGATTCATAGACGATTGCTGAAGATACCTTGGACAGCAAGGAAAACTAATAAAGAAGTACTAAGGAGCGTGAACAAAGATAGAGAACTGCTAAAGACTGTTAAACATCGAAAAATGTCTTATCTGGGACATATAGTAAGGAAAAGTCGATATAAAATATTACAACTGATTCTTAAGGTCAAAATAGAGGGCCGTAGAGGTGTAGGAGGAAACAGGTTTGTTGGTTGAGGACAATTATTCCATATTGCAGAAGATCGAGAAGCGTTCGCAACGGTGATCGCCAACGTCAGATAATTCTGATATAGCACGCGAAGAAGAAGAAGACACGCAATTCGTCTTCCGTAACGATGTAGAAAAGCACTATTTGCTTTTAATGTTTTTGTTCAAAGACTCTTGAGACATTAGTCAATATGTACGTATGTACAGATCATAATATTATTTACGCATTTATGTAACTCTTACTCTAGTACAATATTATTATTTATCTTGCGGTTCAATTCAAAGCAAAATATAGGGCAGAAGAAGTATCAGAAGAAGACGAATATCTTGGCTAAAGAATCTAAGATAGTTGCATCTCAAAATAACTCTTTAGAGCAGGTGCTTCAAAAGTTAGAATGGCTATGATGATTGCCAACCTCCGCAACGGAGATGATACGTCAATAAGAATATTATAAAATTGGGAAGTTAATCAAAAAACGTCAGCAATTTTAATATTCTGCAAATTGGACGACTTATACTCTAAATTACACCAATATAGCAAAATTTTTAAATTTTGTAGATCTGTCAAAAATCAGCTAGTTTCAAAATAACATTCTTTAAGTTGTTTTGTAATAAATCTTAGACGATATCAAAATACATAAAACCCCATAATAACGCGAATGTTTATTAATCTTATATATTGAAATCATTTTTCAACTTTTGTCCTAATACTAATCTGTTTTTTTTTTTGTTTCAGGGATGACGGCTAAATGAAAATGGCATCACCTACACCTTCAATAGAATCAATACCTAGAGCAAGTTCAATTGGATCATTCGGTGATCAACACGACTACTTATCATTATCGCCTTTGGCGGATTCACCATTGTCAGTAAGCGGCTCATCGCCCCCAGTAAGTGACTCAGTAGACAGAGACAGTGATCACTCTGAACTACATTGTCAGCAGTGCAGAGAACCCGTCTCAGACCCAAAATTGTTAGCCTGTTTTCACACGTTTTGTAACGCTTGTCTCGAAAAAAACAAACTCATCTGTCCACGTTGCAATACTGAATCAATCGAGGGCATCTTAAATAGCCTTCTCTTTAACACAGATAACAGCAACGATTTCCATTCAGCTGCTGTCCGTTGCACAGGCTGCAAACATAAGAAATTAGACGCAGTCGCCCGCTGTGTCGAGTGTGCCAACTATTTGTGTTCCAATTGCGTCATGGCACATCAATTCATGCACTGTTTCGAAGGCCACAGGGTTGTTAACCTGCCGGAGATTAAAGATGAACCCAAAAATGGAGTAATCTCCAACGGTATCATGGGCATCATATCCAATACCGAAAAAAGTATGATCTGTCCTCGTCATAAAGCAGAATTGTTAAAGTATTATTGCCGCACGTGCGCCGTACCAATTTGTAAAGAATGTTTAGCTTTGGATCATCCCATCGGGCTCCACGACTATGAACACATCAGCGAAGCTGCACCAAAACAGATCGAAGCGATTCAACACGCTGTAACTGAAGCAAAGAGCAAAGCTACCGATATCAGAAATATCCTTAAAAATGTAGAACACGTTTCCAGTCGCCTCCAGATTCAATATCAAAAAGCTCAAAACGAAATCAATGACACTTTCCTATTTTACAGATCCATGTTGGAGGAAAGAAAGCAAGAACTTCTCAAAGAATTAGAGAGCGTTTTTAGTGCAAAACAAATCTCATTGGGCGTGGCCACGCAAAAGGGCCAGGAAACGTGCGAACAAATTTACAAAACCTGCGAATTTGTAGAGAGACTGAATAAATGTGCAAATGTTGTTGAAATACTTATGTTTAGAAAATTATTAGATAATAAATTACAAGGTCTTTTAAATTATAACATTGATCAAAGCGTGCAAGCAGCATGCGAGTTGGAATTCGTATCAAACTATCAAGCCATACAAGTAGGCGTCAGAAATACTTTTGGTTATGTGAGATCAAACTCAGAGCCAGTGGTGGGTCCAAGCAAACAGCCCCCTATCGCTAGACCTACAGGCGGTGGTGGTTCAAGCTCCAGCGGTAGCAGCGTCAACGGAAGTTCTGGTAGTCTAAACGGTGGAATGATCTGTTCATTTCCCATTTCCAACTCAAGTCAATCTACATCTCCTTTCGAATCAAACATAATCAGCAAACGATTCAGCAGTGCCAACAGTTTGGGTCCGTTTTCGACGACAATGGGAGATTTAAATCTCAATGGTATCAACCCTTACGAGAAGTGGTCCAACGGCGGAACTACGGACAGTATTTTTCAAAATGGAACCGCCGATCCATACGCGCTAAGCGGTACCACCCATAATGACCCCATGCTAGATCTGACTTCTAAACTCATGTCGACTGCGATCTTTCCCCCGAAATCTCAAATAAAACGACAAAAGATGATTTACCATTGCAAGTTTGGAGAATTCGGTGTTATGGAAGGACAATTTACCGAGCCCAGCGGAGTAGCCGTGAACGCCCAAAACGACATAATTGTTGCCGATACGAATAATCACAGAATCCAAATCTTCGACAAAGAAGGCCGATTTAAGTTTCAGTTTGGCGAGTGCGGTAAACGCGATGGACAATTGTTGTATCCCAATCGCGTCGCTGTAGTGCGCACATCCGGGGACATTATCGTTACAGAACGGTCTCCGACACATCAGATCCAGATCTATAACCAATATGGTCAATTTGTTCGTAAATTTGGAGCAAATATCCTCCAGCATCCTCGTGGTGTTACCGTAGACAATAAGGGACGAATCGTCGTTGTGGAGTGCAAAGTTATGAGAGTGATCATCTTCGATCAAACCGGTGCGGTACTCCAGAAATTCGGCTGTTCGAAGCATTTGGAATTCCCTAATGGTGTTGTCGTGAATGACAAACAAGAAATCTTTATCAGTGACAACCGAGCTCATTGCGTTAAAGTATTCAGCTACGAAGGAGTCTACTTACGACAGATCGGTGGAGAAGGTATCACCAACTACCCTATCGGAGTAGGCATAAACGCCAACGGAGAAATCCTTATCGCAGATAATCATAACAACTTCAACCTGACGATTTTTACCCAAGACGGCCAGTTGGTGTCTGCATTGGAAAGCAAAGTCAAGCACGCGCAATGCTTCGACGTGGCCCTGATGGACGACGGTTCCGTGGTATTGGCCAGCAAGGACTACAGGCTCTACATATATCGTTATGTGCAGGTACCTCCCATCGGCCTGTAAACGAACGTTTCCTCCAGGCAGGGTCTCCAGCCGCCATTCCCAACACTTTTTGTTGATGCATTTTTGAATGGAGTGGGCGGATGCTGGTCTGTTAATTATATTATTTTTTAAAGTTGTCAAAATTTTCACGATATTTATCGTCATAGTTTTGTACTGTATTTCACATGTTGATATTTTAATATTTAACGTTTGACGATGCGAAGCTGAACAGTCGCTACTTTGGTGGCCTGTCGCCATGTTGTATGACCAAATTTATCAATTTTTAAAACAGGGATTTTATTATTATTCAGATTAGAAATGTTAACCAAGCATCGCACGGTGCCTGGGCCATTGTTGTAATTTAAATTTGAGCAGTTTCCGATGATAATGATCTATTTTAATATGCGTGTATGATGTTGTGTATGTTCTTAGAATAGAGCCTTGTTGTTTGCGGGATGCCGCGTTGTTACGGACCCTAGTCAACCATATGAACTGTACTTTCAATTTAACATAGTAGTATCTCATTTTTATTATTATTATCTTATTATTATTATTACGAATAATTGTTCCCTCTTTTCCTGTGGATGTTTGTATACTATAGAGTGCCGTGCCACTCGGGACACACCCCGTAGTTGGCAATTTGTTTTTTACGTTTATGTATTTTTAGTTTTGTTATTCACATTTAATATTAGATAATACTACGTGTGTGGTGCATGCGACATCTTTCCACCATCTCTTATTTTTTTACTTAGTTGTAGGTTTTTGTAGTAATATATTTGTTTGTTGATGCTGCCAAGTTTAAGATAGAGGACGTCGATTCACTACACAAAGATCGGCGTCCTAGGGCGCCATAAGCCTTTCAAGACTATATACTTAGTAGCTAGGTTTTTCGTTCATTATTACTCTTGTTATCTCGAGGCGAAACCATGGACAATAGCTCAACAGTTAATTAATCTTAAAAAAATATCCAGTCAGCGGTAACCTTGTTAAGATGTTTCAATTATGATGACCATATTATATAAACTAAGTGACAAATTCCAATTCATCCATCAAATACTGTCTTATTCGTTACGAGATCAATTTTTTGTAGCACTCTTTTTAACTATTTCTTGTCTGGTGTAGCCATCACCTATTCCTATAAAAACTAAACCCTAGATTCAGTGACAGTGGAATTGAATAATCGGTTATCAAACAAAAATATTTTCACATTTTTGACAAGAAAAAAGTCCCTTTTCCAAGTAAGCACTTTTCCTATATTATTTTGTTTTAAGTTTAATAACAGATTTGATCATTGACCTTGCATATAAAACTAATTAGTGTAGTATAACCTTCTGATGTAACAACTTAAACAAGGTTAACATAAAAACTAAGCTGACAGGGCATTTTTTCGATATTATAGTTGAAGACAATTGGGCAAAATATCCTGCAGACTTTATTTCGCTTTTATTTTTGTTTTGTTTGTTTTTATATTGATAACAATTTGCCACCACATGACAATTTTTTATTTATTTTATTTATATATTTTATATTTAGAAGTTGTAAGTAAATCGAATGTTTTGTAGTCAGAAAACGGTTCTACGTAGGAATTACACGCCACTTATTTAATTCCAACCTTACATTACTTGTAGAGTTAAAAACGCAATCAATCCTTAAACCTAGTTTACTTGAAAGATATATGTTGACATAGTCCGAATATGAGCCCACACCACATTTACATTGATGTAGATTAATGGTTTTTGTGTTTCGGGCCCTTCAGAATGTGCCAACGTATCTTCATAAACGGTTATATATTAGCTTAAAACAAAACAACATGCAAATCAGTCGCTTCCTTTGACTCACATGCGTGAACGCTCGACAAAGGAATTATTACTGCAACTTTGACACGATTCAAAAATTTGTGCTTTGGAGAGAAGATAACTTGAATACCAATTCTTAAAAGTCTGAAATAGATTTTAGTTTAATAACGTTCAAGAACATTTTTTTTTATTTAATGACTTTGGTATATACTTCTATTCGAGCCAAATGGAGTCGTGGAATGCATATGATCAAGTTGAATATCAATTAGTGTTTTAACAATAACTACACTGATTTCTGGAACGGTAAACTTTGACGTGATTGGAAAAATCGATTAGGGATTTAAAAACTATATCACTTGGACATGTCAAAGAACGTAAGTCAGTTATCAAATACCACACCGTTGAAGGATACATAATAACTTCACCCTAACAGCTACACAAAACAGCAATATGTGCCTATTAAATAACTGATCATAAATATACAATGAAAATAATTAAAAGCTCATTGATAAAATTGTACTTTGAAACTTATAATAATGTGATAGATCTGAGCAGCAGCGTTTATTTTCAAATGGATTTAGAATATTTAATCCCACCGACTGCGCCAATTTATAGTGTACATAAAACCTGAATAATTCTGAACATTTTTGTCTTACAGTACTAGTAGGTTGGAGTTAAATGAATGTTAGAGTATTTTATAGTGTAGATAAATAAACTAAAGAACAATTTTTTTATCAACAACATCGAACTCCATGGTTTCATCTCGACAGAACTTCAAGTTTTTTATGATAATTTATCTTATTTTTATTTAAATTATATCATTGTTGTTTTTTGAGATCAGAGGCGATCTAATTCGCTAAATGTCTTAAAAGGGGCTGAGAGATCTCATCCCGTACCAGCCCTCGAAGAGAACCCTGCGGCACCCGGTTACTTCGCACAATTTCCGTCTCTCGGTTCCCATCTGACAAGTGTTGTATATGTTGTTTTAAAGTGTCTTGTTCAGAGCCACTCTATTTTTTCTATTGTTCTTAGACGTCCTTGGATGGGTACCTTGAGAAACGGAAATCTTAGAACGACCTCGGTGCAACATGGCGCTCAGTTTTTATTACTGCATTTTTAAACTTGTTGTTATTATTATATTATATTACTTTAATGGTAAAAAATTTGTTCGTAAATTAAATGTACATTGTTTTGTTTTTCTTTGATTTTTTGTTGTAAATGCTTTTTTTAATTAATAATACCATTCTTGCAGTTTTCACTTAGTTTTTTATTTATTTTACTTTTTTTTAGTTGTAGAATGAAGGGAGAAATTAGTTTTCTAAATATTCAATAGCTAGACGGTTTAAACTCGACGAAACTTTCAACTTCCGCAATCGCTAACATAATACCAAGTCTGTCCGGTCGTTGTTTATCTCTAGAAAAATATCAAGGGTATTTCTCAAAAATAAAAACGTTAAAAAAAATTAACGACATGTTTTTGTAATGTGCTATTACTAAGCAGTTATCAAAGGCATCTAAATGTTCAATTATTTCAATCCAAATATTTACAATTGGTTGCATTGTACAGCTATTACTATGAAATCAGACTTTTGTGAATAATTTTTATTTACTACGACTATATTTTTTCATAATTAAACAATATTTTAGTTTGGATAAAAACTGCGAAGACTTACTTCAAAATGTGCTTCTTTCGTTTTATAATACTTTTCGTTGTATATTATTGATATGCAAATAAAATTTATTTGAGACCTAGTCTATACAGGCGCTGTAATGGCTTATCATCTGCATATTGTATATACAGAGTGGAGTATCTGGAAATACGTAATTATCGCTTTTATGGATCTCGGAATTATATAAAGATAGGGATACACATATTTTGCAATATAAAGATTTGAAATTTGATGTTTGTGACGTTGCCAGATTTACAATTTTTCTGATGTCGTTAGTCACTTTGGTTTTTTAAATGCAACTCCCTGTATATTGTACCTTTATTGAAATGTGCACTGTAATACCACTTCAACAGTATACCATACTTTTATGTAGTCAGGAACATCTTAAAAAGATAAAACAAAAGCCAAGAAACGCCTAATCGCCTGAATAAATTTTTTGATTCAAACTATATACAACTAAATTTGAACATAATTAAAAATTTACTACATTGCTTTAATTCCTAATCAAGTATTCAAAATGTCCGTTGTTAATTTGACAGTATCTAAACGATGGTAGAATGCATCTATTACTTTTCTCCATGTTTCTCTAGAAATTAATTTGAATTAGTAGAAGGTAAGCCACTTGAGTGCACTTTGACCTCTGACGTCACGCGGCGATTGGATTATGCTAATTTGCCATTTTTTAAATCTAAATTAATCATTGACATAATACGTGTCATTTGTCATAAAACGTAACATTTGACATAAAACGTGACATTTTTCATACAACGTGACATTTTGACATAAAACATGACATTTGCATAAAACGTGACATTCGACATAATACGTGACATTTATGTGAAATGTCACTTTTTATATCAAATGTCAGGTTTTATGTCAAATTTCACATATTATATTATGTTTTATGTCGAATATAAATTAATTTAGATTTAAAAATGGCGAATTAACTCAGTGCTTTCTTCTCTTGGATTCATCTATAATTGGTTGCCTTAGGTCTGCAACACTTGCTTATTTAGTGTTATAAATTCTACTTTTCAAGTATCCTCAATAAAAAGAATCTCTAGGATTCAAATCGGGTGAACTATTAGGCCATTTAATACTACCTAATATATCAATCTATGTTCTGGGAAATATCTTGGACATTTGAAATGGAGCTCCGTCTTGCTGAAACCATATCTCATTAAATTGACTCCCAAACTTGTTTTTCAGTTCAGGTACAATTTCATTTTCTAAATAGCATTTTATCATTATCTCTTGTTTAATTTCCTTCTATCAAAAAACGGCTCAATTAACTGAGTATCCACTATACCCGGCCATACATTTAATTTTTGTGGTCTTTGAGTATGATTTTCACGTACAGTCTGGATTTACTTCATTCCAACACCTTAAATTTGGGCGATTTACGCGAGTTTGGCGAAAAACATATCTCGTTAATCAAGTTCTCGTCACTTCCAAATCATTTCCTCACTAAACTGTATTCGACGATAGTAGTCATCTTCATTTAGTTCTTGCAATAACTGGATTTTTTAGGGTTTAAATGAATTCCTATGTAATATAAGGCTACAGAAGGACCTACATGTATTTGTGCAGCTCTGCGTGAGGATTTATGTGGATCTTCAGCGAAAATCTGCATAAAATCTAAAGTTTTACTGTAATTTGTAACAGTTTTTATAAACATTTATAAAACTGTTTTATATTATAGATCTTTGAGGTGACTCTATAAAATATATCAAAAAAATAGTTGGGAAAAATCGTGGTAAATCTGGAAACATTGCAAGAATCAAATTTGAAATTTTCATATTGAAGACTGGATTGTATTCCGGTTTTTGTACAATTCGCACCATCCATTTAAAATAATTAGATGTTTTTAGACTTTTGACCCACTCTGTATATGTGACACTTGTTTCAATTTCATGTTTCATACACGGTATTTTACCGTTTTTTAAACATATATCCCGGGTGTCAATACCTTTATACCTACTGACATGAAAGAAATGCATTTTGAGATTAGCAAAATTAATTTATTATTTAATTATCAGCATATACATAAAAATTAAGTGTTGCAAGTACCTCGTTGAAGAATACGTTTAACAGCCCTAGCTAGCCGTTATCTAAACCACAAGAATCCCTCAATAGCCAATGTAATTCCACAAGTGCTCGTTTAGAGACAAATATCGGTAAAGGCGAGTTGAATAACGACAGACACGGCCATTTTGTTAGCGTTTAGCCCTCCGCAAGGAATTTCTCCCTTTCATTCTGCCTAACGATTGCCTCCTCTCTCCCTCCCTAAATCCCTCCCGAGTGTACGGTAGGTAATGAACGCACGGCACTGCTGCTCTACAGCTATCCCTCTATATAGTACTTTTGTACCTAGGATGTAAGTGTAATTGATATTCCTTACTGAAGCTTGTGTAATTTAAAAAAAAGTAACTTTTATTGGAACAATCTTCCTTGGGCCCAAATATGCAAAATCCTATATAACTAGTATAGGCATGTGTGATTTTTTTCTTATCATAGTCACTAGTATTAGTAGCATATAGTAGTTTTTTGAAATTTATGTAGGCAGTTTTCTCAGTATGGCTGAGTTGAAAGCTAAACGTTTTTTCGGTAAGACTGAATTTAAACAACACATCTTTTTCTGGTAACGGACTCTAGTGATAAAGCAATTGCCAGAAGTCCTACCAAATTGGGGCCAAGAATAACATTCTATCGAATTTAACAGACATAATAGCTAATTTATATTTTCAACCGGTAGGTATTACATTTTAACTCTAGAAGAACAATGCCCAGAAACTTTAAAATCTCCGACAACTTTGTAGGATGTTCTTGTTAACAGAGTAGTAACATTCTAAACCTTTCACACTTTCACTACTTCTGTTTTATTCACACTCCTGCAAGTTGTCCATGTATATATTTATATGCCAGATGATTTAGTCTTGAATAAACCCACTGTGCAGGTATAAATTCTGTTTAATTTATTACACAGACAAATTTAACAGGTCATAAATTAATTGATCATTAGAGGTGTACAGTTACTTTTACACTGCTACTTTATCATTGCTACACTTGTGCTAAAATCGTAGGTTACTATAGTTTTACAACTTTGTACTTGATATGGTGGCAGTATGAAACTTAACGCAGATAATATGATTACTTCTGCACAAATAGCGATTGCAACTGTAACCAACGTTTTACTGGCTGGTTAGTGCCGTAGATATAATAAAGAATATCTTTCTAATTTACCAGGTTTATCAATCACGTGACCTAAAAATGACCAATGGAAAGGTCACGTGGTCTATAAACCGGTCCGTTAGAAAGAGATGCAGGGACTGCGCCAGTTTACTCTGTCGCACTGGGGGACGGACCTATATTGCAAGAGTCAGTCTATTCGAATTATATGTCTATGCTTAGTGCATGTGTGCAACCAAATTCGGCGAAAATTTTGGGTAGTTAAGGTCATTTTGGAGGAAAAATGAATTGGGAAATAAATTGACTAGTTATAAAATGTTAACTGAATCAATTAGTGGAAGTGGAAATAGAGGAATCACAAAGAAAATTTAAATAGTAGTGAAGCTACAGGCATCGACGGAATAACAAATGAACTATTAAAAGATTGCGAACAATGATGGCAGATCAATTAGCAAAGCCCATAACAAAATATTACAGTAGAACAAAGTACGCAAAGAATGGAAAATCAGCGTGGTAATCATGATGTTTAAAAAAGGTGACAAAACGAATCTGAAAACTAGGGGAATCAATCTATTAAACACAACAATATGTGGGTTCTGTTTAAATGTTAGCGATCATAAAGTCTTTGCGACCCTGATACAAAGGAAACTATGAAAAGAAAAATTATTTAATCATAATAAAAGCAATTAGAACCATGCCAACGTCTTTCGTACTCTACGTATACAGGGTGGTGAATCGTCAAACGGGCCATAGGAAACTCAATGGGAAATTCTAAATTGTTGAATTCCTGCTTCCCTAATTATTTTACACCAAAAGTCATGGGAAACTATTTGTAGAGGACTCAAATATGTATCGAAAACAACTGTTAAAATTATTCTACGACTTAAAGGTATTCCAAAATTTTGCTAAAATATAATACATTTTTCTGTGAAAAAATGTGTATTACGTGTTGCGTTTTGTCATATTATTGTTTCTGATATTTGACAATATTTAAATCAATTATATTACATTTATCTATGATTTAAATGGCCAAAATTTTGTGATTTATTGTTTAAAAAAAAATTAAGTTGATTAAAAAATGTACTTCAGTTGAGGAGAAAAAAGCAATAATAAAAATTTTTTATTCATGTTTTATTATAACACTTGTTATAGTTTTATGTTTATAAATTATCATATATTATTATTAGGAATAAAGATCACAGTAACAGTATATTGGAATTCATTGAATTGTTGTATAACTTAACTTAACATGGAATTAAATTTTAGTGAATTAGAATATCTTACGTTAAATAAAGATCCGGTAGTGGCAGGAAAAGGTTCGCGCTATTGCCTGAGTACAACATTATGCGATTTTTTCGTCAACTGAGTACATTTATATTGATCGATTTGTAAACAATATAATTTATTGTTCACAAAATAATAATGTTCATTAGTAGTAGTATTTAGTAAAATTCATTGTTTATAATTTAATCATAAAATAAAAAATTGACAATTCAAATTGTCAAACATCTGACATAAATATGATAAAACACAAACGACCTAATATATATTCTTGCATTACGTGTGGCCTAACTTTTAGGGGTGGCCTGAAAAATGTATTATATTTTAGCAAAATTTTGGAATACGTTTAAGTCGTAGAATAAATTTTAACAGTTGTTTTCGATACATATTTGAGTCCTCTACAAATAGTTTCCCATGACTTTTGGTGTAAAATAATTAGGGAAGCAGGAATTCAACAATTTAGAATTTACCATTGAGTTTCCTATGGTCCGTTTGACGATTCACCACCCGGTATGTACTGCAGACAAAAGCTTGATTGAACAACAATTTTACTCTCCACAGTCTTACAACTATCTTTGTATTCATTGAAGTTAGCTCAGTAGGTAAGAAAGTTTTAACTACAGACTAATCAATGTTGTCATGGCTATATTGTCAAACCAGCCTGCTCAGTAAGCATCGGTCTTCTTCAAAGCAACCGAGTTTAAATGAATCATAGATTACCCACACCAACAGAGCATATCGTGTGTTCATTTTATCGTAAGCATATCAAATTGAAATCGTTAAATCTAAAATAAATTCATATATAATTGATAAAAATTCATTTCCAATGAAAATATAAATCAAAATCCTATGTGCACGCTGTAGATCAAAGCTGAAAAAACGATATGGTACATTTATTATTATGAGTTCAAAGTGGTGTATGATTTTAATAGAGATGGACTCACCAGATCATGGTCACGTATCGGAACGATATTTTAGTTACGAAAAGATTGGAGTTCTATGGAACAAAAATGTTGGAAAAAATAGCGAATTTCGATATATCCATATTAGAAATATCCATACAGTTTTTCCAAGACGCCTGTGTGTTTATGCTGCCCAAAATAAAGCATTTTATTATTACTATTAGAAATTATATTGTTTATTGTCTTAGTAAATAATCTTGTACCACTTCTTTTATTTGTTAACTTATTGCTGCTTTTATTATTATTATCCCTATTAACTAATACTGTGCTTGATTCATCAAAGAATGTGTCTTACTTATTTTTGCCCCTGTTTTGGAGTCTATAAATTAATCTTTCTCCTCTTGTAAACACTCTAAGATTTCAAGCAGAAAATTTGAATCGATCAAGACATGTGTGCTAAACAGCCTCGTATGGAGTAAACTAACTGTATATGTAAAATAACTAATCCTATTTAATTATATAAATCAACCTTGCTAACATTTGGATCACTAAGTTAGTTGCATTAAAATATTTTTGTCGGTTCTTTTAATAGATCCGTGGCTTCAGTTACCAGGAGTTATTTTACCTGATAAAATCTGTTTGAGTATTTTTATATTTCTGTTGAAACAACCAACAAAAAGAAATTGCACAAGAATAAAGTATATTTGACGACAATATAAATCGAAAATCGAATTTAGGATTTAACCCAAATTTGTGTTTTCTAAACTTTGCAATCCAACCACACGACGATTACTCCGAAAATGCACTGGAATGGGGATTTCTAATTTGAATCCACATCAGAATAATAATTCGTCTATGCAAAAATCACTTCGTGAAAACGATTTTCTAATACTCAGAGTAAAATGTAAAATTAAACATAAAGTTAAGGTTTGGTTTCGTTACCGGCGTACGCTGATATGCATATTCACGAATTTGCTGCTATTTTGGATAAAATAGTAAAATCAGTTAGCCAAACGCCGAATTTCGACATTTTTTGTCATTTCTAATATAGACATATCACGATAGGCCCAATTCTTAGACAAGGAAAGAGAGAGGATAGGTAACACTCATTTAATAAACCTTCGCAAAGTGAAGACAGTTTCGATGTGACCGTCAAGTTTTGGTGCCTATACGTTGCCCATTACTACCTCTCGCAGGGTTACCAGGTCTCTGATTTCAACTTCAATTTACTGATTGATTGAAACACGATATGATACAATCATGTTCAAAAAGTAATCATTATATCAGTGTTCAATTATAAATTTTGAAAAAAATCTATTAATATATATATATTCCATTAATCTCAATCTACGGAAGGAATAAAATATAATCTGGCAACTTTTCTGGTGCCGGCTTGGATTCAGTTAATTCCATAAGATTACGCGTTCCCCCCCTTTCCTTGTCTAAGGTTCGATTATTTTGATCACGTGCCCAATTCGATTTCGACATAAAAAACAGTTTAATAACTCAACTGATAAAATTTGAATGGGTAGTGTATGTTTAACACATAAAGAACAAAGAATGTTATAAATAAATAACAGAAAAGACCAAGTAGGAAGACCTTACGGTTTGGAAAATTAGGGAAATAGTTATCAACTTTCGTTTTAAAGTTGTAAAAATGATTGTAAAGGAAATGAAGTAAAAACAGTTTTAACAAGAAGATAGAAGTTAAAATAAAACTTTAGATAACGAAGAGATGACCAAAAAGTTTTTAAAAAACTTACATTACAGTGAAATCTTCTGTTTTAATTGATATATATTTAATTAAAAAATTAAATCAAAATTACAATAGTTGATTTTTGTTCAGAAAGAACGTTTTCGGACTTCAGTCCATCTTCAGTGAACTTTGAAATGAAGTTTGTTTAGCAATAAATGGTTGACTTCAATTAGTATCGAATTGAAACATTTTGGGTTAACCGATAATAGTATAAAAGGCCCGATTTCAGGTAACAATGGTTTACCTGAGGTACAAGGTCTTAGCAATGGGCCAAGCCAGATAAATTTAATAATATTTACGACCGCACTAATTGAAGTCAACTATTTTCTGCTAAACATACTTGTATTATAAACGGGATGATGTCGATGAAATATAGATTTAACTGTCGGGAAACGGTATGTCCCTACGCGAAACAGCACTCACGTGAGTTTTGGTCTGCACTAGCCAGTCAACTGATTTCAAAAAAATTAATCTTTATTAAAGTCCGAAAACGTTCATTATAGAAAAAATCAACAATTGTAATCCATTTGGATTACAGCAGTAGTTTTAATTTCAATGTAAAAGTTGTTTAAACTACTACAGTATCCCCCGCGAACTATCTCTCTTTAAGCAAAAAGATTTTATTATATTCGCAATTTCCACGCCGTTTCAAAGTCGGATTTAAAACACGGGAATTGTGTCTATTAATGATATAAATCAAAATGTAATTCAATATGATATTGTTTCACAGGCAGCACTCTTGGAATGAAAACAATTCGATTATCTTCATGAGCACTTCGTATTATTGTTTATAAATATCTTTGTGTCTGTGTATCAATTCGTGTCTGCAGTACAAGTACATTACAATTAAAATAGTCACGAATCTGTTGCGATAATACTATTCAATCTAGGCGCCTAACTAATTAAACAAAACCATGCTGATATAATGCAGAAGCGTTAATTAGAAGTTTACACCTGGTTATAATTTAATATTTAGCTCATTTAGACATTAATGTTTAAACTTGTGATGTAAAGACAGTTATTAAGGTTTATTCAAGGCTAACGCTAGATTTTCTTAACATCTCTCACTCTTATCTGAAAAAACGCACAATTTTAGCGTCGATTCTTGGTTCCAATTTAGGGGTTTGTCACTTAAAAACATGTTACGTTTACCTTAAAGTCAATTAATATAGGGAACATAAAACTCTATTGATTCAGGTGGAGAGTGTATATAGGTAGTTTCTTCTTGTATGTTCACCACATGACACATCGCACTCCCCCTTAACTTTCGTTCGAAACGCGGACCAGGAAAATATACAACATGAACAGAATTTAGATTCGTAGGTCCAGATATTTGGCAACAGGGGGAAGTAATGTAATTTTTGGAACGGGAGTTATATGTTTGGAACGTATATTTTAGCTGAAAAAGGTAAGTCAAATAACTCGATAATCGATACGGAACAATATTGGCACTTATGTTTGTGATTTATTTAATTTTTGACTATCAGACAAATAGCATGATTAGAAATAAGAGCAAGATTCAGTTTTCCTTGTTTTTCATCTCTTACTAGTTTTATTAATCTATCGATAATTTTTTGAAGCGTAAATGAGTATGTATCATACACGTCTGTTGAATCTTTGCAGTGGGATATGTGCTACGAAAGACAATATATACCATCACAGACGAAACTAGAAAGTATCACAGAAGAACAGAAATAAAAGGTAGTAAGAGCTGTTAGATAAATTTCATATTGAGATAAAGATGCCTTTGGACAAACAGAACTTTGGGATATGATAGGAGCATGATATTGTAGATGGAGAGATCACCTCGATACAACAGACAGGAAGACCAAACAAAAGATCGAATTAAAGCTAGGGATAACTGCAAAAGCTGATATGACAGATTAACAACATCATCATCATAATTCTGTCATAACTCTGTGTGCCTTTACAAAGCACGCATTTCCATATTTCTCATATCTTCATCGATATTATGAAGGAACCTTATTCTGGGTCTACCTCTTCTTCTCTGGATAATTGGTCTTTCAAGGAGCATTTTTCCAGCTGGTTAATTTTATCTCATCCTCATTATACCAAATCCTATGGCCACTTGTTGCAGAATAGTTAACGAATTTGTATGTCGAGGAGTGCTCGTCAGCACTGAAGGTAACACTACCTCAGAATTTGCATTGCAACACGTGTTATGTTGAGCTAAATCGCCGCCTTAAATCCTCAATTATTGCGACAAATAATGCGGCTCAAACCAGACTTTATCATACTAAAAGGGGAAGCTTTTTAGTTTCGCTTTTTAGATTCCACACACACGTACATATTTCATTCAAATTACATACAAAACTTAATGCGATATATTAAAATAACAGATAATCAAAAAATCAAGAGAGGGACAGCAAATTATATTGTATAGTATAAAGGGAATAGATAGAGGAACTGGAGTTACGATTCCAGTCTAATGGTAACCAAGAAAATCATTGATGAACCAGATCTATCTGGAAAATCAGCCAGTGCAACATTTATTGATACATAACAGAGACGTGGTAATCACACTGCCAGGATCTATATAGAGAAGGACAACACCTGGAACATATTTTAACTAGGGAACCGGATGAGAAAAGTAAGGCAATCAATAAACTTGAAAAATGCAGCAGGTCCAAATATGGCAACAGCAGAAATCTTCACTGCTATAGAAGAAATCGGAATACAATTGCTTCACACTCTATAATCACAGCGGATCACAATCACATTGAACGCATTCTATAATGACAACAATACACAAAAAGGTAGTTTTCGAAGTGCAACTAGTGTTCTTATCTCGCATGCCAGTAAGATAATACTACAATTCATCAATATGAGGCTGAAAACTTTTCTCCAAAGAGAAATACCAGAAGGGCAAGCCGTGTTTGAAAAGTTGAAGAGGTACGCGAGAGCACCTTTCGAATACAATACAAATAATCGGTGTGTCGGAATAATTTTAATATCCCTTAATACACCTGCTTTAAAGATTAATTATCGCAAGGCCTTCTACGAAGTCAAATGGCATTATTTATGGCTGATACTAAAAGAAGTGGGCGTACCAAAGCACCTATTTTCCCTTATAACTGATTTTTACAATCATTTCACGGGATCAGTACCTTGCCATACTTTCAAATGAAGTCCGACCAAGGTGTCAGGTAAGGAAGTATACTGTCTCCATAACTGTTTAATATCTACAAAACACATGGTAAGAAGAGCACTTAAAGGATGGGAAAAGACATCTCAATAAATGCCCAAAAACTAAAGCATCTACGCTTTGCTAGCTGCAAACAGGCAGGAGGACCTGATTGGTTTCATACGGTTGGTTGAGAATGAGAGTATAAGGTTCGGTCTGGAATTAAATAGAGCAAAAACAAATTTTATGATAGTGGATAGTCAACAGAACAATCATCCATATATAACCTAAATTGACCGGCTCCATGTTGGAAACTCATTTTTGTATCTAGAATCATTTAATAAAACACAGAGACGCTCCAGAAGGAGATAAGGCGTAGGTGTGTTCTACCCAATATCGCTATGGGAACGATGACCAAAATATGGAAAGACCCAATATTTCAAAAATCCTAAGAATGAGATTGGTCAACTCATTAATATTTCCAGCACTGACATCTGCATGCGTGAATTATAATGAATGTTGTAAATGGACATGGATAAACCGTAAAACAATAAAATCTGTAAGAAACTCTCCGACCAAATCAAACTATAACAATTGAAATATTTTGGACGTGTCATGAGGTCATGACGTAGAAATCACAAGATCTCCGGCGAGATGGTTTAACCGGATCACAGGAAGTTACAAAAGACCTATGCAAGATGTAGTAAAAATGACTAGAGACTGACCATATACGATTTCACGGCGTTCACTACAGTCCCTACATAGGGTCAAGACTGAATAGGGACTCCCTAGACCCTTGCTTTGAGATGGACTTATTCATACCGTTAACGTTTCGAAAGTTTTTACTACTCGAAGCGTTTAACGTCCATGTCTTTCTGTCAACTAATGGAAAGTCCAAAAATAATAAATGAATTCCATTTTAAAAGATTACATTGAAAATTACGTATACTACTTACTTATTTACGTATACTACTGATTTATAGTTTCAAATTGGTGGATTGCAAACAACTATTGTCGACTTATTTAAGATTTACGACTCTAGTTTCATTACCATTTTTAATGTCACCACTTGATAAACATCCAAGGAATAAATACTCACTTTTCTCCT
This sequence comes from Diabrotica balteata, assembly GCA_918026665.1. Lineage (NCBI taxonomy): Eukaryota > Metazoa > Arthropoda > Insecta > Coleoptera > Chrysomelidae > Diabrotica > Diabrotica balteata. Next base: position 16,234,399 of record OU898281.1, on the reverse strand, counting down.
ATATATATCAAAATTTCAATATTATGCGTGTAATATATATTCAAAAGAGCTCGGGGTTTATTGGTTTTTTAAAGATGTGCCAGCGTAAAAAGAATTTGCGAGATATATTTCCTTAGACAAACAACCGAAGCCAAATATTGTTTCCTATCGATTATCCACCAGTTTCGCCTTGTTGCCATCCAGTAACTATCTTCTAAATATATATAGCGAGTAAAAACCCGTGGACAATCACTTGTTTTCGTCTTTTTTATATATACAGAAATGTCATGAGTGTGCTGTTAAATCCCTTGTCGTTTAGACTTTCCTAACATATCAGTTAGTTTAGGAATGTCTTTGTTTGTTAAAATTTCGATAAAAATTAAGACTAGTTTATACTTTTATTGTTACATTTGCAAAAACTATTAAACGTTACGAAAAATATAATCGTGTTATGTTTAGTATAAGTGGTTTATTTGAGTATAAAGTGGTTTACCAAAATTTTGTTGGTCCTTCGAATACGATGGACTGTCAAATCAATGCAACGCCACCCATGTGACTTTAAAGAGAACTGTAAAAATTGGACTAGAGGTTGCTATTTAAAACTAAATTTTTATTTTTTATTGTTACCTTATGAATTTGAAAAGTGATGGAGGTATTTACGTGTCAATGTCACACAATGCCAATAATAATCGACGTTACAACGGACATATTTTTCTCAAGAGATAAGAAATATATAGACTATATTATACCGCCATAGCAGACGTGGATTAAATATGAATGGAACATCGAATAACACAAATCGATTATACTAGTAAAATAATTTCTTATGATCGAGAAGAATCGATATATCTATTAATAAAAACATGAAGAATTTGTATTATGTTTTTTATAAAACTGCTAATAAACAATATATTGTTTTAAAGTTATGTTACGCTTTACTGATGATATGCATACAGTATATTCCAGCGTTTTTAATAGTATCAAGAACAATACACAACCTACAATCGTATTACAGTCTCTCATACATTGTGTTACAATTTTGATGATCAACGTTTGTTAATTCTGCAAGACAAGTTTTCTATGTTCTATGGAGTTTTTTGTGGCAAACATCCCATAACGTGTGTGGTTACTTCATAGGAGATTGGATTTATTAATTTCTAGAGACGTGCTGTGTGATATGCTGTATTTTCTGTAAACGTGAATTAATTTCAAGCCCATAAAATTTATTTTCAAATAATGCCTAATAAATTTAAAGTTTCATTGCTCTACACAATGATATCCAATTTGTTAAACGATTTACTTGAACACAGTGGATCAAGAATGCTGAAGTAGACTATTTCCTATAATCAGTTATTCTTACGTTTTGGAAATAGCATTACAAATTATAATGTAGGGAGATCTGTGCCCTGATACATTGCAACCTTTGCACGTTTGATAGGCTTGTCTTTTGTGATTTAAAGCAGCTTAGCCAGACCTTTCTAATGACTGGTGAGTCTAGTTTTTCCTTTCCAATTTGTAGTTAAATGTCGTTATAAGCGCTTCACAACACCAAATATTATTCATATTCAAGCGCTTTCTGACACCACAAATGCATTTTCATCGTGCAATGTCCAGTCAACTGACCCACTACTAACAATATTTACACTGTGTGCCAACAGATGGATTCTAAATTTGGACGAGGGGTTACACACACGCCTTCTGAGATCAATTCAAATGCTATTGTGCATAATACTGAGTGTCGTCCTAAAACTTACAACTAAAATTTTACAAGAACTAATGAATCAGAGGATAAGTTTAGCAGATGACCAACAGGTATTGTATACTGGAAGATTGTGTACAGACGTAATGTTTGTCATAAACCAAATTACTGAAAATCAGTAGAGTATAATAGACCAGAATTTCTGTATCTGATTGACTTGAAGAAATCATTTGACTAAAAAAATGTAATCCAACTTCTGTATAATAGAAAAGTTCCCTAGACACCATAAAAACTATTGAAAACATCTACCAAAACAACAAAATGGAAGAATAGTTGGACAACTTACAGAAACTAAAAACATAGGCAGCGGAATAGACAGATGGAATCAGTGGGCCCTATGTTCTTCAATTTAATCATGGATGAAATCATCAAAAGTATCAAGAGAAGAAGAGAATTCATAATGGGAAACAAAGAAGTACAAATACCCTATTACGCAGACGATGCAATATTTATAGCACAAGATGAAGATAGTCTGCAAACTAGTCTACAGATTTAACATCAGAACAAAAGAATTTAATACGTCAAAATAGCAACAAATAAATCATCAATCCGTAAAAGTATCGGACGACCGCGCAAAAAATGGAGTAACAACCTTCCATAGTGGTATCGATACTCCAATGAACAAGCAGAATTGCTTGTAAAGAGGAAGAAGAAGAAAAAATGAGTGTCTTAGATCATGCTTGTCAATCAGAGTAGATTAAAGTGGCAACTTCCGCTCAGCTCAAAACGTAACAGGTTTTGTGGTAATTCAGTCAATATTTGGGTACAGTATTTGAAGTTCCATGATAAAGCATTTAATAACAACTTCTAGTATTAACTAAGCATGATCTAAACATTTAAATAAACAAAAGAGCTCATTATAGTCGTTGATATTAAAAAATGATGACATTTTGATTGTTTTCTTACTGGTAGCCATTCTGTTGTGTTGACTTGACTATGCTGCCATCTATTCGGTATTATAATGTGCACCGTTTGACTAATATGTCGTGTTATTAATGCAATGCCCTGTTTTGAAATGTTTGTGGTGTTTCTAGCGTATCATGTGGTCTTACATAGGAAGTAATTGAAACACCATAAATAATTTTTATTTTTTTTCTTTATCATAATGTAGATAATTGTTTACCACTTATACTAAACTGAATCACAGACTTATAAATGTTATGACAGAATTAAACTGAAGAAACATTTATTCGTATCGGTCTTAGTTTTTATGTTTAGCTTTAAAAGACTTTTAAGCTAAAGAAATTTGTACATTTTCCTGGTTTTTCGCATAAGCCTTTGTCAAGGCGGAAGGCGCACTGTTTAATCTTTAGTTAGCTCTTCGGAGACGCTGCAGATGTCCAAATCCTGTGAGAGCTACTTGAATATGTTTTTTTCTGCACAATGTCTCTTGTTTGACGAAGCAGAGCATAAGTTAATGCAGGAAATGTATAATTTTTACTACTTGCTCATATTGTAGAATTGTTGTGCACTGTTATCAAATGCGCCATGCCGCACATGTCCACTCTTTAAATAAAAGCCACAATTCTACACGCAAACTCTTTAAGCAGTGCTGAAATTGAGGTCTTAACACAGTACCAGTTTGTACTTACCACATTTTGAGAAATCTCTCTAAAATTATTAGTGATAACCGTAGTGGTTTGGTGGTTATATCCTACACTAACAAGATTTTTAGTTTTTATTTTCTTATTTGATGATAAATACATAATATGTCAGATACCAAGACCTTAATTATCGGATGACATCAAAGCATTTATATTTTTTAAGCCATTATCTTCCTGGATCTGAATCAAAGACAAGACAAAAAGTGGGGACGAAATGGTACTCGATTTTATCTAATACTCAAACCCCAAGCTCATCGATCATCTTAATGGTTTTGTTGGTAGAATTGTGGCTATCTTGATCACCCATTTTTGCGCTAGTACAGAATTCTCTTAACAGACTGTGATGATCGGAAATGCCTTCCCAAACCGATGTTATCACGTTGCACAGATTGGTGGGTAATTCTCGAATGTGTGAAATCGATTCTTAGCTGAAATAATTAAAACAAAATAGTATCAACTGAGTAAATATATAATTGAAGATGGTAAAAAAATATAGCCTACATTGGACTACAATGTTAGAATGTATATGATGATACCTCTCAAATATACAATCTATAGTTAAATAGGGTATTAAAGATCATAAATATATATTATATGTATTAGAAATTGGTATATGTTAAATAAGCTCGTGACTTGATATTTGCTGATAAGTGCGGTATTTTTTTTCAGTTTTCATCTTCTTTAAATGTGATCTAAACATTTTTGTCACAAATATGTCACAATATGCAGGCAAAGTAATGTTTTAGTAAAGAAATCTCATTGATTTTAGATTCCCTTAATAGTATCCTCTTACCATTCATCATCCATGGCGAACTGATAAAGCTTTTCTGAACGTTTTTCAGTATTTAGTTTTTTTATTACTGATAAACCGTTCTAATCAATCTATTTTTCTAAATCAAAACTTGTTTCTGGTACTTTAGAACTAACTCAAAAATCTAAAAGTTTTTAGTAAACGTAGTAAAAGTATTGCATACACAAGTAAACTTCTATTAAATTTTCCATCAATAGAATATATCTTTCATTGTATAAGTTCTTCTGAATACTCAGCGTCCATCAGCCATTTCTGAACCTCGTTTTTTGCAGCATCTTTGGTGAGGCCAAAAAATAGTTCTGGGCCTACAAATGTTTTCCTCAAGCCTTGTTTTCAACAAATCTGCACGTTTATTCCCCATGCACACCTTCATGAGCCGGCAGCGATATTAAAGACACTTTGTTGTCTTTTGCCAGGTTGTTAAGATCTTTGCAGTTCTTCGCCAGTTTTGATTTGGTTCTTTATAGCCAGAATGTCCGCTGGGTTGTATGTATAATTCTTGATTCGCTTTGCGTTGAGTTCTCCATCCATGCAAGCCACCAGAGCAAAAATTTCAGACTGGAACACAGATGTATAATGACCTAGGCTGTAGATATTTGCCCAAATACTCTTCATCTAGTACCGAGGGCAGTACCATGGGAAATCCATCAGTAAACCAAAACCCAATTAGTGTTTGGGACTTTTTGCTCTCTAGATATAATTATTTTATTATTATTCTCAGTGAAGATTAGTTTTGCTGTCAGTATATCTTGTAGATGAATGAGATATGGTAAAGTACTGAACTATATGTAGCTGTTAATCGTGTCACTGATGTGTAGAACCAGCAGATTACCTTTGGTTTCAACCCTCAGGTTTTATCTGCATCGTGTTTGAAGGTACAGAAGAGTTAGACAGCCCTGTTGGTTATGCTGTTAACATGAGTGCTTCAATGAAGTGTTTGAAATCCTTAGATACTGGACCTCATTGGTTCTTTCCAGTTCCCCCTTAAATAATTTCAGTTCACTCAGTTCAGTAAGCTTCCTATTATTAGTATAGATTACTAGTTTAGTTTTAGAAGGGTTTACAAACAGGTCCTCTTTCAGACACTAATTCCTTATGTAATAAAGGGATTACATCTGATCTGCAACCGTACAGGAAAATTGTCTCTTAGTCACTGTTACAATATCGTCTGCGTAACCCTGGACCCAGATTTTTTGGTGTAATCAGGTCTTCAATGACTATATTCCATAAGGTTGGTGACAATACATTCCCTTGAGGCATCTCTTAGTTGTCCTTAGGTTTATGATACCTTCAGACGTATCTGTTGATTCTGCTCTAAAGTATCTGAATAATCCACTTGCATGTTGTGTTGTTAATTTTATTTCTCTTCAGTACACTATGCAAAAATGCAGCCTCTTTTCCTTTTCATTTTTGACGAAAACTATGTTGATGCTTAGTTGCTGATATCAATTAAAATAAAAGATTAAATAGTTAAGTAGACATTCATCATTATTTAGCTCCAATTGGCATGTATATTCACTCCCTGTGCCGACATTTTCAAGATTTTAAGGAAAGCTTCTAAACTTATATACATTGTATTACTTCTTCTCTATAGTAAAATGCTGAGGCGAGCGTCACGGAAGTAGCGCCACGTAATAGCGAGCTTCACATCGATTCATCGATGTATTAAAGTGTGACTAATGAGCATCTGTTCAATTCTGGGAGAACGGAGGAAGAAAATTAGATGTTATATAGGTTGTTTATTAGTACCTTTCATACTCAATTTATATGCGGTGGTAGTTTTTCCAACAAGTCCTAAACACAAATGTGTGAATTTGTAAATGAAGAACAATTACCGTCTCATTATCAATATCTACATACCTGTGTTATTAAATAAAGTAGCCGAAAACAAAATAATAGTAGCAAAGACAACGTTTATCCAATTGTTCAAATTATATTAAACATATTTTGAATTTAGAATTGAAGATCAGATTCCTTTGATTTATTCTAGGGAGTAAAGTCCTAGACCTTGGATGACTCAATAACGAGGAGACTGAAGACTTCTGAGGAGCGGTTTTGAATATGGTCGTTGATCAACAGTGTCCAACATTATTGGACACTACAAAAGTTTAATCAAGGAAAGAAATAATGTATGGACAAATCTTCTGAGACCACAAAATGTGAAGACGTGATTCGCAACATCCATAAGGGACATGGATAATTATCAGTTCCAGAATAATTGCCAACATTCAGTAGTCTATATTCAATACAAGAAGAAAATCAATGGGTTATATATTTAAATTTTTTAGCGAAACTTAAATAGAGAACAGTACAGAAGTATTTAAAGGTTTTCTGTTATTATTTTCAGAATCATAAAATTCTCATAACTCTTTGTTATCATTACCACTCGTTTCATTATTCGTTTTATTCAAAATATGCTTAATTTCAATAAAGGGTTGGTTCGTCATCAAAATAAATATCGATTTATAAAAAATTCCAATTCTTTACTATCTTTTACCAGAATTATGGTGCCCAAATTATAAATATTACAAGTATGGATATCGTTTCAATGCGTTCATCTCAAGAACGTCAGTCTGCATCTGTGTTAACTCTCTTGCCGACGAATATAAATGGAATAGATCTACACATGTTTTTATTTTTTGTTCGGTAAGTTATGTCAATAAACAATGTACTGTTCCTATTTAATCTCAAGCATCTGGCTTCCTTTGAATCATTAAACAACTTGTTAAATGAGTGACTAACGTCAACATCTTAGAAATTAAAAATTAAAATATGAATACAGAGGGATTAAGTGGTTTGCTTCTGTCGTTATGTGTACACTTCCGATTTGGGTATTACGAAAAGTGATGGTGAATAGACAGCTTATGCAAAACAGAGACGATGATCCACTTTCAGTTTTAAAACGTTGACAGGAAGTCTCTGCATTCAAGGCATCTGGCTTTTATAACGTTCAAGAGAGAGGGCGAATTACTTCTTTATTGTATGTCGTAGTTAAGTTACACAAAACAAGCTTATGCTGAATAAAAATGTAATACGTTCGAGGAAAAGTTAATTTAAAATAAAAAGTGATACATTACATAAATATTATATGAAAATTAGACAGTACAACCAAAGAATATCACTTAATATAACGAAACCTCACTACAACAAATTATTTAGCTACAATCAAAAAACAATACATTAACCAATACAGATAAAAAAGAAGATAGTAAAAGGACGAAGAGATATTTCAGATATGATAAAAGACGGAGATCTACTGGTTAAAAAACTAAAATTACTATTAAACAATGTCTCGAATTTAAAGTCATTAAAAATATCAAAAAATAAAATACCGCAGTTATAATGGTCTATAACTGCTGTTTTCTTTATTTTAATTGTATTTAAAACTTTTTTTCACAACGACGTTGTTCCTACCTTATCCACTCAGCTTATTAAGATTCTTCAGTAATTCCATATCTCAAACGCTTCTATTCTCTTGCTAATGTTCTTTTTTAGCTTCCATCGCTTCCATTCCATACAATAACACCGAAATCACACTTCAGTATAGGCACTTGAGTTTCAGGCTCAGATCATTACTGCAAAGTAATTTTTCTCGTATTACTTAAATCGTTGTTTCGTTACGACGTTGTACGGACTGTGGATTCAATGGAATCATAGGCTGTTTTAACGAAAAAAACAGTTTATTTAGAAAAAAAAAAATATTTGACAAAACTATAAGGGTAAAGTTACATCATTTACTAGGAAATATTTCCCCCTTTAGCTGCAATTGCTGCTTTTACCCTCTGGCGTAGATTCTACGAGCTTCTGACAGTTTCCGGTTTCAACTAAACCTGAATGACCGCTTATATCATTTTTATTTTTGTAGTACAGTTCATTTTGAGCAGTCTAGCGTTGCAAATGCCATAAGTTTTCAATGGGGTTAAGATCTGGTGAATTAACGGGCCAGTTTAAACATTAATCTTCTTATTTTTGAAAAATTCCATCATTTGCTTTGACTTATGACAGGGAGCATAGTCCTGTTCAATAATCGCTCCTCCTTTGGGTCTGACATTTTAAGAGTTTCAGTCCAAATCGCTATTCCAACATGGATTTGTATTTTTTGCTGTTCATCTTGCCTTCGATTGGTACCAAAGATCCAACTCCTATGTATGAAAAACATCCCCAAAACATTTTTTTGACTGGATGTTTTACAGTTTGATCAATATAAGCTATGTGTAAGGTTTTCATTGTCAGACTTCCTGACGAATTTCGACCGCTATTCCAGAACTATAAAGTGAGTTTCATCTGTATATATGACTTTTCTTCCAGTCTTTACATACCAATTAGAGTATTTTTGGCCCACAATAGCCTTTGTTTCTTCATTCGTTCAGTTAGAAGCTGTTTTTTCTGTGAACGAATTGCCTTTCTACCATTCTCCAAAAGTCTTTTCGTCATGAATCACTAATCATCTGATGCCGCTAGATCTTGTTGGAGCTTTTGGCTTGTTTTTCTTAGGTTCAAATTGCTCTTTCGAAGTAAAAATCTTTCATCTGCTGTTGTTGTTTTTCTCTTTCTTTCAAGCCTCTTTTGCAGCTTGTTTTTTAGGGATGGTTATAAACTCTGACTTCAGCCACTCTTGCGGTATTATTCCCGTATCGTACACCGTGTTGAACAAATCTGACAATACGTGCAAGTTATCCTCTTCTACTGGTTTTATCGATTCTACAGGTCTTTCATCCAATCCAGCTGCATTAGTATCTTTAGAGTTTTTAATACCATATTTGATTTCATCTATCGTGATCTTACGTCTCTTTTGTATCTCCTGCATTTCACCTCTTTCATCTTGGAAAATTTGAATTCTTGGATAAATCTATAGCAGTACTTCTTTCTTGTCTTTTATGTGTCCTTGTTAATTTTTTTGACCCATTTCACTTCTCTTATTTTTTTGTGCATATTTCTCATATTATATTTTGTTTTCTAGTTGCTTATATCTCTTTACATTGTTTCATCAAATAGATTTCCTTGGCTATCTTGATTTTTTCCTTATATGCAATGTAAACCCCCAAAAAGTGTTCATAAACTCAATCAACGAGGAATAGAAAATAGATTTCTGGAGATACTGTGGGTTAACCAAAAAGGATGCTTTTCGTAAAAGGGCGGACTTAATCTCAACCGTTTTTGCTTGAAACAACTTCTTCCAAGACTTATTGCTTTCTCCTTGAATTTGCCTGTCCAAAATTATACTTCGAATGTAATACGAATATTTCTCTGATCTCTTCTCTTTTCACTATATCTTGTCTTCAGAATTTCGTTTTCCTCTTCTTTATTTGTCAAATTCAGGATTTGTTATTCCATATAAGGCAGAACCTTGGACCCTTACTCAAACCACATACAAAAATCTGAAGGACTTTGACTAAACCTGCCGAGTTAGACTTACCGAGATTCGTGATAGATTGAGTACAAAGCTGGAAAAATTATATGTACAAAAGCAAAAGCTTGAACATTGGGAATATGTCATGCATAATCATAATTCTGTTTTACTGCAAAATATCCTGAAAGGCACAATAGAGAACACAGACCACAGAACTGGCCCATTCGGAACAGTTTCGCCCTTTCGGAAGGACGGAAGTAAAGTTCAAATCGTGTTATTGGTCTCTAACGTTAGAAGGAAGCATGGCACCTGAAAATACCAGTTTTTAAAATCAACATAAAACAGATAAAATGATCTATATTGTTGCACATTCTATATCTGCTTCTTAAAAATGCACATTTTTTGGTGACCACGGTAAGTTTAATGTATAAATCTTAAAAATCAAGGAAACAGTAACAGAAGAGAACTGAAATTTGGGGAACGTAAAACTTTGAAAAATCTTCTACGTTATTGAACAATAATCCAAAGATAGCCATTCTTACCCAGAAGGAACCCAGATAGTGTTTCTCTCCTTACAAACTCTTATATACAGAAAAGTCAAGTCGTAAAATCAGTATAATATAATACAGTATTGAGAATCATGAAAATTAACAACGGAAATGAAATTAGTGGAACATAAAACCTTGTGAAGTCTTCTACGCTACTGAACAATACTCCAGAAATATCCATTCTTTTGCGGCATGTGATATAGGTACATAGAAAAACATTAAGAAGGAACCAAAACAGTGTTTGTTCCCCTTACAAATTCTTACACACATAGAAAAGTCAAGTCGTAAAATCAGTTTGACACAAAACGAAAACTTCGACAAATAAAATATAAAATACAACACATCTGTAAAACCTATTATTAACTGCAGCATTGAGAACTACCACTATCCATACCACCCAATTGAAATAAAACGCCAACAATAGCTCCTGGCGCACACATTCTTACATTTTATGTATATTAGGATTCTAAATTTGTAAACGTACAGGTTGTACAAAAAACAGTTGGCAGGATGAGGCAATAAAACCGATACAATAAATCAACAATTGTTGCCGCTTGGAAATATATATTCCTTTTATATCTGTCTAGAAGGCGATGATCTGGCGAATTCAAAATGGAAGCTGTTGGGGAAAATACTATTGGGCGTGGTTGCCACATCGACAACAAAGAGACGAGGTACTACAATCCCTTTATTTAGAATAGTTTACTTTATTCCGGAGAGTCCGATTGTTGAAAATCTTTGCGATGTTAAAAATCTCGTTGTTTATTTCTTAACAATATGTGTGAAAATACTTTAAATATTTCCAGATACTAGCAATAATTAAGAAGGATGTTAAAAAAGTAATTGTGCGGGTATTTTTAAATTAAATGTGATTGTCCAGCTGCGTTGCCAATTATATGTTTTGTTTGGTATTGTGCGATGCATTGGAGGACGAGGCCACTGTATTATTTTATTTATTTTATCTGTATTATTTAAACAAATCATTGTTTTTCTGGGTTTTCTTCTGTCAAAGGTTTTGATCTACCAATCGCAGATGTTAATACCAATTTTCGGATCTTTTTAATATCCAAAAGTCTTCTTCTTCTTTGTCAACCATTCTTCATCCACTCCTGAATGTAGGTCTCTCCCAATTGCTTCCATCTTTCTCTATCTTGCTCCAATCCAATCCACTATTTGCCTGCCACTGCTCTTATGTCATCTACCCATATTTTTTGAGGACTTCACAGGCTTCTTGTTGTCGTCCTTGGTCTCCTTCTTCATTTTTGGTTGATATTACACTTAAAATGGACCTAACATATTTGGCTTCGTCATACTTCCCTTAGAGTTTTTAAATTCAACCTGCCACCTTCTCAATTGAAGCTAGGAAAGCTTTTCTTTTAGTTCTCATTCATTCTCATACATGTCATCATTCTCAGCGTATTCTACCGATTACTTATCGTTCCCATCTTCAGTTTGGATATCGTCTTGACGCCTCTTGGTGTAATTCTGGTCTACCATCTCTTGTCAGTTCTTCTCGCTAAATGTCCCGTCCACTGCCATTTTAAAGATTTGATTCTATGGATTACATCAGTGATTAGGATTTTCTGTCTGGTCGTTTCTATTCTTTTGCATTGACCCTTAAGTGACTTTAAGTTTCGCTATTATATCCTTTAGTGCCAAAGTTTCGAAGTCGTATGATTGGTAGGAAACTTGTATTTTGTGGATATCTCTTCAAATATTAATAAAACCTGTTATCACTAGAAAGTAGTGCCGACTTGATTGTAATTTGATTTTATCGAAATGGGTTCAATTTTTTTTACGTATGCAAGATTTTTGGGTTATAAAAAACTAAATGTATAGTGATCAGTCAAGAGCCGCGTAGATGCAAACTAGCAATAGACGGCAAAATTTTAGAACAAGTAATGGAATTCAATTACCTAGGAGTAGAGATCACTAGTGACAGGCATATTGAACAGGGACCACAAGGCAAACATCAAAAGCGGCAAGAGTAAGTGGTTGAATCCGAGAGACCATATGGAGAAATGAATATCTGACCACAGAAAGCAAAATAAAAGTATACAAGACAGCAGTAAGTCCAATCCTAACATGCAGCGAAGATAAGGACCGATACAAGAAAGACGAAACAACAAATCAACAATATCGAAATGAAAGTATTAAGATCAATAGTGGGCATATCATTAAGAGACAGACAAACCAATAGAAGTATACGCGAACAATCCAAAATTCAAAACATTAACAGGTGAGAAGACCCATTGGAAGGCCGCCAAAAAGGTGGAAAGATAATGTACACTCAACAGCGACACAAAATAAGAGGCAGAAAAACAGGAGTAATCCTAATCGAACGAAGAAGAATATTAATATATCGCAATAAGAAAGCATATTGTGTATTTCGGAATTAAGTTTGTTATGTGATCAAGTTAAAAAGACCTGTTCTCAGTATACATTTCATTGGCCAATAATTGCCCGAATGATATCTGAGTACGCAGTGATAGTGGGAGTACACTTTCTGAAGCTCTAAGAGTATTTTTACATTGCGAGCAATTGGTTGTGATAATCCACAAGGGAACTAAATTTCTATAGCTGGCTGTATACCATATATCACAAAATTTTTAAATAAATTGGTTGTGATAATCTTTTTGCTTGCGTCTCACACGAATTCCACTGATAGTCTGTTTATGTAGATATAACATTTATATTGCTAGTCTCAAACATACATTTATGTATCAATTTACGATTGAGAAAAGAGAAAACTTTTGAACATTAACAATGTATCAAACTATATCCCGAATAAACGCAAGAAAATATTCTCTGAACAAATTTTCAGTATTATTTTATAAAGATTTTTAGTTGGCGCCCTCGAAGTAGTTTATTGAAAAGTAGCTCCTGTTGCATCTACTCCAACAGGCTCAAATTCAAATTTAAGACTCTCTAAAGCCATCGACATGCACTTACTTCCATAATAAAACAGTTTCCAGTTTCGCCGTCAAATCCCCAGCTTTCGAACTTAATTCGGAGATTTGGTAACATTGCACTGAGCGTAATCGCAAGGGGACTTCTCCCTAGGAGTCATTCATGGAAGAAACACCCAAACAGATCAATATAAAAGCGGTGTTGGTGAGCTGGTTCGTTGGCTTATTCAGCTGGCTGTATTTTCCACTGTGTTTCAACAGGCTAGTCTGCTGGTTCATTCAACGATTAATCATGTTTTTAAAAAGCCGACTATTTTGTTTCTTAATGTTTATCGACTAAACTGAAGTTCATGGCTTGGAATTTGTCTATTTTGTTCATTAATTTATTTTACGACTATGCATAGTAATAAATACTTACAACTTTTCTTTCATTATTAAGTCACATCAATTTTTAGAGACATCGGTATAATTTATATTCTCGGATTTTCAACGATTTTTTTTTTCTCTTATTTCTTTAATATATTTATTGAATTCATGTGTTTTTAAATTATATAGTTGTTATCCATCTCTTGTAAAAGTATTTTATTAATTTCTCGTCAGGTAGCAAAGCTTTTGTTCTGTTGTTTTGGATTGAACTAAGTATTGATCAAATCCACAATTAGCCCAACGTTTTACTCTACAGCCTTATGGCATTGTTTCTAATTTTTATTTTGTGATTATGAAGTCGATACCGTAAACCGGGGTTACTTTGCTCCGGTTTTGAAGGTCCCTGAAGAATTTTCAACAAAATGTTTATAAAATTGAGAAATATCGTTATTTACTTGAATCGTACTTGTAAAGAATACTTTAAACAATTATGGTTTAAATACTTTGAGCTCAAAAATAACGAATTATTGTTATATTTTTCATTTGAAATTGGTAGCAAAGTTTCCCATAGCCAAAGGTTATTTTGCCCCACATCATAAACTAACGTCTAATCGCTAGTTTTTTCATCACTCGTACAATGTTAAGCACACATTTTCTTTAATGTTCCCCTTTCAGAAAATAAATTAAAAAAAACACGGGCAAAAAATATTTTTTTAGGATTTATTGCAGAAAACTAAAACGTGTTTTGGATTATATTAATAAATTACAAAAAAAAATATGATAATGTACCTCATAAAATGTAACTAGATGTACCTTTCAAAAACTTAAGAACTAGGAATGCAAATATTCAACGAAAACAGTTTTTTAAAACTTAATAAGGTTTTAGAAACAAATACCTAATATGTGTATTGAATATAGCGTTGTACCAAAATGAGCAACTGCATATTTAGTCACTGCATATTTAGTCACTATTCGAACAAGCCAGCTCAGGCACAGAAAAGATAACCCTTTTTGTTACTTGTTTGGGAGGTAATAGATCCAAGAACATCGGCCCAAGAGTATGTAAGTTGATTTTTCTTTGGAGGCGACTTCCACATTTTTAGCGATTTTCGCATTGCATTAATTGTAACTTCATCAGTGTTAAAGGCAACAATTTGTGCAGGATAGACCTGTCCTTCGAAAGAAAAGATCGCAATACATACAACTTCTCTTACTACCTTATCAAAATGGAAATCATTTGTTTGATAGTATTTATCTTCTACAAAGTTTATGAATTCTCTTTCTTTCTCTTGCTCTTTTTCAATTTCATCGAAGTTAAGATCGTCCGACGAATTATCATTTAAATTAATTGTGTCCTCTCCCCGAAAAGAAAAGTAGAAGATTCTGGCAGCTGCTCGTCATTTGCTGTAGTGTAGGTCGTAGGTTGATTCATCAACGCACAAACTTTTTCCAGGAGGAATGTTGATTTTCTTTCTGCGATTATTTGTAGTGTTAGTTGACAAAGATCTTCGTGTTTCAAGTATTTGAAGAAATGCAGATTCTACAATATCTGTGTTGTTTGAACTTCGAGGTATACGGTTTAAAACTTCCTCAACATTCAAAGGAAATATCCCACATTTGCGAAAACCGGATATCAAATTATCTTTAATGGTTGGTGCAATAATTTCTATCAGTTTTACTAACAGTGGTGGGAAGTTCTGTCTCTGAATATTTGTATTTTTAATCCGTTCTTCGAAATTTTTTCCTGTCCGATAGCACTCTTTTTCAGGCTATTTTAACTGGGCGAACAAATGCCACGTCCAGAGGCTTAAGTGTGTGCTATTGGGTGGTCAACGAATTAGGCTTACTTGGTTTTCTCGACATAATTTAAGCGAATGAACTGTCAAATGAGAAGAAGGGTTGCCGCATATTAGGATTTTCTTTCCTTGTAATTTTCTTAGCCTAGGTATCATTTGAAGCTCCAGCCAATCAGTAAATATATTGCTATCAAACCACCCAGAAGAACTAGCGTTATATCGACATCCTTTTGGCCCATTTTATGTCCACGTGGTCCATATCTTGCTGGATCGATAAACAATATTTGGAGGCAACAGTTCTCCAGCTGCATTTCTTGTAAACATGACGGAATTTGATGTCTTCGATGCATTTCAAATTAATTCAGGATACTTGCAACCTTCTTCACGAGTATCCTCTTTTTTCCCTGGATCATCCGTAAGGTTTGTTTTGTTAAAATTTCATATGTTCCTTGAAGGCACCTCTAATATTTCAGTCGTTAAATTTTTAAAAGTCGCTCCTTATCATTGTCTCATTTACTGCGGCTCTCGTACGCTTGACATTCTCAGCGAAGCATCAGGATAGACCTGGATGTCTGTTAATAAACGATTTGGTCCATTCTAGACCAGAAAAATTATTCTGTAAAATCCTAACTTCCCTACCACATCTGTCCAAATAATCTTTAAAAAGCCAAACTGTGCCAATGCAACAATACACTGAACAAAAGCTTCTTCTTGTTATAAAGAAAATATGGACTGTTTTCCAGGTTTTCTTAGGCATCTTCCTTTAAGTTTATTTAAAATTGTTCTCTTTGATATGTTGTACTTTTTCCCTGCTTCTCGGTGCGAAATTTCTCCTGCTTTTATTGCATTTAAGCACTCCTGCAATGTCTCTGCAGTGTAGTCTGCATATCTTCTTGATCCAGGTCTTCTAATTTCGTTTCTGAGCATGTCTGAAACAAAACATAAGATTACTTTCTTATAATATATTGATTTTGGTCATAAATATTTTTATTTTAAAACATCAGTACCCATAAAAATTTATTCAAAAGCTGATAAATAATTAACAAAGAAAATTCACATATATTTTGGGGTTACTTTACCTCGGAGCAAAGTAAACCCAAAAACGTGTTTCGGGGTTACTTTGCTCCAGTCTCATGGAAGCAAAGTAACCCTGGTTTACGGTAATTCATTTTTGGTGTTAAATCGGTCTTTCTAGTCGAGTTTAATGTTTTTAAGTTAAACTCATTACAGCATTCGAGCAATTGTCCTCCTGGCTCGTTGGTTATTTCTTCTATAGATTTTCCTACAAAATCGCCATTTTCCTATGAGCCAACTAGAGCTTTGGAAATTACCTGCTATGTTTTAATTAAAAACTATATTTTTTAATTTTCATATAACACGTACTATCAAATATTTTTGACATAAAAATCAATTTCTAAATGCATTTGATATCTGCGCATGAAGACGTTTGTTTAATTACCTTTAATAATGTTTAAATCAGAAACTTACTCTAAACAACTATGTTACAAATAATATGGCTTTGAGATTAGGTTAAGAATCGATTTCGCTGGAAAGAAGGTAAGAACTGAATGTATTGAAATTGGCAATTTTTATTCTTTAGAAAAACCCTTTCTGAAACAAGAAAAAATCAAAACTCAATCAAAATACAAGCTGCACCAGAGTATTTTTATAAACTATTTTCAATGAGTAAGTTATAAGCCAAATGATGCTCAATATCTTATAAAACTGTATGTTTTTCCAAAGGTCCAAAGTATGGTTTAAAACTCCAACTTACATATCCCGAGGGACGTTTCAAGTTTTTACATCTGCAGACGAAGGATCAGTAATTGTTTGGAGGTCGTAAAACGAGAAACGTTCCGTAGAAACTAAACCAATATCGATGAGTGTAGAAAATGTTGACTTTCTTACATTTTTCGTCTCGAAAATGATGTTATTTTCTCGTTTTCAACAGTTTTTCAGGAAATTAAAAGCAAGCAGTCGTTTTTATTTCTTCTCTGCAGTTTGACATCTAAAGTATATTTTATTCATTACAATGTTAATTTTTTAAAGAGAGTTAGAGACTTCAAGATGGTAGATAGTCTATTCGGTGACACAGACCAAGTAGAGTTAAAAAATCAATTATCGTTATCAAATATTTTATAGAGTTAGAAATTGCTAATGTAATAAAAATTAATTACTTTATGTTTACTTGACTTTCAGATGTTCGCAAGCTATTTCTTGTTATATGGGAATAGAAAACCATACAACAAAATCGTAGTACATGAGTTACTTGAATTACTTGTGCTTAAAGGAAAAATTTATCACTGCATGCATGCAAGTGTTCACTTATGCTGACCAGATTGTTGTAAAATGGTTGTCTAAATGACAGAGGTACTCCAATTAAACAATCTTTACATCTTACAAGGAAAAGTGCCATATTGATTTAAAATAGACAAAAATAAGTACGCATTAGGCTTAATGACTTCACTACAGCGTTTTCTTAAAACAAAAAAAAATTGTAGAACTTAAGCACTTTCGAATATGAATAAAATGTTAATTAATTTAGTGGTAAACAGCATACTTAAATAACACGCTAGTGGAATCATTTGGAAAATGATCATAAAGCAATAGATATATTTGGCAAAGGCAAAAGAAACCATATACTTAAAAAAACGAATAAATAATAGTAGCAAAAAATGAACAAACAAACAGAGACATACAAGAGGGATGATGCTTTTACACACGTTGTATGGTACCCCTTAAGCTTGAGAATAAGAACGACACTGATACTACATGCATGCCACTTATTCTTCTCTTTTTGTGCCACTCCTATCGGAGATTGGAAATCATCAAGGCTATTCTGACCTTGTTTACGGCTGACCTAAAGTAGTTCATTAGTGGTGCAGCCAAACCACTCTCTCAAATTCCGCAACCATGACATTCTTCTACGGCCTGGATTCCGTTTTCCTTCTATTGTCTATATGTCACTCATTACGCATGTCCAAGTGTCCCAACCATGAAGCATCTTCATGTTCCATGTTAAGGTTGTGACTATACGACGTACTAACGCATTTGCACACCTACAAAATATTAATTAAACCCGCTGAATACAAGGCATAAGGAAGCGTGCAAATTTTCTGTCAGCATTAATACACCCTCTTTCCAATATCCCCACAGTAGAGGCCAGAATCTGTTCTCCCTACAAAAGGTATGTTGGAGCTAGACAGCTCCAACAACAGAGCTAAAGAGACCCTTAAAATTGACTTGTCATTGCCTAGGGCACATATTGACTCCTTTTAGATCTCTATCTATCTATCTATATAGCCCTAAGTTTTCCGAAGGATACCCAAGGCAACCGTATCCTTTTTTAATTTCTCCGGTCTAATATTCTTTATTTAATTTAACTAGTTGTCCCATCGGAAAGGCCAAAAGTGCATTCTTGGCTATGAGCTCTATGTTCAAAAGCCATGATCTCACCCTAAAAACAAAAATATAGGCTCCTTAAATGTTACGTATACTCAGTGCTTCTGTATGGAGTAGAAACGTGGACATTGAAGGCGGATACAGAAGAATCCTGAAGATACCATGGACAGACAAAGTCACCAATGAAGATAGTACTGCGGAGGATGAACACAACCGCTGGATTTGGTCAACATTGTGAAGAGCCGTAAGCTGGAGTACTTGGGACATATGAGAAATCAAGGCAAATACGAGCTACTCCAATGCATTTTGCAGGGTAAAACTGAAGGAAAAAGAGCCCCAGGACAATATCCTGGCTTGCTAACCTGAGAGTATGGTATAGAAAGACCTCAACACAGCTATTTCGTATAGCAACCAACAGTCATCATAGCCAGAATGATCGCCAACGTTCGGAACGGACAGGCACCCTAAGAAGAAGAAGTTGTCCCAAATATACATATTTTTTTACTTGTTTTATAGTTGTTTGTGCAATTGTAATTATTAATTCTTCTGGTTGGTTGGTCATAATTTTCGTTTTATTATAATTCATTTGTAGACCTATTTTTGTTGATCCGCTTTGTTAATTCCTTTTAGATATCGCAGATAAATAGCTACAATCCAAAAACGCTGATTCAAAATTGTTCCTTATGTAGAGCTGGTAACACCAGAGGTACTTTTATACTTATGGCATGTGTTGGCTCTCCATCACAAAAACCTTCTTACCCACTTTCAATTTTCCTTGCTCACTAGCAGTTATGCCACTCTACCCACTTTGCATCTGACATGTTCGTCCCCTCCAAGCTCCCGTAACAAAAAAAAAAGCAGCCCCACCTTGAAGAGACAAAAGCCTAAACGAGGTTTCATATAATTTAGGTTCAGGATTACTAGACACTGCGAAAGATCTACAAACCATATACCAACTGTTTTAAAATCTTTAATAATGATGTCATCACCATCATCATCATAAGTGGCTCGACAATTCGTTGTGGATCTTGGCCTGCTCACAAAGAAGTCGCCACTTCTGTCGATTCCTGGCAACTTCCCTCCACCTTCTAACCCTTAGAATCTGTAGGTCTTCTAGGTCATTCGTGGTCATCCTCTGCTTCTTTGCCCTCTGGTTTAAAAAATGTTAATCTCTTCGTGTATTCGTGATCTGACATCCTAGCAATGTGTCCCAGCCCATCTAAGTCTCTGTACTTTAACGAATTTCACAATATCTAATAATGATGTCAGTAATGACAATTAAAATCAGAAGAAACAATATAAAGTATTAATCTTCAATTGTTTATTGTCTCTCTCATAAAGAAATAAAACCATCTACTGCTACTATTTTTACCTATCTGATTTTTGCTTCTTTGCAACTACTACTAAATATACTATTGCTTCATTCTAGCGCTACTACTATTAATAATACTGCTACCACTAGTACCAGTAATACTGCTGTACTAGGAACACCATTACAAATACAAATACTCCTGTTGCCATGATTATAGCTAGTACTTCTATTAAAATGATGTCGACATGAAGACCAAATAGCTAGAAGAAATGCTTAAATAAGTGCATAGTTTTTCTAAACATAATCACTCTATACGAATTACAAAAAGACATCTTTATACTCTTAAGAAAATTCTACTACTATTTAATCATGATTAAACTTTAAAAGTTTTCAGTCTCTTTTGTAAATCTAAAGTAATTAATATTTACATTTTAGCGATACTTCCAATAATTTCTAAAGTATTTGTAAAATAAGTTTCGAATTTCAAACTGGACTTAGTAGTAACTAGATGTTAGAATACAAGAGATAAAAATTGCCAATAGAGACAGCAATAACTGCTCTTCATACACACCTTTTCGTGGAAAATAAAACACCAAATATTTAGGCTATGTGTTGTAAATTTAACCTATTGACTGTACTAATTACACCAAAAAATTACTCGCTTGTTGGCTGGATATGGCGGACCAAAGCTTGCAAATTCACAAATTTATAGTCCGGTAATTTTAGACGTCGATTGGGAAATAATTCTCAAGCTAGATGTTACTATAAAGCTTGTTAAATATCCAAAAATGTGGATGAGAAGTTATATAGATATGGATCGGGCTTGACTGTAATTGTTTCCATGGTGGTGTTTTCCGTTTCTAAAACGACCAGACTATTGAGCTTGGCCCGCAGATTCGCTGACCAATAACTGCTTACGTTGTATTCTAGTCGTTTTATAAAAATATAATGTATTTTTATGTGCTTTGTACGTCCCCTTATGGTTGTAAATGTTTCCTGGGAATTTAGTTTATACATAGCTCGATTTTGCAAAATTCCACGTTGTTTGCCATTTTTGCCTCAATTAATATTGACAATAATGAAGAGTATCGATTTAGGTAAACTGTGCCAAATGTTTTTATTTGAGAAAAATTGTTGTTTATTAGATCGAAAATCCGGTTGTTAAATCTTTTTTGAATTTGTCGAAAATTATCAGCTAGTACTTCAAAAATGTTTAAAATATCTTTAAAAGTCGGTAACAAACGAAGTAAATCATTTCAGTATGCTTATTGTCACGCCACAATTATTTTGTGGTCCTCTTTTCATGAAAAACAGTTGTTTTCTTGTTGTTCTTGTATTTTTAAAACAAAAAAATTGACAGTGTTAAATACACTTTTTTTATAACAATGGGATGATTCATTTGTTGTGTCACTTGTGTACAAGTAGTAGAAGTTAAGACACTTGAGCGCACTTTTACCTTTGACTTGTAATTATTTGGTTTTATAGACTTCGTAGAAAACAACGTTATGTTGAAAATGTTCATTAATAAGTGACTAAAGGAACAATAAATAAGGGAAATGAATGCCAGCATATTTTTGCGTCGAATATTATGAAATATTAAGTAATGCTCAATGCATATGTATTTAATTAATTGTCGGAATGGTCGAGTCATAGAAAGATATTATTTAAGGCAGATATGGAAAAATGCTTTCTCCAAAGTAGTTAAATTGCAGAGAGTAGTTTACAGAGACTTTAACAGGTCTCTGTAAACCATCTTAGACACCAAAGCAAAAATGTTGCCCTAATATGATAAAAAACTTTTTTCCGAACCACCTCATGGTAAGAGTCTTACCGTGAGGTGGTTCGGAATGATAGAAACGTTAGAAGTAAATATAAATCAATCTCGTCATTGAAAATGCGAATAAAAAGGAATTAACATGATAAATTTCGCTTTGTTGTGCTGATTAAAGATTGAAAAGAAGAAAAGCATCTCCCAGAAAGGAAAGAGTGGAAATACCAGCATAGAGAAAATAAGTAAAACCAGATGAAGTACTGCCGAATATACTGGAGAATAATTTCTTTCCCGTACGATAAAAAATGAAGTGGGAGCAACAATATAAAAGGAAAAAATTGTTATAGTTAGCAAAACCGATGAAATACACCAATTTAGAGTGAATAAACTCGACCTTGTTATATATCTGCAATCTGAACAAACAATGGGATCACTCATAAGAGATTTGATCGCATAGAAAAAGTGAGTGCTCTTTTAAACCTTAGGAAGATCTTATAATCTTAGAAACATTAACATAAGAACACGAGTTTTGAGATGCTATGTATTTTCCACCCACTTCTATGCAGTGAAGGCTCGCAGTTAATGAAGACAACATGTTTCGAAATGTGCTATCATGAACACAGTGAGCCAATGAATAACAAAAGATCTGGAAGTTATACATAACATGAAAAGCAGAATATGTATATTTGTTTCTTCATATATTTGTCGCTATACGAATAGAGATTCTAGAATTTTGGAACCCTGCACCAGCTTCTCTACTACAGAATCTGCAGCAGTATCTGGGTACCATATGGTCAGAAGCCATCATCTACTCGGTATCCATTATTTCATTTATGATGTAACTGTGATCTAGGTTGATCTAGGCTGCTCAGGTTTTCCAGCAATTTACAATATATCATTCTCGTCTTCCCTTTTATATTTTATTTGAAAGACTTCTGATCTTGACTACTTTGATTCTCTTTGGAGACTTCTTTGGAAACCCGCTTCGATGTAGGTGGTGAGTGACATTACCTAGTCCGCGCAGCATCGTTCTGGTCAAAAACTGGTGACTGGGATCGCCTGGAACAGTTGGAAACGACAGTAAAAGCGTACGAATGTGTTTAGGCGCTAATATTATTAGTAGGCACAGTCCATAAGAAGACTGGGCGCTGTGAATGAGACAGACGGTTATAGAACTTTTATAGATGGGAAGAAACAGTCCTAATAAGAATATAAGTGACCATTCTTATAAGTTAATAAAAAATATAGCAGAGAAGTTATTACGTTTTAAAACAAAAGTAAATAAAAAAGCAATGAATTGAATAACATTAAACAACGTTATTATTTAAATCCTTGTTCTTCTTAGAGCTCCTTTATCTGCGTCATCAAAGCGGATTTTATTATTTTGACCCTTTTATAATAGATTTTAGATGTTTGTGATTTGTTCTGCCCATTGTTTATCTTATAACAACTTATAAAATCATATTTTCTTTCATTTTAAGGTGGCTAAGTTTTTGAACACATAAATATATTGATAAATTATGCCATTCCAGATATAATCTGATATGATAAATGAATCACCCTGTAGTCAATGTATAATCAACAATATTGTATTTCCTATTTATAACAGTTAATACGACCACATCGTTGTGATTAATAAATCTGTTTCGAGCGAAATGAGCTGCTTGTAAAACGTTCAATCTTATGACTCACCCCATCAAGTGACAAACTCCCTTGTTGTATAGATTTTCCCTCCATTTTATATTGCATGCTACCCTTAAACCGTCACTACGTGGGGTGTGCTTGGCCAACGGCAGTGAGTCATACAAATTTACTAAATTGTATATTTTTGAAGTACACTAGTTCATAGTTACGTTATAACTATTTGCGGTTTTTTTATGATGAAACATTAGTTGATTTTTATAAATGTATTTACATGTGTTTTTTCAATGACAAAGGTTAATGTTTTGCGAAATAAAGAAGACGAATCGAAATAATTGAATTTTTATTGATTTTTTTGTGAACACGAACATCCAACATACATGTCTCTTTTATTGTCTTGCCTTTTTCCTTTGTGGAAATGTTAATTAATAAAAAAAGTTTAAATTTTGTAGTAGTTCTTGCAAAATCGAGTTGAATCCTTTAGTATACTCTTTGACTAGCCCCAGGAATCAATTGTAAAGTAGTAGTATTTTAGATATTTGTTAGGACTGGCAAATTCGAGTTTATCAACATATTATATTATGATAATATTTAAGTGTTTTCTTGTTGTGAAGCCGCACATTTTGAAATTCTCGACCCGTGTTGTTCTGGCTGTAGGGGAAATCGTTCTTTGAATATTAGCTTAGAAACTAATTGCATCGAATCGAATAAATTTTTAAGAATCTTTACACCACTTTTTTCGCTAATTTCCAAGTTTACAATGTGTTGCATTTTTTTTTTGTAAGTACCTACACTCTTATCAGAAAAAAAAACAACGAAAAACTACTTTCTTTCATGTTATTTTTTGTGGGCTGTCTTACGATACTTTTAAAAATGCTGGAAATATCTTTCAATTAATACCAGTTAAAAAACTCTTTAGCTGATAACTAATTGATGGAAGCAATGTATGACCCGTTGTTTTTATTGCCAGCTCTCACTAATTTTACCTCAATGGATGTTGCTGCAGTTATATGTTATTAACGAATATATTTAGAAAGGGTAAATGAAATGCTTTTTTGATTAAAAACAATTTGTTTTAAGTGTGAAAATGAGAAAATATTTACTTATCGTTTAATGTGCTTAAAACTAAATGTTTTTAACAATTCCTGCTATATTTATTAACGACATGCTTCACCACGTTGACAGTCTGACGTTGACTTCTTTAGACATTAAAATAAATCTCTTTTTATGCTTTTTTCGAAGCAATATTACAATCTGTTCAATGATAGAACTATAAGGAACTTATTTATGATCAAAACGAACTAAAATTTTCTAAACTTGACTCTTACTGTGCAGTATTTCTTTAGTTCCTACCAGGCATCGCCTATTTACATCCATTTATTTGCGTGTACTGTATCGCATCATTCTCTACTTTTGTCGCATCACTGTACTAACTTCTTTTAACTTTTCTGGTTCGTATTGCAAGTAGCTGGAGGATTCACATGACGATGCAGCCTATCTTTGTGGTTCCGAATGTGTTTAGAGATAGTCTGCATAATGGTATAATTTCTCAGGTCCTTTTAAAAACGTTGAACTATCTGTATTTTACTTTCCTTTTTAGCCCTAGGCCTCCAAGACCTGCTGAGCTTGGTTATGCTTATAGTAGATTGGGGTAGGGCCTATTTATGTGCCCTTCAAAAACTTAGACCTCCTAACACGGATCCATTGTATCCCCCTATCATACGGACTAGGCCCATAGGACCTAGTCTTTTGCGTTTCTGGGGCCCAGAATGCTCTGGGCTCCCATATCTGCTTTAATCCTCAGATTATAAAACCCAGGTTTCCTCCTCGTATTTATACAAACAGATCCTTGAGTCATTCGCATATCCAAACAGATAAAGGTGCCGCCTTAAGCAGGTAAAGATACGACCTGAGTCTACAGTGGCCGGTAAGCGTACTGACCACTAGAGAACATCTTCTACAATCTAAAAGGAGAAGGTGAGCTGTAAGATTTTTGAATGGCCCACTATGTGGGGCCTAGTCTGTCTCATAACTCCACAACTGGCCCAGGAATCCTGGAACCTCCTTAGAAGAAGCTCTTTTAGACTACTTCAACCAGTACTGAGTAATACTCCAATCACAGGTTCGGGTATCACAAGCAGAGTGGATGAGTCCTGTCTTGTCAGGGCGTCACCCTGTTTATTCCCATCCACGCCTGTGTGTCCCGGTACCCATACTAAGTTAACCGTATTGGTCAGCGCAACATCGGCAAGTGCTCTCTTGTACTCAAGAACCAGCTTAGAGCTGAGTTTTGGCGCTTCCCCAGAGTCCAAAGCCAAAGCCCTTAGCGTAGCTTGGCTGTCAGAGAAGATAGAAATAGTCCGACCTGAGCAAGCCTTCTTGAGCTTTAAAAATAATAAAGTATCCTTTATTTACAGGTTTAAATATTAAAAAAATATTATTAAATACATTAAAGCTCCTTCCTGTTGCTTCAGCGATTTTATTTTTTACCATTAACATGGAGCACTATGCTCTGCTTTCGTCAGTTCAATGTACGAACTCATATAATTCTTTTAACTCATCGGGTTTGTATTGTCAAGTAGCTGGAGGACCTCAACATTCACGTGACAATGGAGCATATTTTTATGGCTCCCAACGTGATTACAGATAGTCTGCCTAACGGTATCATTCCTCATACTCTTGTGGACGTTTCTGTTTCTAATTAACACTGTTCTGGAAACGTTGGATTATCTGTATTTTACTTTAACTGTTGCATACAACATATTTGTTGAAAACTCGATTGTAAAGCAGCATCTTGTTATGAGTGGATTATTTGCTCTTCTCTTGTCTTGGTAGAAGTGATTTTGACCAGAGTCTTTCGTAAGAGTGACGTCCACATATTTTGCATTATTCCCATTTGTACCTATATTTGTATTTGTACCAATATTTATTCTGTCTCAATCATAGTGTCTCCGTTTATTAGTTAAATCAATATGCATTGATTTGATTTCGTTCAGCTTTCTCCATGCTTTAGTCCAATTATTGATTTGATCTAAGGAATTCTGCACGTTATGTAAAATTATTGATTTAATCTAAGAAATTCTGTAGATTATGCACTACTTCTTTATGATTATTTCCAATCGTGTCATCAGCAAGTGTATCTCTGGTGTGTAAAATAAACAGAATTGGTTTAAGAACACTTTCTTGTGGAACACCAGCTCTACGAGTCTAGATAATTACGCGTATTTTATGTACTAATTGTTCATGCCACCTTGCCAAAAGCTTGAGCCACATCCACATGGTGGTGCTAATTTTTTTTTTCCACTGTAATTTCTATGATGTTAGTGATCCAGTGCACTTGGTGAATAGTAAAATGGCTCTCTCTAAACACACATTAGTGGAGCATTTTTTCGTAACGCTTTGAAATCACTGGAAAGAATAATATAGGTCTATAGGTATAGCAATACCTGGTGAGGTGGTTTGCCAGGTTTAGGTTTGCATAATCACTTCCACTTAAACGAAATTTTAAACCTGAAACAGATTTCAGTCAGATGGATCTTAACACATGAAGAAGTCACAGTGTGGTGAAACGTGTCATGTACAATTAAAGTTAGTAGAATTTTTTAAAAGTGTTGGTTACTTCATTTACTTTTATTTCTGCAATAAGTAGTTCAATTTTTTAATATATTTGGTAATAACTAATAGATACTAATCTCTAATAATTAGTAGTTTTTTTATCTGCTTTCTAATATTTCCAAAATTAAGTTTGCCAATAAGGAATCACCTGGAATTAATTTATTTTATATTAATGTGTATGTAATTTGTTGTATGTATGTATGTGCGTTGTTTATCAAACAGAATTTTGCAAAAAAATTGGTGTAATAATCTTGATAACCTTGAACAATGTTGTAAGTAGTTCTAGGTGGTAGAGCCAGAACTGTAGCCCCTACAGTCTCGCGGGTTTTGCCGGACACGCCAAAATAGCATTATAGCCGCTTTGTCCGTAATTGTTCCTGCCAATTGTCGCAATAGCAATAGACATTTGCGTGTTATATGTGTAATAGTATTCGTTTTGAATACCTTCTGATATACCAAACTGACAAATAAAAAAAAATCAATAATATTATCGAAAAAGTTAACCAGACGAATGGCTTTAGTATACTGGTTGTATTTTTAACAAAAAACTTCCAATCTTTAGTGGTTGTATTTGGTTTTACAAATAATTTCTTATTCTATAGTGGCTATATTTGGTTTTACAAATAATTAAGTCCGAACTTTTTTAATAATGTGTTTTTATTTATATTTTGAAAGATATACAACATATGGTATATTTTATAACAAGTTTAGCTTTTGTAAATTTAAGAAAAAATAAAATGATTATTCAATTTAATTTTGTGTGGATTTGTAGGTATTTAGAAAGCATATTCATCTCCTATTCACATTGATCTTGTTTGCAATTGCTCTAAATAATTAGTTTGATATACAACCAAACAATTCTCTCGAAACAAGTGTTTAAGTCCAGAATTCTTCCTTCTTCCTTAACTCCTTTTCTCTTTAAATGTACCTTCCGCTATATTTGGTAGTAGTGAATATTTCAGATCGATATTTATGAAACATTCATGATTACGAACGCTCATCTTGTTATTTCTGAAATATTTCTTTTGCCTACTGTTTTGTGATGTCCTCTCGTAGGAGTCACTATCCGGGTAGCTTTTGGACAGTCAGAGACAAAGTTCAAAAAAATAAAACTTTATTGTCTTCCTTAAATTAAATTGACAAAAATCTTATGTTCATATTTACAATTTGTGTTTAGTCTTCTCAGTACCTGGCCTATTTATTCAAATTAAGTTTGACCTTGTCATATGAAATTAGTCTTATCCGCAAGCGAGTGTGTATTTGAAATTTTACGAGAACGTTGTATCGATTTAATAACAGCGGACGATAGGTACAAAGAAAGGAAAGGAACTCAACACGTTCCTTAAGTGATTCGGGTTAATAGGACACTCCTCGACAGTCTCAACACGACTGCTTCAGAGTACGGGTAATGAAGAGCTCAACACGCTCTTCGGGTAACGGCGGTATGGAACGGAACAACTTGTGAACTCAACACGTCCACAAGCCGGGGTAGGGAAGAAGAGAACCTTCAGTCAACACCTGTCGATTCTGCCTCTATGAGGAAATGTTGCGGTTTATATAGCGGAGCTTGGTAATTAGTTTTGCCCTTTCTACTGTCGATACACTCCTACTTCATGGGTTGGTTTGCGCGCACGCTGGTTTAACGGTGATGGCTTGGATTCATCGTTACAGTTTCTTTGTTACCTTCAAGATGAACTTATAAATCATTGCAACCAAAACGAAAACTGTAATATTTAGTAGAACTCCTATCCAGAAAAGAGCTACATCTATCTAAGCACCATCTGGTTTTAAGAACAAGCGTTACTCAGTAACCTAAAACGTTCCATCCATAAAAATTGGGAATGTTTAAATACTATATACTCCATATACGCATGGGAAACATTGACGTTAAAGTAATATCACATCAAAAGACTAAAAGACGCATTCAAAATGTGGAAGTGCTGATGGATCTTTCTTTGCGCGAAGGTGGAAAGCTCAGACTTTGGTTTTAGAGGGATTGGATCTAATGGGATTCTGCAGGTAGTACGCTGTCATTGTTTTTAAGGCAGTTTCGAGTTTCTCCTCCACTTCTTCAAAACTATTTCCTTAAGCACATATTGCAAGATCGTCAGCATAGAGGAAGTGCTTGGTTTGGGTCGGCGTAGGTTAGTCGTTTGTGTATATATTGAAGAGCATTGGTGCTAAAACACTTCCCTGTGGGAGGCCGTTTTTTTGAACTCTCCACTTACTTACTTTACCCTCCAGCATAACGAAAAAACGTCTGTTTTACAGTAAGGAATATATGACCTTACCTAGATGGTGGTCATTGAGAGTGTCGTATAATTTGAGGAGCAATGTTTTGTGACTTACTGTGTCATAGGCTGCTGTCAAATCTACGAAAGCATGCCCTTCTGGTATTGAATCCTGTCGAACGGTTTATCAAAGTTTGCCGAGAAAACCTTGAAATTTTTGTACAAAATGTTCTACCTTATAACATTAATAAAACGATGTACAACATGCTGAAGTAAATGAAAATGGTCTCATGAGTTTTATAAACTAAAATAAGAATCACGTTTAACTGAATTGTTTTCTGTTCACTTCATTAGTCATAAACATCTATAATAATATATGGACTCAATATATTTTCAATGTTACTCTATTGTGGACAAGTTGTGCTCACGCTGCACCAAGACGGTTCCTTGTTTCATGGTGAATGAAGAAACTATAAAAGAGGGAGGGCCTCACAGTATTAGACCTAAAAAAGCATCCTATGAAAAGAAAACAGTTTTCCACAAATCGCCAGGAAATTTTGACATTCCTGTCAAAATTTCTTGAAGAAAAAGTCAGGACTTCCTTACTGTAAGGAAATGTCATTTCCTTACTGTAAGGAAATGATATTTCCGTACAGTTGTTAGTGTTCTACATAAATGATAGAAAACACATTGCTTATAAGGAATTAATTTATATTTTGAAAACATCAAGTCATTGCTGAATACATTTTTAAGATCAATTTGTTATATTTACAGTAATTTGACAGTTAGTACAATTATTGAACATTGGAGGAACACTCTTAGAACTATGAGAAACATTTTGGACAACATGCAGGGTGGAAGTGTCATTTTGTTGAATATTTTGTACTGTGAAAATTTTATTTGCCACCTCAACCTTATTGTTAAGCGATTCTTCGATATATCCTTCAGCAACGTTTGATGACTTCCATCCGCCATGCCTCTTTAAACTAGTTATGTCGGCACCAGAGTCAACCAATATTGTTGCAGAAGACCGACGAAAGCAGTGACCAGTATATTCTGTCGGATTTACCAAGTTCAAATAAGTAGCAATTATTTTGGGCATTTTTCTAAATTGATGAATTCCTACCACTTGTCTACAACCCTTTCCGCTTTGATATTTAAAGAAAAATCGGTCACTGTTCATATTTTCTGGTCTTAACGAAACATACTTTCGATAAACATTCAAGTAGATCTGATTAATTACAAATGATCTTGGTTTGTTGGTTTTCGAATCAGGTATGCTGATTAAAAGCTTAGATTCTAAGTCTTCTATATCGTGTACAGTCATTCGGACTAACTCATCCATTCTACAGGCCCCAGAAATACCAAATATTACAGCCACCTAAAAAATAAATAAAGCTATAATCTAAATAGAAATTAAAACCTTGTAAATTACCTTAATCATTAAATTTTCTTTATCTGGAGCTTCCTGGATAAATTTTTCAATTTCTTCCTTCGTTAAAATCTCAGATTTCTTTGCCCTATAACCTTGAGCTTGCCGTTTCAATAAAGAACGAAGTTTTGAGTATGTAGATATATCTACATTGTGTTTAAGTGCAAGGGTTGACTTCAGCATTGAATAATTGGCCCATAATGTTGAAGATTTCATCTTTAAACAAAGGTCTAGGAAGTATGCCATTACAACATTTTCTGAGAAAGAACTCGTATTTTTACTCATGCGATAATCCATAAAACGTCTGTATGCATTTTCGTACTTTTCTCTTGATTTCTTTGGCAATAATTCTAATGAAGCAGTATTCACTGCCTCAACCAGCTCTGGAGGAGTCCCAGGAATGGAAATTTCATCATCACTTATCATTTTACTTTCGAGAACACCAGCAATTAAATTTATAAGCGTCAAGTTTGACAATTCAACCTCAATACGTTTCCATAGTAACCCAAGTAATTTTATTAGGAATTTCAAAGCACCATTTATTTGGGAATAAAATTATCGCGTTTTTTTTAAATCAATCAATATCTGTCGAATTTTAAACGATTTGCGGAAAAATAGTATGTTTACCTCGTAGGAAAAGCCACATTCCTGGACTCTGTGTTGCTAAGTCTCGGCTTGCGCCTCGACTTAGCAATCTTCACAGTCGTCCAGGAATGTTAAGCTTTTCCTACCCGGTAAACAATGTACTATTTGTTTATCGTATTTCTCTTCTCATCGTTACTTCATTTACCCCTAATTTCTTTTTCTACCTATGCCACGTTTAAATAGTATACAAGTTACCCAACAAAGACATTGCAGTGATATATAAATACATTTATGCTAACAAAAAATTGTTTTTTAAATATTAATTATAAGTATTCGTATTGGAACAAAAGTTCAACAACCTATATTTTTCCGTGTTATCCATAAATCCTTTATCGGTCAAATCTGGATGTTACATAATTTGCGCCTGTACAAAACTCACCCCTTCAGATTATTTTAATAACAGCACATGTCATTCAAACAACTGCATAAAAAGGTGGTGACTCACGAGTGGGCAGTTGCGTGTAAAGTTCTCATTGCTGCCGACGCACTACAATTGATTATTGACCTAAACCAAAATTTCCTGAATGGTGATTGGCACGATAAGCAATTACCGTAAAATTTTATTCGATGTTCGGTAGTTATATAAGTTTATGGAAGATCGCTAACGACTTATGTTTTATCTTTTGCTGAGATGAATCGATAATGAGACTTTCATCTTGTAAAAAATTCTCAGGCATTAAACAAAAGTTAAATCATAAAATACGTTATTATTTTTGACACTATTTAATTAAACATATTCATATTACAAACTGTAAGATAAATATGATAATTTAACCACAAGTACCAACTATATTCCGAAGAAGATCATCAATCATCAATAGATATAGGTCATATAGTTTATTTAGTTTCTTAGCACCTCGACTAAGCAACATCTTCTGTACAAGTAGCTCTATAATTTATTCATAGTCAAGAAAAAGGACACCTTCACAATTAGACGTGAATAGATCCTGATCCTGGCCTACAGAAGAGAGGTAGGCCACCTCCTGCTGTCTCTACCGAAATCCTACGATCCTTCCGCTAATGTATAGCCACCAGAACATTGATTACGTGGTGTTCATGCATTTCGCTGTAGAAGATAATATTATAATTTAGTTAAAGTCTAGAAGGCCAATACTTCTGGCTGGAAGATGATCAGTTTTCTAGGGGGCCTGTTCCTTATCTCCGAGGTTGCAAGAGTAACAACTCCTTCAACAAAGTTAAGCCATTTTCAGAATATATACATAGCTATGGCTTTCGATTCGCAGAATCGCTGGAGACGCCTGAACGCTACCGCTTAGTCAGCTGTCCAGCCGCTGAGGTCGTCTGAACGAACCCATTGCCTTACTTGCCTATTTTTTGTGATGATACCTCACAGGGAGATGTTCAGTAAAAAATCCTATATCAATTTAATATCGTTTGGCTCATTTTGGGTAGTGTTTTTGAGGTGTATCAAGCCGATAACTTAACACAGATTTTTACTTATTAAGGCACGGAGTTTGTAGTTAATTGTGTCCTCAGCTACGAAATTTTCTTTTTTCGTGGCTTTTGGTGAGTCTACAGTAGATTTCTCAGCTTAGTAAAGGAAAGTTTGCTCATTAACTTGTCATATTTTTTTCTAGCGTGCTTTAATGTGCTCATTTTTCCTGATACTTGTAAGACCTAGCACCCACACATGTGAAGCCTTTAAAGTGGTTCAGTTATCTGAAAGAATGTAAACCTCTACTCTATGGATAATTTATTTTTACCAACTATCATGATGCAACCTCTTCTGTCCGCTGCTGGGCATAGGTTTGTCCCATTTTTTGCCACACTTCTGCCGCACGGTTCTGTGCATCTTGTTGCCATATATTCCTTTAATGCGTCATCCAGCGTGTTGTGGTCGTCCTCTACTGCTTTGTCTTCTTGGCCGCCATCAATTAGTTTCTGTCATCTGAACCTTTTAGTCTTGCTACGTGACCTGCCCAATTCCATTTCAGCTTGGCTATACGTTCTACGACATCAGTGATACCTGTTCTTTTCCTTAGGTCTTGGTCCCTTATTTTGTCGAGAACTGATCTTTCCATGCGCCTTTGTGCCACTTGCATTTTTAGTGCTGTTGTTTTTGTGAGAGTGAGAGTTTCTGCTCCGTATATCATAATAGGAAGAAAGCATTGGTCAAATGACTTCCGTTTTATAGCTATCGGGATGTTGGTATTAAAGATGTCTCTTTGTGAATGACGTTTTCACCAACTATATATACCAATATATTTTAAACGTCTCATATTACCGCTAGTGGGATATTGAATAAAAATCAAATGCTTGATCATAAATCAGTGGTAAGAAAAATGAATATACACACATAATAACGAACCGAAAAAGGAACCGTAGTTTAAAGTATAAAGAAGAGCAGCCTAAACATAAACAGTATTGTTATATATGAAATAAAGTTTAAACAACAATGGATTATATTTAAAACTGAACAGTACTGCCAGAGATCCGTTATTTGGAAGCTTTCAAGATGTGGTGGTATCCCACGTGTGTCAATCATACATAAATCAATCCAGCACCACACAAAATAATGAATACGTAAAGCATAGAAATCCACAATAAAAATAAGAGGTAAATGTTATTTCATAATAAATGATAATTCTAAGATAAGAGTAAGAACCTAAAACAAAGGCTCTAGATAGAGGGTAAGAACTATTTTGAATGTCAAGGTTATGTTCTATTTCGTAGATCCAATCTACAGATCGTGAGTCACAGACGTGGATTTCAAAACTTTGAAACTGAAATAGGTATTTCCAAGAAAATAGCAGAATACACAAGATATTCTTGGCTAGGCTTGGTTGCTAATATCACATACCACCTGTTCCCTCTGAATCTTGTTTACTAGCTTTTTTCATGCTCTTCTGTTAGCCTTTTTGTCTCAATCCAATCTAAGTTGCGAAGTTTTTTTTCTGGACACTCCTAACCTGTCCGTTTTATTTGTTTTTTAATATATTAAAAGCCTGTTGAAATGTAATTTTTATTTTATCTTTGCCATTTAGTCTCCATAGTCTTTCATTTGTACATCTATTTGATTAGAATTATTTTAGTTTGTAATCTGAAAAACAGTTTCTGCTGATATGCAATTATTACTGATGATATTTTCACATACATATTTATAATTATTTCATCAAAATTGTTTTGTTGTATGTGTATGTTTGGGGACCGTTTGTTCAAAATTTGTTAAAAAATAATTTTAAAGTTTACTAGGGATGATGTATAAACTTTAAAGGAAAATTTAATGAGTGTTTATCCAACGCAATATTTATATTGCACTTAAGTTATATCGTTCTAGGGTTTTTATTTTAACGACCTAACCCACACAACTTAAAATTCATTCTTTATTACTTGACGTTTGGACTTGCACACCATGAAGAATTAATCAGTCGCTCACATTTCTGTATATTCGAATATATGTTTGAAGAATACCTTCAAAACTATAATAATATCACATTAGTCATCCGCTAGTCATTACAGTATCATCTTACTATATTTAAAGTTACCATCTTAGTCTTCTAAATTCTCTGCAGGTGTTCTTGTTTTTTTTTAAGCAATTATGAACGTCAAATGGCCTTGATGCCAATATTCGTCTAGAATAGTTGCCCAGCTATAAGTTATATAGTTATAGTAAATCGAAAGAGCAACAGGAGGATATAGAGACCGAACTTCAAATGGCGCAGTCAGTAGGAAATGAAAAGCTTGATACTCGTCAGTTTAATTTTATATATAAGGAACTCTCTAGTAAGAAGAGACCTGAAACACCAAAGTATATTATTCCCTTGTATATATTCTCTTACTGTTTAATATTTTAAGAAAGTTTTATATTTTCTATTATCTCCAGAAAAAGATAAACAAAGGTTTAAAATTCAAATGTAATTAGCAGGTAGTGTTGTTTTCAAATAATTTACAGTTCTGACCAAAAATAAACAAACAGTCATTCCTTAACAGGTAAAATGGTTTTGTTCATTGAAAATATAACGCAATTATTGCATGCATATGGTGAAAGCTAATATAATTACTTTTTGAAAAGCAATATGTTCCTCTTTGTAGTTTATTATTAAAGTATTCACATTTTCATTTCATTTTGTTATTTCCAATAGTAAATTTTGTAAAGCAACTT
This sequence comes from Diabrotica balteata, assembly GCA_918026665.1. Taxonomy (NCBI): domain Eukaryota; kingdom Metazoa; phylum Arthropoda; class Insecta; order Coleoptera; family Chrysomelidae; genus Diabrotica; species Diabrotica balteata. The sequence goes on along the minus strand of OU898281.1, from coordinate 16,199,105 downwards.
AAAACATGGAATACACTCGACAATTCAATTACCTGAAATACTTTCCAATTGAAAATTTATTCAATTAAATTATATTTTGATGTATAATTTGACTTTATTATGATAAAGTATATATATCAAAATAAAATCTGATTGAGTCGAGTTATAAATATTTTTAAAATATGTTATTTTCAATTGAGAATTAAGAGGGAACTTCACGCGAACGGAAACCGGTGTCTTATTTAGAACTTGTTTAAAAGGGGGTGTTTAATATATTTAAAAACGGCATTTAAGATCAAGGCAATTATTGAGATTTCGACGATAAAATATGCTGCTAAATATCATTACTATAACAAAGACTTCGTTTATATTTTCGAAATTTAATAGAGTCATGAAAACTGCCTAAAAATAGAGATTGGACAGTAAGAGAATTAACATATTTCCTTGTTCCACATCTCTTCTTACTATAAAGTTCCCAAGTTGCTTGATATTTAAACCTAGACTTAAGCCTAACAAACTTTCCATTTCCCCATTGACTGCGCCAGTTCATTTTTAAGTTCCAGCTGTATGTTCTGCTTCCTTTTGATCTACATTAACTACATTTAGCATAAATGATGGATTCGGCAGGTACTTGATAAAAATTTATTTTATATATCAACAAAACACTGAAAACTCTATTATTATATTATTAAACTTTATTATACTTTTTTATCACTACAGCTGTTTTGGTAGAGTGCCTTTCTCAAGTAATCTATTTTTGAAATGTGCTTACATTTTATAGTCTTCAACTGAGTAAGTCGAGGAGGGGAGAGCTGTTTGCCTCAAGTTGGTCATTCTGAATCATGTCTGTTGTTTTAATTTGGTAATTTTCATAGATTCTAATAAAGATAGCTTAAGGCCTTTATTTTGAATGTGAATAATTTAAAATTCGTCATTAAAAGAATAATTATGTACTAGAAGCTGAAGTGCATACGTAGAATATGTTTTTCTATTACTGAAAGCCATTTTATGTTCTGCTGTACGTTTGTTAAAAGTTCTACCAGTTTGACCGGTGTAAGTTTTTGGACAGTTGCCACATTTAAGTTTGTATAGACCACTGTGCTTTTATACACCACTATGCAAGTACTTTTGCCTCTTGTTGTTCTTGATATATTTGCTTAAGTTGTTGTTTGTCTTATACTAGCAAATAACCCTAGTAATAACACCAGCTTTTAGAACAAGCCACAACTTGAGCAAATATATTAAGAACCACAAGAGCCAAAAGAATAAGCACTTACACAGTGGTGTATGCAAACTGAAATGTGGCGACTGCCCAAAATCTTACACCGGTCAAACTGATAGAATTTTTAACAAAAGTATAGCATGTCATTCTTTGTAAAAAGTGTACCAGTTGTTTAAAGTAATAAGGAGGATTCTAAGTGAACTCTAGTCAACTTAAAACTTTTATTACATATTTTTCTATATGTCGTTTAATTTCTGTCGTGAAAACTGCCTAAAAATAGAGATTGGACAGTAAGAGAATTAACATATTTCCTTGTTCCACATCTCTTCTTACTAGAAAGTTCCCAAGTTGCTTGATATTTAAACCTAGATTTAAGCCTAACAAACTTTCCATTTCTCCATTGACTGCGCCAGTTCATTTCAAGTTCCAGCTGTATGTTCTGCTTCCTTTTGATATACATTAACTACATTTAGCATAAATTATGGATTCGGCAGGTACTTGATAAAAATTTATTTTATATATAGAAAACTCTATTATTATATTATTAAACTTTATTATAATTTTTTATCACTACAGCTGTTTTGGTAGAGTGCCTTTCTCAAGTAATCTATTTTTGAAATGTGCTTACATTTTATAGTCTTCAACTGAGTAAGTCGAGGAGGGGAGAGCTGTTTGCCTCAAGTTGGTCATTCTGAATTATGTCTGTTGTTTTAATTTGGCAATTTTCATAGATTCTAATAAAGATAGCTTAAGGCCTTTATTTTGAATGTGAATAATTTAAAATTCGTCATTAAAAGAATAATTATGTACTAGAAGGTGAAGTGCATACGTAGAATATGTTTTTCTATTACTGAAAGCCATTTTATGTTCTGCTGTACGTTTGTTAAAAGTTCTACCAGTTTGACCGGTGTAAGTTTTTGGACAGTTGCCACATTTAAGTTTGTATACACCACTGTGCTTTTATACACCACTATGCAAGTACTTTTGGCTCTTGTTGTTCTTGATATATTTGCTTAAGTTGTTGTTTGTCTTATACTAGCAAATAACACTAGTAATAACACCAGCTTTTAGAACAAACCACAACTTGAGCAAATATATTAAGAACCACAAGAGCCAAAAGAATAAGCACTTACACAGTGGTGTATGCAAACTGAAATGTGGCGACTGCCCAAAATCTTACACCGGTCAAACTGATAGAATTTTTAACAAAAGTATAGCATGTCATTCTTTGTAAAAAGTGTACCAGTTGTTTAATGTAATAAGGAGGATTCTAAGTGAACTCTAGTCAACTTAAAACTTTTATTACATATTTTTCTATATGTCGTTTAATTTCTGGCGTTTATACCATTGTCTAGGATTTTTCTATGGCTTGCTATCACACTCTTTCTTATGGTACTCTCAAGGGATTTTAAGATGTGTGGTTTACAAAAATGAAAATTTTTTCCTAGTTTAGTCTGGAGCTCATCTGTTGGTTGTTCTGTACCTCGATAAGTTTTTGAGATTTTTATAGTACTGAAGCATCCAGGATTTATCTTATTACATTCTCAAAATATTGTTTAGATCATTATTCTACTGTTATTATCTTGTCTTGTGAATGCAGTTCTTTTCTTCTTCTTTTTCAGTGCCTTATCAGGTCCGGATGTTAGCGATCTTCAAGGCTATCATGATGTTGTTGACTGATCTGCGAAACAGCTCCGCGGACGTCGTCCCAAACCATTGTCGGAGGTTTTTTAACCACCGACTCTTTTAAAGAGTTAAAGAATTCGATATTTTTCTTCGTTCCGCATCACGTAGCCGAGGTACTCAAGCTTACACTGTTTCACCAAAGCATATTAAAGCATTTTTTTCTTTTCCCATGCGCTGTAGGATTTTAACGTTGGTAACATGGTCCACATACGATATTTTTAGTATCCTCCTGTAGATAGATATCTCGAAGGCTTTAATCCGCTTTTCTATGGCTTGCATCAGTGTCCAGGCTTCAACTCCATATAGTAACACTGGAAGAATGTAGCACCTCACTATCCGCATCTTGGTTCCCAAACTGAGATCACTGCAGCACAGCAAGGATCTCAACTTGATAAATGTAGACTGTGCCATTTCAACTCTGGATCTAATCTCTTGAGCGTAGTCCCATTGTGAGTTGAGAGTAGTTCCGAGGTTAGTGAATCTGTCGACACTCTGGATCTCTTCGCTACCTGCCATTAGTGCCCCGGGATCTAAATTTACACGGCTGACAACCATGAATTTAGTTTTCTTAATATTAAGGTCTAGTCCGTATGTTATGCTCACAGTTCTCACTCGTTCTCGCAGTTCTTTTATAGTTTTCTTTTATTTTTCTTTATGATGAAATCATAATATATAGAAAAAAATAGTGCTTCAATCACAGAACATCTCTATAAAAGAACACTCAGATATGAAATGTCACTTAACGCAGAAATAGTATTACCATCATTTAAAACAAATCGAATATTACAATAATTTAACTTTCATTGTTAGATGGTTACCATTCTATTGCTTTACAACATAATCTATTGTGAAAAACTTGTAAAACTCCCATACTCTCCTCGCGATAAGCTTTCTCAAAAACTGCTAAACACTCTTTAGACTTCCATAAACTTTTCAGACGTTACATACGGATTGGGAAAGAAACCGTTTTCATGTTGATCATGCTGTCAGCTTGAATATTGAGTTTGTAAACAGATTACGCGAAGGAAGAAAAGATGAAATAGTCTGATAATGAAAATTTCATCTAGTTAAAAGCCAGTTTTCACTTAATAATTATAAGGCGTTTGCTTCTGAATTTTATAAGCTGCCGTATCTAGAAGCTTAGACAGATTTTTTGAACTAGCTCTCACTTCCTGAACTTTGATTTTTGGAATAATTAAAATAGGGCTAATTTAGCTGAGCTAAATAGGGCTGTAAAATAATTCTTTCCTGGAAAAGTGATTTTTAATTGTATTTTTGTTAAAATTTTTCATAAATTGAACACTTATTCGTTTTAATATATGAGTTAAAATAAATCTGAAAGTTCTAAGTCTACTCTAGACTTCAGTTTAAAAGTTTGAAATGTAAATGGTTGTTAATAAATATATTAATAAATTTCTATACAATTAATTCTAGTTTAGAAAGAACCACAGCCACTATTTGAATTAATTACTAGTATACTTGCCCATTCTTAAAACTGTTATATATTATTATCCAATGAACTTTTGTATATATGTTAACTTAATAATAAAATTAGTGTAGATATTATGCAATAAGTACTACGATTTGCGGAGGTTTAAGGGGCTTTAAGGCAGTTTAAGTTTAGTTGAGAAAAAAGTTCCCTATATTAAAGTAAAAACGGAAGATCTGACAACAATGCAAATGCAATATAAAGGAGTACTTTAGAAAGGTGTGAAACTTTGGCAAAACGTTACAATCGGATTTGGCATTATCAATGCCAAACTCAAACAGTCTGTATAAAAATTTACTATTATAATTATAATATGCAATGCCAAACGATAAAAAACAAAGTCAATAGATGCAATGTTAAATATTGAATAATAAATATGGCAAATAAAATAAATATAAAATAGAAAAATTTAATGAAAAGCAAATTACTGAGTTAAGAGTCTAAAATAAAAATCTACAAAACAGTTGTTAGGACAGTGGTCATAATATGGATGGAAAATGTGGACTTTCTCAAGCACTGATTAAAATCAACTGACAATTTTTTAAATGCAAAATACTATGAAAGATATTTGGACTAACCCATTGTACCGATGGTATATGAAAAATTAAAATAAAGTACGAGCTGGACGAATTAATACAGAGTGCAGACATTGCTAAATGTGTAAATTACAAAGACTAAACTGGCTTGGCGGTTTAGAAGTAATGCAGGATAACAGAGTAGTAAAAATATTCCAAAGGTGGAAATCTCCCAGAAAGAGAACAGCAGGAAGATGGTAGAAGATGGATCGGGAGTGAAGTGGAGAAGGAAATTTCCTGAGTAGAACATTGTTAAGCAGGTCAAAACTAACAAAGGGTTGTTGGACCAGAGAACTAACGATTTTCCCCTGACAGTTGATACAGCTATCTAACAACTGCTTTTGATAAATTTGGTGGTAACCATATATATTAAACAACATATGCAACATATTAAACGTCATTTTTACTTATAAACAATACATAAACAATGTAAGATAGCTGTTTGATTTTAAATACTAAAGCTGAAGACCAGTAATTTATATGGAAAAGTGACACAATTTTACTGAAAAAGCACGGAAAATCCTTTAAAATGAGGGGTTGCAAAGTTATATGCAAAAATAGCTCCAAAAGTCGATCACAAATATTCAGATATAAACATTTCAAGAAGTTTTACTAAAAAGTTATTGCAATATTGAAATGCAGCTTCAGAAGTCAGCTTTTACTGACAACCCAACATTTTTAACATCATCAGGAGCCTTTCTCATTGTCTCCGATGGAGTTATCCCAGTAATATCCTTCTGACGAGGCATTTTGTTCTGAAACAAAACAAAATTTCTTTTAGTTTTTCCCATCTAAGACACGGCGCACTTTATTGTCACCAAAAAAACTTTAAAAATCGTGCGCTACAGTGGCCACACTAAAGAAGCAGTGTCCATTGTAGAAACCGTTAAGGGTGGCCACTGTAGGAACTTTAGCAATAAAATTTAAAAAAGCCATGCATAAATTACTAGCCCTTTCCTAATAAATCGGATAATAAATGCATTGTTTAAGGATGAAATACTTAAATTATTATCTGTTGCTTACCATGTCATCAATTTTTGTCTCGAAATATTCTACAAAAAAACTTTTGTCCTGCAAAAAACAACTTTTGGCTCTCCTTCTTGAGCTGTCTCTGCGAATTGAAATATAACAGAGCATGTGTTTGGGCGTTGTGTTTCGTTACTTTGAAAACAGGGAGCGCAACGTTTTAGTTCATGTAATCAGAAAAAGAGGAGGTGGCCACTGTAGAGACCCTGGTGACTGTAGAGCATTCTCCCCTACTTTTTTTTATTATTATTAGTAGAAAAATGTTATAAAATGATAAGAAACTTAAATATTTATGTATTATAGTTACAAATAATATCTTTTAACAATACATTTTACAAAAAATAATATTTTATTTGAAAATCAAATCCATACGTGTTAATTTTTCTTGAATTTTTCTTATTATTTTTACAAAATCATTATAAATATTATGGAATTATTATAAATAAAAATTATGTATCTAATCTGTACTTTATTCAATATATTACAATTTATATACCTAATTTTACTATTTTATTTATAATATAAAAATTTACAACAGTTAATTTGTTTAAAATATATTTTGTAATGTTTTTCAGTCAAAAAAAGTGATTGTAAAAATATTAAGAATAATTCAAGAAAAATTAAGACGTAGATTTGATATTAAAATAAAAAATTAATCTTTTTGTAATACTGATTTTTAAAAGATATTTGTAACTATATACATATATACACTGGAGTACAAAATTAACCGGAGATTTTTCCTAAAAATCGACGTTTAAAAAAGTTTAAGCTGTTCCCAATTGAGTATTTAATAATAAAAAAAATAGTAAATAAAATTTATGATAAATCAAGAGTTTAACAAAAAAAAGAATAAGGAATTCAAAAAATTTAAAAATAACAAAGAAAAAAAAAATCATTTTTTAAATTTTAATCATTTTTATACTAAAAAACTATATTTAGTAGGGTGTATTACCTTCACAAGTCCTAATTACGTCTCTCAATCGGTCAGGATTACTTCGAATTAGTACAGCAAATTCTTTCTTAGGGATTTTCTCCCCTTCTTCATAAACTGCTTGCTCCAAGTTAATATTGATTTGAAACTCAACATGGTTACGTCAAATACATTGTCCCAGAATATCCCATTCATGCTTGATTTAATTTAAGTCTGGAATCCTTCTAATTCCCCTAATAAAAGAATCCCAATGTTATACTTGCAATGTGCGGACGAGCATTATCTTGCATCAGACGAAACTTTTCTTTAACAAATGGGCCAAATGGCACTACATTATTTTCTAATTTCAGCGTTTAAATTACCCCGTTGAATTGTAACAAGTCCCGTATGACCCTCTAGAAAAATACTTGCTCCCACTATTATATCACCTACACCAAATTAAACTCTGAGAGTAAAACAACGTTGCTAATATTATTCACCAGCTCCCTTCCAAATCTAGGGTTTCTATCTAATGAGTATCCTTGATTCATCCATGAAGAGCACCGCATTTCCTTCTTCAACACCCCAATTAAGATATAAACGTTGGCTCCGATGACCTGCTGTTTATTCCTATGATCTGTTGTTTATATAAGTCCCGTGACAATTATTCTGGATCTTAATTCATATTCATTTAAGCATCTTCGAACAGTATATACGGAAACTGTGTTTCTATGGACATTATTTGACTTGTGGTTGTCTCCTTAGATCTGGCCTCTCGGTCTATTGTCCTGTCATCCGAAATCTTTGTATTGCATTGTATTGCATTGCTTTGTATCACATACTGTACTTCGAGAAATTCCTAAAGCATTTGTGATGTAACAAATGCTCTGCAAATGATCTTGTAACGCAGCAGTTTTTGCTATTTCTTCTGGTGTCATCATTTTTATATTGCAATTTTTGAAAAGGAGAACAAACACTAAAGTCACTTATAAACACTTAAAATAACAAAATAAAAATTTAAGACACTATTTCGCATTAATAACAAAAAGTTTGTATAGAACTGCTGTTGTTCTCAAAAATCATCTAAATAGGTTTAAACACGAAAAAACGATATCGCTAATAATACATAAAATAAAGATCAAAAAAATGAAATAAGTGTTTATCTATTAGCTACATAAGCTATTATTTAATAACCTTTTCTGCTAATTATAATAAAAAAAAGTAAAACTTTGCAAAATAAATATTTATTTTAAATTGTTTAATCAGAATACTCCTTTAAAAATGCAATTTACAAATTAATTGATTAAATTTTAATATGCAACGAGGTGCCCCAAATTAAAAAAATATCAATTTTCGTTGATTAGAACCAGAGATATTGCCACTTTTATAAATTTAAATTTATGAATTTATTTTTTGAAATAGTAAAATCAAGAAATAAAAAATGGCTAATTCTGGTTCTAAGGATCGTAGTAAATCGTATTTTTATTGGTATTTTTTTTTAATTCATGTAAAAATGCCAACTACTATTAACTTCCATGTTTTAGTTTGCTTAAAATCACAGTACTTTTGTAATCCTATTTAACATACATTTTTAATTGTTAAGTGATTTAATTTGATAAAATAAGCCTTTATATTCAATTTGGTACTTTCAGAATTTATATAATCCTAATAGTTTACGCATAATAATGTTGTAGATAAAAGCTTTCTGGGATAAACAATTTCAATTTTGAAATAACTCTTAAAGTGAAACTTCTTGAAATTTGTATAGCTAAATATATGTGTTATTGCCCCTATCATCACGCGAAATTAAAGTTTCTTGTGAATTTTTAGAAAAGTTATTAATAGATTTCAAAAAATCAACTTTTGCAGCCATTTTTGCAATACTTAAGCAACAAATTAATAAAAATATCTTTACGCACCATCATTTTAAAGAATTTTCTCTTTTTTCAATAAAATTGTTTGACTTTTCAATATAAGTTACTGGTCTTTACCTTTAGTATTTAAAATCAAACAGCGATCTTACATTGTTTATGTTGCGACAAGAAAGAAAAAGGTAATAAATTTTGTTGTTAAAATGTGATATCTCCAAAAATCAAAACAAGCTATCTCCTTCTCAAAATTTATACTATATATTACATTTAAACGTATTTTGAAAATATATTAAGCCCCTGCAAGATATATATTGTAAAACTACTTAATTTTAATGTAATTAAACGGTGTTGGAGTTAATGATTTTACAATTAATTGTTTTTTGTGTGTCAAATTAGTAAGTAATCCTAAAAAAAAAGAATTTTGTCAGTTTGGTATAAAACAAAAGGCATATTTACAACGGATAAGTTTTAGTGTGTGTTAGATCATTCCTAAACACATATCCGCGCCATCTTGAAAATGGCGCCCTCTCCCGATAATGTGCTTCTTTTGTTGCTTCCGCTTTTACCCATAGCTTCATGTCCGTTCTCGCCTGTTTCCGTCTTTGTCACTCTGTGTGTGTAGATACGCGTGCTTCAGCGCCTAAGTTTAAGTCCGATATGGAAACTAAGGGTTCATTTTTCTAAGAGGGAAAAGGTTAACGATCGCGCGGAATTGTGATAGAGTATCTCTCCTATAGAGCTACACGCCGTCTGCTAACGGTTTTGTTTGTGTTTCTCCGAGGAGAAAATCTCCTTTTCGGGAAAATTTATGATTATGATGATTGAGAATAGGTGTGTAGAAGGATTGCGGTATACTTTTCAGGTGGTAGCGGTGATATAATCGCTACACGCTATAACGATAATGACATGCTAGTAATGATGCAAATTTTTATAAAATTACCTTTATTTTCTCACTTACTAAAATCACGTAATTGTTGTTATAAATTATTACAGTAATTGGACTAATTAAAATCGTATTATCACAAATTACCAATTTGTTACAAGTTGAATATTTTTAAAACAGTAGCAGATATTTATCTTTTTTACTTTTATAATATTTTCTTATGTAAAAATTGTCATATTACTCAATTTTAGCCTATTCATTCTCATTGAATGTTGAACATATGTTACTTCTAACTTTTATGTAATTATGTTTAAAGCATTTCTCATCCATTACCTTTATTAACACATTGTTATCAGTCCATTTCTTCAGCGTTGATCTAATGCTTCACTCAATATCAATTGGTCTCCAAGAAACTATTTTGCCTTCACTTATTTTCTCATCATGTCATGGTAATTACCTATCATAATCGAATCTCATAGAGTTCGCATCTTGCAACATGACCAAAGGACTACAAATGTCTCTCTTTGATTGTCTATGTCAATGTCAAATCTCCAAAATGTCAAAGAATTCTAATGCCTTTATTTTCAACGAGAGAATTGTTTTACTTTTTTGATGTCGATGATTTAGGCCACATTAAAGACATAAATCATCATACAGTAATCGAGTTAAAAGACTAGGCTTATACACATAAAGACGGTACGTGTTTGTTCGAGTCTTTGATCTAGTATTAAAAGTGGTGCAACCTGACGTTTAATAAATGTGCCCAAATACTTTAGAAACGGAACCTGTTTTGACTGAAGGAGAAGGTTCTAAACCGACTAGTTAAGATTTTGCCTACCAACTGTCACCCTTTACCAGTTGCCTACCAACTAAAACCATCCCTTCTTTTCTTCGGAAAAGGCTCCCTTGGACTAGTTCAACCGGTGAACAAAACATTGGAATGTCTTGCGCAGTCTGGAAATTCGAGTAAAAAACTGGAAGAAGATTGTTACTTAAAACGATAAGAACCACTTAAATTAACACCAGACAGTATTGTAAGAGACAATATGGGATTTTGTCCTCCATTTATTTTGCCTTATTTGGTTACCTTTAGTAGAGGCTTTCTTTGTGCCTTTGTAAGCAGTTCTTTATATTTAGCCATTCTCAAGACTTTGTACTAATGGGGGACCGTATAAGACGCTACTAGAATGTACAACCTGAAGGTACATTCTTCTTTTGAGTCTACTTGGACCGCTGATGTTTGACATTATTTTTATAAATGCCGTGGTTCATTCTTCTGCTCTATGAACTACTTTCATCAGATGTTTTGTAAAACTTAGACCTATGTCTAGTTGGATGCCCAGATATTTAGCACAGTACATAGGCTCTATCCTTGTACTGCCTATTACAAAAGTCAGATTTGGACTGGCTCTAAGATCAGAATTTCTATTATTTCTATTGCCAACTCTAGTTCTTGTTTTACCATCCATTTGTTGACTTTTCTGTAACTTGTGTTGACTAGCATTTCCCACTCCAAGTTGTTGTTACTTTGAATGAATGGAGCTTAGATCGTCTGCGTCTTTGGTTTCTGCGCCACAGTCGATTTGTAGTATTTCATTATACAAAACGTTCTAAGCGTTGATTCTAGTAGATCTTCTAGTACACTTACTGATGTTTTCAGGTCTTTAGATTTTGCTCCTTGGATACGAAACAATCTGACACATTTGCATTTTCCAAAGCTGTGATGATCTGACTCCAGTTGACTGAGTTGAAGGCTTTTTCACATCAAACATCAAGAGGGCGGCCCGTTTGTTTCTCGTCCTTTTTACAGTGTCAGTTATATTTACCGCAACAATAGAAGGTCTAGATTTCCTGAATGCTTACTGTTTGTCAGAAATTTTCCCAGGCTGTCTAGAAGGCAAATCGGTCTGTAAGAGTTGGCAATCTCCGGGTCTCTGCCCGGTTTAAGTATTAGCATTAGTCTTGCCTATTTAATCTCTTTGGAAAACATTTACTTATGGAGGACTTCATTGAAGATCCTCCGGACCATGTCGGCATTTTTCTCGATGATTATCTTTACCGCCTCAAAAGGCACACCATCAGAACCAGCTCCTTTTCCTAATTTTGGTCGCTATTGCTACTTTTTCAGCCGAAAAATCGTCAGGTCGAACGTTTTTGAGTGAACTGTTATGGGAACTTAGCAGACTTGTATCTTGTCTTTGTCCTTGTCGTTTTTGTGGCAATCCTATAGGCTTCGCCTCATACATCATCGTCTAGTGTTTTGCATAGATTCTGCCAGCAAGCGTGCTTTGCCCGTTTAATTACTCTACCAATTTAAACGTATATAATTCACTTCCAAGTTACATAATCCATCAAATTGCATGACGTCACTTGTTCACAAACGCATCGCTGTCAAAGGCTCCATTATACATTGGTAGGCTAACATTATAGCTACTGATTTTTGTGTAATTACTTTGAAATTTATCTACTTATGATTACAACCTTCTTTGAAAACGATTTTAAGAAATTTCTCATAGTGAAAAGTGATTTTATTAAGTTCGAATTTGCCCAGAATTGATTGTTTTACAGTGGCTACTTTATAATCGAATACAACCACATTTCAAATGTCTTTAACTTATTCACTCTATCATACCTTTAGAGTTCATGTTTAGACTCTCTAGAGAACAACAAACCAAACAAAACATTTTACAAGTTTCAATCTTAGTTTGATCAATACTTGAGCAATTCTCGCTTTAGTTTGGTGTTTTGGGTCATGCTTATAGTTAATCCGTATTTTTAATGCTAAACCAGTTCTAATATCTTCTCATTTATCATTAAAGGTAAAGGGACATTCTGCTGATTTTGGATTACAATCATCTTGGATTTTTTCTCGTTAATCTTCATTCCAAACTCTCGATAAGTATCATTAAGTTGGTTTAAGACTATCTGTAAGTTCGTAAATTAAATGCCAGTTTCAGGAGCGGTAGGCTTAAAAATGAATTACAGCAAAACAAAAATAATGAGCCGAGACGAGACAAATATAACAATACAAAATCATACCATAGAAAATGTGGAACATTATGTATATCTAGGTCATGTTATCAAACTAGGAAAACCAAATCAAGATGCTGAAATTAAAAGAACACAACTGGCTTGGGGCGCTTTCGGCAACTAGTACATATTTTGAAAAACACCTCAATTCCTATAAACTTAAAGAAAAAAGGTGTATAACACATGCATACTACCTGTTTGTACCTACGGCTTGGAGACAGTAGCACTTACCAAAAAATCTGCCAAAAAATTAGAAACAACGCAAAGAGCAATGAAACGAATCATGCTAGGAATATCACTAAGAGACAAGATTAGAAACACCGAGATAAGACGTAGAACGAAGATTAGGGATATTGTGGAAGAAATTACAAAAACGAAATGGCGCTGGGCAGGTCACGTAGCCCGATATAATGACAACAGGTGGAAACGGAGAATTCTAGAATGGAGACCAAGGACGACAAAAAGAAGCATGGGAAGACCTCAAAAAAGATGGGTAGATGACATAAGAGCAGTGGCAGGCAAACAGTGGATTAGATTGGCGCAAGATAGAGAAAGATGGAAGCAATTGGGAGAGACCTACATTCAGGAGTGGATGGAAAATGGTTGACAAAGAAGAAAGAAGAGTAAGTTCGTGGCTAGCAATTAGTAGGACAGTATCGTCTGCATCTCATATATTAGACATTTGCTCTCGATTAATTTTTATTCCTGTAGAAAAGTTTTTCAAGGCTTTCTTGAATAGTAACTTCAATTGCGAAGTAACTTTATAGTACGTTAATTGCTTACCAGTGTTGGGAATATGTAACATAATAGCTGTTACATGACAAGTATTGGCGTTTTGGATCGAAATTTTAAATACAAGTATTGAGTTACCTGAGTAATACCCTATTCTTTAATTAGATAGTCAAATTGATATTTTCCTTTCCATTTTTTTGTATCTTTTGACTTTTTTAACTTTTTTCCTTTTACTAGACGTATCTATTATAGATGCTTTAAGATACCATTTTATGTACTTTAATTTCTCGTATAATTAAAAGAGTTCAATAAAACCAAGGTTACTCTTGTTAACAGAAAAATACCTATCATATTTATTGTTAAAAAAGTGTCTATTGCATATCGAGATTTTTATACTTTTTTTAAAATCTCATCTAGAAACTACTACTCGACTTTTTCTTCTCTCTCTCGTATAATGGATATTATCAGTAATCTGATATCACAACGGGTTATGTAAAAACCTCCGTCTGCTTCTATAATAGAACAGCAGCTCTTCAAGCAATGGAATTATTTTAATCACGTTTCGAGATTTGCGATACATCATAAAATATGATTCGCTAGTTTTATAGGTATGTACGTGCCACAAGAAATTGCTGTAATAATTCAAAATATGAAAAATATACTGCAATAGGTTTATGCCGATTTTACACCACCTAGAAAAACGCCCAGGTTGGGATAGCGGAAAATCCGCATTGATTGCAAGAAATTATAAATGACAAATTAATTAAGGTGAAATTCAAAAAAACCTTAAAGTGAGAATTAAATGTAAAGAAAAGTGATATAAGGAACCTTTTTAAGCTTCTAGATTTGATCAAATATCAAAAAAAAAAGATTTTTAACTGAGCATAATTTTTCTTGACAACTTCTGTCATTCAACAGCATCTTTAACTCTTTAAGACTGTATTTAATAATATTATGTGAGACTAACATCGCCTCACCTATGCTGCTGTAGTATCAGCAAATAGTGTAGTTGCAGTCAATTTGGTTGTTGATATATCTAATGGATACATAAATGTTATACACGTTTGGGCCTCAATTTGGTTGTTGATATATCTAATGGATACATTAATGTTATACACGTTTGGGCCTAAGACCTACCTTGTAGTACACCTGCTAAGATTTGCCTTAAATTGAAACACTCATTTTAATGTTCTACATAGAAATATCTGCTTGTTATGAAGAGTTTTAAAATATTGTATACGTGTTATATAAAATGCGTATTTTTCATTTTTACTTGTAAAGTTAAACAGATAGTCCGGAATTATTTTGTTTTATCTAGTATTAATTGTAAGAAGATGCCTATGCCTCAGATTCAGTACTCAATTTTTAAAGGTTAAATTCCTTAGCTTATCTCCCTTGTAATCAGGAAATAGTCATTATCAGAAAACGTCTGGAAAGATCGCACACGCGTATTGGATCCAGTTGGAAGAACCATATTAGCAGGCACATCATTCAATCTTCGCTAATCTACTGCTGGACATAGTATCTCTGGTGTATGCATTCCAGTATCCACTTTATCCATCTATTATCTGTCATTTGAGCCACGTGACCTGCTCAGTTCCACTTTAGTGTTGCTATTCTCTTTACAGCATCAGCCACTCCTGATCTTCATCGTAGCTGGCGGTTTGGGATCTTATCTCGTATTAAAATGCCCAACATAGCACGCTCAATTGCCCTTTGAGCCACACCTTTTTTTTCACTGTTCTCCTTGTCATAGTCAACGTTTGCGCTCCGTAAGTCAACACTGGCAAAACACAGTGATTAAAGGTTTATCAGGCGGTTCTCTCTATGTAAGAAGAATTCAAGCGCACCTGTGCTCACCACCGACTGTCTAATAATTAAAATCAGCGCTTCTTTAACTGGAGACTCGGAACTTGTTCGTAGCAAACGTAATGTCGTAACCTTGGTCATGTCACTGTGTAGTTTATCATATTGTTTTTATTGATTCCTAGATCTGGTTGATTGTTTGACTAAGCTGACTTGTTTCCGTTCTTCATAGTTCTTTAGAAAGTTTTTTTCATATGTATCTTATTCTCAGTAGCTTTAAGACTAAGTTTTCTTTCACACTTTCTGGTGTCACCGTTTTTTGACAAATTTCTACTTGCTACACATATAGCTTGTGACTTGAAAGTCAGCTGTCACCGTTACTGTGCTACGTTGATTCCCAAGATAAGCTCACACTAAGGAGGTCACACTAATTGGTGGGTGTGTTGTGTCATCGCAGCTTGTCATTGGTTAGAAATTAGGACAATGAGCAGCAGGAACGACTATTCTTGTTTTATATCTTGCTTTACGTATTCTAATCGATTCTGGAACAAATCTTCCGTAGCTTTCTCTCCCTTTCCGTTTGGATATTATCTTGATTTTCAATTTGAGATAACCTTGTTGTCATATCGATCGTCACTTTGTATATTCTATTGAGATTAAAATGTAACTACAAACAACGTCTGCCAAATATCGCTAAATATTGAATTCGTATAAATTCGTAATCCACTTCATTCCAAAAGCTTAATGTAAAATGCAAATGGCAAATAATTTAATCACAGTGGCAAAACGCCTCAAGCTTTTAATTAAGTATATTGAGAGAGAACACTAATATATTCCTGTAGCCTGGATAAAACACATACAGAGGATAATATCAGTTAAAAATATTTTTTTTACAATCCTATCTATAGTCATGTTATGAGGGGTTCCTTCGATTACTAAAAAAATGTTATAAGTATGTTAAGTTTGATTTTTTGATGGGTTTGAATTTTTTAGCACAAACTTTCTTCCTAGTGGTTAATAATAAAGACTGATTTTAGTACTACCTAGTATTTCGTATTAATATTATTAGAGTTTTGAATGTTTACGTAATGTGTTTAGCGAAATAACTAAAAAATCTAATGAAAATATAGCAAGAATGTTTGTTTATTTAAATATATTCGTTGATATTCAACAAGAGTAATTTACTCATATTTGTATGAGATTTGTTATATTTTTCATTCGTCTTTATCATCATAATCGTATTTTTTCTTCTTTATATTTATAATGTTGTAATAATTGAGTTTTACCTAAAAAAATCGCTGAAGTCAATTAGAAGAAAGAAATCGCTACTATCAATTATCCCGGACTTTCTGACTTCAAATGTCAAACGTCAAATTATATGTCACCTGTCAATTTTAAACATCTGACATAACAAAGTTGATAAAAGCATAAACCAATTTATATTCAGCGTGAGATACTAAGAGAAGTGCCAATGTTACATGAATGCAAACCTTTGCCCGAAATGAACCCTTCTTCCATATTTCTTCTTCTCTAAAGACTGATGCGTTAGTGTGTACTTATATTTGCAAAATTGATGGCAATATATCGTGAGGTATGGAATATATTTTTGAGCTATATTTGTTACAAAATAATCAAGATTAAGTGTTGAGCTACTGTGTTTATTAACGAATGGAATCAGAAAGATGACGTCCACTTTTGTATCGGCAATAATAGCATTGAATTTTTTCAACATCACAGACTGTACTGTCACAGTTATCGCTTAAGATTACATTTATATGATATTTACTTCCACATACAAAAGCCTACAGTACTTAAAACCCCTTATTTACAATTTCTTCTTTTTTAGCTATAAAACTGGAAATGGAAAACTGTTTTAATGCAAAATAAAAACATTCAAACTTTTTTTTTATCATTAATGTTTTTACTTATAGACGAATGACGTGTTTCACCACGCTGTGGCTTCGCAAGTTGTAGTTTAATATCTAAAAACAGTTACAGTGTTTTGAAACATATCATGTAAGTATAGTGAAAAATATAGTTTGAATTTAGTTATGTTATCTTGACTTTTACATATAGAGCTGGTATAGAATTATATTAGACAACTATAGTCGAGATTTTTTCTTATAGTTTGTTATGAGTGAATTATCATAAGTGATACCAGTGAATATTCAAAAAAAACTACAGCGTGTGTGTTGAAAAATCGGCTCTATCGGTTATATTTCAGCCTGTGTACGTCATACTTTCTGTCCTCATTGGCCTAAGGTTGGCACCTGGCTTGGCCTAGTTAGAGTTTCTGCGCATGCTTGCACCCCTTTCACCGGAAGTGCACGACACTGGTCTCTTGCGGCAGTGGACAATAAAAAATACTGTTCTCCACTTGTTAGCAAACTAAACTTTCCAAAGTGTTTTCAAAGTTGTTAATCAAAATGTTATTGATACTTAGCCTGTAACTTTCCGTCGAGTTTCCCAAACCAGCAGTGAGATTGTCCAGACGCGTCTTTAGGAATAACCATAAGAACCACCTCAAACGATAGTTGGTGTTAAGGCAGTTGTTGATATTTCCGCAATATATGCGTTCTGCTTAGGCAGGTATGTAAAGAAAGGTGTAAAAGTAATTAGTGAAAAGTACTTTGTCTGAAAAACTCTGTTTCAACAACTTCTAGATTGGATTTTTCTGTATAGTGTATTAAACCATAAAAAAAAAGAAACTAATAAAGGTTAACCACTACACTCATATCACACCTATACAACATTATATTTATATCGATGGCAAGCATTGTTAGCGCGTCCGGTTGCGTTAGAGAGCTGTTACACGAGCGCTAATGCCGTTGCGTTGATGACGCGGAAAACAGGACGCATAATTTTCAAGCAACTACGTAACTGTAGTTGCGTCGCGTTAAGATCACTTTGTACGCGTTGCCAGCGCTACGTATAACTTTGCAACGCGGCCGGCCGCCTATCAATGCTTGCCATCCAGATAACGCGCAATCCGGAGTCGCTGACGGCAATGTCGTTCGTATAATTTACTCCATGTTAAGGCTCTGCTATACGAGTGCTAATGCCGTCGCGTTAGCATCGCCGCATTAGCGTCGGCCGTTGACGAATTATGATATTATCGATGATCTGGTAATTTTTTAATTAAATTATTATTGCTTTTTGATTCATTATGAATTATTAGTAACATATCTAGTAATAATAAAAATTATAGTCCGTAGTTTACCATTTTTTATCCATTGTTTAAGTTTATTGGTTCATATGAACTTTCAATCTTCTAGTTTTATGTATGACCAGCAACCTAAGTCAATTGTTAATGTACAGATTATCTGTATCGAAAGTAATCTGCTCTTGAAAGTTTGAAGAATAAGTCGTTTGAAAGAAAGTTCTCGCTATATATCAAAATATTTTATAGCTAATATGTTTCTAGCGATTGTAATCTTGACTAGGAATGGCGATTTTAGAGTCCTTCAATCTACTCCAGAGTGCAGATAAAACAGTTTCTCTTGACTTCCTAAGTAGCTTTCAATATTAATCACAAATAAAAAAGTTACTTCTTTAATATCTTATTACAAACTATTAAGTTTGTATACAGGAGCTAAAAAACTATTACAGATATTTATGACGTTCGCAAACAATGATCCTGTAGTTGTAGAACGAATCTCTTGAATATTCTTAAAATCTTCATGTGACTCTGTCTACTTTGTCCATTTTACAGAGATCGTCAGCAGTGTCCAGCGAAAATATCTGTTATTACTCAGAGTTCAGTTTTTGGAGCATTGAGCAGAGTTTGTAATAACTTTTTTGCTTACCTGTAGCTTAGAACATTTTTCCAGTAGGCTACATACACTATCCTTTCCTCCATGCTGCTTCTTGACATACTATAATGGTTCATTATACCCCATAATGGTTCTGTTCCGATAAAAAGAGTATTAGCTCTTCTTTAACAGCAATCAGTTTATGCTCTAGCATACCTAACAAAGTAACTTTGTTGTGGCGTTTCGGATGGAGGCGTTCTTCAAGAGACACAACCTCTCTCTCTGGGTATAATAGTATCAATGCTGCGATTTTACGTCTTTTCTGTACATTTATTTGATGTTAAATCGTGGAACTTGACAAAGAAGATGTGCAGAAGATTGTAAGTATGTGAGATGTGGCTGTTTCAGCTGCGTAGTATCTAAACATGAGATTAGTATTCCTTATTATTGTTCAGTATTTCCATGTTTTAATTAATTTGGCTGTTGCGTTTTGAGCCGTGACTAGTCTACGCTTGATTTCTGAGGATATTTTCGTCATTATTGTTTATCAAAGAGCTCAAGCATTCTTTGCCTGTTTGCGGTCATTAATTTGGTTTTCCGGTTTTTATCTGAAGTTTGAAGTCTTCGCTAATCCGGCTTAGCCGTTTAGTAATGCTAATAATTTCGACTTCATTTGCTTCTAGTATTAGTGTGTTATCTGCGTATGGCAATACTAATTTTTCTACTTTCTGTAGTGATTCCTCCATCTCATTCGTCTGGTATTTTCCTCATTATATATTTAGATTCACACCATATGTATCAAACTCCATGTTACTTTATTTCATACATGGGATTTATTTAAAAAAAAAACTACCGCAGCTTGACGCATACGTACGTAATTAATATTTTTTTCGCTGCAGCTATTCCGAATAATACCAAATTGTGCATTGCAGCTTTAAAAAATCGTTTATACGTGACTTGTGGTATAATCTGATATGAGTTTATATAATTTTATTCCAAATTTTGTAATCGGTATGTATATTCATTTTTGATTTAATAACTTCATTATTTTTTGACAGATTCAATCATCCATTAAAATATACATATTTCCATTATGCAACGAATTATATTTTTAGTAGAATGAATTCTGATTTACATTTCATTTATCCGAGGCACGGTTTTTAGCTCAATAATCATTCGTTGGGCTTATACCCTTCCTAATCATTATTATAATAAACAAAGACCTTCTACAGTTATCACTCTAATTCTCAAAGAATATTCTCAAAGAATATACAGGTTATTTATTTTCAGTTTTATAGTTCTATATTTTAGGATTTGTTATTAGGGTTTTAGACAGAATATTTTAATTTAATGAGTGAATTTTCAATTTCCTAATGTCTTAACAAACTTTACAGTTCTCAATTTCTCCAACGTTTATGAGGTTGTACCTTAAAGCGCAATGCCTAGTTAGTGAATCTTTTCCTCAAAAGCCATGGGCTGTAGAGTAGGCTATCTCTATACTGTTTATTAAGGATACCTTGATTTATATAATTTTGCAAAACTTTGTTATGTCTTGACAGGATAACCATCGTGGGTCATTATGATATATCATCACCACATAGTCGTACATCGCTAAATATAGATCTCCTCGAAAAACTTTCATTCAAATCTATCCTGCGCTGTTAAAATTTTTATGTCGTCATCTCGTTGGTGGTCTTTCCAGGTTTCGTCTTTTCACATATCTTTTCACTCCAAGATCCTTTGACATTTCACTCTAGCGATGTGCCCTATCCATTTCCATTTAATTTTAGCCATGTGTTTTACAATCTCCTCCACACCGCTCTGATTATTCCGGTCTACAGTTTAAATAGCTGATTGAGTAGACAAGTTGGCCTGCAATTCTATAGGTTCATGTTATCGTCATTTCTAAGAACTATAATAGACTTACTTATTCCAATTTATTTCGATTTTTTGATTCTACAAGCAGAGATTGAAGAGGTCTTGTATTTTCTTCAGAAGTAATGGTATGTAATACCAGTGCATTACCTTAAAAGGGAAAATTTATTAAAAGTCTTTAAAACCAACTTACTCTATTGTAATCTAATGCCTTTGTGAGCCCACACTTTCCAGGCTCTTGTAATGTTTGGCAATCAACCGATCCAAGCCGTCACTTCTCTCTCTGAACAGACTTTTTTCATTAGTTTCTTACATAAGCATACTTATAGCCTTAGATTATCATCATCATCACCCCGCCCTTTGCGTCCCCTGCTGGACATACGCTTCCCTCATGTTTGTCCATTGTGCTCTATCTTGAGCACTTTTCATCAAATTTCTTGACATTTTATTGAGATCGTCAGTCCAACGAGTAGGGGCTTCCTCTACTTCTTTTGTGTAACCTTGGCTTTCACTCAAGCAATCTCTTCGTTCACCTTTCATCACTGATTTGGGCGACGTGTCCGCCCCAGTTCCATTTTAGTGTGGCAATTGGGAAATTATATAGATAAATCCTGTTCTTCGTCTTAAGTCTTCATTTCTAACTCGGTCACAAAGCGATATACTCAGCATTGACCTTTCTATTTTCCTCTGAGCTATTTGCAGCGTTTACGAAGTTGTAGCTGTGAATGTCAAAGTTTCGGCACCATAGGTCATCACAGTGGTCAAATGTTTTACGTTTTAAAGAAATTGGTATATCATTGTTAAAGATGTCTTTGAGTTTTCTATAGGCTGCCCATGCTAGGTGAATTCTTCTTCGTAATTCGCATGTTTGGTTATCTCTTCTGATCTTTACATTGTGTCCAAGATACTTACATGTATTTTTCCACCAGCTCTACTTCGTTGTCTCCAATATTGATATCTCCACTAGGTACTAGGTTTGTCATGAATTTTGTTTTGGAGATGTTTATTTCAAGACCTACACTAGCCACACTAACTGAAGTTCATGTAGCATTGTACATATCTCCTTGAGGTTGTCCGAGAACAAAACTATGTCATCTGCCAATTTGTTAATCTTCTACCGTGAATGTTTAGGCTTTTCTCTTTCCAGTTAAGTTTTATTAAGTTAAGGGCGATAAGGTATCACCTTGTCGGACTCCTCTGCCGATTTGGACATGATCCGTGTTTTTATGTAGTTTCACCGACATAGTTGCGTTCTTGTATGAAATGCGGCATGCTTGTAGTGCTTCCAGGATTTTGTCAAATTCTACCATGTCAAAGGCTTTATGGAAATATAAAAAAGCCAGAACGAGTGGTCGATTGTATTCGATAGTCTTTTCTATTATCGTTTTAATGCTCTGTAGGTGATCATTTGTTCCAAATTCGATACGAAATCCCGCTTGCTCTATTTCCTGGTAGAAATTAAGTTTTTTCTCAAGACAATTCGTTACTATTCTTGTAAGGAGTTTGTATAGGTGATAAGAAGACCTATAGGTCTGTAATTTTTTAATTCATGGGGATCTTCTTTTTTGTACAATAGAATTACCTCAGCATTGTGCCATTTGTCTAATATATTACTGTCCAAAGGGCTTAGATCATCTTTGTTAAACGTTAATTTTGTATATCTTGGAGACATACAATTCAATCTTCGCCAACAAGAGCATTTGCTACCCCACAGTCCTTGTTCCATGGGACGATCCTTACTGAGGATCTCCTCATGTCCAGACACTACATTAATGTAGCATCATTGCATTAAACAGCTGATTTAAGTGTCATGATAATAAAAATTTACAATGGAAATAAAAATAAGGATTGCTAGAGTTTTAAGCACCATCTAAACGAATAGATATGGTGGATAATGTGATAGACGATTTTATTATTACTTTTTGTTACGAAGTTACAGTTAAAAATAAACAAAAAAGTTAAGTAGCATAAAAATTATTGTCTAATATAATACTATTTTTTGGTTTAATATAACTATAAGCGATAGATTACGATAAATTTCTGTGTAGATCTAATCGTGTCTCTCAAAAAAAGTTTTGTGTAATTTCCTTAGGGATACTGGTACAAAAGTACGCAACGACGCAACCTGTCAACTGTCATATCATCAGCTACCGTTGAAACGGTGGGTGATGAAGTTATGTCAAAGGTGGTCTATGAATAGACAAACTCGAACGGTATGGAAACCCGCGGATATCGGATTTCGAAAAATTTATTTTGTATATGATCGTTATTAATATATATGTGTCACTCGATAACTATATATTGGAGCACATTATCCGGCTGGATCTAAACATTCCATGTATACACTGTTGGTAATGTTACAAGAATAAAATATATGTTGATGTAATAATATAAACTATTTTTAAAATTTGAAAAAAACCGTTGTGAACCCTCGTCGCTTTCCAGATCGAGGATGATTTCTTTGGTTAGTTTTTTGTTTTTATTTTTAGTCAGAAGAAGTTTCTATTTTTTCATGGAACCGTTTCTTGTTATATATAAGTGTGCCTAGTCAATAGTTTTGCAGGTCAATTTTAAGAGTGTTTTTGTAAACAATGTTGTGCATCCAAAAATGTCGATCTTATCTTTTTGGATGGTTTTCAACAGAACCGTTTTCTTGATCAGTCATCGTTAAAATTCGATATTGTATTTTATTTATATTTTTTATTTTTCCATTTTTAGTACAACTTATGATGATTAAGTCATATCAGTTTGTTATAATAAAGCGTGTATTTATTGCAGTGGTGTATATCTAATAAAGCATTTCATTTGCTTCAATAGAGTTTTATTTTTTAACACACTAACAACCCTAATATCAAACTTAAATTTTAATGCTAAACATTTTTCATTACCGTACGTCACGAAAGTTTTCGGAAAAATGTTACCCATAGTGGAAATGGAATAAAATATTTCCAAGGTAATCGGCGTACGATTCCAAAAGACTGGAACAATGCAGTAATAGTCTTGTTACACAAAAAGGCGATATTACTAAATTAGAAAATTATAGACCCATCAGCCTCTTGACACATATGTACAAACTCTTTATGAAAATCTTAACAAAAAGGCTAACACCTAAACTTGATTTCTATCAGCCCAAAGAACAGGCAGACTTCAGGGCAGGATATGGCACAAATGACCATTTGCATAACATAAAGATCTTAATAGAAAAGTGCATCGAGTACAACATACCACTGGTTCTTGCATTTGTCGACTACGAGAAGGCTTTTGATTCTGTAGAGTTTGAAACAATACTGGAAGCCTAAATCAAAGCCGAATAGATTACAGGTACACGACACTAATCAAAAACATCTACGAGAACGCTACATCAAGTGTACGACTACCCGAAGACACAGAAAAATTCAGCGAAGGTCGAGAAGTTAGACAAGGAGACAATATTTCACCAAAATTGTTCACGGCAGCTCTAGAGTCAATATTTAAGAGCGCTCAATGGCAAGATATGGGCATCAATATAGATGGAGAAAGATTAAGTCACCTAAGATTTGCAGATGATGTTGTATTAATTGCAGATAATTTGCAAGATACAGTTTCTATGATGCATTCGCTTAAAAGTCTATCTGAAAGAGCAGGATTAAAGATAAACTTTGAGAAAACTAAACTTATAACAAATCTCATAATGAGTAGAAATATAACTATTGAAAATAATACCATACAACAAACAGACACTTACAAATATCTGGGACACGAAATCAAAATAAGCAGAGACAATCAAACACATGAAATACAGAGGCGAATAGGCCTAACTTGGGCAGCATTTGGCAAATTAAGCCATATTCTAAAAATCCACAAGGAATCTACGTTCCTGTAGTTGGCTGTATACCATGTATTAAAAATTTAATCAAAAATCCTTTGCAATAGGTATATATTTAAGGCCCAAACGGGCTAAGTTAAAAAGACAAAACGTTTTCGGAAACCATGTTCCATCATCAGTGTCTAGGAGTACATGAATGTAGCCACCAAGAGTAAATATATGGGTAAAAACCCGTTAACAGATGGTTAATTACATTTAGTTTTAAAAATATGTTATAATTATTTAAGATTATAGAGTTACCGATGGATTAGGTAACATGGCGACATATGACTCCACGTTGAAGTTGCTAGTCCTGAGACGGTATGTCTTCGAGGACTGTATGTATGTACTGTATGTTGCACTCATGCAATCTGAATTTGGTTTCGACAATTAGAAATCTTTTAATAGGACAGGAAATATTGTTTTCACGTTAAGAGCATGTGTAAATATATAGAGGCACTATACGTGAAATCAAATCTTAAATGTCTTTCCTTTTATTTCGATATACTCTTTATGAGTATTAGAAACCAATTCGCCAAGGATTTTTGCTTCGTGAAGGAGATATGGTGTGGAATGCAATTTTAGGTTCCCCATTTTTCTAATTACATCTTTATCAACGCCAAATTATATATGTATATATATATATATATATATATATATATATATATATATATAAGAAAAAATTATAATTAAAAGTCTTTCCTATACAATTGCATGAAGAAACGTTCTTGACTACGTCATGCTCGAAGCGAACCGATTTTTTAACATTATGTATCAGACGTTCATTGTACCATGGATAGGTCATACAAGAAGAAGAAGAATATAATACAGGTCGCCTGTATTTAAGTTAAATATAGGCAAGAGAACTTTTATTTAAAGATCCTTTATTTTTACTGACACGCAATCTGTCAAATTACGCGTAGAAGGGAAAAAGACACCTAACTTCACTTCACTAACAAATTTGTTGTAAAGTTCTGTTTTATTTAATGGACATTGTTTTTGGTATTATTATTCTCAATTAGTAAATCTTTATGATTATTGTTTTACTGTACCTATACCGATAATATTCGTAAGTATTTCTAACAACTCCATTTCTTCATCATGTGCGCCAGCTAAGCTTTATCTAATGGTTCTTCCATATTATAAGATGAGTATGATATCTATGATATCTTTAAATAACCATTTAATTAAATTTAACTTTTTACTATTTTCAATGATCTTATTTTCATTTTTAATCTAGGATTAGGTATAAACTAGGAGTATAAGTAACAAATATGATCTTATCTCATTTATAGGTTATTTTTATATTACTTATACAAAAATATAGTGACCGAAAAGTCTGGAAACGGCTAATTATCTCGTAAAATGCTAATCATAATTGTACAAAATTTGAGGTACACCTATTTTGGGATACGGAGATTCCATATTTGATATTTACAATGTTGCCAGATTTGCCGTTTTTCTTATAGTATTAGTAACTTTGGTTTTTCAAATACATCACCCTGTATATTCAGTCATTATTGGAATCTCCTATTCAATACGAGTTCAACCATATGTAACACTTATGATTTTATGTAATCTGGAAGGTCATAAATACATAAACGCCTGGCAACGCCTAAATTGTTTCAATAAATTTTTTAATACTATTTTTAAATACATCAAAACGTAACAATTGATAGTTCGTTGATTCATTGATAATTCGTTGCCTTAGCTCTGCCAGACTTGCTGGTTAAGTTTTGTAAACCGAATTTTTCAAGTATCCCTAATAAAAATAATCTTTAGGATTGAAATCGGGTGAACGTGGAGGCCATTCAATTCTACCTTGTCTACCAATTTATCGTCCAGGATATATCTCATCTAAATATCGCCGAACATTTACACCAACTATCTGACGTTAAATTTCTCTCGACAAAAAATGACCGAATTGAATAAGTAACTACTATATCTGACCATACATTTAATTTTTGTGATCTTTGAGTATGAGACAAATTGGTAGACAAGGTAGAATTGAATGGCCTCCACGTTCACCCGATCTCAATTCTAAAGATTATTTTTATTAGAGATACTTGAAAAATTCAGTTTACCAAACTTAACCAGCAAGTCTTGCATAGCTGAGACAATGAATTATCGATGAATCTCGAATAATTTCTAGACAATCATGGAGAAATGTGGTAGACGCATTCTACCATCGATTAGAGTGATGTCAACTCACAAATGGAGCACATTTTAAACACTTAATAACGTAACGTAATATTCTAAACTATCAATTGTTACGTTTTAATGTATTTGAAAATAGTTAGTATTAAAAAATGTATTGAAACAATTTAGGCATTGCCAGACTTCTGTTTTATGTATTTAAGATCTTCCAGACTACATAAAATCATAAGTGTTACATATGGTTGAACTCGTATTTAATAGGAGATTCCAATAATGACTGAATATACAAGGTGCTGCATTTGAAAACCCAAAGTTACTAGTAATATAACAGAAACTGAAAATCTGGCAACATTGCAAATACCAAATATGGAATCTCCGTATCCCAAAATAGGCGTATCTCAAATTTTGTATAATTATGTCTAGTAATTTACGAGATAATTAGCCGTTTCCAGACTTTTGGGCCACTCTGTATTTAAAGTTATTTGTCAAAATAAAGGATTTGTTTAACATGTTAGCAATAACTCTCTTTTAGGCCTAAAGTATTTTTTGCTTTATTAAAGGATCCTGTAATCAAAGCGGCTGTCATATTATAGTTTCAAGTTTCAGATGCTCTAGTAAAAAGCTTCAAGTTTCTGTAAGAGAAAAAATATTTATTTGAAAAAATATACACTAGAAATACATAGTTGAACTTGCGTGTTACTGATAATGTTTTAATTAATTTTACCAATTGTCAAATGAAAATAATCTAAACAAGACAACTTGTTTTATATAATGTACATTCTCTTACTCTGCTAACGTTCCTTCAGCACTTCTCTGAATTCTTTCACTAGATACGAGCTCAGGTATTTACCTGAAGGTCAAGGGAATCAATGATCTTTTCTTTTCTTAATTTAACAGGTAGGTAGATGCATACTCACCTTCTTGAAACAAACTCGACTGGATTGTGCATACGTAGGTATATACAGGCCCGTTCTAAGTTCTATACGAATAACTTGCTTTGATTTATAAACTGTGGTACATCTCCCAGTAGTGACCAAAATTAGGCCCAAAATGAATATAATAAAATGAAGAAAATGAACAAATCGATAAGAGTAAATTGAGGAAATCACTCGATTTACTCAATTTTACCAGGAGTAAAATAAAGGCTGGTAGATGAAATCAATAATCGATTAATTAATGTTGAAAATACATTCTCCAAAACACTAGATGAAAATGTTTCGTAATAAAGAAATAAATAGATAAAAGTTAAAAAGGAGTTTTGACAGCATTTAGAGACAAAGAAAATGTATAATGCAGGAAAACGTAGATTTATTGGAAAAAAACTCAAAAACAAAGATAATAAGGCGTACAGAAAGCTGAATAAATAAATAATGCAAAAATTAAACTTGCGAAAGAAGAATGGTTAAGAGAAAAATGTACAGAGGTACAAAAACATAACAGTTTTAACAAATACGGAAAGATTATTAAAGAATTAACTCATAGCAATGGAAAAAGAAAACCGGGAATACTGCAAAATGCTAATGGAAACTAATATTGAATAGAGCATTCTCACAAACCCGGTCTAATGTGGAGCCGAAGGCGGCTAAGTTAGTGAAGATGCCGAGTTATCGAGAATAATGAGTTTAAACATAACAACAATTCTCCCGTAGAATATAATGGGTTACTATACATTAAATATAACAATTCAACAAAAAGTAAACAATGCTTTCACATAAGACAGAAATTATATTATGTAAGAAGCGCTAAAACATCCCTAGGTATAATCTAAATAACACTCAAAATAAATGAAGAATACGTACTTTACTTAAAAAAAATGGTTATATTATTATAGATGTTTGTTTTTCGCATTTGGCAGTATCTTCACGCAGACGGAAACTAACAGTGTGTAAGGGGGGAAAATATCAAATACTTTCTGCGTAAATTCTGGACTGAGACAGGGAGATCCGTTTTTCCTATTGTTGTTTAACCTGGCATGTGAAAAATATATCCAAAAATCAAATTAGACATAACTGCTCGGGAAGCAAAAATCATACTCGCCTTTGGCTATGACGTAGACGCAGTAGCACAATCAACATTAGAAATTAAGGATATTTTCTCGAGCTTTGAAGAAGCTGCATTAAACATCGGTCTAAAAATAAATGAAGACAAAACAAAATACATGGCCGTCTCAAAACAAGAACGACGGCGAATAAGGCAAAACATTACTATAAATGATCACAACTTCGAAGTGGTTAAAGAGTTCAAATATCTAGGACCAACAATCACAAATGACAACAAATTAGAGCGAGAAGTTGAAATGAGAATAATGGCAGGAAACAGATCTTTCTTTGCAATGCAACATCTAATGAAGTCAAAACTTCTTTCACGAGGTACACAAATCCGGATATATAAGACCATAATACGACCAGCAGTCGCGTATGGAAGCGAAACATGGACGCTAACAAAAAGAAAAGTAAATAAATTGCTGGTGTGGGAACGCAAAATTCTTCGAATGATATATGGCCCTTACAGAGACAGCGTGACAAACGAATGGAGAGGCAGATACAATAACGAGCTAGAGTCTCTATTCGAACTAGAGAATCTAGACAGATATATAAAGGCCAATAGATTTAGATGGACAGGGCACGTGATACGCAGTAATGACTATCGCCTTATAAACAATGTGTTCTGTGAAAGGCCAGATGAAAGAAGGTCTGTAGGGTGACCTAGAAAAAGGTGGAAAGTCCTATTGGCACAGGACCGACAAACATGGAAGGCAATAGTAAACGTGGCAAAGACTCACAAAGAGTTGCAGCGCGATTGATGATGATGAAGAATTTATTTATTAGCTATAATAAGTGACGAATAATATAATATTTATTTTAATCTCTAAATTGACATTTAGTAATTAAAAAAAAATGCTAAAAATACTGTTCAACAAATGTCTGTTTGAAGGTAAAATACCTAAACAATGGAGAAATGCCAACACAATCTTAATACATAAGAAAGGAGACCGAACAGACCTAAACAACTACCGTCCTATTTCCCTTTTGTCACAACTATATAAAGCCTTCACAAGAATAATAAACAACCGACTAACCTATAAACTTGATAACTACCAACCAGTGGAACAGGCCTGATTCAGGAAAGGATACAGTACAATCGACCATCTACATGCGCTTAAAATCTTAATTGAGAAAACCAATAAATACAACCTTCCGCTGTACTTAGCATTCGTAGATTATGAAAAGACTTTCGACAGCATTGAACACTGGGCGGTTGAAGAAGCTCTGGTCAATAGTAGAATATATTCAAGATACCGACAATTGATACATGATATTTACCAAAACGCAACCATGACCGTAATTCTGGACGACAAATTAATAACGGATAATATAAAAGTTAAACGAGGAGTCCGACAAGGCGATATAATTTCACCTAAACTGTTTACCTTGACCCTCGAAGACATAATAAAATCAACAGATTGGGAAATGCTGAATGAACTTCATGAAAAATCACTGCAAAAAGGCCTAAAAATTAACTTCAACAAAACAAAAGTAATGACAAACACGGAAGATCAAGAGGCAATAAAAATAAAAACAGAAAAAATAGAACAGGTAAATGAGTATATCTATCTAGGACAAGCAATCAGAGCTAACAGAGAAAATCAAACAGCCGAAATATCGAGACGAGTAAGAATGGGATGGGCAGCGTTCGGCAAACTGTCTTACGTTCTAAAAATCAAACAATCACTCTATACTTACGAAGCAAGGTATATAACTCCTGTATAATACCGGTGCTCACCTACGGAGCACAGACATGGACATTTACACATGCCAATTTGGATAGGATAAGGAAGGCACAAAGAGCGATGGAGAGACAAATGTTGGGTGTCTCACTTAGAGATAGAAAACGTAACCAGTGGATCAGAACCAGAACAAAGACAGTAGACGCGATAGAACAGGCAGCAAAACTGAAATGGAAATGGGCTGGACACAATGAACGTCTCCAAGATGGAACAATGCCATCGGAAAGTGGCGTCCATACAATGCAAAGAGATCAAGAGGCAGATCACAGATGAGGTGGAAAGATGACATCAGGAAACAAGGAGGTCCCACATGGCAGAGAACAGCTCAAGATAGGGAAAGATGGAGAGAACTGGGGGAGACCTATATCCAACAATGCAAGGATAGAGAATAGGTTCAAAAAAAATTTAAATATGGCTAAAACCACGTCAACAGAGTGATGTATTTTTAAGGATGTTTATTTTTGGAGTAAGTGGACAACAAAAATTAGGCCCAGCTCATACATATAGGAATACAAGCAAATATTAGTAATGTTTGTTAGTTTGTTTTATTTTTTCCACGTTTCCAAGTTTGAACAGAAATAATAGATATCTCTATAGTTTCAACAATGTCATAAAACTATATAAAAATTGAAACCAACTATTAAACAAATTGAAATCAATTCGATTGTTTACTATTGACATATTATATAGCTTGGATCAAAGATAATATCGTCGAATGACCAGATTAAAGACCACCCAGAAATAAGATTACTCGACGGCATTGAAAAAGTATCAGACCATGAACAAAAGCAGGTAGGTAGTTAATCAATTTATTCTCACTAAATTTTTATACGATCATTTAATATTATTTGAAATAAAACATTTTTTATTAAGTTTTTGTTGAAAGTGAAGGACATATTTAAAAAAAAAAGGTTCAAAAATTGGCCTATTCACTATAGCTCCTGACCATACCGAAATAGTTTCACCCAGGTATAAAATAGATTAATGCCATATAGACAAGATTTTAATTTTATCTCTCCTATTGTACTCCAAAACTGAAATAAATAAATGGTAAAATGTTAACGGAATTATTGATGATATCTATAGAAACCAACCTTTAAATTTAAATATGTAGGAGTTTACACCCTAGGAGACGATATCATCAGGGTGGCAAATGATTTTTAAAAAATAACTGTCTTCTTCTTTATGTGCCTTAACCTTTATTAACATTGGCGGCCATCACGACCCATTTTACTCTCTCATGGAACTAGAAGAAGAAGAAAGAGGCCTAGTAACGCGTGATACGAAGGTACCCGGACGTCATCATCATCATTAAGGCTTTTCATTGCGGGTGGAATGTTTGTCGCTCTTACTTGTTATCAAAGTTTGTTGTATGACTTGGCTTTCGTTACAATTTTCTTCCATTCATTTCGATATGTGCATAGTTCCCCCCAGTTTCTCACTTCCAGAATCTTGATATCTCTCATGATCTGGTCCTCCCATCTCTCTCTGGGTCTTCCCCTTGGTCTTTCAGCTGCTGGTTTCCATCTGGTGATCTTCTTAATCAGTAGGTCGTTTTTCCTTCTCTCTATGTGTCCCAGCTATCTCAGCCTCTGTGATTTAATAAATCTAACTATATCTTCTCCCTTCATTATGTCTCTTAGTTCATGGTTCATTCTTTTTCTCTACGTTTCTCCGTTCATTTCTCCGTCTTCCATTCTTATCGGGCCCATAATTCGTCTGAGGATTTTCCTTTCGAAAATTCTCAATTGTTCTTCATCTTTTTGTGTGAGGCACATTGTCTCAGCTGCGTACTTAACTACTGGTCTGATTGCAACTCTGTATATTTTCATTTTTGTATTTCTGGATAAGTTTTGTCCTTCATAAGCCTATGACATCTCCAGTATGTTTTGTTGCCTGCTAGTATTCGTTCTGTTACTTTTCACTTCTCTTGTTTTGGCCATTACTATTACTCCCAAATATTTAAATTGTTAGACTCTTTCAAAAGTGTAGTTTTCTATTTTGATTTCTCTCGTCCTGTTATCTGCTCTTTTAGAGCAGAGTAGATATTTTGTTTGTTCTTCGTTAATTTCTAGACCTCTTTTCCGTGCTTCTTTTGCCAGGATTATTACTGCTTCTTTTAATATTTCCTTGTCTCTACCCATAAGAACTAAATCATCTGCATTTGCCACTATTTGTGTTGAGGAGTGGGCTATAGTTCCTTTAATTTTGCTGGCCTTGACTGTTCCTTCTACTGCTATGTTGAATATTGTGGTTGACAGGGGATCGCCTTGTCGCACTCCTGTTTCTATTGCAATTGCTTTTGTGCTACCTTCTTTTATTGTTACTTTAGCTCGAGCTCCATTATTGGTCATTTTTGTTAATGTGATTAATTTTGCTGGCATATCTTGATTTTTCATTTCAATAAATAATTTATTACTTCCTATACTACTATATACTACTATAATATAGTCAAACGCAGGAGCGATTAATTACAGGGACCCGATCCGTCAACTGCGCATGTGCAATCTTTGAAATGACATCAAAAGTGACAACGAGGGACAATCTCCAACTTAAAAAAATCTGAGCAAGTTTATAAAAACGATTAGGAATAAAAATAGGAAATTTTACAATATTTCTTTCTACAGGTACATAATTGTTACATTCATAACTAAAATAACGTACCTAATACATGTTTATGAGTGAAGATAAGGATTATAATAAATTATTATATAAGTATTATTATAAACTTAAATTTATTTATTGTTTTTGAAAGTAAACAAAGTATTAATGAACTAACTTTAAATGACATATTACGATTAATGGGTTAATCTTGTATGGGTTGGCAAAATCGTTGTCTTCAGGTGGATGTTTTCAAAAGTTGTCTCGTTCTAAAACGTTTTTAAAATAGTTTAATTCTTCAATACTCTTCCATAAAAAACTGAAGTAATGGCGATCATAAAACAGAGTGTTTGTATTTTTCCAACAACTTTCATAATTTCTGTAAAATAAACTTCATTAATGTAGAAGTCCTTTCGGCTTGAAAAAAGCTACTGGAAATCTTCCAGACACTTATTTAAATGCACATTTTCTCCACATTGCATCGGCGTAGAAAGCTTAGACTGATTTGAGAAAATTTTACCACATTCAAAACAGTTTACTGATATATTTACTAATTACGTAAATAGGGAACTATTCAAAACAATTTTTATTTGACAATGCAAGATACCGCCTAAAATTTTCATTTGAAGGTTCAAAATATTTCGAATGCAGTCGTTACTCGTTTCGCACATGCGCAGTTGACGGATCGGGTCCCTGTAATTAATCGCTCCTGTCAAACGCTTGTCTGAAGTCTACGAAGAGGCTGTGGAATTCTATGTTATGTTCGTGGCATTTGTCTATTGATTGTGTAACTATGTGGATCACATCTGTAGTGGATCTGCCTTCTCTGAATCCTTGCTGGTAGTTCCCAATTTTTTTTCTCTGCGAATTGAGTGAGTTTTTGTTTGATGAGGGCTTTAAAATTTTATATGTTGTAGTCAGTAGAGATAAAACATATCAAAGACAAAGATCATGATAGTGGATAGACTACACAACAATCATCCACACATAACCACAATTGACCGGTTCGAGGTTGTGAGCTCATACTTATATCTAGGATCATTAATCACAAACACAGAGTCATTACACGAAGAGATTAAACGTAGATGTGATCTAGCAAAAGTTGCCACAGCAAAAATGACCAAAATATGGAAGGACTGTCAAATTTCAAGAGCGATAAAGATGAGGTTGATCAACTGCTTAATATTCCCAATACTGATCTACGGATGTGAATCTTGGGCTCTGAGACAATCGGAGAGAAAAAAGATAGACGCCACTGAAATGTTCTGTTGGAGACGAATGTTACGAATTCCTTGGACCGACCGCAGAACAAATAATTCAATTTTAAGAGAGCTAAAAGTTAGCCAACGACTCTCTAGTAAAGTCCATCTCCAACAATTAAAATATTTTGGGCATGTTATGAGAGCAAACACAGAAAACATGGAAAGACTCATAATACAAGGAAAGGTAGAAGGACGAAGATCACGAGGAAGATCCAAAACAAGATGGATAGATCAAATTACAGGAATATGCCAAAGACCTATGCATGAATTAAAAGAAATGACCAGAGACAGAGATCTCTGGAGACGGACAATACACGACATCACGTTGACCACTACACTCCCCCTGGGGGGTCAGGATTGAAGAGAGAGAGGTCAGTAGAGATATTGCTCTTTAGTTGTTACAGTTTGTTAGTTCTCCTTTCTCAAATATTGGTATAATTTTGCCTTCTTCTCACTCCTTTTGCATTTCTTCTGCTTCCTATATTCTAGCTATTAGGTTATATATGCTTTTTCCCTCCCTTTTTAATTAGCTAATTGGGAATTTCATCTGGGCCAGGTTATCTTTTCTGTTTCATTTTTTGAATGATGTCTAAATATTCATCATATGTTGGTTTCCCTATTTCATTATCTCTAATGTATTCCATTGCACCTACTTCCTCTTCTGGGCTTTCTTTGCATCTATATAGTTCTGTGAAGTGTGTTTCCGATGATCTATTGTCAATTTTAACTACTGGTCTGCCTTTTCTTTGTTGAGCTTTTAGGCATCCAAATAGTTTGGCGCTGTCTTTACTATTCTTTTCTAGGTCTTTTAACAGATCTTCCATCCACAGTTTTTTTGTTCTTGCAACAATTATCCACTGCTTTCTTTTTTATTTTATATTCGTTTCGATGATGTTCTTCTTTAGTTGATATCCATTTATCTCTTGCTTGGTTTTTCTGTTTGACTTTGATTTCCCATTCTGCATCAAACCACTCTTTCCCTTCTTTTTATATTCCTCTGTCCTAGCACCTCTTCAGCTGAATTCAAAATGGATTCTTTTGTATTATTCCATATGTCCTCTGTGTTATTTGCTTCTGTTAGATTTTCCTTTAGGGTTGTCTCATATTGTTCTCTTAGTTCCTGTACTTTTAACTTCTCCAGATTCCATTTTCTTTTGATTTATCTTGTTCTCTCTGCTTTAATTATCTTCATTTTGATTTCTCCTATTATTAGAAAATGGTCTGTGTCCGTATTTGCTCCTCTATATGATCTGACATCGTGCATTATTGCTGTCCATTTTTTGGATATTAGTATGTGATCTATCTGATTGCTATCTGTTGTGCCAGGTATCAACCATGTTACTTTATGCTCTCTTCTCAATGGACGTCAATCAAGAGATATATGCGTGTTATACGCGTATAAACAATTAATGAATGTAATGAAATCAAAGAAGATAGACTAAGATAATGACCTTGGGATTATAATATCATTGAATATTTACACTTTTAATTTCGGGAAACGTTGAAGGGCGCAGAAGTAGAGGTCGCTCACCTATTCGATGGACGGATCAGGTACAGAAAGCCAGTGGAAAAACATTTTCAGAATCCATGAGGGAAGCTCAGGACAGAAGCCGATGGAAAGAGATAGTGGCTCGTATTATAGGGAATCACGACACTCAGCAATGAGGAAACGACTGAGGAGAGAGAATATTTACACTATAAGTAGTGAGTAAAAGTATGTGTTAACGAACAACAGTAAGTGGAAAAATATTGTTACCAATTATTTTTAATGCCTAATCGAAAGAGATCCTGAAGAAAGCTCTTGAGAGCAAAACAGCAGAAATAAGGCTAAATGGAGTTTGGATTTTTTTTGATCAGTTGCTACCTACAGGTCTTTACAAAGACTACGGCTCAGGGCTAGCAACCCCAACCCCAGTTTGAACGTCTTACGTTGCCATGAACTAAATTCCGTTTTAAGGCTGTTTTATCGGTGCACCAAAACCTAGGAACTGATATTTAACGACAAAATGTCTCGAAATTTGGACACAATATTCGAAACTATATTGCTTTTAAAATGATTGTTTTACTTCTTTTATTTTTTTGTTACTTCTGTTGAAAAATTGGATTATACTGTTTAACGTTCTATTATAACCAAACTTTTTACGCCCATCGCTTGAAAGAGTTTTTTTTTCTGTAATTGTTGATTTTTTTTCACCTTTCTGTGTCCAGTAATAATCGAGAAAAGCGTGTTCAAACTTTAATATTGAAACTTTTAATAGTGAAACGTGTTACTCATCATTGTCGCTTAGGCTCACCGTTATCGGCCTCGTTACTTCAAATCTCATGAGCGTTCGGTCGTTAGTTCGTGTTAAAACTAATTTGAGTGGAGAGTAATGCATTTGTTGCTCGTTGGCCGACGCCACTGAGTAAAGATAGTCTCGCGTAAGCAGTGTAGAAATGTAAGTGTTGCCCATTTCAACTCGCAGTGTGCTTGAACTTCTAAAACAGCCTTAAACTTACACATCGTATAATATGATCAGCAACAATGTAATTTAAAACTAATTTCACAACATTTAAAGGATTTTTACTCGTATTTAGTGGCTTCGCACATACAGGGTGAGTCATGAGGAACTTTACATACCTCTACCATATGTAGAGTCCCTCAGGGAGCATATCATGTGGCCACTAAAAAATGTCAACTTCTCTTCTTTATTAATTAATAGGGTGATTTGTGTAATTGACCGTTTATTTCATTTTACTGTAGTGTTTATACGGCTCATTTGATTTTTTTAATTTTTGCATGATACAGTACACTATTATCAAGCATTCGACTGGTATTAGCTAAACTAAAAAATTCCAGGACTGGCTTTGGAAAAATTAATTTAGGGATTCGTATTAAATATTACACCCTGTATATATATATATATATATTATATATATATATATATATATATATATTTAAATGCAATAAGTGATTTTCAAACTACATAAATAGTCAATGAAAACGACATATGCGACAATGTTGTCGCACTTTTATTAAATTTTTAGTGAACGATCAAATCTTACCAAAAATAGAACAACCAATAATGAAGTATCAAATTATAAGGTAATTAATTTAAACAAATGTTATAAATTTCAAACATTTTAATTGAAATGATAAACTGAGTCACTGCACAACAAAAAACAATAACTACTTACAATAACGAAGAACAATTTAAAAATAAACTAAAAATATGTACATAGTTATGATAAACCCATAAATTAGAACTGGAAAAGATACAATAATGGTAACAAAATAAGAATAATAAAAAATAGATTTTCGAAATGGAACCCTGCAGCCTGTACACATATTTGCCGAATTGTTAATTGACGTATTGAATTACGGATACTCTGAGGATCGTTTCTAATAGTATTACAACAATGTATAATTTTATCAATTAATTGTTGTCGGTTATTAATATTCACTGTGTAAACTAGTTGCTTCAATCGTCCCCAAAAATTGTAACCAACGGTATTGAAATCAGGGGATCTTGAAGGCCACGAAATAGGACCTGCACGTCCTATCCACCTGTTGCCATAAACATTATTGAGATGTTGTCTCACTGCTAGTAAAAAGTGGGGGGGTGCCCCATTATGCTGAAAATACATCCCTCGGATAGCAACGTTCGCGTTGGCAAGCAAATTCGGCAAAATATTTTGTAAAAAGTTCAAATAGACCTGCCCTGTTAAAGGACCATCAAAAAAGTGAGGACCTACTAGTTGGTTACTTATGACACCAATCCACACGTTAACCGAAAACCTTAACTGAGAACGACGTTCTCGAATAGCATGGGAATTTTCTTCTGCCCACACATGTGAATTTCGTGAATTATTTATCCCGTCTCTGGTAAATTGGGCTTCATCTGTAAATAGTGTCCTGTATAGCGTTGGTCGATTATTGTTAATCCATCTACAAAATTCCAACCTATCGATCTCATCTCCAGCATGTAGTCGCTGAACCATTTGAATGTGATATGGGTATAGATTATGTTTTTGTAAGACTCTATTTACTTTTGATTGAGTAACATTGAGTTCTCGACTTACTTGTCTAGTGCTTATTGTAGGGTTCATAGTAACGGCGTCCATAATGTCATCTTCCTGCGCTTCATCTACATGTGGCTCTATTGTTCCACTAGGGAAAGTGCCATTTTCTCGCAAATAATTAAAAACTGACCCAAATGTTGGATGACTGGGAGTTCGACGATTAGGAAATCTCCTGCGATATTCTCTACTAGTAGCCCTACCATTCCCATTACAGAATCCATAAACAAACATTATGTCTGCATATTCTGTGGTCGAAAACTGATGTGGCATTTTGAACGAAAGTAACAAAAGCTCTACCAAAACTAACACAATGTACTTAACGTAGATATGACAGAAGAAATATGTATTCTTGTACACATAAATAACAATTGATAATGACAATAATGACAATGGGTATAAAATATCAAGAAACGTCAAACGGTCAACGCCAACCTTCGTTTTAAACTTTTTTAGATTTATTTTTATTTAGTACAGTTGATGCAATGTATTATTATTTGACATAAAATTTTAATCATTCACAATCAACAAAAACTAACACATACAAGAGGTTTGACTTTTTAATCAATTTAATTTGTTATTTATCGAAAATAATGCCCCAATACGATCTATGAGTAAAAATTTAAAATTGAAAAACAATTGATTCTATCGTAGAGATAATACAAAGTGACAGTAAAGATGTTAATTTTCTACGTATTAGATTATGTTGTAGGAACTCATTTTAATTAAAATGTTTGAAATTTATAACATTTGTTTAAATTAATACCTTATAATTTGATACTTCATTATGGTTGTTCTATTTTTGGTAAGATTTGATCGTTCACTAAAAATTTAATAAAAGTGTGACAACATTGTCGCATATGTCGTTTTTATTGGCTATTTATGTAGTTTGAAAATCACTTATTACAGTTTAAAAAAAATATATACAGGGTGTAATATTTAATACGAATCCCTAAATTAATTTTTCCAAAGCCAGTCCTGGAATTTTTTAGTTTAGCTAATACCAGTCGAATGCTTGATAGTAGTGTACTGTATCATGCAAAAATTAAAAAAATCAAATGAGCCGTATAAACACTACAGTAAAATGAAATAAATGGTCAATTACACAAATCACCCTGTTAATTAATAAAGAAGAGGACTTGACATTTTTTAGTGGCCACATGATGTGCTCCCTGAGGGACTCTACATATGGTAGAGGTATGTAAAGTTCCTCATGACTCACCCTGTATATGCCTATTAAAAGAACTGATGGTGGAATAGTCATTCCGAAAACG
Organism: Diabrotica balteata; assembly: GCA_918026665.1. Classification (NCBI taxonomy): domain Eukaryota; kingdom Metazoa; phylum Arthropoda; class Insecta; order Coleoptera; family Chrysomelidae; genus Diabrotica; species Diabrotica balteata. The sequence continues at coordinate 16,159,285 of OU898281.1, read as the reverse complement.
CTGTGTGAGGTAGCCCGAAAGGGTCCTTTATATAAATATACCCTTTATAAATATTTTTTTTAAATAAAGTATCACTCACGCATGTGTAAATTAATCCACTTTGTATAATAAATAATAAGTTATTTGCTTATATTACCTATATGTTAAAATTTCTGCCTTTTCTAATAAAATTGTTTGCCTACATATACGCCTTTTTCTTCAATTCTTTTTGCCGATAAATCCGAGCTCGGCTCATAAATGCTGTTTTATTTATTTTAATGTGGCGCTACTGTGGTTAGGTGTATTGAAATACAATTAATAATAATTGATTATCGAGTTGCAATTCTAGGAAGGTTGGGTCCCAAATGACGTTGTAAAATACACATGCGGAGGGTTGTGCCATCAAAATTAAACCCGTATCGTCCCACACAATGAAAAATGGCTGTACAGGAATTTGTAGCCAGTTAACTGGAAACAATGTACAGAGAGGAATCTGTCATTTACTTCAATAAATACGTAGAAGGTAAATCGGATTCATATATACACATGTTCTTTGCAAGAAACGGCGTTATTCCAAATCGGTTGTTTCAAATATAATACAAACCTGGGCATGACAGGCTATCATTTTGATATTTTATTGTATAAAATAAACTTTGTTTTATATCGGTAACTATCTACAGTTTAGACGGATTTAGAGTTAAACTTTTTATGTTAGCCAGATAAAAGAATTCTTATAATATAACTACACTAAAGGACGAAACAGGCTAGCAGTTCGGACAGGAACTCAGTCGTGTTTTAGAGCTGCGTATTTATAGTCTAGGGGCCAGGTCTGTTTCGTGGTCGATCAAAGTCCACAGAGTTTCAGAGATTATTCTTATATATTCTTAATATATGAATCGGTCATTTCAGAAACAATATGAGTCAGAAATTATAGTTTTGAGTAAATCGCTAAAAACCGTTTTAAAGCGCTGTAAGAAAAACTGCTTTCTCTCCCCCGTCTCCCCCTACGTCTAATTTCAATTTCATCTGACTGTTGTTCGTTAACACGAACTTTTGCCCGCTATTTATAGTGTAAATTTGATATGATCCCAAGGTCATTTTAGTCTATCTTCTTTGATTTCATCTTCTTATTGTATAGTGTATTTTTATGTATGAGAGAGTAATAAAACAATAAATTATGTATGCAAATCCCTAAACTGTTGATACGGGTGACTCAATGAAAAACAGATATTTGTCAACAAGTTTACAGAAGTATATAGGAAAACAATTTTAAATTGAGTATGACCACCAGGTATAAAGGTTGGAGCAGAATAGAATACAATAGTTGTGAGGGTTATTAATCCCTAAATAAGGTTGCCAGTGTCGGAGTGATGGAGGTTAACAGGTACTAATGAATTTACAAGAAATGTAAGATGTTTATTTTATTGGTTATATATAACCAATAAAAGTTTAATAAGTACCTACCTATTTGCAAAATAAAGTTTAATTCTTTAGATAAAATAAAACGTTTTATTTTATCTAAAATGAGTGCATTCCACGAAGTAAGGGTTTCAACAATCAAACATTTAATTCTTTAATTCCAGGAATCTACGGCAGTAATTGACTAGATAATTACCTTCTAAACTTATTCCACAAAAAATGTGATAGTGGGTTTTTCCATTTTGTAGGAAGGTCCAAGTGGCGTATTCAAAATTCTTAATAGTTCACTAAAAGTAGGTACTTCAGTTGCAAGGTTCAGTTTATTGTGTATACTAGTGTTATGGAAAATTTGGAAGTGCCGTGTAAACGCCGAAAAATTGGTCCTTTAACAGTTAATGAAAAAACAGTAATATTTAATGGTTTTAAATCATTTACAGACAAACGTTTATGTGAAAGTGTTGATGAGACCGTTGAGTTAGTTAGCAGTACACTTGGTGTTGGGAAATCTACGATTTACAGAGTTATTAAAGAAGAGAAATGTGGTAGTTTTCAAATGCCACGTAATGCTCCAGGGAAACCAAAATTTCAAATAGAATATCATTTTAAAGAAGGACTCCGACGGAAAGTGCATGAATTCTTCTTTAGACAAGAATTTCCAACATTGGATAAAGTTCTTGTCTCAGTTCGAGATGATAAGGATTACCCAGAAATGAGTCAAAGTACGTTATGGAAACTTTTAAAAGAAATAGGCTTGCGCTGGAAAAAGAATCCCAGAAAGTCTATATTATTAGAAAGAAGCGACATTGTCATATGGAGAAGACATTTTCTAAGAACCATAAAGGAAATGAGAAACCAAAAAAGAAAAATATTTTATCTTGATGAAACATGGATCAACGAGGGTCATACAACAAATAAATTTTGATAGGATGAAACTGTTACAAGTCAAAGGCACGCTTTTGTAAATAACTTATCTACTGGTTTAAACCCACCGTCAGGAAAGGGACGCAGGCTGATAATAGTACACATTGGCAGTTCAGACGGTTTTGTTGAAGGTGGTTTATTAACTTTTGAATCAACTCGTACCGGTGACTACCATGAAGACATGAACGCTGATGTCTTTCAAGAATGGTTCGAACAAATGATAGATCTTCTTCCTAAGAACTGTGTAATAGTAATGGATAATGCAAGTTATCACTCCAGACTTATAGAAGGACTGCCCACAACCAAGTGGTTAAAAAAAGACTTGCAGAATTGGCTGAGTTCAAAAAATATTACGTACCATCCCGGATCTATAAGAAAGGAACTTTATTCGTTGTGTGCCCTTCATAAAGAAAAATTTTAAAAATACGAAATTGATGAAATTGACAAAAATCGTGGAATGACAGTACTTAGATCCCCACCATATCATTGTGAATTAAACCCGATTGAACTGGTATGAGCACAGATAAAGAGTGAAGTTTCAAGAAAAAATACCACTTTTAAAATTCATGATGTTAAACAGTTGTTTTTGGAGGCCGCAAATAATGTAAAACCTGAAAACTGGGAAAAAACAGTAAATCACACTATTAAAGAAGAGGAAAAAATGTGGAAGCTGGACAATATTACTGATAAAATGATCGAGCCAGTTATTATAAATCTTGGTTCTGAAAGTTCATCTTCTGAATCTGATTTGGATTTGTAACAAGTAGCTGTAAGTTTTATATTAATATTTTTATTCATCTATTTAACATACCTTAGACGGTTTTAAAAACTCTTTTTCTCTTTTGTAATTTTTAAAAATTAAAAAAAAAGGGGATTTTTTAAAACCCTTTTTAATGTAGGCCAGTCAGTTCTAATATAGTGTGTGATAAAAGAGGTCACTTTTGTTTACATACACATAACACTTTATAACAGTGAAATAATTCATTTATTTTTTACAATTATTCAAAGTAATTTTTCAATTAATCTTGAGCACGCCCATGGAGTGGTCGAAGGTACCAGTTAAAATTATGCTAATTACTCTCTCGTTCATAAAAATAAACTATAGTGCCTATCCGTTTCGGATATTAACGACCATCATCATCATTTCATCACATTCATTAATTGTTCATCTCAGACTTTATTGAATGCTTTAGTATAGTCCATAAAATACGCATATCTCTCTTGATTGACGTCCAGGCAACTTTGCATCAGTGTATATTAAGCGAAAAATAAGCTTCCCGCATTCCTAGACCTTTTCCTTCTTGATATGTCAATCATCATTACATCTTTATTAATCTAGAGATGCTGTCAATTAAATTACGATATCTAATATGTTGGCTACCATATTAGCTATCGTCTCTCCGGAGGCGTGTCAGTCAGGAGCTGACAGCTGTGCCGGACGCATCAAGAAATTCGGAGATTGGTCCAAATACTTCAGAATTCCAAGTTTGGCCAAATCCGAGTTTCTGATTGGCTCGATACGGAGGAAATTCCACTTTTGCTGTGTGAAACAAAGGATTTGTTTTACATAAAAGCAGGTGGATTTTCTCTCATCAGTCAGTCGAGATTGGCTCCTCTACTATAGACCTAGTCGGTGCTAATACTGTATCAACTGAGCTATTGTTTTATTTCTGATTTCCTGTATACCATTTCTTTTATTTTAGCATTATTGTATATTCAGACCTTTTCAGGTCAGAATATTACTTTGATATATATTTGTTCATGTACTAATTGTTTGCTATTTTATTTGACTATTTTTGATTGTTTATTTTTTTTGTATTTTGTATCTAAGCTGTTCTTATATTTTTATACCAGTAGCAGTGTTAACCCATTTTAACAGCGACACACAAAGATGGTCAACACCCGATCTAATTCCGGGGACAGGAAGAAGTCCGAAGAGCCGGCGATGGGTCCTACAGGCCCAAATGCCCCCTCTCGGCAACAATCGTAACTTTATTGACAGTACCTCTAAATAATGATGTATTCGATTTTCCGTACCGTAGTTTTGCAATAGTTGCAATAAGTATCTAGTATTTTAACTAACGTCAACTTTCTTAAAATGGCAGATAATATTAAATGGGGTGACATTGATCAAATGATCAATCTAACTCCACGTTACGTACGTCCCAGAAATTAATTTATAATTTTTGTTACGGATCTAAGAATATTTATCAAAATGGGAAGAAGAAGAAAAAGAAACAGCTATTATTAATAGTATTTTTACATGTGTTTTTGGACAATTGAACTTTTTACAAAAGCTTTTTGGACAAAAGTGTAAGAAGTCTATCTAGATTTAAGAAGAATATCCCCAAAATTGACTGGATAAATAGCTAGTTAAAGAGACATCGACATATTGCTGGTAAAAGAATGGCAAATAATATTAAAAAAGCCAAGCAGAAGTATCTCCGGACCTTCTTCTTCTTCTTCTTCGTCTAGCCATTCACGTCCACATCTGAACATAAGCCTCTTCAAGTCTTCCTTTCCATTGTTTTTTATTGTACGCTACTTGTAGCCAATTTTTCCCGGCAGTCCTTCTCAGATCATCTGTCCATCTCATAGGAGGTCTGCCTCTGGGTCTTTTGTGTTGGTATGGTCTCCAGGTTAAAATTGATCTGTGCCATTTGTTTAGATTGCTTCTAGCTACATGTCCAGCGTATTGCCATTTCAACTTTAATGATTTTTGCACCACATCGGTGACTTTGGTTCTTGGCTTGGAATGCTGCCCAAGCCAATCTCCGGACCTAATTAAAAATAATTTGACAATTTAAACCAAACTATTGAAAACGTTCCCGTTGAAAAAAATTTTTAATTATGACGAGTTCAACGTTTCAGATGACTCCGGAAAAGATTGTGCATCTACCAAAAAGGTATTAAATATCTCCAAAAAATATGCAACCATTCAAAATCTGCTACATCGATTATGATTTGTGGATCCGTCTCAGGTATACTTGTGCCTCCTAACGTCATATACAAGTAGGAAATTTTATGGAATACGAATACTTGAACAGAAAATGGTCCTAGGGCAGCTCATGCTGCAAACAGCCATGTTGCTCACTGGGGACACGATATAATCAAACCTCATATTATTGAATTGATATGTCAACATTCAATGATTGGTTTGTTACTTGTTTCTTACCATATGCTAGGCTTTAACATCGTGAAAAATGCAAAATTCTGAAAATCTCTGGAATTCCGAAAAATTTATTTTCTAAGCTGTTAACGCAAACACTTGAAAGCATTAATAAAGTACCACCTAAAAATCCAGACGGAGAGAAAAGTACTATAAAAAAAATTACTTTCTAGTTTTGAAGCATTTGGCATTGCTCCTTTCAAAACGAAGAGGAGGTTGAATACCTTTCTCCTACATTAGAAAACATCATCATCATCATCATCTTTGGCTCGACAGTCCTCTGTGGATCCTGGCCTGCTCTAAGATTCGTCGCCATTCTGTTCGGTTTTTGGCAACATGTTGCCATCTTCTGATTTTTAATATTCGTAAGTCGGTTTCTACTCCATCTAACCACCTAATTAGCGGTCGGCCTTTGCTTTTTTTTTCCTACAGGTGTTCCTGTGGTTAGCTTGTTAGCAATGGTATTTTCTGGCATTCGTATTATGTGTCCAGCTGTTACAGGTCCAAAGAATTCAGAATAAATTATTGAAATAAAGTTTTATTATTTTATTTTTGGCTAAATAATTGTTAACAACTCCACAAGATTTAAAAAAAATGAATGCATTCCCAAGTCTTATTTGGTCTCTGAGATGATCTATTCGTTCTTTCCTTGATTTTGTACAGCCTAAAACAAAAATAAGTATAAATTTAAATGAATAATAAACTTTGAATTAAAAATAAACAAACCATAAAACCTATTTCTTATTTTAAAGGTTAATGTCAAAAATAGCTTGATAGAATTCTTCTTCTTGTAATTTTAAACAGATCTCAATCCTATTAGTAGTACAACAACTTATTTTAAATAAATTCTTACTGGACAATGGCCGGCGCCAGATTAAAAAAACTTATCTTTAATTTTTTTCTTTTCCTTTCTTTGGTGACCTTTTGTAAAAAAAAGTATTGGTTCGTGTAGAACTTACAACGCAATTTTGCGGCTTTTCTAGAGTTTTCTTGATAGTTTTCCGAAAATTTAATAGTTGTAGCAGTGAGAAGCTGAGCAATTATCACCTATCGTGTGGATTTGTTTTCTAAAACTAAAAGAAACTCGATTTTATAAACTGATTTCGTATTAGAAACATTTTAAGGCCACATTTGAACAAAGGCCTTTTTATTTTACTCTGTGATTTAATCCCAAACCATTTTGATCATCTTTTCAACTTATATTTATAATCTCGTGACTCCTTAAGAGTTTTCCATATTAGTTAGGATCGGATGATATCCAATTGTCCATAAGAGAGAAAGAACCTAAAACATCGGATTATTAAAGGAAATATTAATAATAAATATTAAGTACTCACCTGGGATCGAGTCTCCAGAACTCAAGAAGATAGACTTTCTAACAGCTAAGTGGAAATTTATTCTTAATTTTGGTAGAATCGAACATTACACTAAATTTCTCAATTTTCTTAGTAGGACACTGTAATTAGAACCCCACTGCAGTGGTTATAAGAACTTGTTAATTAACCTTTTCACTTTATTGTTCTACTATTGATTTTAAATTGATTTTGAAAAAAAAATCTTTAATAAAGACCAAAGTAACAGTCGAAGAATTTATTGATTTATTGATAATCATTCTTTTACCCACTTCCCTGAGGGCTCTCCGAAAGAGCGTTTACAATCTCATATATCACAGCCCATCTAAGTCGCTGTGTTTTAATGAACGTTATGACATCGGGCTCATCAAAGAGCTGATACAACTCAAAATTATATCTTCTGCGCCACTGCCCTTGGTCGTTTACAGCTCCACATATTTTGCGGAGTATTTTACGCTCAAATATTCCCAAAAGTCTTTCATCTTTCTGCGTTAGAGTCCATGTTTCTGCTCCATATGTGAGGACCGGCCTCAGCAATGTTTTGTATATAATAATTTTAGTTTTTCTTTGAATGTTTCTTGAGTAGAAATGCTTTTGGAGTCCATAGTATGCCCTATTTGTAAGATTTATTTGTCTTTTGATTTCTTCGCTTGTTTTATTGGTAGCAGTCAATAGCGACCCAAGGTATGTGAAGTTGTCAATACGTCCAAAGGTATGACCTCCAAAGACTGTTTCTCGTTCCTCATTTGCTATCGGATCCTTTGTAACCAATATGTACTTGGTTTTGTCTTCGTTGATGACTAGACCGACCTGTTTCGCCGCTGTTTCCAATTTTAGGAGATATTGCTCAACATCTCGCTTGCTACGCCCTACTATGTCAATGTCATCAGCATATGCTAAGACTTGTATCGATCTATTGTAAATAGTACCGCCATCCCTAATTCGAGTATCTCGGACTGCCTTTTCTAAGGCAATATTAAATAGGAGGCAAGCCAGAGCATCTCTTTGTCTGAGTCCATCCTTTATCTCAAATGATCTAGAACTCTCTCCCTGTATTCTAACAGTGGCTTCTAAGTTAGACATTGTCATTCTCGTTAGTCGGATAAGTTTCTCTGGTATACCAAACTCATGCATTGATTGGTATAGCACTGTTCTCTTGACACTGTCGTATGCGGCCTTGAAGTCGACGAATAGGTGAATAGGTGAATATTGAATTCTAATGTTTTCTCGAGAATCTGTCTTATTGAATGAATCTGGTCAATTGTTGATTTTTCTGGAGTGAATCCAACTTAATATTAACCAATTATGCCCACTGTGTAAACTTGCAATCTTTCGTAGAGAATATTTGCTAGTATTTTATAAGCAGTTGTTAACAGGGTTATACCTCTATAGTTGTCACACTGGAGCTGGTCACCTTTTTTATGTAACGGGCATAACACGCCTTGAGACCATTCACAAGGCATGGTCTCATTATGCCAAACAAGAAGTAAAAGCTTATGCAGTGTCTGTAGTAGGGCATCTCCACCATTCTTGTAGAGCTCACTGTAAATTTGATCAACTCCTGGTGATTTATTATTTTTAAGCTTTTTAATGGATTGGGCAACGTTTTCGATGGTAGGTGGTCTTTCGTTTGAGTTGAAAGGATTCCAATCATTTCGATTTGCTAGGGTGTTATCTGCTTCTTCGATATGATGGCCATTAAATTTTGCATCGAAAAATTCAACCCATCTGTTTAGGATTGAGGCTGTATTATTTAGGATGTTTCCTTCTATATCCTTACAGCTCCTTATTGTTGGCTTAAACTCTTTGCGCATTTTGTTTAGATTTCTGTAGAACTTTCGAGTTTCATTTTGATTTCTTAGCCATTCTGTGCTTTCCAACTGCTTTTGCTCAAATTGTCTTTTTTTTCTTCTATGTAATCGTTTTTCTTCTCTTCTTAGTGTCCGGTATTCTTCCTTTGCTCTTCTTGTGCATCCAGCTTGATTAGTCTTTAGGTATGCCCTGTTTTTGTTATCTGTTGCTTCTTGGCACTCCTTGTCAAACCATTCGTTTTCTTTAACTGGTTTGGTTTTTAGAAAACATCACGAAGGGAAAATTCCTGATAATGAAATTTTTGTCTAGTTCTTGGAAAAAGACGGAGTTTCGTTACGTAAGGCAAAAGAAGTTTTAGAAGGTGAAGAAATCGAAGTTCAAGGACTTAAATCGACAGGATCGAGGAAGATTTTTACAATAATTGAAAATGATATGTGCACTGTTCCCTTCAAGAAAGTAGTAGCTTTACTACCAGATCGGACACTTAAAACGATTTCCGATAGGATACAAAAGTATCATTTTGGCGGAGAAATTAATTTAAAAGAATGTTAAATCTAATTTTCTTTTTCTTTAAAAAATGGTCTGAATTACATTTTTAGTAATGTCACCCCATTCTCGGGTCTAAGACTGATCACCTTTTTTTTTATAAATTGAGTGAGTTACAAAAAACTAGTGTTAAAGCATTACTCTTTAGATAATAATATAATACGTGAAGTGTTTAGAGGTAGAACAAATACAAAAATGTTTAAAATATAAAAAAATAAAGTTAAAATTGACTAATCTCATCCCATTTTACGGTATTGAAAAAATATTAACATTTAAATTAAAAGAAATTTTGTAGTCATTAAATAAGTCTAAAGTTCAAAAGTTCAGCACATTTCTGATTAAATCGTGTCTCTCATTATTGTTCAAGAGTCATGTCTCTTTACAACCTCAGCGGCAATATATGTTATAGTTCATCTACATAAGGTAAGAGGAAAGTGATAAATTTAATATTTCACTTACAAAGCTCGTTCTTTGCGTTCTGTATCAGGTGGTAAATGTCACAACAACTAGTTAGATAAACATCTAGACCCAACTCAGCTGACTTTACACTCACTTACCTCCAATTTCTTAGTGTTTGAATAAAGGCGGAGATAGCATCAGTCCTTTCCTATTCAAGCTCCGTTTTGCTATTCTCTACTATGTATATTCCAAGAAAGATTTGTTTAGTTCGGGTTGTGAATAAGTTGTTTTATGAATGTTGCAAAGATTTTTACTTACAAACTTCTTCCAGTAAAGTCGATGCAGTATATACAATAATTTTAAGAATTATAATTCATTGTAACTAAATCTTTGATTCTGAGTAATTTATAAGAATAACATTCTTAAAAAACAAACAGAAAATAGCATTGACTAGCTCTGATGGAATTACGAAAAATAAAATTTATTACATACTCACAAAGAACAAAAAATAAATCCTTGCTCGAACGAGAATCTAGATCAACAATAAATTAAAAAGAAAACATGTTACAAGAAAACAAAATAAAAAAATACAGAAGATCAAAACAATATTAAACAGTGCAAAAGAAAATTATCAGAAGACATTGAAACAAAAATTTGAATAAAGGATGCACGTGATAGAAATAAGTGTGGGGAAATAAGAAAGGAGGCCTATGTCCAATTCTGGATGAATGATGACTAAGAGAGAAAGAGAGGGATAGAAAGAGAGCTATGTATTTAAAATACTTTTAAATAAACAGACACTCATACCACTTTTCTATTGTGTTAAACAGAACACCCTGTATAATATAGTATTTCTATTGCTTTCTTCTTCTCCTTATTCTTCTTCTTTTGATGCCACTTTAACTTGAATTAAGGCAAATGTAGAGAAAAGCTTCTTCTTCTTCATGTGCCTTGTCCGTTCCGAACGTTAGCAATCAACATGGCTATTCTGACTTTGTTTACGGCAGATCTGAATAGTTTCAGCAGATGACAATCCGAACCATTGCCGCAAGTTTTGGAGCCACGAGTGTCTTCTCTTCCCTGGACCCCTTCTGCTGTCTATTTTCCCTTGAACGATCAGCTGTAGTACTCTATACTTATTATGTCTCATAACGTGACCCAAGTATTCTAACTTTCTTTTCTTTATACTTATTCCTACCTCTCTCTCTTTACCTATCCGGCGTAGTACCTCTCCGTTGGTCACATGCTCAGTCCAGGATATACGTAATATACGTTGGTAAGCCCACATTTCGAAAGCCTCTACTTTTTTCATTAATGTTGCGGTCATTGTCCACGTCTCCATTCCATATAACAAAACCGGGAGTACATAACGTTTCAGAAGTCGAATTTTGAGAGGTAGGGTGAGGCTTTTAGAGGTAAAAATTTGCTTCATGCTAGTGAACGATGCTCTTGCCTTTTCTACTCTTATACGTATTTCCTTCGCTTGATCCCAATTTGAGTTAACTGTTGTTCCTAAGTAGATGTACGAATCCACGTGTTCAATTCTTTCATTGTCAAATATCAGTTGCTGTGGTGGTTGTTGAGTTTTGCTTACTAACATCCATTTGGTTTTTGTGATATTTAGTCTGAGTCCGTATTGTGCACTTGTTTTTTGTATCTTACTCATTAGGCAACTCAGTTCCTCCATGCTACTTGCTAGAATCACAGTGTCATCAGCATACCTTATGTTATTAATTATTTCTCCATTTATCTTTATGCCTTCTGTGCTTTCCTCCAGCGCTATCTTAAATACTTTTTCTGAGTATATATTAAAGAGAATTGGAGACAAAATACAGCCCTGCTTTCACTTTAGCTGTTTGAGCCCAATATAGACTCGCTATTGTTCGAATGTCTCTGTAGTCGACTCCGATCTTATGGAGAACTTCAATTATCTTTTCGTGCTTTACGTTATCAAATGCTTTTGCGTAGTCTATAAAGCATATGTACACGTCTTTGTTCATATCTCTGCAGCGCTGGATGAGTACCTGTAGACTAAAAAGTGCTTCTCTTGTCCCAAGAGAATTCCGAAACCCAAACTGCGAATCTCCAATGTTATCCTCGCATTTTTTGCTTATTCTGTTGTAAATACCCTTGGTGTATGCCTTCGAAATGTGGTTAATTAGACTTATCATCCGATGTTGATCACAAGATTTTGCTTTTGGTTTTTTCCGTATGGCAACAAAAGTTGACTCTAGTCAGTCTTCAGGAAACTCCCCGCTGTTATAAATATTGTTAAAGAGTCTGACGAGTGAGTCTAGAAATTGACTGTTTGTTTCGCACAGCATTTTCAATACTTCCCCGTATACGTTATCGTTGCCTGGTCTTTTGTTATTTTTAAGTCCCTTTATAGCATTCTCCACTTCTGATTTTAAAATAGAAGGGCCAGTATCATCATTGCTCAGTGTACACCTACTAGGACGGTCATCATTAAACAGTTGTTCCACATAAGTTTCCCAGATTCTAACTATTTTGTCGGGGTCTAGTTGTAGATTTACATTATCATCGCACAGCCCTTTCGATAAAGTATTGTAGCTTTTCTTTGTTCTGAGTTCCTTTATTTTCTTATGCATATTGTGATAGTCGTATACCTTTTCGCACTGTTCGATCTCTTCGCATCTCTCCGAGAACCATTTATCTTTAGTTTTCTTATCTCAGCTCTTATTCGTCTATGGGTTTCACGGTATTTGGCAGTATCTTTAGTTTTGTATATCCGTCTCTCTTCCATCATTTTTGCAGTCATCCAGTCTTTCTTTTTTCTCTTATCAGGTAGTAAAAACTTAGTGCTTGATGTAAGAAAAAAGCTTTTAGAGAAAAGCTACTTTAGATAATTCATCATAAGTCTTTTAATTTTTTAATAAAATGTTCTAGGACTTAGTTTATTAGAGTCTTTTATTTAATTTATATAAAAGCTTACACTGTTTTTTAATACGAATGTCCTTCCAATACTTTTATGTGGCCATACAATGTTTTTAACAACTTTAACTGATTAAACTGATGATGGAATCATTCAATAAAGATCTTTAAAATAAAAATTTTAAGCTTTTAATAAGCATTTTTTATACCTTAATAAACACGAACACCACGTGCTTTGTGTCCTGTGGTCTGTGAACTGTGTTTGTCATTTGTCATCTTAGTTTTAGTTAATGTCATATGTAATTGTCATGTTATTCATTCAAACAAAACAATGCTAATTTCTTGTATATTAAAACCTAGTTTATAAAGGTTTTGCATTTCATTACAATTTAATATACAAGAAATATCAAATATGGATAAGCTACTACGACCAGACAGATTCGATGCTGATCCTAACTCTCCTAGATCGTCTCAAGAATGGATGCATTGGAAAGCTACCTTTGAAAACTTTATTTCCTCTGTGATTGATGTTTCAGAGGAGGAGAAATTCAAACTACTGGTAAATTACGTGAGCAACAATATCTATGAACTCATCTCTGATTGTAGAAAGTATTCTGAAGCCAAAAGTATTCTTGAAGCAGCTTTTGTTAAACCCAAAAATGAAATTTTTGCCAGACATATCCTAATGACAAAAAAACAACAAACTGGTGAAAATATAGGTCAATACGTTCAACATCTTAAAGTGCTTTCCAAAGACTGTAATTTTCTAGCCGTTTCTGCAGACCAAAATAGAGAAGATTATATAAGAGACTCTTTTATTAATGGCATTCTTTCTAATGACATAAGACAACGTTTACTAGAAAACAACACTATTACTCTGCAAGATGCCATAGTAAAAGCCCAGTCTCTGGAGTCAGCTTCAAAACACTCTGAGGCTTATACAACTCCTGTACAAATTATTAATGCAATTTCTTCTGAAACCAGAGAGCACACTAATTATACTTCTGCTGCTGTGAAAAGTTGGAAATGTTACTTTTGTGGATCAACTGAAAGGCATCCTCGTAGCCTATGCCCTGCTAGAGACAAAGTTTGTAAGAAATGCTCGAAAGTTGGACATTTTTCCAAGGTATGTAGGCTTCAGATGCCCAATTCAGTATCAGCTGCTGTTTTAGCTACTACTACATCTAGTTCGAATGTTAGAAATCTTGCTGCTGCCCCTCAATGCTTATCTAAAAGTGTTACTGAGATAAAGGTGAATGGAAATACAGCTGAAAGTTTAATAGACACAGGTAGTTCTGAGTCATATATCAGTAAGAATTATGCATTGTCTATAAACGTGAAAACATTTAGAAGTCATGCAAGCATAATAATGGCTTCAACAGCACTCAGAACGACTATCTCAGGACACTGCTTTGTTAATTTAGAAATAAACGAACATTCATATAAAAATGTCAAATTATCAATAATTCAAGATTTATGTGCTGATGTAGTTATAGGTCATGACTTGCTTAAACAACATTCTTCTCTAGAAATCACTTTTGCTGGCTCAAAAATGCCTTTAGTTATTGATCATATAGATAACATTTGTAGTTTGGCATACTTAAATATAGAGCCACCCAAATTATTCTCCAATCTATCAAATGATTGCAAACCGAGGGCAACTAAATCAAGAAAATTTTCAACTGAAGATAGAAAATTCATATCTGACGAGATACAGTATCTGCTATCGAATGGAATCATAGAAGAAAGCAACTCTCCTTGGCGTGCACAAGTACTTATTACAAAAAGTGAAACACACAAAAAGCGAATGGTGGTAGATTATTCACAAACAATTAATAAATTTACTTACTTAGATGCCTATCCTCTCCCAGATGTTGAAGATATTGTTAGAAAAGTAGCAAGATATTCTGTCTTCAGTACTATTGATCTTAAAAATGCATACCATCAAATTCCAATTAAAAATGAAGAGAAAATATACACTGCTTTTGAAGCCAACGGCCAACTATACCAATTTTGCCGGATTCCTTTTGGGGTAACCAACGGAGTGGCTTGTTTTCAAAGGGTTATCGATGGTATTATTAAATCCGAACATTTAAAAGGTGTGTATGCATATCTTGATGACATTACGGTTTGTGGATTAAATCAACAACAACATAATGAAAATCTTAATAAATTTATGGAAGTAGCGAAGAAATACAATCTAACAATAAATCAAAATAAAAGTTCTTATACACTAAATTCAATCAAACTTTTGGGTTATCAAATAGAAAATCAGACCTTAAAACCTGATCCTGAAAGACTTGAACCATTAAAGAAGTTACCCTTACCAAACGATTCACAATCACTAAAGAGAGCTGTCGGAATGTTTGCACATTATTCCAAATTTATCCCACAATTTTCAGAAAAGATACAAAAACTAGTCACATGCAATACTTTTCCTTTAACAGAACAAGCAGCTGAAGCTTTCCAAATTCTTAAATCTGAAATTATTTCTTCAGCTGTTACTACAATTGATGACAAGATTCCTTTTATCGTTGAATCTGATGCTTCAGATTTTTGTATTGCTGCTTCTCTTAGCCAAGGAGGAAGACCTGTTGCTTTCTTTTCAAGAACCTTATCAAAAAGTGAAAGAAATCATTCATCAGTGGAAAAAGAGGCTTATGCAATAGTGGAAGCTCTTAGAAAATGGAGACATTTCTTGATAGGTAAACATTTTCGACTTATAACTGATCAAAAGTCTGTCTCTTTTATGTTCAATATGCGCCACACTAGTAAGATAAAAAATGAGAAGATTATCAGATGGCGCCTTGAATTATCATGCTACAGTTTCGATATTCAGTACCGACCAGGAGTTGAGAATGTAGTGCCAGATACTTTCTCACGAGTGAGCTGTTCAATAAATCCTCGACCAAGTCTATTTGAACTACATCAATCCTTGTGTCATCCAGGAATCACCAGAATGGTCCATTGGATAAAGACACGCAACTTACCATATACTATTGATGAAGTCCGTGAAATGACCAATCGCTGTCCTATCTGTGCAGAAATAAAACCAAAGTTTTTGAAAACTCAAGGGAGATTAATTAAAGCTACTTCGCCTTTTGAAAGATTGTCTCTGGATTTTAAAGGACCGCTTCCATCTAGATCTCATAACAAATATATCCTAACAATTGTTGATGAATATTCTCGATTCCCCTTTGTATATCCATGTCAAGATGTTTCAGCGAAAACTGTTGTGAAGTGTCTTACAAACTTATTCTCTTTATTTGGAATGCCTAGTTATATCCATTCAGACCAAGGGGGGGCATTTATGTCTCAAGAAGTCAAAACATTTCTCCATTCACAAGGAATACCAACAAGCCGAACAACATCTTACAATCCTGAAGGAAATGGCCAGACAGAAAGATATAATGGAATTATATGGAAAACTATTTCTCTTGCATTAAAATCTAAACATTTAAAAACTGAACAGTGGGAAGAAGTAGTTGAGATAGCTCTTCATTCAATTCGTTCTCTTTTGTGTACATCTACAAACAGTACCCCTCATGAGCGAATGTTTCATCATTCCAGAAAAGCTATAAATGGAGCTGCACTTCCTTCATGGTTGATAACCCCCGGAAAAGTATTTATGAAAAAAAATGTGAGGCAGTCCAAATATGAACCCCTCGTTGAAGAAGTACAGCTAATTGAAGCAAATCCAAACTATGCTGTTGTTAGACGTGAAGATGGTAAAGAAACAACAGTAGCCTTAAGACAACTTGCACCACGAGGAGATGCATCTCTGGACTGTGTTAGTGGATCGGAATCTGCGGTTTCTAATGAACAGTTTATCAAAGATCCACCAAGCCCTAGATTGAGTATATGTGAGGAAAATCCAAATATTTCTCCTGTTAACATTCTGGAAGATCAAGGTCATATTGAAAGTGTTTTAGAGGAAGAAAATAAACACAGTCTTATTAGAAGAGGTACCAGGGAAAGAAACACTCCTGCTTACCTTAAAGACTTTGTTCAAAAATAAAGTTGGGGTGAATGTCCTGTGGTCTGTGAACTGTGTTTGTCATTTGTCATCTTAGTTTTAGTTAATGTCATATGTAATTGTCATGTTATTCATTCAAACAAAACAATGCTAATTTCTTGTATATTAAAACCTAGTTTATAAAGGTTTTGCATTTCATTACACTTTGTATTTAGTTTAATATTTTAATTAATCCGAATATACCTACATTACAATTTTTTTAAAATATCTTTTTAAGAGTAAATCATAAACTACGAACAACATGTCGGAAAAACGTTTTCAACAAAAAACATATTTGTAGAAACCGAGTTGCAGTAAATAGTTTTAAAACTATAGCAACAAGTGCATAGTGCATTTAAAAACAAAGCCACTGCATTGACTTCATTGCTTTGCACTTGTAAATGTAAGTTGAATATTTTCTTTGTACGGAAAGAAATAAAACTACGACGTCTCATTAAACACTTGAACTTTTATTATGATGTATATTACGCACTACATTTGAAGTCAACGAACTCACTGTACGATTCTCTGCATCTGTTCTGTAAAGGTTTTTAGAGATGAATTAAAAAGAATTGATTGTATGTGGTATCAGTCGGGTTTATCTAATAATAGCACCTAAATTAAGCCCAATTTGATTCAATGAAGTTTGATTCATTATGATAGGAATTCACCAACTGTTTTGTTTTTGTATTAAGATTGATGTAAAGGACACCGCATCACTTAAGTGGAAAACTAACATTTTAAGCACATTTTTAAATAAAAATATCGCCATTCTGGCACTATAGTCTTACAGCAATTAATATATATATTTTTTTATTATATTAACTACAACATTCTTCTTTAAGTGCCGTCTCCCAATCTACTGCTTTACGGCACAATTTACTACTTTACTTTATATACTGCTGCTCTAAAGAGTTATATAGAACTGCATTTAAACCAGTCCCTTAAATTCTTCAACCATGCCACTCTCCTTCTTCCTATTATCTTTCCTTGTATTATCAGCCTTAACAGTTCATATCCCTGTCCACTCATTACGTGTCCCAGATACTGTAACTTTCTTATTTTTATTGTGTTTATTATTTCGCATTCTTTGCCCATTTCTCGAAATACTTCCGTGTTAGTTTTCTTATGTGTCCATGCTATTCTAACCATCCTCCTGTAACACCACATTTCAAAGGACTGTAACTTCTTTATTTGTTCTTGCTTTAAAGTCCAACTTTTAAGTCCATATTGCAGTATCGAAAACACGTAACATCTCAGTGCTCTTACTCTCAGTTCTAATCTTTGTTGCAGATAATTGTTTTCATTTTTACAAACGCATTTCTTGCTATTTCTATTCTAGCTCTTATTTCGGTTGTTTGATCATTATTGTCTGAAATCCAGGTTCCTAGGTATTTGTATTTATCAACCCTGTCTATTGGTACATTTCCCAAATGTATATTTGTTGGTATATTTGTTTTGTTTGTTATTATCATGTATTTGGTCTTTGTTATATTCATTTTTAGTCCATATTTTTCACAGAAACTGTTTGTTTTGTTTAGCAGTAATTGGAGTTGTTCAGCAGATCTTGCCATAATCACGGTGTCATCTGTACATCTTATGTTGTTAATAGATCTTCCGTTAATTATTATTCCTTCACTTTGAAATAGTAATGCTTCTTCAAAAATGGCTTCACTATATACATTAGTTATTATTAGTAATGGGGACATAATACATCCCTGCCTAACTCCTCCCCTGATTTCAATTTCTGAACTGGGTTCGTTATCTATTACGATTTGTGCTCTTTGATTCCAGTAGAGGTTTGTTATTATTCGTAAGTCCCTGTGGTCTATGTTTTTTTGTCTTTAGAATTTGGACTAATTTTCATGCCTTACTTTGTCAAATGCTTTTTCAAAATCAACGTAACAAACATGCACATCAATATTCATATCCATGCATCTTTGAGCTAACACATTAAAAGCAAAAATCTGAACCCAAACTGATTATCATCTATTCCTTCTTCCAGTTTTTTATTTATACGACCATGCAGCGGCGGCTCGTGGCCTAAAAAGTGGTGAGATAAGAAAGCTTGCCAGAGTCAAAAGGAGTGTTGCAACTAGTTGCCAGTCGGTGAAGACGACTTTTTTATTTTTCTCAACTATCACTGCGACAGCCTGACGTCACGTTGCCATGGCTACTGTGAACGCTTATGCAGATGGTTTCGCATTTCAAAATGATATTCACCTATTCCTGAATCATACACAAGTGACACAGGTCAGGACTTGACCGTCAAGTACCTACCGCAGCGCTAATAAAGCTAGCTGTTTTTTTTAATTTTTAGATTAATTAAAAGAATAAATAATACTTTCGTAGAATTTATTTTTTATTTATTTGTCTCATTTAATTATATTTTTTTGGTGAACTCACCTTCACCTACTTCACCAATTTGAGAATGTGACTTATTAGTGATATTGTTCTGTATTCACTGCAATATTTATAGTTTGTATTTTTAGGAATAGCACAAAAGGTGGAGAGTAACCATTGTTTCGGTATGCATCTTTTGTATACTGAGTTAGATAAGTCTACTATAATGTGTAAGGTTTTATCATTTATGCATTTTAAGATTTCTATAGGGATTTGGTTTGGACCTAATGCTTTACCATTTTTGCTGTTTTTTAATTTCCTCTTCTAATATCTTTAAAACCTATCCTCTTCTTCTTCTATCTCCATCTGCTCTGTTCTATTGTCTTTGAATAGTTCATTGATGTATTCTGTCCATCTCTTTAATTTGTTGTTAGTATTCAACACAAGTTTCCCATTTGTATCTTTCAGTATTCCCGGTTTTCTTGTTCTATTGTTGTAAGTTAATTCTTTAATTTTGTGTTAAAACTATCATGTCTTTTCTGGTATTCTTCAATTTCTGCGCATTGTTCTCTTAACCATCGTTCTTTCGCTTTCTTAATTCTGTATTTACTATCTCGTTGGTATTAGCATTTCTTTTTGACTTTTATCTATTTCTGTCTTTATTAATAACCACTTTTTATCCCTCTCAGTATTTTGCACAATTTGTTCTTTAACATTCATTAATCCGTTGTTGATTTCATCAAACATTATGTAGATATGCAGATGGCACCGTGATTATAGGCATTATGGCAAGCTCTGCTGAACAACTCCAATTACTGCTAAACAAAACAAACAGTTTCTGTGAAAAATATGCACTAAAAATGAACATAAAAAAGACCAAACACATGATAATAACAAAGAACTTTGAAATGTGTTGTTACAGGAAGATGCTTAGAATAGCATGGACACAGAAGTATTGCGAGAAATTGGCAAATAATGCGAAATAATAAAACAAATAAAAATAAGAAAGTTACAATACCTGGGACACGTAATGAGGGGACAGCTATATGAACTGCTAAGGCTGATAATACAGGAAAAGATAAGAGGAGAAAGGAGTATAGGAAGCAGGAGAGTGTCATGGTTGAAGAGTTCAAGGGACTGGTTGCATTTCTATAAAACTCTTCAGAGCCGTAGTAGATAGACTAAAGAAAGTGATGATGATATCCAACCTCCGATTGGGAGACATCACTTGAAGAAGAAGAATATATTGTGATACAATACAGTAATACATTGGTTATTGATCAGTGTAGTAGTATCTAGGTGCTCGGAAGACTGACACCTCGGAAGCCTTGAAAAAAAAACATCAAAAAAGATGTCGAAAACTCAGTGCAATGATAATCGACGCGGTTTAACCCGAAAGACTGTTGAGTTTAATTGTTCTATCAGCAGAAATCTTTCGGAACATATATATTCATATATTATGTATGTGTTTTTGTGTATTCTGAAACCTAGCGCGACAAACACACCTATCTGAGATTTTAAACACCTATTTCACAATTATCTACCTATTGAGATTATGAGCTTTTATTAATATATTCAGAAATGCAGTTCTCTTCATAAAAAAAATTGATAATAAATAATTGGTTGATCTTAAGTATACACTGACATGTAGGACCTACAGTCTAACATCGAATCTGAACAACAAAGTGTAGAGGAGCTGCACTAAACACATTATGACTTCGTGGTTACAAAACAATTCAAAGAGATGACTAAACACGTTTTGATTTTTGGATTGGGGATCAGCTCCAGAAAATATTCTCCAAATGTGTTAAATTTAAAGGATAGAACTAACAAAAACCTTCGAATTATAAGGTCCCATGATACTCGCCTTGAAAGGTCTGTTGTCTGTAGTGGGACATTGTAATTTGTAATTTTATACTGAATAAAAAACGATAGGTATGATGGCTTTATTGACTAAACATTGGTTTTCATTCTTTTTTACTAACTTTTTTGTCATAAAAATAGAAAATACACTTTAATATTCTTATCTTATCACACATTTAATTGCAGCTTCATCTTTTAGGCAAACATTGAATAGTATTCCAATTGTCAGGCCATATCAGCTTCTTCAAATATTCTATCCTCTCACTGGCATACAATAAATTTGTCCATTCGTCTATTTTCATTATAGAGACGCTATAGCCCATAATTTCCAGATGTCTAATCTTCATTTGGTACGTTCCTCTTAAATGGCTGTAGAATCTTGTAAAGGCGTACTGGTGCACCAAAAGTAGAGCAACTCTGGAAAAACATTTACGTGTTAAATAATTTAATATATATATTATATATATATAATATATATATATATATATATATATATATATATATAATATATATATATATATATATATATATATATATATGTAAAGAATTATATCTTTTAGCGAAAGCCGCTATCGCTGTATGTATTAAATGGCCAACTATATGGCCTAGGAGACAAATTCGTTTAAACTTCCCGTGCTCGAATTGGTATCACTAAAGTGTTATGATCATTTCGGCCTATCCCAGCCATCGTCAGACACTTGGGCTGATACAAATTCAAACTCGGAAAGTAAAACGAATGTCTCCCAATCTTCACTACCGTGTAGTTAGCTTATAAAGGCGCCTCTATTTGAAGGCCGTGAACGAAACGATATGAATAATCGTTTTCTGTATCCTTTATGCTATGCGAAATGTGTAAAGAATTATATCTTTTAGCGAAAGCCGCTATCGCTGTATGTATTAAATGGCCAACTATATGGCCTAGGAGACAAATTCGTTAAACTTCCCGTGCTCGAATTGGTATCACTAAAGTGTTATGATCATTTCGGCCTATCCCAGCCATCGTCAGACACTTGGGCTGATACAAATTCAAACTCGGAAAGTAAAACGAATGTCTCCCAATCTTCACTACCGTGTAGTTAGCTTATAAAGGCGCCCTCTATTTTGAAGGCCGTGAACGAAACGATATGAATAATCGTTTTCTGTATCCTTTATGCTATGCGAAATGTGTAAAGAATTATATCTTTTAGCGAAAGCCGCTATCGCTGTATGTATTAAATGGCCAACTATATGGCCTAGGAGACAAATTCGTTAAACTTCCCGTGCTCGAATTGGTATCACTAAAGTGTTATGATCATTTCGGCCTATCCCAGCCATCGTCAGACACTTGGGCTGATACAAATTCAAACTCGGAAAGTAAAACGAATGTCTCCCAATCTTCACTACCGTGTAGTTAGCTTATAAAGGCGCCCTCTATTTTGAAGGCCGTGAACGAAACGATATGAATAATCGTTTTCTGTATCCTTTATGCTATGCGAAATGTGTAAAGAATTATATCTTTTAGCGAAAGCCGCTATCGCTGTATGTATTAAATGGCCAACTATATGGCCTAGGAGACAAATTCGTTAAACTTCCCGTGCTCGAATTGGTATCACTAAAGTGTTATGATCATTTCGGCCTATCCCAGCCATCGTCAGACACTTGGGCTGATACAAATTCAAACTCGGAAAGTAAAACGAATGTCTCCCAATCTTCACTACCGTGTAGTTAGCTTATAAAGGCGCCCTCTATTTTGATAGGCCGTGAACGAAACGATATGAATAATCGTTTTCTGTATCCTTTATGCCTTTATAAGCTAACTACACGGTAGTGAAGATTGGGAGACATTCGTTTTACTTTCCGAGTTTGAATTTGTATCAGCCCAAGTGTCTGACGATGGCTGGGATAGGCCGAAATGATCATAACACTTTAGTGATACCAATTCGAGCACGGGAAGTTTAACGAATTTGTCTCCTAGGCCATATAGTTGGCCATTTAATACATACAGCGATAGCGGCTTTCGCTAAAAGATATAATTCTTTACACATTTCGCATAGCATAAAGGATACAGAAAACGATTATTCATATCGTTTCGTTCACGGCCTTCAAAATAGAGGGCGCCTTTATAAGCTAACTACACGGTAGTGAAGATTGGGAGACATTCGTTTTACTTTCCGAGTTTGAATTTGTATCAGCCCAAGTGTCTGACGATGGCTGGGATAGGCCGAAATGATCATAACACTTTAGTGATACCAATTCGAGCACGGGAAGTTTAACGAATTTGTCTCCTAGGCCATATAGTTGGCCATTTAATACATACAGCGATAGCGGCTTTCGCTAAAAGATATAATTCTTTACACATTTCGCATAGCATAAAGGATACAGAAAACGATTATTCATATCGTTTCGTTCACGGCCTTCAAAATAGAGGGCGCCTTTATAAGCTAACTACACGGTAGTGAAGATTGGGAGACATTCGTTTTACTTTCCGAGTTTGAATTTGTATCAGCCCAAGTGTCTGACGATGGCTGGGATAGGCCGAAATGATCATAACACTTTAGTGATACCAATTCGAGCACGGGAAGTTTAACGAATTTGTCTCCTAGGCCATATAGTTGGCCATTTAATACATACAGCGATAGCGGCTTTCGCTAAAAGATATAATTCTTTACACATTTCGCATAGCATAAAGGATACAGAAAACGATTATTCATATCGTTTCGTTCACGGCCTTCAAATAGAGGGCGCCTTTATAAGCTAACTACACGGTAGTGAAGATTGGGAGACATTCGTTTTACTTTCCGAGTTTGAATTTGTATCAGCCCAAGTGTCTGACGATGGCTGGGATAGGCCGAAATGATCATAACACTTTAGTGATACCAATTCGAGCACGGGAAGTTTAACGAATTTGTCTCCTAGGCCATATAGTTGGCCATTTAATATATATATATATATATATATATATATATTATATATATATATATATATATATATATATATATATATATATTAATAAACAACTTCAAAGCTTATACCAAGTGATGGAGAAAAAAAAGTTATAGTTAAATAACTCTGGTTGGCAATTAAACCATTGCATAAATTATAGCCAATGTCAGTTCTCCTAAAATTGTCTCCATTAACCTCTTAATGTAAGCATTACATAGACCAAAAGGCATAACCGTAAATAGAGGAAAACCTCTAAGGTAGAAATATCATCAAATTCATGGAAAGACAACAAAACAGTGTATTTGTTATCAACATATTCTTGAAAAGGAAAAATGGAGGGATACCGCAGAAAGACGAAGCAGAGAGCAAACATCGATCGCCAACCTCATGGATAGCCTAATTGGGCGTTACAAAAATATAGTTTTTTGTCATATGCTTGATATGACTATTGTAAATTCCTTGCTTTTGTACCGTCGATGCCTAACTGAAAGTGGAAGTGAAACGCCTTTGAAGCTTGCTGATTTTCGAGCCGAAGTTGCAAATTGTTTGTGCAATGTTGGATGTAATCGACTGCCAAAGAGGGGAAGGTCATCAGAATTGGAAAAACACGGTGTTAAAAAAAGGAAAAGATCAGCAACAACGAGTTACGTCCCACTCAAGGAAATCAGGATTGATGGACACTCACACTGGCTTTTATGATAAAGATGCAAGATTCCTAATTCTACTTCTTTTTCATATATAGACTGCTCCAAATGTGGTGTTTATTTTTGTCTCAACGAAAACAATAACTATTTTTATAAATTCCACAGTACTTTATGTTCTCTCCACGGTTATGAATTATTGTATATTTTAAACGCTATCATAAATGCTACAATCTCGTTTTTTTTTTAAATAAAGGTTATTGGATAACTAAATTTTCTATATTATTTTTATAACCTTAATATACAACCCAATACAGACTATATTTTTTGTGAAAATACAGACAATCCCGCATTATAGGGTTAAAGCAATGATAGATGAATTTGGATGTATTTACATAAATTTTTGCTATTCTACCTCTATATAACCTTACCAAAGCTTACCTTTTACTAATCGACTTCGAACTAGGAGACACTACACAGTCTTCTTTATTTAAACTTATGACAAAATCAATATAATATCCATACGGAGTGGTAATGCTTTCTAGTATATGATTTTCTGCTATCTCCACCAAATATTCCTTGATCGATTTGCTATATGTATATTCCATTTCATTATTATCTGAAAAAGAGGGAATGTTATTTTCTTTATTTTTCGTGTTATGGTTGGTAACAGCTACTCTGAATGTAGCAAATTAATGTCAACTATCGTTCAAGGCTGAAACGGCGACAGTCACCGACAAAGAAGCATTTCAATATATATGATACCAAGCAAAAACAGGGATAGTCTCAATGAACCATGCAGAAACTGGAAATTTCATGTCATTAGATGCCATGTGCTGTTAGCGGTTGCAGTAGTAAGAAAGGCTAGAATAATATTTTAATCTATTTATGTGTTTATTCTATTTATGACCTAATACTACCTTTAATGTCGTTTAATAGTAATCAATATTAAACGACATATCACACATAGTGTTTCAAGACATTTTGTGCATTTAATGTAATGCAACCGCCTAAGAAAAAAAGAAAAACTGGACGTATGACTGAAGTTATGAAAGGAGTATATGTTCAAGGTCATGAAATAGGTGATGACTGTAAATGCAAATGATTGCAATGTTTTGCAATAAAATTACAGAAGAGAATAGGCGTTTTATAATCAATCATTTTAATTCACAAACCTATAACGAGTAAAATTATTATCTGGTTGGTCTTATTTCTATGCTACCAGTTGCTCAAAGAAGAAGCAGGAAACCAGAAGAAGTCGCTAAATTAAATGATGCATCTTACTCATATACAGTTAGATAATATTGCCGATAAGAACGTAAAAGAAAGCGTTATGTGTTATTTAGAACTTATCTCTCTCCACGGTGTCACGAAAAAGAGGCTACAAACAATTCAATCCAGATTGCTCCAAAAGACAAACGAGGATTAATCAAAAAACCAAAGGAGGTAGTTGATTGTGTGATTAATCATATTAAATCTTTCAAGGGTAGAGAAAGCCTTTACAGCAGAAACAAAAGCAGTAAATGATACTTGTCTGATGAACTGAATATTAAAAAAATGTATAAAATGTACAAACCTTTTCAAAATCCCATATTTGATACAAAATCGAACATTTCCTTCGGGTATCCACGCAGTGATACATACAGCGAGTGTTACAAATTCTTAGCAGAAATTAAGGCACTCAAAATATTTTTAGAACATCTTCCAGTTGATACTGAAGTCTCAAGGCAAGAAATAGAAGCACATATTGGAAAGTTACATATTGCCAATAGTGTGCACAAAGCAAAAGCTGAAGCTTTCTATGAAAGAAAGAGATTTGCCCGTAAGCAATAAAAACAGTTGCAATTGAAGCCATTGCTTTAGACTACCAGACAAATCTAAATCTTCCTAATATTACAGCAAATGATTATACTATAAAAGACAATTAACTTTCATTTCTTTTAGTATTCATGTGATGTCAACTAAACAGCCAATTTTTTATTGCTATCCAATAGAAAGTTGGAGGAAAAGGCTCAAATGAAGTTGTCTAATTTCTTCATAATTGTATAATTTGACGTCTTGACGAAAACGTACGCCACTTTTTAAGCCATATTTTGCGATTCATGTGGCGGACAAAATAAATACTTTACAATGTGCCGTTTTCTTCACGTTGTTCACACTGCTAAGAAGCTATCAAGCATTACTCTCTTTTTCAATGCGAGAGCATTCGTATTTAGAGTGAGATCGAAACATGGCATTGGCATGTCAAAAGACAAAAGCTTATCATTCTCAACATTGGATTACTGAAATTCGTACATGCAGGACCAAGTCTACTCCATTTCAGGTGATTGAGCAACCATTGATTAGGGACTGGTCAAAACTTCTGGGTTGTTATTACAAAAAGAAATGTCCATTTGCATCAAGACCTATTAGAGAGGTTAAAATTTCTGAGGCTCATCCCTGAACAGTAGAACACAGATCAAGTTCTAGTGGGTATTTAAAATCTTCTGTGATTCGTGAACCAATCAAATACCTAACCGAAGTATGCCCAAAAGGCTAATTTGAGTTACCACAAAAATTATACAACGGTAAGTGTATCATTATTATTAGTATTGTTATTAAAATATGTTTCTTTTAAGACTTGTAACATTTTTTTTATTATTAATATATCAAATTATTTTTAATTCCTTTTACCCCCGTGCGATACGCCGATGATTAGGAATCCCAGTGTTTACGATAGGAAAATATTATTGTAGACACCAAGCTGAAATGGAATTCCCTAATTAAGAAAGGTTTTTAATCCTTCCGTCTTAATACTCTGTATGAAAAGAACAAATGCTTTCCGGTATGCAGTTTCTTTTTCATAAATTGGTAATTTTCGCCGAAGGCCCGTATCTTTTGACAATAATATAATCCTGAGGATTTTAATATTCTCAGGTCCAATTGTTAATACCGATTATTTTACCTCAAACTTTCCAATAGTCGTTAAGGCCTTACCATCTGAGAAATACATACGACTGTAAGATAATTTTAAGTGGGGGATATACCTTCTTCTTCTTTTTTCTTGGATAGTTGGTGAAATTTTTAGGGAACCAACTTACTACTCGGTGGGCTCTTGTTGAGTGAAGTGATATCTCGTGATGCGCTTTGCTCACGATATTTCTTATCTTATCGTCGCTGTGAATTATTTTCTAAGTGTGTGTACACTAAATATTTGAGTTTTCTTTCCTTAGACTATATTAAATTATATATAGTTTTACACTACCTTTTTTGGTTATTAAATTCAGTGTTTAGTACCAGAAAAGTATTAAATTCAGTGAATTAAGCTGCCTTCGTCAAGATCTACTGTAAGCAATCTTTATCTACAATTATCTGGGCGAGTAATATGGTATGGTACCATATCACCTGCCATTATCTGGACGTATCATCTATATCTTCACCTGTAAATTGCCGATTTTTCAATGTAATTGAATCATTCAAGAAATTTCTATAAATATTACCTATGAACATACAAGTCTCAGTTTTTTATTAAATAATAGTGCGAGATAGTTAATTGACTTAACCAAGTGCGGTTTGGTTTATGTTTTCATTCCTGTAACCTTTTTGTTTTTTTTTTTGTAAATTTAGAGTTAAGTAATTTTTGCTATCTTTTGTATTTCCTATAATTTTTGTTCATTATCTTTCCTATGATATCTCGAGATACGCCAAACTATATTTGTATATGATTGCCTTATATATCTTGGTAAAGGTATTTTTTTATTACATTATTGCTTAATTTTATACATATATAACACCATTTCATAGTTGTGTATTTTTATTACCTGGGTTGCATTTAGCAGCATCATAATTTTGTGTTTTATATATTGTTATTGTTTTATGCAAGTATTTTATTTGTCGGCTCCTAACAAGTTCCCTGATAAGATAATAGCTCTGAACAATTACTATCTTTAAATATTACTATGCTTTTGAACTGTAGAAAGATCAGGCTGATTAAGTTTCGTAGGTAAGTAAGTGTAATACTTAATATATTTATTATTTGTTTATATATTGCGATGACCAGATTTATTTGATAATTTACTGTTGGTATCTTTCCTTGGGTTTGATCTCTGAACCTAAATATCTTTTCTTATCTCTTTTCTTTTCTAAAGTTTTCTTAATTTTCTCCTTATTTTTGGTAATTTTACCCATCTATCTTTTTGTTTATTTCTGCATCTTTTCTAATCCTATCTTTACCTATTTCTTCCGTTGGATCCATTCCCGGTTCCAAAAGCTAGTTTCGAATCCACGACTTGCTCTCCACCAACCATCTGGCTGCCGTCCGCAGTGTCTCCATTAGTTATCTTTCTAGCACCACCCAAAAAAGATTTCCGAGGTTAGAGACTTCTACCAATATCGGATGCTAAATTTAAAGATCTGCAGCATTAAAGAACATTTTGTGGACCAAAAGCAAAGAAATATTTTGAAAATTTACCAGTCGCAAAAGCCACTAATCAAAAAAGAAAAGAAGCATAGTTTAACTAGTTTAAGTTATATAGTTCAAAACTAGAACCTAGTTATTACAAATAAATAATGCAAAAAAATAAATAAAAATGATATGTAATCTTTTAAAAACATTCTAACAATAAAATATATATATATATATATATATATATATATATATATATATATATATATATATATGAGTTGCCAAAAGAGACAGTTTATTGAAATGTGGTGCTTTAAACTTTAAACACCAGTTTTTTTCAAAATTGTACTTATTGACATTCCCCTTTTTGCAATGTGCTCTTCATATTTAACCTCATACACAAAGAATCCAATCTAATAATGAAATTGTGTGAAGGTGACGTAAAATTGTCAAATTTTAAACAGTCTGGCCAAATTTACAACAAAATGAGTAAAGCAGTAGTGCAATTAATGTAGAAATGATAACCAGGACTTTTCTTTTATATCTAAGTTAAAATCTTGTGATGCTAAAATACCAATTTTGTAAACGTTTCAAATTCAGATACATTTAAATTTATAAAAGTAAAATATATAAAAGTTTACATATTGTCTAAAATAAGCAGTCTTAAAACAGTAACTAGTCAGGCCCAATTATTTGAATAGCCAAAACAAATCAACTATACAGTGTGCTGCACTATAACATTTCCCATTTTCGAACGTCTTCCAAAATGCGACATTTTAAGAAACCTCTGAATGGTTCTGATCCCATAAGAGGAATAGTAGTTTCTTCTTCACATAAATCATCGTCCATTTCGTCGTAGTAATTAGCGGTTCCCTTCTTGACCAAGAAAATTAATTGGGCCAATGTCACAAAACCATTTTCTTGTGGATTCTTGATCGTTGTGTCCATCCATTCCTTTTTAGTGAAGCACCGACGTTACTCCAAGACTCATCGGTATAAACAAGGTTTACGTTATCTTTCTTCCTAAATATTTTTATTTCTCTGAGGTACTTATATTTCCAGGATATGATATCTTTTCTTTCCATCATTGCGGTTTTGAAAAAGTTGGTAGGTCCTCATCATCCTTCACTATGTTCATTATGTAGACGGTTGGTGGTATGTTTTCCAAAAAAAAATCATGGACAATTTTCCTCATTCGAGATTTCACTCCTTCATCGTAAGTATTCTCACGTGAATTGGACTAGAAACTATTTTTCTTCCTTTTTTGTACCGGTTTCATTCGCTTTGCTGGGCCTATTCACGGATGTCATAAATTTTGCGAACACTCACACCGCACATTTTCGAAACTTTTTCCACAGTAATAGTCAAGCTGTCACCATTTTATAATTTCAGATGCTAGTTCAATACATTTAACACCACACGTTTTACTTACACACTAACAGTCATATCCTGTTTGAAATTCACGACAGATACTGGCCATGGTTCCATGATGTAGATACTTTCATTCGCTTGCGAAAATGAAATAGAATGAGCTTTCATAGTTTTTGCCAACAAGTTTTTGGTCTAATGGCCAGTTCCCTAATCGACAAAGAGACATATGTTTTGTTTGCGCGGACAATAGGGATTAAAACTGATTCGTTTCTAATAACTTTATAATAATTTTTATTTACCAAAGAATGTATTTACAATGGAAGCTATTGAAAATTGATAAATATAGATAAACTATCGACAATGACTTTTTGATATATTTTACTTTTTTATAGTATTTTCTTCATGATACTTATTTTAGTTCGACAATGTACCTCTCTTATTTATACATCGATGATTGAATTATTCACAAACATTTTAGTGATACTGCGGCCGCATTTAGTACCGCCACATTGAGTACATTTTCAATTTTGTACTTGACGACAAGCGCCATCAAGCGTGAGCGGCATCGCTGCACGCCGTAAGACAAACACTATAGTGTGTATTCTAATTGTGGCTTCTACTATAGATCAAAATCAAAATAAAACTACGAGTCCACTTCAGCTGTAATTTTTCTTGCGATAGTGGCGTCATCGTGCGGGGAAACAAGTACTTATCGGATCTTAGATTTCAAGAATTTAGTGTAACTTAAGAATGTTGATGAACTTAAAAAACTACATACCTACTTACATGTTTTCCGAATATCTTTAAGGTATTTCTCATGGAACCATGGCACGTTAAATTCCGGATATTCTAGACAGACGGATCGGTTCAGGTACATTAGTGTTTGTCGAACTCTTTGGGGATATTTTTCCTAAAAATAAAATATATTTATTTAAAAACCAACTGAACTAAAACATTATGAACGAAACAGACAATTCATGGAGAGAACAACAGTTTGCAACAGAAAATACAGCAGTAGAGGAAATTACAGTAGATGAAATAAAGAAAAAGACTAACAAATCTCCGGGTTTCCATTGTTAAAAAAAGCCTTAGATCACAAAAAAAAATGGAAAAGCATCAGGTTCCGGAAATATTCCTCTTGCACTTGTAAAATATGGTCCAGACAAACATTTCGAGCTAATTACTAAACTGTTTAATAAATGCATCTGAGGAGAATAAATACCTAACGAGTGGAATTTAGCATATATGAGATCGATTCATAATAAACGTAACAAAAAACATTGCCAGAATTACCATGAGGTTAATGCTTACCATTAACAGTAATTTAATTATTCAGTCAACGTACCTTCGAATAACAATTCGCTAATTCATTATCTAATCTGTCCATAAATTCCACATTAAATATTTGTTTGACTAGAAAACTGGGTAGTTTGTTGAAAAAACTGAGTGATAACGCACTTTGTAGAAATGCCAATCCACTCAATCTCTCCTGGTCCCTAAAACATATAAAAGAAATAATTTATTTATGGATAAAATTTTTAAATTGAAAAATAACTAAATGAAAGATAGTGAGCACTATAATGATCTTCTTCCCCCATAATGATTTACTTCTATAATTGAAGACATCAAAATTTCCTTCAAGTCACACAACACTTTAGGTTCTTTTTTAATCAACACCAAAGATAGGATGAACTTCTTCTTCTTAACGTGCCCTATCAAGTCCCCTTGACGTTGGCGATTAACATGGCGAAACTGTCTCTGTCTCGAGCTATTCTAAAGAGTTGCTCAGCTTGCTTATTCCTGTCCACTCTCTGATATTCTTCAACCAAGAGGCCTGCTTTCCACCAATTCCTCTGCGTCCTTCGATTTTACCCATCATAATAAGTTTAAGAATATTATATCGTTCTCCCCTTACTACGTGTTCAAAATAGGCCATCTTTCTACATTTGATGTTATCAAGCAGCTACATTTCTACATTTGATGTTATCAAGCAGCATTTGCTGTCTCAAGGACTGCCACATTTGTCAGCATAGCCGTCCATGGAATTTTTAGTATATGTCTGTACAGCCACATTTCAAAGGCCTTCAGACGATTAATGGTGGAGATTTTTAATGTCCATGCTTCGACACCGTATAAGAGGACTGACCAAATATAGCATTTAACCATACGCTTTCGAAGTTGAAGTTTCAAGTTATCATGACAGAAGAATGACCTCATTTTTGAAAATGTCGTGCGGGCTATCTCGATTCTACATTTTATCTCTTGATCTGGATCTAGTTGTTCAGTAATATGGCAACCAAGATATTTAAAACTGGACACTCTTTGAATTATATGACCATCAACATATAATCGTGCATCTTGATGTGCTAAACGGCTAAACACCATGTGTTTTGTTTTTGAACAGTTTATGTTTAGGCCAAACTCTCTTCCCACTGTATCAATGGCATTTAAAAGGCATTGTAATCCATTCATGTCATCACTTAAAATAACTGTATCGTCTGCATATCTGATTGTATTTATCAGAATTCCATTAACTTTCACGCCCCATTCCAAATTATGCAGCGCTTCTTTAAATATTCTATCTGAATATAAATTAAATAACAGTGGGGATAGTATACAACCCTGTATGACACCTCTGTGTATTTTACATATTTCTGTTGATTTTCCGTTTATGCAAGCTGTCGCTGTTTGACGCCAGTATAACTTTTCTATGAATCGTATGTCTTGACTATCAACTCCTTTATCTTTTAATATTGTAATTAATTTGTGATGCTGTACTCGATCAAAGGCCTTTTCATAGTCAATAAATACAGCAAAGACGCCTTTCCTTTGATCTCGACATTTCTGCAGTAATACATTTAGTGCAAAGAGGGCGTCCCGAGTTCCCAGTCCATTTCTGAAGCCAAATTGTGTTTCATCCTGATCTTCACATTTATCTCTGATGAACACTTTTGGCAAAAGTGTTATTTATAAATTAAAATGTGATGATTGTGGTCCGTCATGTAGGTAGAACCATTCGAAAGTTATCTACTAGAATCACAAAACATTTGAAAAGACCAAACTCTTCCATTTTTGGTCACCATTTATTATCCAGTAAACATAATTTTAATGCTTCATCTATTTTTAATAGGTAAATAATAAATACAAATCCTTGTAATAGGAAATTACAAGGAAAACAATTGAAAACTCTTATTGTCTTAATACTCAAATTTACTTTAAATTAATTTAAATTGTACTAAACTTAAACCTATTTTTAAACAATTTAATGTAGCTTCACCTAGTAGGGGGCCAAGCTTGACTGTTTAGACTTCCTGCACTGAGTACACCAATTAAGAGTTTATTAATTTCATAGTTTAATTAATATTAATTTTTAACTCATCAATAACTTGCAAAACAAGCTTGTTCATGATCAAATGATCTATAGTTCTCCCATAATTAAAATCGATCTTCACTCTTCTGCAATTCTCTTTGTACATGTATTGTTAATACGTCCAAGAAGTTTGACCCATTTAAAATGCTTAGTTTTAGAAAAAGTACAGCTTAAAGCGAGAAACGATTTACAATTTCATATTTTTTACCCTTCTTTTTTTAAATATCCCCGAAAATACTGAATATATGAAAGAAATAAAATGTACTAAATTGTAGCTTTTTTAATGACTAAAATTTTCCTTTATTTAGATTTGTTGTACAATGAATATTTGGCGAGATATAGCCGTTTAAAGCATCGATTTACGATCAAGCACCATCTTTTTTGAGCCCTTTAAACTCACCCCATTTAAAAACCAAGGGTTCCAAAGAGATTTAATTCACAGATCCTTGTAGCTCTTAAAAACCTCTACAAAATCGTTTTTGAGGAAAGACTCTATCGTTAAAAGTGAAGGAAATACGTTAAAAAAACAATTAATTTTTTTTCGGAAAATTCCATTAGTATAGTACAGTACATTTTGGAGCATAATAATCTACAAAACCGGTATATTATGTAGTGGGGCGTTACACGTTCGAAATTTTAAGCGTTCTTATTTTGAAATCCCATACAGCAGAATAAAACATTTGCTCATATGTTTATGGCTTGGCAATAAAAATATCAGAGCAACAGACTGGGGATGGTATTCCAAAGATGGTTTGTTATTACCCGTACGCATGAACAAACAACCTGCACCCGATGAACTTTTGAAAATTATTTTTTGCCAATGCAAAAAAGGATGCGGCGTTTCATGTGGGTGCAGAAAAGTTGGTTTATACTGTAACTTTACTTGTTCTGTGTGCTCAGGTGAGGGGTGCAATAATAGTCCACCAATAATTGAAGAAGATAAGGATGACATCGATCACGATGAAAATGTAATTGATGACGAATAAAATTAATATTATAATTGTTTTACCTATAAATGTAAATATTTTCAACTATTTATGTAAATGTATAAGAATATATGGTGCCTTTTTATGTTGATACATTTTTTTGTATTTAATTCTACTTTTTTCAATTTATATCTATTAAATTAGTTTATAAACTGCACCCTTTACAACTGCAATGTTGTAAAGGGTGATTTTCAAAAGTTGAAAAGTTGCAAAATTTTGGCAAAAAATTGTTTTTGCCTATAGCACTCATAACAATTGATTTTTTAAGGGTTGAAAATGTATGAAATTGTATTTTAAAGTATAAAAAATCACTATTTAACTAATCCAAACCAAATTTCACTCATCTTAAGATTTGTAATGTTATTTTACAATTTTTGAAAATTAGGGGTAGTTTTCACCCCTAAAAACAATCAGGGTTCATCGGCATGACATAAACTACAAAGCAGAGGGTGAGTTAAGCTTAATTCCAATTTTTTATGCAAATCGTTCCAAGACGAAATCATTTTCATCGCATTACTAATTTTTTTACATTAATCTCTAATAAGGGTCGCTTTCTAAGGGTTGAAATATGATGGAACTTTATTCAAAAGCACGAAACTATCATTATTTAATTAATTCAAACCAAATTTTACCCATATTCAGGTTTAATATGTTATTTTATAATTTTTGACAATTAGGGCTAGTTTCACCCCTAAGAATAATTAGGGTTCGTCTACATGACATAAACTATAAAGCAGCGGGTGAATTGAGCTTAAATCCAAATTTTTATCCAAATCGATCCAAGGCGAAATCATTTTTTTAGAATTAGTAATTTTTTACATTAATCTCTAACAAGGGTTGCTTTTTAAGGGTTGAAATATGATGGAACTCTATTCAAAAGTATAAAATAATCATTATTTAACTAATTCAAACCAAATCTTACCCATATTCAGGTTTAATATGTTATTTTATAATTTTTGACAATTAGGGGTAGTTTTCACTCTTAAAACAGCTCAGCGCACTTCGGTTCGATATAGATTTTGACCCTTGGGCTATCACCTACCTTCTGTTAAAATTTCAACTCATTCATGCAAGACGAAAAAATTGCGAGGTTTTTAACTTTTTTCGAGCTTCATTTCCTGAACTATTGAAAACTTCCTTAGACAAGCAACATTGTTACACAAACAACATTGTTGCGAGACAGATAGTTGAACGATATTTTGTACAATGTCTATACCCAGGTATGGATTTATTTTTGTCCAAGTTTTATATTGGTCCACTATTTCAAATGCAGTTCAAACAGACATATATTAAATTGTATGTTCCGTTCTAAATTCGTTCTATCTGTATATATATATATATATATATATATATATTATATATTATATATATATATATATATATATATATATATTTATATATATATATATTATATATATATATATATATATATATATATATATATTAAAAAATGTTGGCAATACCAAATAGAAATTATATGGTGTCTACATATAAGTAGTTATGTTCCAGAAAGTGTACGTCCTGAGGTATCAATTTGTATTTTCCAACTTGCTATAATTAAATTTTTTTCTTAGTGGCTTAGTATTTTTACAACTGTACATTGTAATGTCGTAAACTTACCTTATAATAATGTCAGTCACCGTTTGAAAGAATTTGTCCGCATTAATGGGAAGATATGCTAAATGGAAACACAGGAACAACAATTTCTCAGCATTAAATCCAACAATATTATTTTTATTATTGATAATGTACTCCGTCATTTTATTAAAAACTTCAGGAACGAGGGTACTGGTAGTCATAAATATAAAATGAATGTGCTCTAGAAACTTAGAAGACATATAGTTCATCTCTTTAAACTCGGTTATTAACGTATCCATTTGATAATTGTCATATTCATTCCTTAAAATTGCAGATTTCACTAACAGAACTTTTGTTTCAAAATCATTTTCGTTTAATAAATGCTCAGAAGTTTCTCTAAAAACGCTTTGGATATCTTTATACTGCCTCTCGGAAAGACAAAGATTATCTCTTTTAATAAATTTAGACAGTGTGAATAAGTCTGCGCCTTTTAGTTGTCTTGGGTTATCTTTGAGTTTTCCTAGTAATATTTCTAATAACATTTTATCCCTACCATATAACATAACAAATGTCAATAATACTGTGAGATCCTGAGGAAATAACAGTTCCTCACTTCTGACTAAATCTCTAATTAAAAATAAAACTTTCTTCTCGAAATTATTATTTCTATAATTATCTATATCTGTGTTGAACTGCATGTAATTCTGGCAAGCCATTACTAATAAATACATACTAGAATCTTCATTTAGAATATTACTCCACATCTGCCAGTAGTCATGACATAAAGAGTTATCAGAAATCTTAACATAAGAAAATATCTTTCGCAGCAAACTTAAATTACTCGGTGACATTTGGTCTTTTAACAACTTTTCGATGTCTTTACGAACATGTATTCGGTGTAATGGAGAATTAAAATATATTAGAGAAGAAAATAGTTTAAGTGCAGTATTGTTATCTAAGTTATTGCTTTCTTCATGTTGCTGCCAGTATTTCGCTGCACATCTTTGAATTTCATTAAGCAAATCGCCAGGCTCTTGGGTTTTGAAAAATACCTAAAATATTAATAAATTTAACTTATTTATGTCAGCTAAGAATAATAATTATAAAAAAAATAGTAAAGATTTGGGAAGGCCACGTGCCCAGTGGTCAAATGTATGAGAACATCAATCTCTTTTAATAAGGCGGGCATAAATTCATGTCTTTTTTTAAATTCTATCTTTACTTGTGTCTTATGTGTCTTATTTAACGACAAAAAATACTAAAATAATAATTTTTGCATTAGCTGTCAAAATATGTCATGTTCTTTTAAAAGAACAGCAGTAAGAAGCAGTATATATTAGAAAGTAAATCTTTATTAATACAAAAATAATTATAAAGTATGGAAATCCTTAAAACATTGTTTAGGGTATAATGGTATGTTACATTTTTCACACAAAAATTGAACCTTTTTTTTTGTAAAGTCCGCAACGAGATTGTTTTTCTTGATAAACAATTAAATGGTTCCATTATATCTTGAATGTAAGATTCCGTCTTGTTGGGCCACATTTGTTTTTTTTGTAGGTTTCCAGAATGTTACAAGCTATTTGCCTTCTAAATTCAAGCTGATCAATGCATCCTCCGTCTTTTTGGTTTCAAGATTCCGTCTTGTTGGGCCGCGTTTGGTTTTTTTGTAGGTTTCCAGAATGTTGCAAGCTATTTGCCTTCTAAATTCAAGCTGATCAAGGCTTTCTCCGTCTTTTTGGGTCTTTTTGGTCCAATTGCCACGCGTTTTGAACAGCCATGTCAATTCCATGTACTATTAGCAGAAAGTACCATTTTTTCCCTCTTATAGAGATCCGGTAAAGACTAATGTTTTGGTCACAGCGGTCTATGCCACCCATAAAAGAATTTTATTGCTGTATCATATTTGGTTGAGAAAAAAATGTGTCTCTTCTCCTTTTGGGAAACTCTTTTAACTAGGTGATATGGTTTTACAGAACAAAAGTTAGATGCAATTGTAACGACAGTATTGTCGTGCCAGCAACAAACCACAATTCCTGTGTTTTTATCTAATCTGTAATTGTAAGTTCCCTTTCCTTTTTTTCATAGCTTTTGGAGTGAATAGAGGGCATTTTAGTGTTCTATTGTCCCTGTGTTGAGGGAAAAAAACCTCCACGACATTTCTCAGCTGGTTTCACAATCAATTTGTACCAAAGGTTGAAAATCATTTAGCAAAAAATAATCTACCGAGAAAGGCAGTCAGTCCTACTGTTGAACAACACACCCTCTCATTCCGACCCAAAAGAACTAAAAGATGGCGAAATAAAGTGTCTTTTTGCCCCCAAATGTGACATCTCTCTGTCAGCCTATGACCAACATTTTATAAAATCTATAAAAGGTGTCTATCGACGAAAGTTGCTGCCGGCATTGATTGCTGAAATGAATGAACGAGAAAACGTCAGAGACTCTAAAAAAATGGACATGTTGGAGGTGGTGATATGGGTAGCACAAGAATGGGATGACATAAAACCAACAACAAGGTCATTGGGGAAGCTGTTAGACTACAAAAGATCTGATGAGTGGAAGCGAGAAAAGCCAGAGGAAGAGGAACCTACCGGGATATGAAAAAATGACGGGACGAAGAGTGGTTAAATTAACAGACAGCGATATGTTGAACATGGTATTCCAAAATTATGATATAAACTCAGACAACGAAGGGGATGAAAGCACTGACAAAAATCCGGTCGTAATGAGCCTCTCCGAAGCATTCAAGTTGTTCGTGGCTCTACTGTCCTACGTTGAAAATCAAGAAGATACTTGTGCAAGTGACGTGATGCTTTTAAAAAATGATAAGGGACATGGCTTCAAAAGTGTGTACAGTGTGGAAAGCAGCAGAAAATAACCAATTTTTTCAAAAACTAATGTGTAAATTGTATAACCTTTTGTTTTTAGTATGGAACATATCTTAGTATGTATTTACTACGTTTATAAATGTTTAATTTCTGTTTATAAGCATAGAAATACAGCTCGAAAACTCTATAATGTTTAGGTTTAGGTTATGTAAAACACTATAAACTATGTATTGTAAAAATTTCAGGCCGTTTACAGCTATATATATTTTTAAATAGTCTTGATATCCAGATTTTTTCATATCCGGATTGGTCAGTCATCAAATTGATCCGGATGTGGCAGATTATAGTGTATTATATAAAAATAATAAAAAAATAATAATAAAACAAATTATCAATTTCAATGTAATATAGACACCTATAATTTAGTTACATATAAAACTGAAGTAATACCATTCTACCACAGTTTTAGTAATTATAAGGTTAGCTACCACATATTTGCCAAATATATAAGGTTCTGTTATAAATTTATATATTTATATAAGATCAAATATATCTTGGGTAAAATCCTCTTAATGTTCTCAGAAAGAAGTGATTACGCCTAGTCATATAAAAATTAATAATGTCAATTGAAAATGTATAATTTAATAGATTACTAGTTGAAGTGGTACCAAATTTAGGAGAAAGTTCACATGTCAGTGAGGATAATTTCCATACCAATATATTTACCTCATAAAGAACCAGAAGTCTTGTAGCATCTAACCTATTAATTTGATTCTTCAATAGCAGCATACACTTAGACAACAAAACAGTATTCTGATTTCGCCAGCCTGGACAGCTTAAAAATGTAATAACCTTTAGAACAGCATTGTGATCCATACTGGTTAGTTTTTTATGTTCTATGAAGTTCTGCACTTTATCTATGTACTTTGAAACTATTTGAGGAGTAACAATGTTTTGCAATTTAGTCAAACATGTAGAAATATCTGCCAGTTGTTCCACTGAATCGCATTCATCTAAAAGATACAAAAGATTGTTAATGTTTATAAAAACAAAGCAAAGTACATATTCAATTCTTAATTATTTACCAGCAGTGACACATAAGTCAATAAATTGATAGGTACATTTTAAAATAATAAAAAAACACTCAGTTACACAATGTTCACATATAAATGATAACAGTACTTATATTACTTTTTTAATAAATTAAAATATTTTCATGATATTTTGTTTGTATTAGTTGATTGGTGGATCAGCATGCAAAAATACTTATAATGTTCTAACGTTCTAAATTCTGAATTCACAGAAAAGCTTTCATTGTAGTAAAAGGTGCAGTTCCATAATATTTAACACTATGCTAAATTTTAGGTATAACATAAATATATGTGTAGTCCTGACACATATATTTACAAATGTATCATAGTTGACCAAATTGTATCAAGTTTTGGACATTAAGTACTATAGTTAAAGCCAGTTTAATCCCATCGAACACATCTGGGATATATGAAAAATGTATTATGATAATCATGTTGGATGCAGTGGATATAGTGAGGATGCTATTAGGGAAACGTGGCAAGAAGCTCTTAAAACTACAACTTCAGAAATATGTGAATTTAGTGACGATGATGATGGTTTATAAATTTAAATAATCAGTAAGTACACTGTTATAATGTTATTTACAAAATAATTATTGTACAGCAGGCTAACCATTATATAAGTATTTAAAATTCCATTTGAATTTTTTTCATTTTAAACAAATTAACTCTAACTGATAATACAGGCAAAATATTCTAAAAAAGTAAGTAATTAAAAAGATTATGTAGAACTCCAGTGCAGTTTACCTTGCCTTTTAATACAAAGAGAGGTTTTCTGTGAATTCTATTAATCATTTAGAGGTGTAAGTTGATTGAATGTACTGTATAAATTACATTACAATAGTTCTTACCTATTGCATTAAATATTTTAGGCATCAATTCCAGTGACATATAATATGGTCTACTTCCATTTTCTAAAAATATAACTTTAATCCACTTGCTGCAGTTTGATATATTAAATTCTTCAATTAGATCCCTTTTTATCTTTTCAGCTATTTGTACCATTGGAAAATCTTCGATATGAATGCCTAATTTATGTAAGTACAAAAATATGTAACTCAGTACTTCTGCATTAAAATTACACAACTTTTCTGAAATCATATTCATTAAATTAGAAAAGTCTTCTGACTGTTTCATTTCGTTAAGGTAATTTAAAAATGCGCTATCAACAGAACAGTTTACCCTACAATATAAATTTTGCAAATCTTTTAAAACAAAGATTGTTTGTGCTACATGCTTTTCTTTGAAGTCAGTTTTGTAGTTATTGAATACATTCCATACATCTTTCAAGCTCCTACACTCATTTAAATCTCTTATAATTGCGTCTTCACTGTCTTTAAATAAAATGTATTTGGTACAATCAATCTGATCCAAAGTTTCGGCTTCCAAAAAAGGATAGTCTTCAGATTCATCATTTTCTGTAGAGTATTGCCTAAAAGTATATTGTTTAACAATGCTTGCTTGTTTATGAAAGGCTCTATTTATTTTAGCATGTGTAAAACTATTCAAATATCTCTTAAAATTTGATTTACTTTGAAAACTTCGAAATATTCTGAATATTTTCATATTTATAAAAAAAAATAGGTTAAATAAAACTCCTGAACTCTTCTTCTTTCTTGGAAGGAAGTAGTATACCTATTGTTTATCCAGTTCTGAATTAATAATTTTTAGGTTTTTTAATTTTTAATCTTAATATGTTGTTTATTCTCCATATTCGTTGTTATAACGTCCTTGCACGATTTCCTTTTCCCTTTTTTGTTTTGTAAACAAACACTGATTTTATTGGCTGAGTACAAGTCCAATATTATTTATCTATGTACAAGTCCTTTTACGAAAGTGAGTGGGAAAATATATTTTCTCAGACAATGCATTTATTAATAGTTATTTTAAGATGTTTTATATTACCCTAGATAATTTTTCACATTCCGCAGTGAAGTAAATAATCAAGTTTTAGTTTTCATTTATATAAAAAATTTATGTATGTGAGATCGAGTTATGTAGTTTGAGGTTATGATTGTTTTTTGTTAATCTACCGGCTACGGGATTTATATTTCATGATTTAATGAGAAGTGCTCAACTTTTAATTAAAATGTCTAGAAATGTTGAAATTAAGGCGAAAGTCCACAATTTGGATGATATTGTTAACAGAGCAAAGTCCTTAAATCCCATAAAAAGTGAAATTATTCAGCAGCATGATACATTTTATAATGTTTCACATGGTAGATTGAAATTAAGAAAATTTAAAGTAGGTAGTTTCAAATAATGTAATTTTAAGGAATTAATGGAATAATTTTGAATTATAAAGATATTAAGTTATTTTATTTTCTTTTTTTTTTACTGGTATAGTGTCTGCATTTATGTCCCATGTTTTAGGATAGCACCGGCGAATTAATTTATTATGATCGTCCAGATTCTGAAGGACCAAAAATATCTAACTATAAAAAATCATACATAACCCAGGAAAGCATAAATGATCTTCCACAAGTTTTGGAGGAAGCACTAGGTGTGAAGCAGGTCGTTAAAAAAGTTAGACAGCTATTTTTGGTTGGTCAAACTAGAATTCATATAGATAATGTGGAAGGGTTGGGACATTTTATGGAGTTAGAGGTAATTGACAAATATCTCCATTTTTTTTAAATAATCCAAATTATCTTCATATCCTTCATTAGTTCATTGATTTGTTATCCAAACATATGCAAGTTTAATTTTATACTACATTGTTTCTTTCCACATTTGGTATACATTTTTCTTTTCCTATATAATTTATTATTTTGGAAGCCAAATTAATAGAGTTAAAGCATTTTTACTTTTTTTTATCTTATTAATAAAACTTTTAATAAATCATTCAAATTCATATTTCTTTACTCATCTTTATCTTTTTTCAATTTTACTAGACTATGTTTTACTAGCTTGTTTGTATATTGACTGCTTGTTATATGTTAATTTTAAATGTAGATGCAATTTTGTTATCAACTAATGTCTTTATATCATGTCATCAATTAATAAACATATTGTTGTCAACCAAGCAACACCATGCAACTCAATTTTTTGATCAATGGAGATTTTGTTTCATTTGATACAAAATCTCACTCAGAATATCTGAATGACTTAGATTTGAAAAAATCTCAACAGATTTCACTGTAATCTCAATAAATCAACACCACATATAACATATCTCATTTTCCCAAGTTCCCATGCCAAAACTATTGATGGCTGGTTTGTTGGGTTCGTTGTCAACAAAAGTAAGTTGTTATATATAGTATTGCTTGGTTGATGATAAATACAAGTTTTATAGGTTAAAAAACATTCTGTACTGGAGGTCTGTTTGTTTGTTTTTGATATTTAAATTGGTTTACTTATTGCACATTTAACACATTTTGCTTTAAACACTTCATTTGCTTTATCTTTATCTTGTACATTGATTTTTTGATTGTGAGTATTATTCATATTATATTGAGAACATTTTTGTTTAAGGTTATGTTAGGAGATGATCAAAGCCTTGAAGAAGGAAAGCAGATCGCAGATGATTTAATGGTCAAATTAAATGTGAAGAAAGAAGATCTATTATCAGGAGCATATGCCGATATGTTAAAATAATGTTTTTGCACCATTCCTTTTTTTTTAGATGTCTATATTTTACTTAATTGTTTATTATAAATAAAACAGTATTTTTAATGAAATGTTTCTTTTACTAAAAATTACTGGAATTGAAAACGTTACATAATATGTAACATAACACATAGAGAACAGAGTATATACCCCCAGAGTATAATTATATATATATATATATATATATATATATATATATATATATATATATATATATATATATATATAATATATATATACAGTGTAGGAAAAATTTTATGGTCGGTATGCTAAAATTTAACAGGATATCTAACGCAGATATAAAATCATATTTTCAGCGAATAGACAAAGATAACAATCATATTTCCCCTTGGTCTCCCCTCCTCATTTATTTTTAACACCTATTGGCCATTAGTGAGACGAATAGTTCCGATCAGAGATATTTTACATATTCTCTGGTTCCGACCCTAATATACCTAAAAAACTAGAGGTGGGTCCTCCCGTTTTTTAAATTTTTATCGGAACCGTTTTTCGTAAACTGTAACTAGTTGATTCAAATTAGCGAGTACACAAACATATTGGCTATTATCGTTTATGTGTATAAGTATTGAAGTGAAAGAACCTAACGAAGGATATATTTATTATAACTTGAAAAATAAATTAAACAATACAAAAATAGTACTTACATTTACATTGCACGTTATTATTAAATCGCGAACCGTCTAAATTGACATTTAAAAACAAGTTTTTCTACTTTTCTTGTTAACTGTGTTCTTCTTTTATTTAAAATTAAACCAGATTTTAAACATGTGTTCACAAGGAAAAGATTTTGTTACAATTCTACAATATTTTATGAATATAGTGGCTAAGTTAGGATATACATGGCGATGGTTTTTCCACCACGGTAATGGACAGTTCCAATCTCCGTTCGAAATTTATTGTGGGTAATATATTATTAGACAAATACATGTCTACTTCTTGTATATCTCTCGATACAGTTGTATGTTTAGATGAGTCATGTCCAATTAATTCATCAAAAATACACAATGGACT
The DNA here is from genome assembly GCA_918026665.1 of Diabrotica balteata. Taxonomy (NCBI): domain Eukaryota; kingdom Metazoa; phylum Arthropoda; class Insecta; order Coleoptera; family Chrysomelidae; genus Diabrotica; species Diabrotica balteata. The sequence continues at coordinate 16,114,760 of OU898281.1, read as the reverse complement.
TAAGTCATCTTTATCAGTTTCTTTTTCTTGACTAAACTTATTGATTTACTAAACTTATGCAAAGACTCGTTTCATCCCTTTTTGTATAGGTGAAGAACCAGATTTTAAAAAGTTTGCAGGGTGGATTCCTGGATATAAACCGCCAACAAGAAAAACTGTTAGATTCATTACTTCAGGAATGTTATGTCAAAACTGATTTGATAATAGATAAAAAAAAGTCCTTTTTTCGACAATTCTGCAAAAAACATTAAAAAAAGTACCTTATCTTCAGAAAGGCTTAATTACAACATAACAAAGTTCCGAAACGGCCAATCCAAGACGTGAAAACTAGGTAGAACTTCACCTATTACAGGTTAAAAAGAATGACTGAGTTAGAAGAGGCAATCCGTTTCACTTCTTCTTCTTTAAGTTCCATCTTCTATCGAAGGTTGGAAATCATCATGGCTATGCCGACTCTGTTGACTGCCGCTCTAAAAAGGTCTGCACTACTTCATTCAAACCATTCCCTTAAGTTCTTAAGCCAGGATATTCTTCGTCTTCCCACATTTCGCTTTTCTCGGATTTTGCCCTGCATAATAAGTTGTAATAATGCGTATTTTTGCCCTCTCATCACATGTCCCAAGTACTCAAGTTTTCGTCTTTTAATAGTTAATATTATTTCTGCCTCATTTCCTATCGTTCTAGTTACTTCAATGTTTGACATTTTTTGAATCCATGATATTCGTAGGATTCTTCTGTAACACCAAAATTCAAAGGCGGCCAACTTATTCAGATGAACTTGTTTTAGTGTCCAAGCTTTCAGACCATAAAGAAGAGTAGAGAACACACATCGAAGCATTCTCAGGCGTAGTTCTAACCTTATATCCCGACAACAAAGAAACTTTTTAAGTTTAATAAATGATGTACGTGCTATTTCAATACGTGTCTTAATTTCTTTGATTTGGTCTACATCTGATGTTATCCATGTTCCTGTATTTATAGTTATTAACACTCTTAATTGCAGTATCTTCAATATTCAATTGGATATTTGTGCAGATTTAGTCATGATCATGCATTTAGTTTTCTTTAAATTTATCTTCAGTCCGTACTCATGACAGCGTTTATTAAGGCGTTGCATTAGGTTCTGTAAATCATTGTTGTTATCCGTAATTATTACTGTATCGTCTGCAAAACGTAAGTTATTCAAAACTTCTTCATAGATAGATATACCTTCTATTGAGTCAGAGAGCGCTTCTTAAAATACCGATCACTGTAGACATTGAAAAGTAGTGGGGACAGCACGCAACCCTGGCGGACTCCTCTCTGTATTTTGATATTTTCGGTGTACTGGCGTGTATTTCCGTTCCACATCGGTATTAAATAATACAGACTTAGACTTAGACCAAATCTAAATAAAAAACACTGGATTATTTGTTCTCAGCTTTCCCAAATTTTACGGCCGTTTAAAGAAATAACAAGTACAATGAGTGGCCAAAAATACTTGAAGGGTAGTTCAGTGATTATTATGGTACGCCATATGTTTTGGCCATTATGTTTGTTTATGTAGGTACTCTCTTATTTGAAACTACTTTTAAACAATCATAGTTAGTTGTTTACAAAAATTTAAATTTTTAAATTCATTCATTTTTTTTTTCCTGAGAAAACTAACAAATATTTTTGAAAAATTTAAATGCAGAATAAAAGATTACATTATTACCGAGGGCCGAAAGTCCCTTATAATAAACAAAAAGTTTTTTGAATGAGATATTTGAAATTAAAAATCACACTAATTTTTTTTTTCGCCCTTATAACTTATTAAAATAAACATTATAGAAGTTTTCAGGGACTTTTGGCCCTCGGTAATAATGTATTGGTTCATTCTGCGTTTAAATTTTTCAAGAATATTTATTAGTTTTATCAGGATTCGAAAAAAATGAATGCATTTAAAAAATATTAATCGCTCTTACGCTCTTAACGATAAAATTACCACGACCCACCTCTACTACCCGTTACTCGGTATTCTGACCAGACGGACGACGTTGCCAAATAAATTATTGTGTGTGAATATTTTTTAATGTGGTGTTATTGTATGCAGTTTATTATTTCATATTGGGAATAAGGCACAATGTGACTTTAAAATAAGCTTATTTTGATGTTTAGATTTTTAATTCGGAAATCGTACTTAAAATACGAAACATTAATAAATTTTATTTAGGTATATAAAACGATTTCCAAAGTGGAAATCCAAATCTTATATTACACTTATTGTAAAGTAAACTTGTGGCATATTCCCAATAAAAAAAAAGAGTAAGCTGCCATTTAAATCAATTTCGCCTAAATTGGATTATCTTAGAACATTGTTCAAATGCAAAAAAAAACAACAGGTGAAATAAATCCAATAAGTTTGGCAACGTTGAATTTCCCCTTTTTTAATATTTCCATTCGGCGATATAAAGGGCGTACCTAATATACCTCTCTCTTTTTAAACAGCTGTTTCTCACTCCATCTCACGTAAGGTCCATACCGACCATAAAATTTTTCCTACACTGTATATATATATATATATATATTATATATATATAATATATATATATATATATATATATATATATATATATATATATATATATATATATATATGTCTTCATATCAAGGCGAGATCCGTTTGTATCATAAGCTATACAAAATGAGATCCGTTTTGCAAGGCGAGATCCGATTTTGGATCTCACCTTGTATTCACGTGTATATAGTGATATCTCGATGTAACAATGATGGGGGTACAAAGAAATCGATTTTTGTCTGGACCTCATTTTGCACCCCTTTTAGTGAATTTTATATTGCAGTAGTTCCACTAAATCCGCTGTAGAGGCAGTGCGAGCGATCCGTTGTGTATATGCTAAATATACATTTTGTAGACAACCCGAGATCCGGTAAATTTGGCAACATCGCAAATGAATTTTACAGTCAGACCTCTCCCTCGCTTCGGCTTATTTCCGGTTTGAATAATATTATTTACATTATTAAAGAGCTCTGTCCAGAAAGGCGATTGTCAAATATCTCGAGAACTAGACGTCGTATCGAAGAAACTTAGGTTTTTTTAATGGTTTTTCAAAATCTATATATTTATGTAATACCAGGGTTCTTATTCTCCCTGCGAACGCGGTGGGTGTAGCAACTTTGAACTTTCAACTGGAACCCTTTATTTTTATTTAAATAAACATTTTGAAATTATATTAGAACTATTATGGATATAGATATAAAATTAGAATAATTAATTAAATTAGAAATTTAGAGTTGAAAATACACAACTTTTGTGTGAATCTATAATAGCTTCTTTAACCAGTGGGAAGAGCTTCAAAATCGTCGTTTTGATGACATTTTTAGGAGTTAGATGATTTTAAGTAATTTTTTAGATAAAATTATTTAGAACACGTTGGTAAGTACTCGAAGTCTAAAAAATTTTGGAGACATTGTTTATTTGTAGTATTATTTTTTTACAATTTTTCTTCGCATATTTTCTCCACTGTTTGTTTTACAAAAAATGTCAAAAACTTATTTTAATCGCTTAGTCGTAAGACCTACAAAATAAAGCTAACCGCGTTCAATTTGAATGAGTTACAAATACAAATCTGTTTTACATATCATTTATAATTAAGGGACCAACTATGCTGTTCACGTACTATGTTAAGATTCCACGGGAATATTTTTCAATATATGTAGTTCATTTATGCTAAACTTGGACACTGTACGTCAAATAGTTTACGAGCTTTATAAACAAATTAACTTCATATTTCCTTTAAATTCGTTTACTGTAGAAAATCCAAATTTAGCTATACAGCTCGCACTCCCTCGTAGGGGAAAATTCACTCATCCCAGACACCCACCTTATCAAAAGGATTGACCTGTGGGACTCTTTCTGTGTTCGATTCCTAGGTGACTTGGTACATCGGAGTTTGTCCCAAAAATTTTCTTACATTATTATCTAGTATTATATAAAGCTTATTAAGGACGTTGTAACAGCGTTAAAGTTCAAAAGCTTGTGATATATAAAACATCTAAATTTGCAACAGTTTTTCCCTGGCAGCAAATTTCACGTTCAAGAACAAAGGATAGTAATAAAAACAATTAAATATATGTACCTATTTCTTAATTATTATCTTGTGTTAGTTATCTTACTCTATGTTAGACTCTTCATTACTATAAAAAGAAGTAACACTCTCTATGGTTAAAATTGTTCACATTTATCACCTTTTTTGTAACATTTCACTTGGGCCATAATATATTTACAAGAACCAATGAATTTGATCTCGTTTCCGTTTACACGAGTATTTGAGCCCCCGTACAATCTGGTAATTTAAAAAAACCAATATAATAATTATTCGTCACAAAAAGGTAAAAATAAACTCATCTTTTACACCTATTAGGAGTATAGTATATGTATGCATGTTTCTTCAACTTGGATTCCGTGTTTAAAACTGGTACCAGCTCTACATTTTCTTTACTCCAGCCAGTTAGCAGCAACAGATTCGGCAGTCAAAATCTTGGTGTCACGCTACATACTCATACCTTCGTTTGGATGAGTATGTACACGAATATTATATATTATACTGTCTGAAGTAGGAGAAAGTTTATATGTTTATATGGACCAGTACAAAGATTGTTAGTACTGGTCAAATACAAAACCAATCCTTTTAGGGTTGTAGAGGTTCTTGAACACTATTGATTTTAAAATTCTTGCATATTCACCAAATGATTTGCAGTTGGAGGGTTTGCCAACGGCTTGGATTAAACTCATACCTTCAAGAATGTGACACTTTTGTTACTTTATAATGGTAATGGTAGATATTTAGACATAACTGTAAACTGTCCTATTATAGAACCTAAGGCAGATTTATTTGATGGTATCGATAAAACTCTTACAGGTACAAGTGACATTGGATGTGCTGTAAATTCATATTTGAAAATATTCTCATAATATTTATGTTACTTACAATTGCCTTGGTTGTTAGTATTTTTTGTAAAAGCTCTTGCTCAGCTTGAATAATTTTTTTCTTTTCAGAGACAGTTTTATAGTGTTGGAAGTGTTGAAAGTACTTCTTGTTTGCTGATAAAAATTGGGAGCTCTAACAGAAGAAGAAATTTTGCTAGACTCTTCTCCATTTTTTTTTGTTTATTTAAGTAAGGGTATTTGAATATTTGGCAATGCAATCTCATTAGCTGAAATTACGAGAAGACGATCTACGCTTTTGAAAAATACATTAAATCGTAAAAAACTGATCATGTAGTTTTTGTACAGAATATTCATTAATTTTCATCCGTTTATTTTTTTTCTATTTTCTACGTTTTGAGTTGAGTGGTTGCTTAAGTCTCATGATACACGAAATTCATCTACCATCATGCCAATCATATTGTAGCTTAACAACCATTCGTCTAGTTTTGTGTTGGTTTTAGTCAATCCCACGATTCCTCCTGCATCTTTTGAGTTGTATTTATATGTTTCAAGCTGGATCTACAAATAGTTGGTTAAAGTTGCTGTTCAAACTTTTCACAACAAAATTTCTTCTCATAAAGTCTTCATGCAATTCTGGAGCCTTATCAGCAAGTTTGTACATGTCCAACAAATATAATGTTCCCCAAAAAGAATAGTTCACATGGTCAAATGCAAAGAAATAGGGGTACATTTTTCTAAAACTAGAACAAAAATGTATTCTCCAGTTTCCGCTTCTTTTAGCAAACTAAAATGGAAATGGACTTTACGGAAAGAAACATGCCGTAATCTGATTTTTGACTCAAGTTCACTGTCATACCTGCTGCTGTTCATTAAAATAATTTAAAACTTCTAATATTAAAAATCTCAGCTCAGTGGATTTCGTGCTATTAGTAAAAAATAATGCACAGTGATGCACTTTGGCAATCGAATATACAACACAACAGAATTTCAATGTAAAATCGACCCTAACATCGCCATCACTAGAGTCGATTTAAGGTTGACTTCAGATTATGAATCTCGCCCTTGCTCGCATCTGTGCGTTTGCCACTGTATGTCGTGACATGCCGTTCAATTTATTTAATTTTTTTTTAAACTATTTATCCAATTGACATTCTAAACAATCCGACATGTTCTCTGATGTTTGGTCTATAACTTTTATAGAAAGCCATTTTTTGCTAGACCCAATATTTTTCGGGGTAGATCGAGGAGAAACGATTTTAAAAATATGGGTTTTCAGACTCATTCTAAGTCATTTTGTATGAAGGCACTCCGTATACAACGATGGTTTGACGTATTTTTATAAATAAAATAAAAATATTTCTAATGTCCGGATCGATATGCAAATTTGAAGAATGAATTTTCGGATATCGTAGATCCGAAAAATGACGAAAAACAAATTAGCATTTTTTTTGTAAGGCTCTCCACCACTCCCCTCGCGCTACGATTTTTGGACGACCAAGTGATTTTGCATTAGAAAGATATTAGAAACGAATAAAAATAGGTTTTGCATTTTAGCAACAAAGTGCCCACCAAAATCTATTCTAGAAGCCTTTTTCCAGTCTTATTTACTCTTCAGTATGGAATTGTATTTACTCTTGTACAAAACTAATATTTTTATGTTAAAACACGAGTAGAATGTTAAAATGATATCTTTTGTTGTAGGTACAGATAAACTGTTTAGTTTAAATAATTTCCCCTTTTTAATTTTGTACATAAATAATAAACAAAAATAGCTTTGAGAATAGATTTCACAAATTCAATAAAACAGAGCATTTTAGTAATTCGGTTTACAAAGTTTATGTTGAATTATTTAATAATATACATAAAAATTATAATCATTACTTAGCTTCTGTTATCTTTGAATTTTGTTTCACTACTTCAACTGACCTCTGCCCTTGCAATATTTTTAAAATACAAAACACCATAACCGTAAATAACTTTACTGTTTGAGTAGGAAATATGCAATACAACACGAGCTCCGGTCGCTCGACTAATACTCTTTAGAGCTGGCAACAGTGTCTGATCTCGCGTTGATCTGTAAATATCTAAAATTTCGTATATAAGTCTTCCCCTTCCTTTTTCAGCTACGGATCTCATTTTGTTGTAAATTTATCAAAAAAATTTAAGTTCAAAAATCTTTTCCCCTCTAGGTGTGCCATGATTAATATGTTAATTATAAAGATAGTTATGAACAATATACTCCATTAATTAATTTCCTATTGGTGGATCTCGGGTTGTCCTCGATTTAATCGTATCTCGCCTTGATATGAAGACGTATATATATATATATATATTATATATATATATATATATATATATATATATATATATATATATTTGTTATATATACTCTCATAGAGAACGTGTCTGTCAAATTAAAATCAAAGACCATTCAAATGGTCACCTCTTGGACAATAATATTATTTATGTCTTAGATAAGGAAAGAGAGTCCCTTTTTCCTTGTCTAACTATCACCTTAATATAAATTTAGATCCCCGATCAATGTGCAAAAAACAAATTAGATTTATTAGAGATAATTGAACTTAAAGCTCAAAATAATGTGATTGATCTTTGTAGTTACTTCGTATTTTTAAAATGAATTTTTATTTTATAACCATTGTAATGAATCTTATTCAACCATCGGGAAGAAGAGAAAAATAATTTTGAAGCGCAACAGTTTATTTACTTCAAAATAACCAATTAAATTACAAAAAAATATATCGTTTTATTTCTTGATACCTCTATATTTATATGTTTGACATTAAATTTAATATAGTAAAATCACATACTCCACTAACATCAAATATTCTCAAGAAAAACTCTACCTGGTAATGTTATCTTAACTTCCAATATGATTGAAATATTTCCCTCTGCTCTGTGGCATTTTTTATTTATCCCATTAGTTTACCAATATTATGATCAGAACAAATTTAAATAGATGAGAACGATTTCCGAAGTGGAAATTGAAACGTCAATATACGTATTTTTTATCTTTAATTGTGGCTTATTCCCAGTTAAATAGTAATTAATATTATGATCATTGTTCATTATATGAAAAGAGCGTAAATTTAGTTGCATAAGCTTTAGTTGTAATATTAACGAGATTGTACCTAGTGAATAACCAAAGTGACATAGTCTATTATATAAAATTTAAAATAGAAGAAGTCCAGTACCAAAATATGTAAACGTCAAGCCTGTCACAGAATTTTAAAACTCCCAATGTAGTTAGTCATAAGTTTACTTTTGTTCTTTTCTTTTTCTTTAGTGGTAGGTAGTAATCACTACAATCCACAATTTAGTTCAATAGGAGGTATTTATTTCTTATCGCCTTATAAATTATTGCCGATGTCAACGTCTAGAAATAATGCCTGTCGGTCCAAACTTAGCCGAAACCCCTAGATGTGCGAAAATCAGAAAATTATCTGAGACCTTCATATATGTTTTGCTGCTATTTTTTGTTTACCCCATTTGGCACAAAAATGATGAGATTATTTTCCAGAAATACCTGCAGGATTTTAATAAGTCCTATGAAAATGATACAGTATATCAACAGAGATTTAAAGCATTTAAGGTAAGTTATTTACGTCAAAGTTAAAAACAGATATTAACTTCGTTTCTATGGATACGGTAGGTAGTATTACAAGGGAGATTGAAATATTTTTGGGCTCAGTAAATAATAGAAATTTACGTTGATTAAGTCAAATTTATTTAGAATTAAGGAGTTTATTCAAGACACACCACAGAAAATATTATTCAGCTAATATATCATATTGTTGATGTGAAAAATAGGAAGTAAAAAAGGCATTATATAGGTACATCATATTCTAAATAATTTCCATAGTCTGACAGCTACATTTTTTTTGTGTTTGTGTTGTGTTTGTCCATAATATATTTTAAAAGTAAGTAGCTACAGAAAATGCCGGTCATTAATTTACATGATGTTTGCCCTATAGACCCTAACTATTTCAATTCATGACTTTGTTTCCCTTCAATTAATTTTCTAAGAATGAAAAGTTGGATAATATATTTATATATTTTTTTCTATTTATATCTACATCTGTTGAAAACTTTAACTGTGTGCAAACTTTTTATCAATATCATTTCTTCCACCAATCTTATAATTGGCGACAAAAATGCATGTTGAATGTATATGGGTTTAAATGTGTAGTACTCTATGACTTTCACAACTGCTCCTCACTTTCTTTTAGATTTTAAATTCTTAAATCATTTTTTATATTTCCTTCTTCATTCATATAATGAATATTAGGCCTGTCACAATATATTGTAGTACAGTGAGAATTTAAGTAATCTTTTAGTTGCACCTTCCAGATTAGGATGATGACCTGTCATTTTTAGACAATATTTTTATCTAAAACATGATGATTATGATTTACTTCAGCACTTTTATTCTACTGAAGATTTGATACATATTCAATCTTTCATAATTTTTTTGTTTGTTATTGATTCTTCTCATTGCTTCTGCATTTAACAGCTCCTCAAAGGAGTTAGTAGTTTAAGCATATTGACACACTAAAAAATCATGGAAGATTTTTTTTGAAGAGCATAAACATAGTCATTCAGTGAATTATGGAAGATAGTAATGTATTTTTTAGATTTCAATTTAACTAATAATAATTACTTTTTGATTGATAGAAAGAAAGAGATTGAAAGATTCTAATTGATAGCCATTTGGGAGCACCCAATTTGTATGTTTCTCCCCACTCTCTCTCTCTCTCTCTCTCTCTCTCTCTCTCTCTCTCTCTCTCTCTCTCTCTCTCTCTCTCTCTCTCTCTCTCCTCTCTCTCTCTCTCACACATACACAACCAAAATAAAAAAGAAGATTCATCCTTAAGTTTGATGTACACATGACTAAAAAAAATAATTTTTTCTTGAACTGTACAAATCATACAAATAACATTGGATTTTCTCTACCCTACAAGTTTTTGCTGTGTAATTTTTCAATTGAGAACATTTTTTATTTTCAAATTAGTTAGTCACTGTTTATAAATATATTTTATAATATAATTTTATACCAATAACATATTTGACCTTTGCACTGCTTATCATCTACTTGAATGTCTGGCATCCTAATGTCTATTAATTTAATTTATTTTTTTGGTATGTAAATTATCATTTTGCTCTTGGATTTAATTACTTTTCTATATTAATTATTTAGAATGTCAAAGAACTTTGCAAAGTTTATTTTTTATCAGTCAGATAATGTTAATAATTTTAAATTTAATATGGTAAATATTTTTTATATGTATATACATGAAATTATCTGTACCTTTAATTAGGGTCAATCATGGTTTTTAATACTGTCAATTGTTTAAGAGAGAACATAATATCGTCCCTACCATTTCCAACTAGTGAATCTGAAAAATCTGGTTTTTCAGATTTGATACCTTGTCCTTGCATTAGATGTGATCACCTTGTAGCAAAATATCTAAATTGTAGCTTGATAAGGAACGCGGGAAAATTTTGTTTAAACCATCGAATATGAACATTTTGTCATTTTGTTTTGGTCAAAATATTGAATATACAATGACGAAAATGAAATATTCGATAGTTGTGTTTTGTATAAATATAACTACTTAAAGGCATATTTGTACAACCCAAAATGACGAATATATCACATTCATTAGTTTCAGTGTTGAAATTGATACATGTATATTATTGATACATGTACATGTATATGTACATGTACATGATTGATGAAATTGCTACATGTATATTTAAATACATCATGTCTTACGCTGACATTGAAAATGTTAAAAGTGATGTCTTACAATTGCGGAGGACAACAGAAAAACTTTGCTTTTTCTGCCATGTGTCAATATGTTGTAAATTGTCACCTAAATTTAAAAACAATTGACCATGTGTTTTTTGTACCGGGTCATTCAGAAATGGAATGCGATTCTGTTATTTCAAAAATTGAATCTAACTTAAAAAATTCCCCTGTATACACTCTTGTAGGATGGGCACAAATCATAAGACTTGCACGCACTAAGCCATATTCGTTTGAAGTGACATACCTACTTCATGACAACTTCTTAGATTTCAACCAAAGAAAGGTGACATTTGCACTAGAAAATAAAATAAAACCAAAGAACAAGCAAAATCAATATGAAGAAGAAAATGAAGTAAAAGATGAAGAGCAAACAAGCAATGGAAATACTAATTTTAAATATAGTGATGGTATATAGTACTTGCTCCAACTGATTATGCAGGGAAAGATCCAAGGAAAGAGAAGCATAGGGAGGCGTAGAACATATGGTACCAGTATCGTCAAAATGAAAATAACTTTTTATGAAGAATACAATTAATGGAAACTTTTTATCTCTTGAAACCAAACAAAAAAGAGGCAAACAAAATAGTATAAATGTGTATGTGAACAAAACTTAATACCTAGGCCATACCTCCAATAATACCAATCTTTACCAACATCTAGTACTGCCAGAGATTGTCTTACAGAACCTGACGCAATTGAAGACAACAATAACGTTTAATTCAAAATTTAAAACTTTTAATTTACCATTATTTTACAACAATTGAGGGTCATGACTGAGTACTTGAGGTAACTACAGTACGTGAAGTTCCATAATTAATGTTTTTACGTTTCTAATTACATTAATTTTCTAGCAATACATACTAAAGTAAACTTTATATTCGGATTCAGTGACTTCAAAAACATTAAGTATGTGCAAAATTGGCCATTCCCCTAACAGTTATTGTTTGTTTTCAATAGAGTGCCATTTTAGGGGTAATTACTGTTTGCTTAATGTGTAGTACTCCTTACTAGTTGAATTACTATTTAATTTCATTTTTTAGCAATCTTTAGAAAACATTGAAATATTGAACACCAACCGATCCAATGATTCTGCAACATATGGACTGACCAAATATTCAGATTTATTTCCTGAAGAATTCTACAACTCAAAACTCATTTTAAAACTACCTGACTATATAAGTAACAATTATACCAATAAGAAATCAGCTAATAATCGTACTGCGAAAAAACGTTCCCTACATAAAGTTATTCCAAAAAAACTAGATTACAGAAAAAAAGGTGTGCTTAGCGAAGTTCAAACACAAGGTTCCTGTGGGGCATGCTGGGCATTTTCTGTGATAGGAATTATTGAGACTATGAATGCACTAAAAAGAGGTAATTTCATATTTACTTGATTTATCAAATTCCAGTATTTCATTATTACATGTGTGAAAACTTTTAAAATTCTAATAAATTTTTTACGAGATTTACGATCTACTAAACTATTCATGGATAAGGTGTGTGGCATTAAAAGTAACAACGAAGCGGCCGTATTGTATGGAGAACTTGTATGGTACCTTATTATGCCTTACTTAATGTTATTTACACTATTTAATTAAATGTTAAATGTTTTGTTTCCCGTGTTACGCCCTCTAATTAGAACTTTTGCCGCATCGTGTCGCCTCTTTCGTTTGCCATCGCCAATTATACAATTTTCATTTCTCGCCCTAATAAATTGTCTAGAGATTATTTGCCAGTTATCTTTAAGTCTGTATTATGTCTATTAACCGTTTATTAAGTTTTTGTGTTATTTTGTTCATTTTGATAGTTTGTAATTTGAAAATGCGCTGAAATGCTTGTAAATAAATAATATATATGGACGATTTAACCAATGTCCATTACTTATCTAATTATCAGATTGCTTACTTGAAAATAAACTGTTTTTTTTTTTTTTTTTTATTTACAATTTGCTTCAACCACAAGGGTTATTAGCAATGAACAGTATTGATATCAAATTACAAAGCTTATATTAAATTTGGTTAATGAGTCCTATAGTATGTAAAAAATTGAGAGTCTTAGATGAATTATTTTCACTTAACAATCTTTAAATGTAGTTGGTAACTGTTGATGTTGTCGTTCTATAACGTAGAGGGGACAGTCTATTATTATATGTTGCGCTGTTAGTTCACTATCACACACATAACACATTGGAGGGGCTTCCTTCTTTAATATAAAGTCATGGGTGATCTTCGTATGACCAAGTCGTAATCTGGACATGAGCACGTGGTCTCTTCTCTTAGTAGGATGTTTCGACGGCAATACATTTTGTTTGATTTTTCTTAATGTAGAGTTTGATTTATTCCAATTTGTTTGCCATTTTGTCATGATCTTGTTCTTAAAATATTGCTTTAGATCAGTATGAACGCAAGTAGTTATGATGTCTGTTAATGGATGCTCACTCGCATTTTTTGCTAATATGTCAGCTTTATCGTTTCCAGTTATCTCGCAATGTGAAGGTACCCAGAGGAACTGAACTAATCTTTGATTTTGTTGGCATATCAAGAGTTCCGACTTAATTAAAAGCAGGACAGGATGTTTGGGGTATATTTGCTTTAAGGCTGTTAATGCACTTAGGGAGTCGCTAATGATTATTGAGAATTTAATGTCATGTGTGTTAACAAATTTTAATGACTGGAGGATAGCAAAGAGTTCAGCTGAAAATATGGAAGTTTGGGGAGGGAGCTGGTAGAAACTGTTATAGTTATCTGTTGTGAAAGCCGCTCCTACTCCATTTGCAGATCTGGATGCATCGGTATAAATATGAATGTGATTATTAAAATAATTTAATATCTCTAATAATTTCTGATTGAAGATTTTTGCTGGTGTGACACATTTCTTGAATGCAGATAGGTTTGTATTACAATCAGGGAGAACAATTGTCCATGGTAGCATGCTTTGACTGACTTTAAAAATATTGTAAGTGGGTGGAATTATTGTGTCTAAGCTTTGTAGAGTTGCTCTAACTCGATGATAAAACGGAGGATCCAATCTTTTTCCCCTATTAAATGTCGATGGAAATCTATCTGTAAATGTGTTTTTATAAACAGGTAGCTGTGGGTTAGTTGATACTCTAGAGGCATACATGAGGCTAAGGTATTCTCTCCTAAGTTGAAGGGATGGTTCGCCTGATTCAACATACATACCTTCAACTGAGCTTGTGTAGTGTGCTCCCAGTGCAATTCTAATTGCTGAATTATGAACCGTATCTAGCACTTTTAATAGTGAACCTTTGGCTGAGTTGTAGGCAACAGCAGCATAATCTAGTTTTGAACGGATTAGGGTTTTGTATATAGTCATAAGAGTTTGGAAATCGGCACCCCATTGTTTATGAGAGATACTTTTCATTAAGTTAACGCCGTTTTGAACTGACAGACGGAGGGAGTGGATGTGGTCTTGCCAAGATAGTCGGTTATCCAGTTTTACTCCCAAGAAGTTAATCGATTCTGAATACTTTATTGGTAAATTTTTTAGGTAGAGTTTCGGTGGATTTATGTATTTCTTTGGAGTTTTACTGAAAATCATTGCTTTCGTTTTAGTGGGTGAAAATTCTAGGCCAGTAGTATTAGACCAGTTCTCTAATTTGTAAATGGCTTGCTGTATATGGGTCGTCATTGTTGATATATTTTTACCACGACAGAATATAACAAGATCATCAGCAAATAAACGGGGTTTGACTAATGGGCTAAGTGACTTAGCGATGTCATTGATGGCAATAAGGAAAAGTACAACACTAAGAGTAGACCCTTGAGGAATACCATTTAATTGGATTTTGGAGTCTGAAAGGAAGTTATCTATTCGAACTTTGAAGTTTCGCCTATATAAAAAATTATTAATAAATTTGATAATATTTCCTCTAATCGACCAACTTGACAGAATTTTTATGATATCTGATCTCCAAATTGTATCATATGCACGCGTTATATCAAAAAATACAGCCAGACATACTTGACCACATCCAAATGACTCATGAATTACGGATTCAATATCCACTATGTTGTCTAATGTAGATCTGGACTTTCTAAATCCACTTTGTATAGGGCTAAGTAGCTGTCGATTTTCTAGGTACCACGTTAGTCGGATGCTTACCATTTTTTCAAGTACTTTACACATAGTAGAAGTTAGAGAGATTGGTCGGTAAGACTCTGGGTCCAATTTATTCTTGCCTTGTTTAAGAACTGGTACAATAATGGAATCATACCAATCAATTGGGAAAACATTATTTGTCCAAATGAAATTATAGAGAGCCAAAAGATATTGTTTGCCTTGGCTAAAAGCTATCCCGTTGGCATAGCTTTTAAAAATGTCGTAGGTATGTTGTCAGGCCCTGGGCTAGTGTCTTTAACTTTGTTTAACGTTTCTAACAGTTCGTCCATCGTAAATGTAACATTTAGAGGTAAATTATTGTGGTCATCAAGATTTATACAGGCATTATTAACTTTATTTTTATGGACTAGGAAAATTGTAGATAGATTTTCGTCACTGCTATGTTGTTGGTATACGTTTGCTAGTACGGAGGCTATTTCTTGCTTAGTTGAATAAATATGGTTATCATGTTCTAGGTAATGAATGGTGTTAAATGATTTTTTCCCGTACATTCTGCTTATCATTTGCCAAACCTCAGAAGTCGAGGTAGATGAATTTAAAGATGATACATAGTTTTTCCAAGCTTCTTTCTTACTCTTTTTTAAGGTGTATCTACAGTACGCCCTTAATCTTTTGAATTCAAGCTGGTTATTTAAAGTTGGGTGCCTTCTAAATTTATAAAATGCCTTTTTTGAATCTTTAATGGCTGCCTCGCAATGAGAATTCCACCACGGGACTGGGGCACGTTTTTTTTTGGAAATTTTGAATAACCTATGGACTCGTGAGCTATTGACGTTAAAAACTGTACGAAATGGAGTACTTTGGAGTTGATATCAATATCTGTATCGAAAGGCTGAACCAACTGAGAAATTTTTTGTGAAATTAAAGAGGAATAAAGACACCAATCTGCATTTTTCAAACACCATTTATTGGATGGAACTGATGAGGAGATATGGTTATTGTTTATAATTAGGATAGGAAAATGATCACTTCCATGCAAATGAGATGTCACATCCCACGACAGAGTTGGTTGTAAGACAGAGTCACAAGGGATAAATCCCATTTGTGGTGACCCATTTCCGGTGGAAATATTGAACCTTGTGATTCTTCCATCGTTAAGGATATTCATATTAGAATCGGTAACAATTTGTTCGATTTTACGTCCCAAGGAATCGTCTTCCATCGTTAAGGATATTCATATTAGAATCGGTAACAATTTGTTCGATTTTACGTCCCAAGGAATCTGTTTTTTTTGCCTCCCCAAAGTATATTGTGAGCATTAAAATCACCTAGTATAATACGCGGTTCTGGAATTTGATTAAAGAGATCAGTTATTTTCATTTATGGACGGGTCTAAGTCCGGAGGAAAATAAATATTACATATATTAACTTTGTGGGGGCCTTTTATAGATACTGCTGTTGCCTCCAACTCAGTTCTTAAACGTATTACTTCGGTATTAAATGAGTTATGGACATATATTACTACTCCCCCACTAGCATGACTAGCAGTTATTCTGTTCTTATAATACGGAGTATAGTTTCTTAAATTATGACAGTTATCTTCTTTGAAGTGGGTTTCTTGTAGGCATATTACAGATGGTTTAAATTTAGCTATAATTAATTTAAGTTCTTCTAAATGGGTGTAATACCCATTTAGGTTCCATTGAAGTATACAGTTGAATGTTGTATTAAATTTCAGCAGAGGCGTCGCTGCTGTGATCACTGTGATCAGTAGAGAAAGAGGATAATACCTGTTTATTAATTTTAGATTTTATTCTTGTACAGCGACTTTTCAGATACTTGGGAGTTAATGCTGGATGAATTTTAGTTAAAAATTTTAGTAGTCCTTCGATATCTTCTGTATACGTTTTAGCAATGCTGAGAGGATCAGCAGAGCCGTGTGCGTTTTCGAAGAAATCAATTAATTCTTCCTGGGTTAGATATTCGTTATCAGAATTATCTTGAAAAAAAGAACTAGTGCATTTAGTAAGATCTTCTGCTAAATCCTTATTAACTTCAGGAACAGTTTTTGCTTTCTTAGATTTACGGAGAGGTTCTTTAAATGGGTTCTGGTCTACTGATGTTGGAGGAGACGTTATTTCTGATACCGTTCGTTTAGACGATTGACTGTCAGAGGACGTAGGAGGTTGATTTTGGCTGTGAATATTCATTTCAACGTTATCTGGTTGGATAGGTGTTTGAATAGGATTTGAATCTAATAGAGAAGTATTGGTTGTTTCTGTTGATTGTGAACTGGTAGATTGTTGTAAAGATTGTGAATGATGGATAGTTTGCTGTGCATCTGTTATGTTGGGGTGACAATTTTGGATATAATTTGATTGAGAAGTAGGTGATGAGTTTTCGATAGATGTTTGAGTGTTCGTATTTTTTGTGCATTGAGAGTCTAGATGACCTTGTTGTTTGCAAATGTAGCATGACTGTTTTTCAAGTGAAAAATATATTCGATAATTGATTTGTTCGTAGTTAATTAATATAGACTCAGGAATATTTTCTAGATTTTTAGGAGTAATGTAAGTATAACGTCGGAAACTCAAGATATGCTTAAATAAAGAATTAGTTGTTCCTATTCTTAGAAAATCCAATGGAGTTATTTGATGAATTCCAATATTTTGTAGTTCAGTCTCTATAATACTGTGAGGTATTGATGGGTGGATATTAGAAATTATCAGTTTTTTCGCTTGGTGTGATTAACTTCCTGGCTTGGATACGTTCCTGATTGATTAGTATGGTTCCATTATCTCTTCCTAAAAATTGGGTGACTGTCTCTTCAGTAGTAAAATATATGCAAATACGATCATTTGCAATCCTGGAAATGGCGAGAATTTTATTGGGATCGACCTTAGTTGCTATGGCATTTAAATAATCTTCAATTTTGGTATTTGGAAGTGAATTGAACAAAATGGCTTGGTTTTTGCTTGGGAATTTTTTGTTAGGTGTAGTCAGAGCGGTTGAATATAATTTTGATTGATTGGATGGATTAATGACATCTTGAGAATTTTGAAGTTCAGAAGTTCTTTCCTCTGAAATTTCCTGCATATTGGGCCTATGTTGCCTGATTACGGCCCTGGTGCTTGGACAGGTTCATAAGTAATAAGTAATTAAGCTACTTAATTAACTCGCTACTGGTATTTATAACCGTTGTTTACTGCTTATTGATTAAAAAATAATAATAAAGATGGTCTAACTTACAGTTTGATCCCAAAATTTGATTAAGCACTATATAATACACTATTATACCAACTTTGATAATTTTCTAACAAGTAAAACCACCTTAATTTTGATAAAAACTAAGAGCTAATTGGAAACACTGTTTACTCGTCAAGCTCGTTTTGTAATCCTCGAAAATAAATTGTTCTTGATATATTTTCTCGTTTTACTTAACGTGTAGAACAATTATTGTAAATAAAATTAGAATATACAAATAAATCAGAAATATAATAAAATATTAGTTATTATACCTTCTTTTATTTTTAAGACAAATTCACCAAATTGAGTGTCCAACAAATGATAGACTGCTCGGAGTTCAACTATGGCTGTGATGGTGGAGATATTTGTTCTTTACTAAATTGGTTAACATCGTTTAATGTCAAGATACTTCCAGAGAAAATATATCCTCTTACTTGGGAGACGCAAAATTGTAAACTACTTGATGATGACGAGGATGGAGTTCAAGTTGAGGATTTTGGATGCGACAGGTATAATATTTTAGAAAAATTCAAACACTTTTTGCTTATTTCTGTATAAAGAAACCTTTTCAAATAGTTGAATTTATCCTTTCCTTTGATTGTTACGTTGTCGTCAATCTATAGATCTTCTCTGTCGATAATGTCTTCTTCACTTGTAGATAGGTATTCTGTTTTCTCGAGCTTAATATCTAGGCCAGCCTTGGTATATTCTTTTAGTTTCTTCTGAGGTCTTCTTGGTCTTGTGCAATCTGTACTTGATCGTCTACAAAGCTTAACATAGGCAGGTATTCGTTTCGTAATGGTACTCCAATGTTGAGTATGTTCTTTTTTTCCAAGGGCTTCGAATGCTGCTTGTTTTATACTCGCCTTTATATGCTCATTTATTTCTTCGATGTTGCCGTATGTGAATTCTATTAATTTTAGGTCTAGACGTTGTTTTTATAGTTCTCTTATTGATTGTTCTTGGAGTAGTTCTGTTGTACTGTTTTTCTCTTATAGTGTTCAACGGTTCTTGTGTAGAGTGGGTCTTGTTATATTTTCAATTAATGCCATCAGAAACAGCAGTACCTATATTCATATACGTGGAAACTGACTAAGGCTTATAAACCTTATATACTATACTTTGGTACACCTTATATACCAAAGTATCATTACAATACACATACCACAAACACTTGCTGTTTTAATTGTAAAGAATTTTTGTTGTGAGCACACTTAATGATACTATTTTTTCTTTTAGTTTCGAAAACGAGGAAGACATCATGCTTTACCTTCTTGCAAATTTGGGGCCTCTTGCAGTTAGTATTAACGCCCAAAGTTGGCAGCATTATATAGGAGGAGTCATACAGTACCATTGTGACGGCAACATGTTAGAGTTAAATCACGCTGTACAAATTGTCGGCTATGATTTAACTACTCCTGTTCCCTACTATATTGTCAAAAACTCATGGGGTACAGATTTCGGCGATGAAGGGTATTTGTACATAGCCATTGGAAACAATATATGTGGCCTGGCACACGAAGTGGCCTCAGTAATAGTTCTGTGATCTACGTAATTGTTGAGATTTGTTTTAAAATAATTTATATATAATTATATATTTTTAAGCAACTATTTTTGTATAGAATATGGAATAAAGTTTTATTAAGTTTTGTACTTTATTTCAACTGAAGTGTACTAATAACCTCTTTTAACAAGGAGATATAAGAATAATTTCAATACACCAATTTGGATTCCAAAAGCAACATCGAATAGTATATTGCTCCACCATATTCATACATACGGTATGGTGCAAATGAAAGGAATAAATTTGTTATTTTGTAAACCGGCGACTTTAAGGAGAAATCCGGAAACCCGTCGATTTTTATTTTTTAACAGGCTGTTCGTAAGGATACCTTGTTGTTGTTGACGTCATCTATGTGATCGTGATGATGTCATTGCTAAAATTTTTAAATGGAAGTGTAGATGTTCTAATACATTATTTGAAAGTTCTATTAAATACCTATTCAGTCAATTAATAAATTTTTTTTATTACAATAAATATTTATTATGTATTATTCATTAAATAGAGCCAAATCAGGTGAACTAGGCGGCCATTTTATTGTTCCTCTTTGATCTATCCACCGTTTTGGAAAGTCGTACAGAAGCTGAACTCCAGTATATAGCGGACCATCTAAGTGATGAAGAGTATTGTCTTTCTGAATTTAATAACGATGAGTATGCGGACGACAATTTTCCTGAGACAAGCTCAATTTCCAGAATTCTGTCATAATCCTAGACTGCTAGTATGTTCCAGTATTTCAGTACAGTATTTGAAAAGAGTGCGCCAATGTACTCTTACAAGGAAGACAAATAATTCTAGCAGAAATTAGGATTTTGATGGTTCGGATTAAGATCCTGACTTTCATCCAGATGATGGATTTGGTTTCAAATATAACAAGTTGGCTAGGTTATTTCCTAAAAACATTTTTTTTATGTAGAAAACGTGGATGAACAACTGTTAATATTACCTCTAGCAACAAATTCCTTAACTCCTGCTTATAAAGACTAGAAAGAGGAATAAGCTCCTGCTCCTTCAAATCAATCTTTTACGCCCCCAATCTCCTTTTCGAATCATTTGATTTTACTGAGTTTTCAAGTATCAATGTTGATATTAACTCGAGTAAGCCAAACGATTTCTTCAGAGTTTTCTTTAGTGAGAGTATCTGTCAAACAATTTCCAAAGAATCAAACCTCTATGCTAACCAGAAGAATTCGCAACTTTTTATGGAAAAGGAAGAACTCAACGCTTTCTTGAGAATACTATAGTCATGGGTTTCCACAGCCTTCCAACAATAAGGTCATACTGGTCCAGCAATGAAAACTTCCATGTTGAACGTGTGAATAAAGTATTTACATTAAAAAGGTTGCTGAAAGTCTTGAGATTTTTGCATCTAAACAATAATGAAAATATGTCTCAACCGAAAACTAAAGAGTTTAATGGCTCTACAAACTTAAACAACTCATAAACCATCTTTCAGAGATACTTTTACGCCATATAGACACCTATCTATTGACAAAAGCTTGTGTACTTTCAAAGGGCTTACATCACTAAAACAGTACATATGTTGGGAGAATGTGTTGTTTTAGAACGTACGTCGAAATATCAAAATTGTGGTTATTTTATATTGTTTCACTACAATACCACTGATGCAGAAACTACTGGAAAAGAAAACTTTTGCCTGTGGCAATGTAAGGCAAACAAGAAAATATTTTCCAAAACAAATATTGTGTGTTGATAAAGGGCTTTCCCACAATTAGTCAGATTCGGTTAATTTTGGGGAAATATCTGTGTATAAGTGGAAAGATAGAGGCGTAAAATGTGTTAGTATTGTTAGTAACCTACATAATTTTCAAGAAAAGACTCAGGTTTTGAGAACAAACAAAACGTCTAAAATAGAAATTTTAAATACAATTAAAACAAGAAAATTGGAATATCTCGAGAGAAGCATAGAGAGATGTAGAATGTTGTGGCTGCGCAACCTAGGAGAGTGGTACGGATGTAACCTTGGTACGGATGCAAGTAGGGATGTACACCAAATGAATTTTCAGAGCAACCGTCTCAAAAGTTCGAATAGCTACGATGATTGCCGACCTCCGCCACGGAGATGACACTTGAAGAATAAGATTATCCCAGCAAGTATTAGTTGTTTGTCAAAATGCCCTTTCCAGTCCTGACAAAAAAAAATTTTTTCAAACATTTTTTGTCTCGTTAATTAATGATATAATGAATTACTTTTACTATTCAAAAAGTACATTTTTACAAAAAAAAAAAATAGTTCTGCCCGTTAAAGGGTTAAGGATGGATTTTCTGCTGCCCAGTACCGATAAGTTTGACGATTGACATGACCGTTTGCTAGAAATGTAGCTTCATCAGAAAATAATATTTTTTTCAACATCGGACTAACTAAACTTACTCCACTAAATTTTCTTTGTAGAGATGATACTTTTCGTTCTTTAGCTTTCTAAGAACTGTTGAATGGTCCACGTCATTATCTAATGGTCCTTGCTGTGAACTAGTATGGGAAATATTATGAAAGGCCAATAGAACCTCTAGTTGTTTGTTTTCTAGTTCCTTAAGGGAGGTCTTTGACATGACCTGTCTCTTTGAATCTTGTCAATTTTGCTTACAGTGGTTTGTGAAATTGGTTCTGGGTTTGGGTATCTATTATTAAATAACGTACATATTCTTTCATCGTACGTGTTTTATCTCCACCACCAATCATTATTAGAATTTCAATTCTTTGCATTTCCCTCAGCTTCATGTTGATAGATACAAAGACTTTTAAATACGTTTACCTACTACAATAATACTATTATATCACTTGACAGAGAGTTAATTAAGTTTTAATGTCCATCTGTCTCAAAACTCTTCAGACTCGTTCTAAAATTTTCAAATATATTTCTTTCTTTTAATTTCTGTAACACTGCATCTAAAGAAACATGTTCTTTTTTTAAGCATTTTAACTATAGTATAACGGATTTAAAATTTGCAACTTTCGGGAAGACCTATAGTTCTTGGTTGTCAACGAGGTTTGTATGGTGCGACATTTTGATCACTTAATCCACTTTGTGCTTTTTGCAAAACTGACTTTGATTTTGTTTCACCAATACAGAGTGTATTACACAAACACACACACGCTTATGAACAGGTAAAACTGGTAGCAAAGGGCCCCATTGGATTGGTTATTTATATCTAAAACACGTCTCGGGATTTTAGGCTTTAATGCACAAACAGACAAATGTCGTCAATTTAATACTTTTTTTTTTCAAATTATGTCAAACTAACAGTAGATCCTTTTTATTAAAATAATTATTAGAGCGATTTGGTACTTCTTAAGTTGCACAGTAAATTATTTGTTGTCTCGTTAATCCAAAACAGTCGTATAGTCGTGGAATAGACTATATTAAGATTGTTTATGATTTTAGGCAAGCAATTGAAATTTATTTTTATCAAATATAAATGTGCTATACATTATATGATTATATAAAGAATGTAAAAGAAATCCAATTGAGCCCACGAAGACTTCAATGACTTCAAAAAATAAAGAAAGGTAAAGCAGTTGGAATAGATGATACTCCTGGGGAAGTGGAGACAGCATTAGAAGAGACCACTACAAGTTGGCTAAGAGGTTTATTTAATAGAATTATGGAATTGGGACAAATACTAGATGAATGGAGAAACTGTAGGTAGGTATATTAGTATCTGCCTGTTTATAAAAATAAGGGAGATATATGATAAAGCATAATAAGAAAGGTAAAAAAGACAAATAATACTAATTTTACCAGACAAACTTGGCAGAAACCCATTTAGCGGGTTTAGCAAAGAAAAGAAGAGACATTAACATTTACATTTACAATAACAAATAACAGAAAAAATTAACAACGAGAAAAAAGGTGGTTTGTTTTTAAATTTGTTTGTATCTGTTACCATTATAAAAATTGGTAACAGTGCATGACAATGGCACAAAATTATACAGACACCTGCAATGTTTAGTAGTTACAGAATCATCCTACACTTTTTTCTGAAAAAATATAAAATATATAATGTATAATAATATATAATTAATTAAAACAAACTTAAAAACTAAAAACAAGTACATACACATATTTTTCATAAATACTCTTAGACATTACTAAATTATTCATTTCCAAATGTATATCCATAATATCCAAATTATTTTCATTTAAAATATACAATCCGTCAACTGGAACATTAGTCACATTTTATATAACTGGGAATTTGACATTTAAAAATTATATTATAATTTTATAAAAATCTTACTATATTTATTTAATGATATTGAAAGAAAGTATCATAAGAAAATATTTCTATTTAATAAAGTACAATTATTTAGAATTAAATAAAAAATATGATCAAATTTGAAAAAAATATATTTAAGTAGCTACTATAATTTCAAGTCAGAAGGTGGCTTTGAGTTTGACATATACCTACACTGTGATTGTCAGTCTGTGTTCATGAATACATAATTAAACTGTTCAAATTATTAAAAGATTTTAAAATAAAATTTCTATTAAAATAATTATAAGGTAAAATTACTCAAGCAAAAATGGATACCGATAAGGACTGTAAACTTATTCAAGGTTAGTACTAAGTAAATATAATTATTAATAAGTGGTCGCAATTCTTTGCCTAAACTTCCAAAATACACTGCTCTAAATTTAAATTACTTACTTAATATAAATTATAATATGGTTTAATATTTAAACAATGTGTTTCTTTGTATGTCATTTAATAACATTATTTTAAATGGACAATAGTTGAAATCTCTTTTATTTTATGGTTCTTTTAAGAAACTTAAAATTTTGCTATTCAAAAATTTGGCCCCTCCTACTTACACTAAAGAAATATTATTTTCATAAAAACGTTTTTCAAGAAACATTATTATAACGAATACAAATTCCGCGTTTCTTTAACACTTTCAGTGCTTACCGTGTAAGCTGATATTATGCGTGCCATAAACTGATTATTAAAATAAGAATGGTATTTTGGATTAGGTGGTTTTGTTTGTGTAGCTGCTTAAAGTCATTTCAACCAATTTTTTGTGTATACGTTTTAAAAAAAATATTGAATACAAGAGCCGTGGGCTTTAGCGTGAAGCCAAAATTGACATTTCAAGCAAAATTCTGCGTATTTGTATGATTTTTAGGATTCAGTGGCATTTTCTCTATAATAAATTCAAAGTGATGAAAAAATGAGTACTTTTATATGGTTTTTTTCTTTTATAGATGAAACCCAGAAAATGATGGAACTCCTGGAACATCAAATGGAAGAAATATCTTGCCTGGAGGAAAATATCAGAAAGAACGAGAACCATTTCAAGAATTTGGAAAGTTCAGTTAAGGATTTTAAGGTAACCGTTAACAAAAACTTCGCCAATTTCGAAAATAGAACGATTTTAAAAACGCACCTTGAAGATATGAACAAAGAATTTATGTCAGCAGCACAGACACTATACGCTACAATAATACCTTTAACCAAAGTCATCGAAGTGGAAGATTCCAAGATGAACGAGATGAGCAAAAAAATTGAAGAAAATGAAGGAAACTACAATGTAATAGTTGAAAAAGTTAAAGAGGAGAAAAATAAGCTGCTGCAGGCTATCGAAGATAATCGTAAGATCAATTTTGAAAAAGAAAAAAGCAGGAAATCTTTAGTTGATGAAAATGACAGTCTAAAGTTGGAACTTGAAAGCTTGAATATAAAAATAAAAGAAATTAAAGAGAAATTAGATCCCCTTAATTCTAAAGAAGATGCAGCTGCTCTAAGAACTGATATTACAAGATTGAATATAGATAATGAAAAATTAGGCAAAGAGATACTTGAGCTGGAAACATTCAGGCAGGCCAAAATAGAAAAGTTGACCGAAAAAGGAATTATTCCGACAAATCTCACGGAACGTTATAAAGAAGTATCTCAACTTCAAGATGAGTTAAAAACGGCTGTGAATGTATTGGAAACATCTTTGCTTGAACAAAAAAGTTCTGAAACGTTGCTGTTCGAGTTAGACGGTGAGCTAAAGAAGACCGAAAATGAGTTGGAAACACTGAGAGCTAATGCAGACTTGAACGAAATAGAAAGTATTGAAAATAGGTTTGCTCAAGAAATACAATCTTACGGTGAAATTTTATACAAACATGAAACCCGTTTAACATTGAACAAAAACTTGGATATGGAGTTGACACAAAAGATAGAAGCATATAAAAATGATATTAATCTTATAGATTCAGATATTCAGATGTTGGAAACGACTATAAAAACACTTGAAGAAAGGCCAGATGAGGATATATACCAACTTATGAAGTCAAACGAAGAATATCTAGAAGAATTAACATCAAAGCATAATAATTTAAACGAAGAACACTTCGTTTGCTTAACGAAGAAGCAAGAGCAGTTTCAAACATTGATAACAGAGTTGGAAACAGAGAATAAGAATAAGGACGAGTACATCAAATCTGTGGATAATGAAATTAAAGATATTCTAGATCAAATCGTCTACTTAGGAGAAGAAAAAGCTACTTTAGAAAATGAATTGAAAGAGCTAGAAAAGCAGTTACATGCGTTCCGTATTCCGAAGCCAGTAAAAAAGGCGTCTGTTGCTCCGGTGCCGCCTAAGGCAGTGCGTAGATGGGACAGTGATACTTCAGTAGAAAGTGAAGATTGTACAAGATTAAATAATTTCTTGAAAAAGGCTAAAATTGTCTCAAAAAAATGAGAGTAACATTTTTATTTCCACTGGTGTTGTATTATCATTAATGTATCATGTCATCATGTAGTTTGTTTTGTTCATAAATAGTTGTTAATTTCTTTTGTTATCTTGAAGAGATTCGAATAAGTTTAAACAGAAATGTATTATGTTAATTTAATCTAAATAAAATCATTTGTTATATTGTTAACATTTTCATTTTTTACATTTCATTGAAATTTTTAAATATGGAATAAAGGTATTTAATTTTGATTTCTTCTTCTTTCGATGCCATATTTGTAACGAAAAAGCTAACATGAGTAGATGGTGAAAAGCTTATCGTTCTCCAAGACTATACGAAGACCAAGTTGCTCAATTCGGAGCTTCATTGGGGGTAGGTAAAGATATTGCACACTATATTAAAAGTGTCCACACTAGACAAAGAATATGATCGATGTCCACGTCATGACGTGAAAATCATTGCTGGGGACCTTAATGCAAAAATTGCCAAAGAGCAATTTTTCCAGCCAACTATAGGACGTGAGAGCTTACATGAAGAGTCAAATGATAACGGGTTGAGACTAATAAACTTTGCAAGTACTAAAAACATGTTAGTAGGAGGAACAAGAGATAGATGCAAGGCACTCCTCCGATCTCATAGACGTCAGAAGCTACCGAGGCCCAAACATTGACAGTGACCACTTTCTTGTAATGGCAAAAATCAGAGGAAGAATATCAAACCTAAAGAAAGATAAACACACGAAACAAGACAGAATTAATGTTGATAATCTGCGCATTGAAACCGTTGCGAGAGAGTATAGGAGACAAATGGACGAGGAAATGGAGAGCTTGGAGATGGGGGAAAATGTAGAGGAACTATGGACAAAATGTAAAAACATAATAACTGATAAAGCAACAAAAATATTGGGGAAAACCAAACCAGTTAAAGAAAACGAATGGTTTGACAAGGAGTGCCAAGAATGAACAGATAACAAAAACAGGGCATACCTAAAGACAAATCAAGCTGGATGCACAAGAAGAGCAAAGGAAGAATACCGGACACTAAGAAGAGAAGAAAAACGATTACATAGAAGAAAAAAAAGACAATTTGAGCAAAAGCAGTTGGAAAGCACAGAATGGCTAAGAAATCAAAATGAAACGCGGAATTCTTCTTAGAGTGCCGTCTCCCTACGGAGGTTGGCAATCATAATGGCTATTTTTATTTTAGAACTTGCTGCTCTAAACAAATCAATCGATCTGCATTGGTACCAATCACGTAGATTCTTTAACCATGAGTTCTGCCTTCGGTCAACAGATCTTCTTCCTTGAATCTTTCCCTGTATTATCAGTCTCAAAATTTCATATTTTGGTCCCCTCATCACGTGGCCTAGGTATTCCAGTTTTCTGGTTTGTATAGTGGTGATTAGTTCTGTTTCTTTACCAACCCTCTCCAGTACTTCTTTATTTGTAATTCTATCAGTCCATGATATTTTCAATACTCTGCGGTATAACCAGAGTTCGAAGGCCTCGATTCTTTTTAAATTACATTTTTTTAATGTCCAAGTCTCAGCTCCATATAATAATATTGAAAATATATAACAGCGAATGGTACGTAGTCTGATCTCCAAATTTAGATTTTTGCACGTTAGGAGTGGCTTCATTCGTATAAATGCTGATCTGGCAATCTCCATTCGTCTGTTTATTTCTACAGTATGATCATTGGTTTCATTGATCAAAGTTCCCAAATACTGATATTTTTCTACTTGTTGTATCACGTTACCATTTATTGTCAATAGGTGATGTATATTTTGTGGCCTTTTTGTGATCAGCATGTACTTCGTTTTTTTAGCGTTTATAGTAATTCCCATCTCAGCACTATTTATACTCAAGCTTTCGATAAGATGTAGATCCTCTATACTCGTTGCTATGATCACAGTGTCGTCTGCATATCTTAAATTATTAATTAATTTTCCGTTAACGGTGACTCCCGCTTCGATATTATTGAGCGTGTTTTGGAAAATTTCTTCAGAATATAAGTTAAACAAAAGTGGTGATAACACACATCCCTGTCTAACTCCTCTACAGATCCTCATTTCTTCTGAGTGTTGCCCATCAATTTGAACTATGGCACTTTGGCTCCAATATAATGTTTGCACTATATTTATGATTTTACTGTCAATGCGCTTGTTCATAAGTTAGAAAGTTCTACAGAAATCTAAACAAAATGCGCTAAGAGCTTAAGCCAAGAATAAGGAGCTGTAAGGATGTAGAAGGAAACATCCTAAATGATACAGCCTCAATCCTAAACAGATGGGTTGAATTTTTCGATGCAAAATTTAATGGCCATCATATCGAAGAAGCAGATAACACCCTAGCAAATCGAAATGACTGGAATCCTTTCAACCCAAACGAAAGACCACCTACCATCGAAAACGTTGCCCAAACCATTAAAAAGCTTAAAAATAATAAATCACCAGGAGTTGATCAAATTTGCAGTGAGCTCTACAAGAATGGTGGCGATGCCCTACTACAGACACTGCATAAGCTTTTACTTCTTGTTTGGCATAATGAGACCATGCCTTGTGAATGGTCTCAAGGCGTGATATGTCCGTTACATAAAAAAGGTGACCAGCTCCAGTGTGACAACTATAGAGGTATAACCCTGTTAACAACCGCTTACAAAATACTAGCAAATATTCTCTACGAAAGGTTACAAGTTTACACAGTGGGCATAATTGGTAAATATCAAGTTGGATTCACTCCAGAAAATTCAACAATTGACCAGATTCATTCAATAAGACAGATTCTCGAGAAAACATTAGAATTCAATATTGAAACCCATCACGTATTCGTCGACTTCAAGGCCGCATACGACAGTGTCAAGAGAACAGTGCTATACCAATCAATGCATGAGTTTGGTATACCAGAGAAACTTATCCGACTAACGAGAATGACAATGTCTAACTTAGAAGCCACTGTTAGAATACAGGGAGAGAGTTCTAGATTCTTTGAGATAAAGGATGGACTCAGACAAGGAGATGCTCTGGCTTGCCTCCTATTTAATATTGCCTTAGAAAAGGCAGTCCGAGATACACGAATAAGGGATGGCGGTACTATTTACAAAAGATCGATACAAGTCTTAGCCTATGCTGATGACATTGACATAGTAGGGCGTAGCAAGCGAGATGTTGAGCAATATCTCCTAGAATTGGAAACAGCGGCGAAACAGTTCGGTCTAGTCATCAACGAAGACAAAACCAAGTACATGTTGGTTACAAAGGATCCGATAGCAAATAAGGAACGAGAAACAGTCTTTGGAAGTCATACCTTTGGAC
Organism: Diabrotica balteata; assembly: GCA_918026665.1. Taxonomy (NCBI): domain Eukaryota; kingdom Metazoa; phylum Arthropoda; class Insecta; order Coleoptera; family Chrysomelidae; genus Diabrotica; species Diabrotica balteata. Next base: position 16,085,093 of record OU898281.1, on the reverse strand, counting down.
GTGTTGACAACTTCACAAACCTGGGGTCGCTATTAACTGCTACCAATAAAACAAGCGAAGAAATCAAAAGACGAATAAATCTTACAAATAGGGCATACTATGGACTCCAAAAGCATTTCCACTCAAGAAACATTCAAAGAAAAACTAAAATTATTATATACAAAACATTGCTGAGGCCGGTCCTCACATATGGAGCAGAAACATGGACTCTAACGCAGAAGGCTGAAAGACTTTTGGGAATATTTGAGCGTAAAATACTCCGCAAAATATTTGGAGCTGTAAACGATCAAGGGCAGTGGCGCAGAAGATATAATTTTGAATTGTATCAGCTCTTTGATGAGCCAGATGTCATAACGTTCATTAAAACACAGCGACTTAGATGGGCTGGACACATAATACGAATGCCAGAAAATACCATTGCTAAAAAGCTAACCACAGGAACACCTGTAGGAAAAAGAAGCGGCCGACCGCGAATCAGGTGGTTAGATGGAGTAGAAACCGACTTACGAATATTAAAAATCAGAAGATGGCAACATGTTGCCAAAAACCGAACAGAATGGCGACGAATCTTAGAGTAGGCCAAGATCCATAGAGGATTGTCGAGCCAAAGATGATGATGATATTAAAAGTGTAGTAATTCAAAAAATCACTTTTTCGACAAATTGAAAGAATCTAATCCACTCAATATAATAAAAGATTTAAAAGCATTTGTAAATCATATTGGAAACACATTGGGTTACGAAGTATTTTGTTATCACATGAGTATTAATCTTGCATTCTTAATAGAAAAAAGGGATTTTTTGATTTATTACACTTTCGAAAAATAAAAACCGTCATGATTTCCAAATTATTTTGAATTAATTCACTTTTGTTGCAATTAAATTAAGATGCAACACTTTTAATCTAAATTTGTCAATGTGAATCATAACACAAAGTTGTAGTTTTTTATTGAAGTAGACAAGAGACTTTCAGAGAAGGTAATTATTAAAGTCATATTTTAATTTCAAAATTATATTATTTATTTTAAACAACGGATTTTATATAAAAAATATTTAAAAGCAGTAATTATTTTTATACAATGTTCACAAAGACATAAAAACTATCCACAATTAAAAAAAACTAAACTGAGATACAACAGAATATTCACAATAACATAAAAACTATTCGCAATGTAAAAAAAACTAAATTGACATCAATACATTAATTTAGGCCTAATCTAATACATAATCCTCTATTTACTTTAGCTTTCCTTTTCTGTACTTTCGTTTTATTGAAATCTACATCAGAGTAACTCGTTTTAAAGAAAAAGAAAGCATTTTTATATCATGCCACTTGGTTTTTATCTTCATCCCTAGTGAAATTTGTTCCCCACTCTTCCTGCAAAGCCTTGATATCAAAAAAACATGTCATGTGTCATGTCCACGACGGTATAAGGCGGACCAGTTTTTTTTGCAGTACGAATCAGTGTGGAATACTTTTGCTGAGTGTAAATGGGGCCCGACTTACATGTCTTTTAATTTGTTTTTCTATTACACTGTGAACATTGTCACCTTCATTCTGTGAGTGCCCCCGAATTAAAAACTTGTGTGTAATAGATTTAGAAAAAGACTCAATAAAAACTGGAAAAGAGCGGCGCAAGATAGACGGGGTTGGAAACATGAGGAAGGGGCCTATGTTCAGCAGTGGACTCTTGAGGCTGGATGATGATGAATAGATTTAATTCCCATGTAAAAAACAGCATATGCATAAGCACTCAATAAATATTTATTCTTTTGCTTTCCGCACCAATTATCAGTAGTAATATCCCTAGGACATTGATAACATACGAGATAATTTCATGACAATCGAAAGCTCGTTCCTTGCAACGAGCAACGAAAGCAACGAACTTGAGAAATTTGTCATGAAATTATGAGGCATTCATCAATGTCCGAGGGATATTCGGCGGATAATTTTTCGAAAAAAAAATCATAACTCAACATAAGTAACGAAACATTTATTTATTAAAAGTACAGTTAGTGAAAGTACAATTATTAAAATTTAAGTTAACATTAGATTCATTGCTGTTCTCTACTATAGAAGATCTATTACCACGCATAATATTTATAATCTTGTTGTGGTGTTCTTGATCGAGATTCAAGTATGGTTTTATCATCGAGCAAAAAGACAAAAGAGGGAATCTAATCCTTATGAAAAGGAGATCAAAAAAGTGGCCTCTGATGGCGGACATATCCGGAAATGCGATTGCACCAAATTTAAATTTTCCGACACCTATTAACAGTAGCTATATAATATTTTTCAGAATGTGTCTTAGACGAGAAAGTTTTAATTAATTATTAACGATAATAGTCACACAATTGTTAAAAAACTTCAATATAAATAAGATTTCATGTGACATTTGGGACAAACAATAACATAACCCAACTAAATTTGATGTCAAACAAGGAGAGAGACTCTCTTTCCTTGTTTAATGTGGCCTCTAAAGATCGCACTTCCTGTCTAACAATATTTTTGCTCCCACTACCTTTACATTCCCTCTTTTGTCTTTTTGCTCGATGGGTTTTGACATTTTGAAATTTATTTGGATGAAGTTGTCAAACTCGATCGTGTTGTCATAGGGATTGAAAATTGCACTGAATGCAATTATCAGTCTAATGTTGACATGATTGGGTGAAATTGTTCCACATGACACAAAATGACGAAATTTGAATGGTTGTTAGAACAGTTGACAAATTATCAGAGTAAAAAATGATATCACAAGTTTTACCTTCATTATGATTATCAGCTATTAAATTTTGTATATAACCAAGTACACAGCTTCTTATTTCTGTTGCCCACCGTTTGCCTTCTGTTTCATCCCAAAGTAGCATGTAACATTGTTCTCGCTTTTAAATCACCCATCGTAAAGTTGAAACAGTTTATTCTAGATTTATAAAAGAATAATGACACTTGGTCTTTAGGAACAGGCATCACGGCTTGTAAATAGTATACAGCTACTTTAACATCAGTCCTATTTTTGTCATTTTCTTTCTCTATTCTTGCCAATTGTTTTTCTCGTAAATGATTTTCATAATTTTAAAGTAACTTTTGTTTATCGTTTACATCAGCATTTTTCTAACTTTTACACAAATCACAGAGATCTTTCTTAGGAATATAAAAAGATATGTTAAATTCTGTGTGAAAGATACGATTGAAAGTTGTTTGGAAAGGAAAGGGCAAGTTATCTTTTTCACGAGTAAATTTATAGTCTCTATACAAATCTGATAATGATTTGTCAGACTGTATGAATTTACCTGATGTCTGGGCTCTTAAATAATGTGACTAAATTCTCGGAATATCATTTATAAATTTTGTAATACTATTTATAATATCAGAGCCTACAGTGGAGTGATTGTTATGTTTGTCTCTAAGTTACTCTTGAACTTAGCTTTAAAAATTGTTTTGCAAACCCATATACGAGTACCGTTCACTTCAAAAATATGCCTTATTCAGTGTTCTTAAATTTTGGGTGCTAGAATATCTGTTCTTAGATTTGATTTCATCTATATGTTGTAAGATCTAATCTGTTTGACGTTGAAGATCAGCCGTTTCCCAATAATTATTAAAAATGCGTTGCCTATCTTCGATATTAATATTATTATTACATCTCGAACAACATTTTTCACCACACCCTTCACGTACCATTCTTCCTGAAATTTCCTTTTTTGACTTAGACATAGAAACATATGCCTTACCTGAGTTTCGTAACTATTTTGCTACATTCATCTTCCAATTCTCGGGTTTTGGACTCTTTTTTTCTTTTCTTTTCTCCATTATCTCCAATATTCGAAATTGTAGACTCAGATGCACTGTCGTATAATAATTCTGTCGTAATAATTTGTCTGGTGAGACATCAAAATTTGGATCGGCATCGGAATCATCTATATTGCTTTTGTTACTTCGAATGGGAGATAATATGTAATAATTTTTTCTCTGATCCATATTAACAATATTAGAAGTACTTGGTAGACATAAATCATTATAGGTGTTTTCGTTGGAAATTGTTGGAGTTTCATTTAAAGATATGCTATTCTCGGGTAGTACATTTTCATTTCCAGGCATAAAACAAGATTTATCAAGTTGACGACTATATTGATTAGATTCCTTCGAATTTAATTCTAAAGAATTTGTGGTATCACGCAAAGGAATACTTTACCTGATGAAATAAGAATCTTTATTAATGTTCTTATTTTCGTGCTTTTGTAAAGCCATGTCAACAAATAAACGGCCACGGCTCGGCATTATACTGAAACAATAACGATAAATAAACTAAACCGTCAAAAGTGAAGCAACTCAAAAATATTTTTTATTAATTTAAAATGCCAATTTAATATTCCCAAATCTATAAAATAAAAATAAATCTCTTGTTATTATAAAATATTCAAAATTATCCCAAATATCAAGAACTAACTAAATTAACGTTACAAAACGAATTCAGCATTAAAACCGATTTAACTCTAAATTAAAAAAAGTTCATTAAAACTGTAGCAAAGCAAAATAAACTTTAAACAAATTAAAATTTACGCAACCAAACTGCTACAATTCAAAATGCTACTGTAAAAATATCTGAGTACACCAGCTACATTGTATTAAATCTAACTAATTATTGTAGTTTTATCAAGTTTACTCACCAAAACCGTTGCAACTCAAAATGCCACACTGTGAAACCGTACACTCTGCACGAAAGTCGGGAGCGTAACTAACAATGGCGCGGTTTTATAATGAGGGCGAACGCTTGTCGCTTGATCAATTAGCAAAAGCAATACCGACTTACAACGCCACCTGTGACACACTAGGGGGATACAATTACTGCAGTTTTATTGGCGAATACGTAATTATTCGAGGAATTCAAATATGACCTTAACTCAAATACTCACATTTTTGAGTTGCTACACTTTTAATGCTGGTGTGCGATATAGTTGTTAGAGAAATATAAGACCAAATACAGATATATAAATAAAAGTTAGATAATAAAAAGAAGATATTATTTGACAATAGGAAAACAAGAAATAGTAGGGGAAGTACGTAAAAAATGACATATGCTTATTATGGTTTTATTTGATCACAGCTCTTGCTTAATAACACACATAACTGTCAGATTCTACATCAATTATCACTGCTTTACTATATTTCATCGTTCCAAAAAATATTTCTGTGTAACTCAAAATTTTATTTCGTAGGCTAAGCAAGGGTAAAATGGAGTCATTTTGCCTCAACATGAGTGGCTTCTGACTATTAGAGTAATTGCAACAGATATTAAATAAAACAGAAAGAATACTTTTTTCAACTCCATTAAAAAAATTCTACTTACTTCAATTAAAACGCCTAAAATCACAACTTTTGCGAACAGAAATTAGCAATATTAGACGTGTTTTTATTCGCTACGTGCGTGACTAACGCGACACCTACCGCCTTTATCTGACAATTTTGGAGCCCCAATTTTCAGGTTAAACATATGACATATGTTTGACATTGTTAAATACATGCGAAATTGACAATTATTAATAAATTAGTTTTTTAACTATATTTTTTCAGTTTATGTACAAAATAAATGTAGTATTAAAACTGGGTTTCTCAAAATTCATCATAATATATCTTTTCAACTCCAAACGGAAAAGAAAGCGAAAAATCTAGTACTGGCAAATCAAGTTTTTCACGCAAAAGAGCATATAATTAAAAACAATAATAGTAAAAGTTATGATATAAAAGCTAAAGTCATCTGCAGTTAGCTTGAAGCCTTATGAAATATCATTCAAGCTAAATTATATAAATTTTTCCTATTTTAATTGCATAAAAATGAAATTTTGTGATATTTACTTTTTCATATTATTAGCACGAATTCATCTTTTTCTTTTCTCTAATTTATATGTAATCTTTGGGAACCTATAAACACTACACTTACTGTTTTTGCTATTATTAGCCCAATTAAACATGTATTTGCACACATTTTTGATAAAATCTATGCGTAAAAATATTTTGTCCAATATTCCAATTTTGTTATATTTCGCCGCTACGCACGCTGGCATCGTTTCAATCTACCCCTACCATGGTCACGCACGGAGCGAATAGGATATTTTAAAACTAGATTATAAAGGTCGATTTATACATATCCGTGCCGTGTCCGTTCCGTTTTATGACAGTGCGCGGCAAAAAAAAAAACAATAATTTAGAGGTAATGGATTTTAACAAGAGCTATGAGTCATGCCGATTTAGTACACAAGTTTACCTGTTATTTACAAGGTCACAGCTCTTGTCAAAATCCATTACCTTTAATCTTATGAGTATATTTATACATTGGCGTTTTCCGGACGGAAGCCGTCCGTGCTCGGCTTGGAATGAATCCCAAACGATATTTTTGTTTTCGGCACTGGCGATGCACGGATATGATACGGGCCGCACGGACTTGTATAAACACGATTTTATTGATTTGTGAACACGAGTGCAGACAAGCAGGAGATGTTGTGAGGTTATGTGGTTTTTATATGTATTAAAGAAAAAAAGAGTATCACGGCATTCGTGCGATTTTGTTTTATCGTCCACAATTTCTCTGTATATTTTAAATTCTCCTTTGGTTTTTCTTTTTTCCACTTAGGATGGTTTTCCATCTTCTTTGTTTTCCCTTTTTCTGCTCTTGTTCTTCCTCTTTAACAAGTTATAATGCCAACACGGTGAGATATTTTATTCAAGCAGTCATATTTCAACTCTCTTTTACACAGAAATATGTAATACAGTTTTCGTCTCTATTCGAACCGGTACGCACACTGCTATAATGCGAATGTATGTAAATATAACATTAAAAATACCCGGACTCGGCACTGACACGGTACGGACACGGCACAGATATGTATAAATCAACCTTTATGCTTGGCAGATCCACGTCTTTGTACATAAATGGCGTTAGTAGTACTAAATATAATAAACAACGCTAAACGGAAGTTTTATGAAAATTATGAGAAATATGTTAAGGGACCATTTTACCCAGGGGGCCCGTTTTACCCAATTTTCCCCTATAAAGGATCTATCGGTATTCCAGTAGGTAACGGTGCATTCCAGTAATTTGAAGTTATTTACCTATAAAGGATCTATCAGTTTATAATTTTTAAATAATAAGACAATGTAATTAAAATTTATGATATTTATTCAAATTCGAATTATGCGGCTAAAGAATATTTGTAACGGTGCATTCCAGTAATTTGAATATATTTACTAAAAGCTTTATGAGATCAAGCACAACTCCTGCAAGGTTTGTTGCTATTAAGTTTTCTATCAAGCTTGTACCAACTGTAAATAAATCTTCCAGCTCTGTACATTTAGACCCATTCACAGAAGATATCACCAACCCATCTAAAACATTAATATTTTTTAGTAAGAAAATAAGAAAGTACAGTTTTAATATACATTTCAGTTTATGTGTTTTAAGAATGTATGAGGAATTAATATAGTCCAATCGTCAGAGATTTGATCTCTAAACATCATACGAACAAGCTGAATTTTGCTGAGAATATCAATATGGGAACCACAAAAAAAAATGCAAAAAATTTATCTCTTTTACCGCCCAGCTTCCCTTTAAACCCCACATGGTAGAGGGGGAAAATGAAGAGAATTTTAAACAAAAAAGTTTATTAGCACTTTTGTGTAGAATGAACAGATCAGCAATTTTGAATGTCAGTTAGGCCCGCTAAATTATTTTTAAATCAAATTTGTATCAACTTGACGGTAAAAATTCGATATCTTTATATATATGAAGAGAAATTAATTTTAGAAGTCAGTCGATAAAATAAATTTGTAGGGTTAGGTAAATAAATGTCATAAATTAATTGTGTTTTTAGTGTTAGTGTTAGTAGACTGTAAATAAATGAAAATAAACATTACACTATATTCTCTCACAAAAGAGCAAATTACCATAAAGCTTAATAAGATAAAATGAGTTAAAAATTATAAAATTATATTACCTGTCTTACTGCAGCAACAAAGAACAACAATAAGAACAGCTGAAAAACATTATTTATTATTTAATGATAATTATTAGGTGGTTATTACTTCGTTATAAATATTTTTATAACAACTATAACATCATCATCTTACACTAAATGTATCAATTGTAATTGTACTGATATCCTTAGTTTCTTGAAGACGTTTGTAAACAGCGAAATCGGTAGTCCATTTTTCTTTCAACTTTAATAAAACCTATAACGGATTGACATAGTTTAAACTGAGTCATTTAAGATACGCTGATGACATTGTAATATTCGCTACAAGTTTCGAAGAACTACAGATCATGATGGCAACTATCTCAAGCTTCGGAAAAAGTAGGTCTTAAGATGAACTTGGAAAAAACAAAAATAATGACAAATACACCGAACATTAGAAAATAACGTTGAACGACATAAATTTAGAAACAGTAAGTGAATACATCTAGATATACCTAAGAAATACATCAGCCTCATAAAAATGACATTGCAGGGTTCAAAAGCCGCAGTCAGAGTAGATGGAGAACTGACTCCCCTGTTTAACATCAACATAGGAGTAAGACAGGGAGATGCCCTATCAACCATGCTATTCAACCTAGTTCTTGAGGCAGTCATCAGGAAAACCAATATAACCGGCCATATAAACATCAAATCAGTACAAATTACTGCATATGCAGACGATGTAGCCATCATTAGTAGGAATAAGCCACGACTAATGGAAGTGTTCAAACAAATTGATCCTGAACCAAGAAAAAGAGGTCTCAAAATAAACGAAGCAAAAACGTAGTATATGACAATCAAAAGAATAACTGACAATGAAAATAATATCACAATAGACAACTACACTATCGAACGAGTGGATGCCTTTACATATCTCGGCACAGAAATCAATCAGAAGAACTCCGTAAGTAGCGAAATTAATGCACGTATTTCCAGTATGTATATATCGTACATACTATGCTAATAAAAGATTGATCATATCGAAATTATTAGACAAAACAACCAAAATGACTATCTACAGAACACTGATTAGACCCGTAGTAACCTATGGATGTGAAACTTTAATAATGACGAAAAAAGATGAAGCCCAACTCAGGACATTCGAGAGAAAAATACTGAGGAAAGTATATGGCCCCGTACAAAAGGAAGATGGCACATGGAAATTCAGGAGAAACGACGAGGTTAATGAGTTAAATGAAAGTTATGACATTGTAAGATTTGTGAAAAGTCAAAGACTGTCATGGCTGGGACATGTGCAGAGACAAAACGATGCAAAAACAACTAAGAAAATGTTACAATGGAAGCCCATAGGAAGGCGAAAAAAAATGAAGGCCCAGAACGAGATGTTTGGATGACGAGGAAGACGACCTGAAAACAAAACAATGAACATAAGGCAATGGAGAAGAAGGGCACAAGAGAGATCTGAATGGAAGGACATAGCCAGACAGGCAAAGACCCATCCAGGGTTATGATGCCAAAAAAAGAAGAAGAAGAAGTGAATACATCTACTTGAGACAGGTAATGAAAGTTAACAAAGAAAATCAAACTGCCGAAATTACCAGGAGAATAAGATTAGCGTGGGCAGGATTTGGAAAACTAAGTTGGATCTTGAAAAGCACTCAATGCTGGGGGTGAGACTTATAGACAAAAAACAAACAAATGGATTAGAAGTAAAATGAAAGTAAAAGATGCAGGAGAACATGCTGCCAAATTAAAATGGAGCTTCGCAGGCCACAATGCTCGACTGAAGGATAAGAGATGGAACCACGACATACAACAATGGAGACCTTGGATTGGAGACCATGGAGACATATTAAAAATAGAAGACACTGGATTTATTTGGGGGAGGCCTATGTCCAAAGTTGGATTACTTAAGGGTGAAGAAGAAGAAGAATAACGGATTGTGAATAGAAGACTTATTTTCCTAATATTCGTAGCTATGTGCTCACATCAGCAACCCTTTGATCATTTGGTAAATGTAAACTTTCAAGCTCTAGGCCCTCAAGGCATGTTGAACTTTACAAATAAAGAAAAAAAAAGTTGTACATTAAATATGTTGATTTGTAAAAATCGAAGCACTATAGCGAGGATATATTCCTAGTACAAATACTCACCAAGAATATAACATACTTTTTGGTTAGACGAAGCCATTATTATATGTATATAGCTACAAAATTTACTTGACCTACCAAACCCAATACAGTGTGTGTCTTTTTATACATATTTGAAATAAGAATTTTTCACAAATTATAGATAATAATAGTTATTATTTTAGTTCTAATAATATACAAATTTCAAATAATTTTGAGATTTTTATCTATAATAACAGTATTGTTTGAATAGTCAACTAGTCACATTGATAACTACATGGAATACTTGTTACATGTTAACATAGCCTTATATATAAACTTCTACCCGTTTATTATTATTGTTTAAAATATTTTTTATTAGACAGGTATTTATTAATAAACAATTAGTCACAGGGTATAACCATTGACGCATCTCTTGTAATAATAATCAGCTTTTTTGCATTAAACACTATACTTTATACTAACCCTGTTTCTGTAGTTGTAATAATATGTTACAAAATATATAGGTAATGCTTTTGTGAACCTTCTAATTAAGTCACTGGTATGAATATTGAACAAAATTCATGGATTAAAGTTTGAATTGATACCTCATGCACCCTATTCATCGGCATAAGCTACAAGAGTGCATCCCCTTAGCATCTCTAGCCTCAACACCCCGTCGTACAGGACATTCCACAGGATGGGACCTAGTACTGAACCCTGCGCAACACCTTGCGACAAACCGATGCTGGTTTCTTTTTCTGTTATGGACCTGTCAGTAAACTATATGTCAATTACATTGACTACTCATTGACTGTAGGTACTCACTAACACCCAATTCTCTTAGCCTGGACATGGTTTTTTCCCATGATGCCGTATTAAAGGCATTCTTGACGTCAAGCAGGATGAGAGTCACCCATCTCTTTGTATTCTGCGTAACTACAGAGGTTATTTCTGTGACCGCATCTATGGTGAACCTTTTTCCCCTAAAACCATATTGGCGGTCGCTCAGCGCATGCTTTTCTTTTAGCTCTCGCTCAAGGCGGCCTTTTACAAGCTGTTCGTACAATTTAGCTATCGAACTAAGAAAGCAAATTGGCCGAAATCGCACCTCTTGCTCTTTACCTCTACCTTTTGGGATAAGGACAACCTTAGCTTCTTTCAACATTGTTGGAAACTGCTGTTGTTCAGGCAGTTTGTTTAGCAATCTCTGAAAAACCTGCAGTAAATTTAGGAACGTGTACAAGAGCTCCATTTTCAAAACTTCTTAATGCAGCCAGCTCTTCCGGTGTGACTATCAATTTTTTCTCCATTTTCAAACAACGTTCTGGTATGTTTTGGGATTCTTTTGTTAAGTCACAGGAGAAATAAGACTATTTAGCCATCAAAAAACGGAAAACAACCTAACAATTCCCAATTTTCAGTTAAGAGACCATTGTATAGTCGGTTCGCTATTCCCGGTCCGAACTGTCTAGTGAATTAAGTAATTATTTTTTTGCGAAGTTATTTACTTTTGACAGACTAAAAGTGGCTGGAAATTACTATACAACCAAGCACACGTACTCATAGCCAATATTAATAGTAAACAAACTAAATAGTAAATAAAATAGAACTTTGCGAATTACCGACAATCAATATTTATTTATCTGCACCATATATTAAATGGTTATGTTAAAATATATACTACCCAAAATTTGATGGGTTTAGTATACACTTCCACTATTTAGAATAATTCTTCTTTTTTTCAAAGAAAGAAGTCTGCAATAGTAGTATACTTGAGCTATTAATACTGAGAAGTAGGAATTGTTGTGTTGTAGGTTTCCGACAATGAATCTGTCAAAATATGCCCGAGCTGAGCGAATGTAGTATAGTTGTCAAACTACAATGGTCTTAGTCATTATTCTATTGCACTAGTTCTGCATTTTAACGTAGAAAAAACTTTTGTATCTCGTGTATTTTAAAAAGTTTATTTTAACTTATTTGTAAATCTAATTCCTACATTTAGGCTTAGTTTTAATGTTTCTTTCATTTGTGCATAAGTTGCACATATTTTTTTATAGAGTGCTAGTCAAAAGTCCGTTTCTCCCTTGTATCTTTTGATATTAAGTAAACATTATCTTTTTACCTGAATAAAACTCCAAAAAATTTTCTAATCTCTTATAAAACTGGCTTTACGTACCTAGAAATTTGTAATTCTAAATTCCAAGTACAAATGCACTTAACTGATTAAATTTAAATAGTTACACAAAATTATGCTTAAAATTTTATTTACCGATCGTTTACAACTCAAAATTGAAATACGTACCTGGCTACACTTACTTTGTATCATTCAGTAAAGTACCTTAAAACTTTGGATATAACTTAAAATTGAACCTAATGTAACGAAGGGCGACTATTCGTTTACAGCATTAAGGGAGTACAGTCAATTTGTGCTTGATACCGGGCCGGTATTTAAATTTTTTTAATTTAAAAATCCGAAATTATACTTCTCAATTTCGAATTTTCAAATTGTAAAAAAAAATCTTTGGTGTATGTGCTAAAAAGGAATTCTAGCGTACTAACAAAGATCAGGAATTCTTTTTTGTTTGAAACACCTTACAATTTTTTGTGCTTTCTCTCCCGGTGATTGTTACTTGATAATTATCGTCATGTCGCACTCTCAGTGAAAGACTGCAGTAACCCTAAATTTTATGAAAATGAAGTAACCATTGAATTCGAATGTAAACATGCATAATATCTATCCCCTATAAAACTTTAGTAACTTTTAAACACTTAACCGGCTAAATATTGCAACAACAGTTTAACTATTTTGCGTTTTTGTACATACGTTCGGTGCAAAACTGTTGTAATTCTAATGCAACAGAGTTACAACAGTTTTGCACAGAACATTGCAATGGTTTCGATAACAAGCAATGAAAGGCATGAAAAAAGTAAGATATTTGTTATTTTAATATCTATATCTGTGGTGTTTAATTTTAATATACAGCGTGTCTACGTAATCCATTAACAGCCGAGACAATAAACAAAGGTTTAGGAGACCAATCTATTCATGTAAGTTTTATGTCCTTTGTGTGACATTATATTTTTCATAAAATGTTTGCGATGTCGTTTGATCATTTATTGATTAGATTGCATTAAAAACATATAAATTAAGACTAACTGTTTACCGCCAAAAAGTATTTTTTCTTATGAAAGGTATAACAGTTATCTTAAAACTTGTGTAATACTGACAGGTTAAAAATATCTATTCTTAGAAAACTTGTTCAATAAAAACTAAATTCCAAATTGTGTTAAAGCTTCATGTAACCTTCTGGGGCGATTGTTCTTTTGTTTTCAATTTAAATAAAAATATTGAAAGTTTTACAAATAATTTTTCTACCGAATTGTGGCTATCGAAACATCAGAAATAAAAAGATTAAATTGCTGCTAGCGATAAGCCGTTTTATTAGGTACCTATTTATTCTAGGTAGCTATCTGATTTCTTGAATCTATTAATGTAAAGTTTAATACATACTAATCCCAATTGCTGTTCAACTTAAATTCAAATGGCCAAAAAGAAAGATTTGGTATACTTATGCCATTCAGATATGATACCAGAAGCTCACCATAGTTTTTGTAAAAATATTATGGCCCAAGATGATACACGAGAAGAAGACAACAACTAACAGAAAATGTGTCTACACTTTTTACAAATTTCTCCGTGCAAAAGTGTTGTAACTTTGAAATTCCTAGTTTTTTTAGCAATAATATTATTTTATTTAAATTTCTATTTTTGGTTAATGTAATATAGGCTGAAATGCATGCAAAATCAAAATTAAATGTTAATTTTTCTGAAACCTGTGTTATATTTCACCGATATTAGCACGAAAATAAACAAAATCGTCTTTATCTCGAAACTTACTTATTGTGACTTACTGCAGTCTTGCACATTGTCATAATGAAAAAATGTCTGAACTAAGAAACGTATTATCGTAGGAAATGAGATGAATACTTTACTTTGATGATAAAAATAATAGATTAAATCTATAATAACATTTTTATTTTAGACAATCCGAACTTGTCTAAACAATGCTACTAATGTATTAGAGAAAAGCCGTGCGACGATACATAGAGTTTCAAAAAAGCACAACTATAAGCCGTACAAAATGTTACCGGTACAAGAACTTACCGATGTTCATAAGAGAAAGCGTTTACAGTTCTGTAAAGACATGCTTACAAATGTGAACAATGATCCTAATTATTTTTATAACATTTTATGGACAGATAGATCAAATTTTTCAACTTCAGGCATTTTTAATCATATTTGGACACGGTCATTACAGAAGTGGATGAGTTATTGAATCAAAATTATACACAAGTTCAATTAAATAGTTTGATACGACAACAAGATGGAGCACCACCATATAATGTTGTAGCCGTTCAAGAACATTTTTTAAATAATCAATTTAATGTGTGGATCGGCAATAAGGGTACCATTACATGGCTACTAAATAGTCCTGACTTACCTAATCACCATGTGATAGCTTTTATGGGGGTTTTTAAAACAAAAAGTGTATTTTGATTCAAATACATATATTAACACTCAGTGGCGACTGGTGACTCAAAAATTTGGTAGTTCTGCAGTATTTTTTTGGTTTTTTTTAATTCAATATCTTTTAATCGTTGTATTTTACAACGAGGCTTTTGGTTTGATATTTTACACCATATATTTATTCATTATATATCTATTAAAAAATAATAAAGAACTTACCGATTTTCTTCTTTTCAAATTGAAGATAAATCCAATTATATCAAAAATAGCAATGGTACATTATGGCACACTAGTAATTGTTTTATAGTTTATGTTTTTAGTAGAATTTTATTGATAAATACGCGAAACTAAGGAATGCAAACGAAAAAACACTACAAACAAAATCGCCACAACAATAATTTCATTGATTTCCAAAGGATCCGTTTTAGTCTTTTGAAGGCATTATACAAAACGTCTACTTGTGGCATTATGCGATGGAAAAATGTTAACCAAAAAACAAAATTTTGATCCACTAGTATTTTTCGAATGGAAGACGCTGAACTACAGACAGCTGCCTTATCAAACGATTCTTCTATTTCTTCCATACATTCGATAAAAGAAGATCGATGTTCAAACACAATATTAACAGTTCGAATATTGAAGTTCCAGCGAGTTGGAGCGCCATGA
The DNA here is from genome assembly GCA_918026665.1 of Diabrotica balteata. NCBI lineage: Eukaryota > Metazoa > Arthropoda > Insecta > Coleoptera > Chrysomelidae > Diabrotica > Diabrotica balteata. The sequence continues at coordinate 16,069,821 of OU898281.1, read as the reverse complement.
GGAATTTTCTTTTGGACGATTTTATCTAAAACTGCCACTCGTTGTGGCAAATGTTTAAAAAAAGGTAGGGATTTCATTTAAATTTCCAAAAAAAAGTCTAACTTGAGAGTTTTCGGAACAAGCCTTAGAAATTATTAAATTTAATTGATGCGCGTAACAGTGTACAAAATGAGCAAATGGATATTTTTTCTTTGATTCTGGCTTGAACTCCTGCGTGCTGTCCACACATGACCGCTGCCCCATCATAACTCTGAGCAATTAGTTTATTATTTGAGTTTTCCAGGATAGGATCCAAAACACTGAAAATGTTTTTGCTTAAAGTATCTGCATTTAATTTTGAAGGTACCAAATATGTCCAAAATCGTTCTACCGGTGCTCCATTTCGACAATATCTAAATACTACAACCATTTGTGATTTTGCTGAAATGTCTGTAGTCTCGTCGGCCATGACAGCTAGATATGGAGATTCCCGAATTACCTCCAAAATTTTATCCTGGCATAATTCCAACATGCAGTCCAAAATATCATTTTGAATTTCTTTAGGAATGCCCTTAAAAACCGTCGATTCTTCCCAGTGTTGTGCTAAAGTTCTATCCAATTCAGCAGTAAAATTTATGAGGCCGCGAAAAATTCGAGGATTGTTGGATGTTTGTGTCTCGTCGTGTCCCCGAAGCGCCAATTCGAAAACACTACAAAATTTTATGCAGTCTATAATTTTTGAGAGAACATACCTATTTTTTGTTACAGCTTCATTAAATTTTTGAATATTTATCCAGTATGCAGAATCTAACTGTTCTTTAATATTCACGGAGCCTAATAAAGCATATTCCATTTGATTGTGCAAATGATGCTTAGAAGTTTCGTGCTTTTTATTTTATCACTTAAATGTACTAAGTCTGTTACACCAACTTGAGTCCATGACTTATCACCTCCAAAGAGTACACAACGAAAACAGAAAAGAGCGTTTTTCTGTTGCAGCCACATATCCAACTATTTCTCGTATAAATATCGCAATTAAATTGTCGTGTGTAATTTTTCCCTCGGCTTGATACTTCTTTTTGATTTTAATATCCGCCAAAGGGCGTCCTTTGCATTTTAATTCTAGTTTTTCGTCATAAGAATATTTAAAGAATACGTAGATTTGTACACACTAGTTCGAACTGCGACAAATGCAGCTCAAATATTGCTTTCAGTCGTCGTCTGAAAAGTGTAGGCGAGGGGTTGAGCGGGTGTTACAGTTCACAGCTCGGAGTACCACCGGTCCGGTCAAATAAGTGGGACTTGCTGTCGCCATGAGATGCGATGGACGACAGATTAAAATAAAGGCGGCCATGCACGAAAACCATCTAAATGAATTTAGATTTTATAAGTAGTGATATTTTTTATTTAATTGTCAAAGTAATTTTGTTTGGATTATTTTGTTGGTTCTGCAGTTCCGCAGCACTTATATACCAACCGCCACTGTTAACACTATCATGGCAAAAGTTCGCGCGAAAATCGAAAATTTAAATGGTCATAATAACACAATATCTGACTCATTAGAAAATTTGGGACGAAGATATTACATGTGCATTGATAACAATGGAGGGCACTTTGAGCATCTATTGCAATCTTAAATGTAGTATTGTACCTTAAATGTAGTATTGTAAATCAATAATTTTGTTGACTTTCTAAATATATTTTTTTCTTATCTTATAGTATAGTATAGTAGTACGATATGTCATTATAGAACAAAATTAATGCTACATTATGTTATATATTTGTAATCAGGAAATGCAGGACTACTCAAAACTATAAAAAAAACAGGTATCCCATTTGAAATATTGAAGATGCATTTTATTGGGCACTTCCTGTATACAAAATTTGGTTTGTTGCTACACTGTTGGTCGGTACATATAAAATAATACAACTTTTATTTGAAACTTTTTTTTTGTATTTCCGAAATTAAGGAAAATAAGTGGGGGGTCAAAATATAATGAGAAACCCTGTACAAATTAAGAATATTACAAATAATTAATACTTAGTTATTGTAAAAGTTTATTAAATTAAATATTTATAATAATTATAAAGCTAACATTTTAAGTAAATTCTACCAACCATCGTGATAAATCCTATCTATATATAATATATACTTGACAGGCACTAGATCATGTCTTCTTGTAAACATCTTATTAAATACTCTCCTAGATCTGTCTCTGTGGTCTTTAGAAAGAGGTCTGTTTGTAGTAAAGTAAACATTATCAACTTTACTTTCAACAGCTTCCATTAGTTCTTTTGTCTCAGATTGCTTGTATCCTTGTTGGCATGGTTTTACAGGCGGATCGGTCACCACAAAATTTCTTTCATTTTCTGATTCCAGTTTAGGAAGTGTTACTACTGTTGTACCAGGTTGCATGGTGATATTGATCTCGTCTGGATTAAGCACTTTTTCCTTGTGTGATCCATATACAAAATTATCGTCTCGAACCTCTGATCTTTGAACAGGATTCTGGAATTTTCTTCTGAGATTGTAGGGTACTGTGTGAGAAAGAGTTGAATACACCGCTTGCTTTGATGATGTTGGCTGCAGATTATATCGAGGATTTTCAAAGTTTATTGGTTGCGGTCTAAAAAAAATAAAATACCTTGAAATAGTCCAGTCTACAAAGTAAAAATAAGATAAAATCTCCGATTTCTTTGAAGACTCATTGATTTTCATAAATACCATATACCCTATGCCGATGCTTATTGTTTTAAGGGTATAAACTACCAATTTTTTCAAAAAAAAGCAATAAATATGAAAAATGCAGCCTATAATAATTTGAAAAACATTTTTAGATATAGAATTAAGACATTTTGATAATTAAATATAGGGGAAGGGTGTACAAAATGACATAGTGGGATATAATGGCATAGTGCTTGTATATACCAAGACGTTGTTCAGAAGTGCTCTGAAACGAATATCTAATAGAAGCTGTTAATAAGGGTGAAATGGGGTGGTTCAAGACTCCAAATCTTTTCAATATACAAAATCCACAAGAACAACAATTCCTGTAGCTGGCTGTATACCATGTATCACAAAAAAGAGGTTAGTCTTCGTAAATGGGTATATTTATTTAAAAACCCTTAAAAGGGCTACATCAAAAAAACAAACGTTTTCGGACTAAACAGTCCATCATCAGGTTTAAATTTTAAAATTGCTAGGTTAAAATGCCTGAGCCACCAAAATACATGGGTAAAAACCCTTAAAATTACATATACAATCATCGCCAGCTAACTTGGCGAGAGAGTACGCAGAACGTCACAGAGAAATAAATTATGTTTACGCCCTATGATTCATCCTATTGGTTTACTATTTCTGATAAGTATATTCAGTAGCGTAGCGGTATAGGTCAAATAATTATTAGGGGAAGGTGGGGGAATGGTGCGCACCTAAGCGAGAATCGTTGTGGTGGTCAACTCTTAAACATAAAAAATAAAATAAAAACGTTATCTGATACCCTAATTATTCTACTTTCAGTATGCACTATAATAGATATTGAATTTCTTAACATAATCATATATAATTAGAAAAAGTAAAAAATTGCATTTGCGCACCGTTCCCCACCCCATGGGGTAACTGTGCGCACAGGGTGGGGAACAGTGCGCAGTAGTTTGGAATATACAAGTACCTAATAATACAGTGGTATAAAAACAAATTCACATGCAAGAACAAATATTTATTGTACGAGTGATTATATACCTATAATGTTAAGTAGGTATCTGTTTAACCTTGACAAAAGTCGCAAATGTATTGTTCGGGGGCATCTTTACCGGTACATGCCGCGTGGTTCCATAAGCCACATGCAACACACCGGTACCATAGTTCGCTTTTTCCATGTTCTCCACATATGCCACATAATTCAGTCCGCACGTCAGGTTCTGCATCAAATGGAACATAGTTGGGGTTGATATCGTCTACTTCATCATCGTCACAAATGTCACTATCGTCTATGTCAGATACCTCTGATGATTCAGGCGTTGCTGGTTTCTTATTTCTCCCTCTTTTAATTTCCGGAGACTGACATATGCGTTTTTTTACTTTTTTTGCAACATTCTCTTTTGCCGTTATTTTTCTTGTAGTGGTTCCGTAGAAGGAGTGAGGTGGGATCGAGAAATAAGCATTCTCGATTTCATCTTCCTCGTCACGTTCTTGTGCATCAAGTTCAGGTGTTGGAGCCCTCTTCATTTTCTTATTATCTTTCTTAATATTGTTCTTTCCTAATGTTTTGACACTTTTTAATTTCATGTTTTTTTTTCACGTCTTTTTCCCTTTTCTTTGCTTGAGCTTGTTCTAATCGTTCTTTTAGGGGTGTGCTAGTCAATATTTCAGAGTGTTGTTTCGAACGAGACACTGTTTTTTACTCTTCCTTTTTCTTTTCTCCTTGGAATAGGTGCAAATTGGAAGAATGAATTATTTAATGTAGATGTCGATGGTAGATGGTTGTGTCCAGACTTAGATGTAGATGGTAGATGATCTTGTTCAGCGGTAGATGTACATGGTAGATGACCTTGAATAGGTAGATCCTGCTGCTGTTGTTTTGGCATATGAGCTGTCTGTCTATCTTCACCGTCTGAATTTTCACTAGGTTCGGGTGTTGCCGGATTAGGAATTTTTTGTAGATTTGGCTGAGATGCAAGTGTTAATAAATTAGCGCTACGTTCGGGAGAACCTTCTACTACAAACTGTCTCATTTCGTTGGCCGGAGCGAAATCATCTTCGTTGAATTTGTTAGGGTCAAATGGCCTTATTCCAGCAGAACGAAATCCCGAAACTGCTTTCTCCATCGATGCGACTTTTACGAACGCTTTATTTAACAGCTCAGCTACGTCATATTCAGTGATCTTTTCATGGCCTGTTGTAGTTAAATAAATATCATACTCCCTGTATAGCGCATTTTTTAAAGGACCAAAGAAGGATAGGTCAAGGGGTTGAAGGTGATGGGAAGTATGTGGCGGAAGGGACACCATATGAATATGATTTGACTTACAGAAATCGTATGCCTCTATGGATATATGGCTTGAATGGTTGTCAAGGATAAGGAGAATCGGGTCATTTAAAGTGGGATTTGCCTGTTTTTCGAAGTGCATTAACCAATCAAGAAAAAGTTCAGAATTCATCCATCCATTTTTTGAACATTTATAGTTAGCACCAGTTGGCCCATTTTTCTGCAGCGCAGGAGCCATTCTCTTTCTGGGATATATCAGCATGGGCGCGATATAATTTCCTGTGGCACTCATGCAAAATACGGCTGTAATGGTCCTCCCTCTTTCACCTGAAATAGCAGCTCCTACTTTTTTTACACCCTTACGTCCATAAACCTTCGGGCACTTCTTCTGTACAGTGGTTACACCCGTCTCGTCCATATTATATATCCTGTTTGCTTCAAATTTAAATTTTTGTAAAACTTTCTCGAGATTTGAATAAAAAAGTTTTAACTCGTCCGCATTAAATGCAGCAATTCGATTAAGACTAGTCCCCTCAGGCTGTCTCAATGATATTTCAGGATTTCGCTTGAGAAACCCATACAACCAATCTTTGCCTGCTAACTGAGTTTGTTTATTGAAATTATTTGGAATATTTTTCTGTTGAGCATAATTAAACGCTAACTGCCTCAGTTGTCGGGGCGTTACGCCGTAAAACAATTTTGCGAGTGTCAGAATATAGTGGGTTAATTCAGCTTCCACTTCTGCTGTAAAAATCGCCTTTCTACCGAGATGGGGGATTTTTAGTTGATTTAGAGAAAGCTTTTTTCTGAGTGTTGATTCAGGAATACCAAAAGACCTCCCAACTTCTCGTATTTTCCTCCCATCGTTTCTAATTGCATTCAGTGCAGTCTCCAGCAATTCATCACTATATTGATGGATTTCAGTCTTTCGAACGTAATTTCGTGGCATCTGAAAATAAAAGACGGATTTTAGTACCCAAAAACGATAACAATATTGCTTCATATTTAATTGATTAGTGGGTAACCGTGCGCATTTTCGCGCACGGTTACCCCACTATGGTTTAAAAACGTAATTACATCATCCTACAAAAATTACTTATCTAAATGCAACCAAATGGTGTGCATATATGCAGCAGATGATATTCTTTAAGAATATAATTATTTCAAAACAAGTAGTTAAGATTTACGGACTCACCGTCTTAATTTGTGCAAGTGGAAAATAGTAACAAAAACCTCAAATGCACACTTTCGCCTTTCACTAAGTACACAACTCAACTGCAGTGGCAGTTAATGGCTTCAGAGACTCTGTGCATGTTCCCGCTTAAGCCTGTTCGGGAGGGGACTCTCAGTATGCCGCGTAATTTGAATTTTAATGGTGCGCACCGTTCCCCACCGCGCACGGTTCCCCCACTTTCCCCTACCACAATTTTATTAAAAAAGTAATATTTTTCGCAAGCTTTAATATATTATTAGAAAGATGAAATTGTAATTTTGGTTTATTTAATTTAAATAGTAAGCCATTGGTTTATAATATTTATTTAACTTAGTAAACAAATTATACAATAATGACTGAATTTAATTCACAAATCTACGTTGATATTGTGTTTCAAATTAAATGGAGGATATTGTATAAATAAATGCAACACAGTAATTATTTAATTTTAATATTTTGGTTTTATTATAATGCTAAAACAAGTAGGTACCCGTGTTGAAAAGTGGTATCTATTTGAAAATAAATGGATTGTTAATAATTTTCTTCATTTTTATCTTCGGAAGAAAAAAACTCTGTACTGGAAGAGTCACTGTCAAGATTTATAATAATTGGAGCTATTTGTGGCGTTATCAGCAACTATTTCGCTGTCCATATACTCATCTTCCTTCTTAATTACATGGTAAACATCGTTTTCTCCACTCATTTGCATCAATATTCGTAAATTCTTCCTCGGCGAGTTTTTGTACGTCAGCTAGCTTAAATGTAACGTTTTTCTTGCCTCATATTATTTTTGACTGTAGCCCATATTAGTTCAATAGGGTTTAGGTCAGGATGGTAAGGGAGGTAAACGTAAAGGAATATGGCCATGCGCACGTAGAATTTCGTCGAATTTGTATTTTACATGATGAGGTTTATGATATTTAATTATTTCATACAGTTCAGGTTTTAAAGCACTAGGTGTAAATGAAATATTTTTCTGCATTAACCATTCTATCTTTTGATTTTTGTTTAATTTTGATGTAGGCGCCCGCTCCAACTGAATGCTGTGATAAGGTGCGTTATCAAAAACTAATACCGATAATAGCAGGTAAATTAGGTAATAAATGTTCTTGTAACCACTTCCCATTCTTCTTCTTCTTCAAGTGCCCTGTCCGTTGCGAACGTTGGCTATTAACATGGCAATTTTGATCTTGTTTGAGGCGCTTCTGAATAGTTCGACCGATGTGAGCCCGAACCACTTCCGCAGATTTTGAGCCACGAGTGTCTTCTCCTGCCACTTCCCATAGTTGTCTGAATTCATTTCAGAGTGGTAATCCCCTGATTTTGAACCTGATTTAAAGATTAATAAGCCATTTTTTATGAATCCCATATACCCACCGGCATGCACTATTATTAGTCGTTGACTTTTGGAAATATTTGAAAATAAGCCCTTGGTTGATTCGTCAGTCCAGTTCTTTGAAGAAGTATGACCGCTGTGTAAGTAGGTCTCGTCAACATACACGATTGGCCTATTTTGACTCCGAAAATATTTGATTTGCCTGAGATATTTTATTATCAAAGCTCTTATTGCACTTTTTTCTACAAGCACTTTTCAGTTGTTTTTCGGTTTTCCTCCAACGAAATTGCATTTTGCGTAGAAGTCGCCTTAAAGATGTTTGTGAAATTGTGATATCCAAATCGTGTGAATTTTTTGTTTTAATTTTTTTACCGTAACCCGACATTTTTCTGTTTTATAAAAATCGTAAATTATTCTGCGAATGTCGCTTTTGAAATAATTAAACACATTAAATATAATCTCCCGAGATTCTCCACTAATAACAGAATTATTTTTTTCTACTATTTTTCAATGCCATCGATAGAAATTGTCACAAATACACTTAACTATCCGAAATAATAAGAAGTCTGAAAAATAATAGCCGCAAATCACTTAAGTGTTACGCATCTGATAACTGGGAGGGGACTAAAGACCACCACCTAGCCACTAAGCAATTTTGGGTTTGTGCGCACCGCCAAGTTAGCTGGCGATGACAGTAGTTGTAAAAGATTATACATCATGTTGTAATAAAACTGTGATGTTCAGTATTAAATTAAATATGACTTCAGGTAACATACATGGCTGAATTGAGTTCCAGAGCCGGAGAGTAAACCTCTTCACATGGAGAACAGCTGGTAACTGATTACCAATTATTACCAACTGATTACCAACTGATTTTCAATATACCTCAAGCAATCCTAAGAAGGCATGTCTTGCAAAAAATAAAAATTTAAAACAGGCGAAAAACGACCAGGCAGGTTTAAACCTACTTTTTCCATAGAAATAGAAAGACAGTTGGTTAAACATTTAAAAATTCTAGAGTCAAGGTTGTTTGGACTAACGAGACTGACGTATTAGAGTTAGCTTATAATTTAGCAGTCAAAAATGGTTTAAACATTATTTTTATAACCAGAAAAGACCGCTGGAAAAGATTAGTTAATAGAATTTCGTAGAAGAAATCCAGATATAACACTGCGCCTACGTAAAGCCGAAGCTACATCTGCAGCAAAAGCGCAGTTAATAAACCTCAAGCAGCTCAGTTTTTTAAAGTGTTAGAGGACACTTTGATAAAGAAAACATTGAAGATCCCATGAAGATATATAATGCAGATGAATCTGTATTATCTACCGTACAACGCCCGCAGAAAGTATTTGCTACAACCGGTCGCAAACAAATAGCAATTACAAGCGTCGAACGAGGTTTCTACGTGACAGTTGTTTGTTGTTTGTGCACTAACGGGGGCTATATTCCACAAAAAAATATGAAAAAGGAATTAACTGACCATACAACAGCAGAAACTTTATGTATTTCCCGGGAGACTGACTGGATGACGGTTCCAGTGTTTTTACAACTGTTGCAGAAATATACCAAACAAATGCCAAAGCATCTTCCACCGATCAATTGTGGATGGACATTCAAGTCCTAAATATCTTGAGGCTCTTTTGTATGGCAGAGAAAATGGCATTGTACTTTTATATTTGCCAGCTTACTGTATATATCGGATGCAACCTCTCGATGTAGCATTCTTTGGTCCACTTAAAATCTATTATGACTAAGAAATAATCAAATGACTCAAAGCTCATCCTGGTCGAGTTGTGACTCAGTTCCAAATTGGTGATCTGTTAAATGAAGCCTATGGAAAAGTAGCTAATGTCCAGAATGCTGCTCATGGATTTTCCAAAACTAATATCTACCCAATAAACTTCGATGTGTTCTCCGACTACATGTTTCAACCATCTGAAACTACAAATATTGTAGTAGATAGTGACAAACCTGCTGTAAACATTGTCAAACGTAGTCAAACTTGCAAAATCCAACAAGTGGCATATTTAAGTCCAGTTCCAGTTGGACCATCTCTTTCGACCAGGAAAAACAAAGGCAAGGAAATGTCAAGGCAGTTCTATTCTTAGCTCAACTCCAAATTTAGAGGAGGCAAAAGAAAAAAAACAAACCTAAAACCAGAGATCCCTCCAAAAATAAAACGAGCGGTAAAAAGGAATGTTTTTATAGAATGCGAATCGGCAAACGAAGGAGATCTCTAAGTTTTCACACTGGCTACATATGTCTAATTATGGTCGTCCAAAGGATAAGTTAATATTTTTCTTAAATAGTTGTAAAAACTATACTTCATTTTTTCCTTTAATTCAGGGTATGCAGTTTGAAATATTTCGTACATTTTTGAAATATTTAGTGATGCATCTAAATATTGTTTTTTCTTTGACCTATAATGAGTTTCTTTGACTTCAAATCGAGAGATGTGTTCATGATATAGCAAGACAATTATTACCATCAATCGCATTACCACTACGGTTTTTGCTTGTCATATCAACGGTGTTGTGTTTTTGCTCAAAAGATGGTTAATCTTGCAACTCCGTGATACACCGTGAATTTGTATAAAAACATTTTAGCAAATTGGTGTAATAACACCATTTATTTTTATGTTATAAACAAAAGACTTATTTTTTATTCGTGAGGTTGGAGTTTTATCTAGGCCTAAGTTATTCCTATTATCTTGATTTGGATTTCTGTTTACTCTACGTTTTATTTCAGTAGCTTCTATTAAGGTCTGTAAATATAAATCTTGCTCGTTATTGTTATTCATAGAATAAAAAGCTTTCCAGATCTGATTTTTAATCTCAATATCAATAGATAAATAGTGGACATTTGCATATTAGTTTTATCATAAACAGATTTACATGGAACAACATAAACCTTTATAGTTTGTGTATTCCTCACCTCTTACTATTGATTTTCGTATTACATTACGTTTATATTTCACTTCATTAGTAATACCACGTTTTATTTTTACTTCAGGTTCATCGTCAGAACTTTCACTATGCATTTTTGTAAAGAAACTATTTTTTTATGTGACACAAAATATAAAGTAAGAATGCAAAACACCAACTCTAACCTCAAACTAAAAACTAAATGTGTTGTAAAACAATGGACTGTTTTTGTCTGTCTAAATAAAAATAAACTCAATCCTGCTAGCTGTGGAAATATATTTCTAAAAACCAGTGCTGTAAAGTAGGAAACTGAAATTTACTGCAGAAACCCGTTAAGTGAGATCGCTTGACAGGTTTCTGCACTAAACTCAATATTGTTGTTGACATATGAATTCCTTAGAGTCATGCCTTTTGACGGGTTTCTGCACTAAAATATATATTTGTTGTAACTCATTTTTGATAAAAGTTTCAGTTAACGGATTTCAGAAATAAACGATTCAATTGCAAAATATCATTTTCAAAGATCTTCAAGATTAAATATCCCTCTACGGTAGTCCATCTCCAATAAGTTGGACCAATATTTTTATTTCCAAGCCAAACTTGTACTTGGTAGTAGCATTTTTTATCGGGACCCCATGGGGGTCGTCTTTAGTGTTTATTCAATAGATTTTTGAGAAATATTGAACACGTTTTTTATGTTTTTCGATCCTTCCTCAAATCCTTTCGATCCTTCCTTTTGTGATAAAAACAAATTTTTCAATTGTGATTTTTCACGAAACAGCCTCTATTTTTATGTTTACAAGTGATCACTTATTAACATTGGGTCACGTGATGGATGTCTTGATATTTATTGGCTAAATTGAATCTATTGTCAACTATGTTGTGAATACTGTAAGGACAATATTAACTTTGCAATAAATATATAAGTTTGTCGGGGATTTTGTCTACTTTGACGAAAATATGTCGACTTGTCATATAAAGAAATGGCTAGAGTAAAAATAAGAAATTCACTTTTAATAGAATAGATTGTTCATTTTGATATGCATGCCCCATATAACAACACAAACAAAAAATCTGACTTACCTATAAAAGTTATTAGTATAAGTAGTTGGCTGATAAAACGGGAAATTTTGGGGATTGTGTCCCAATTGGGTGGTCTTTTTCTCCCTAACTATTTCATGACCATTGTTCTCCTTTATAATCGGTTTATTAAAATTATATCCCACTCCTTGAACATTTACATGGGGATTTATACTTCTTAAAGGATTTGGGTGCCATCTTCTCTCCTCCCTGTCTCTTTCCACCTGCCAGTCATCAATTTTTACATAGTTATTCAATCTATTTGATTTGTTTTTAGTTTTTGATAATAGTTTTTTAGGTTTGTTAATTAAGTTATTTATTTGGTGAAGGTATTTATTATTGTTATCTGAAATCGTCTTTTTAGCTGGAGAAACTTGTTCTAGGTGGATTTCATATACAGCTGGAACTTTCACTACTTGTACTATTTTGGAATACTCAGAGTTTTCATCAACATTGTGGATTATTTTTTGGATTTCCTTAAAGTTCATTACGCTTTTTTTAGGTTGTTCTTGTTGTACTTCGCTCTTGAATGGAATGCTTCTGGATTCAAACTAAAAAAAAACAAAATTGGATGTAGATCATTAATATAAAAACAGAATTTACACTAAACCGAAGAAAAAAATACGAAATGCTTACGCATAAAATGTATTTAAAAAAAAATATTTTTCTTGGGCGATCCTTTGCTTTAAAAAAATTGAAAAAATTCATAAATAAACATTTTTAATTCAAAAACTCTGTAAGTTTTTTCATTTTTTTTTTGATTAAAATTGAGTGAAATTGAAAAGTAATTTTTTCACGCAGTTTACGCAGGGAGTGAACATAGACTAGTACCAGAGAACTACGAACGCAGAGAAGCGACACTCCTTTGATCTTGCGTGGGCAAGTTGCCAATGAGTGAAAATGACAGGAAAGCAACCAGCTAACTAATAGTCAGTGGGCATATCACACAATATAAATTCTTAAATAAAATTGAGCATTTATGTTGAAATAGGTAAAGAAATAATAAATAAAACTTACTCACAATTAATTTAATTTAACTATCAGACGACCGGTTTCGCTTTCTACAATATGCAAAGCATCTTCAGGTCTCGATACAAAGTTAAATAAATGCTGAAATGATAAAATTTTATCATTTATAAAAGTGCTTATTACCTTATAGAAACTAAAAGTTAAGATATAAAGATAAAAAATAAAGGACTAAGGTTGAAGCACTGTGCAATTCTGGGTCTAAGCCAGCTCCTGATGACTATGCTCGGTCATCCTCACAGAAGACCAAAGATGAATCCGTAAGAACGAAATGAATGAATAGACATAATAATGTTAAGAGACTATTTTTAAAGTTGAATGAAACGACAAACAAAGGTCACACGACCAAATTTCACATGAGGTTAGCAGTAGAAAAGAAAAAATAAGAACACAAAGACTAAATAAAAATGGAAGATTATTTTTATAAAGAATAGGAAAGCACTTGCTGAAAAAATTTGAAGAGAAGAAACAATAACAAACCGAAAAAATGTTAATAATAAAGTATATCAAAAATAAGAAAAAATAACTAAAAAATTTTAAGTATTTGAGTGTTACCGTTTTCTCCATCTGGCTGAGGCACAGCTTGCAGAGGTCGCCCCACGACAACAGCTTCATTTCTTAGTAATCCAGTGATGTAGTTTGAAGAGTTAATCGTAGTTGTACTGTTTGGCAAATTCAAATTTTGATCTAGTCCTACACCATATCCAGCTCCAATATTAACGTTAAACGAATCATCGGTGCTTCTCTTTTTGTGAGTCTTTTTACCAACGACCACATTGTCTGGAGGTATGACTAAAAGTAACTAAAAAAAAAACATAATTTGCAAATGCTCTGGTGAAAAACTAATATGCAAAACCTAATGTATATTCTAAATGGTATACACCATACAAGAAATAAGTTAACAAGTCATAGATGTACATCAAGGAATTACATTAATTTCTTGAGATCGTTGATTATAATCGGAATAGTTTTGTCCAGTCAATTGTAAGCGAATAAAAGGATTTGCCATTATTGTAGTATGACTTTTGTGGTAGTTAATAATTAATACTGAGTGATTTTATCGAATATAAAATCAACTTGTGACTTTACACCAATAAAAAAATTAAGGATTGCATTAATTCCTAAATATTCAGTTATTGTGATGGATAAAATGAAAGCTACTAATCCAGATAAGTTGAGGGTTTATAATCGTTTTCATCGTTCTTGGCGTGTGCGTGTAAAAACACCTGCAATAAATTGTTTCATCTGTCTTTCCTTGTCTAAGCTCGATTCGTTTACCTCCTCCAGTGGCGGAGCAAAAGGTAGCATGTCAAACGAAATCATAGTTATAAAAGAAAATTATAAATTATTTTTCATTAAATTTCTAATAGCGGAATATACGTATAAATTGCGAAGAAGTATTTTTCTAGCTTGCAGTACAATAGGACAGGATATAACGAAAAGTACATTTTAAAAGGATTTTAAAATATACCCAAAAAAGTGTTAATTATTTAACCCATTTTAATTAAAAAATGATACAGATTTTTTAAGTTTTAAGCACTGCAGCGAATTTTGAACTGATACAACGTACTGACCTTGATTAATTAGCTAATCAGTCAGCGTCTTCACTGGAATTGTCTTCATCATTGGAATTTTCCGCCAAATCGATGATAATCCTACTTTCATTTTCATCATATGTGACCATTTTTGCCCAGTCGTCCTGAATTAATTTTTCAGTATGGTTAACACAACTTGACCACACTGCAGGTGTTGCCTCAGCTAATGCATCGCCCCAAACTCTTTTCACTGTTTCATCTCCACGTCCATGTTCTCCAATATGACGATCATAGTATTGTTTAGAAATGCCCCAGACCAACTCAATCGGATTATATTGACAGTGATATGAAGGCAATCTCAGAACCTGATGCCCACGTTCTTGGAGTAGCTCGTCTATAACGTACCTGGTATTTTGTGGTTTATTCTGGCGACCAAGACTCAATAGCTCTGTCTTGCCCGAATCGTCGTCAAAAATTATTTTTTTTGCTCGTAACCATTCTTGTAGGTCCGATTTTTTCCAACTGGCATTCGGTAACTTTTTTATTAAACAGCTATGGTATGAGCCATTATCCATAATAATTCGAGATGGTTCCTCCAACATTGGTATCAGCTTTTCGGAGACCCACTTTTTAAAAGACTCTTTATCCATAAAATCATGATAGTCTGCACTCTTCGATTTCGTAGAAAACAGTAATCCAGCAGCTTTAACAAATCCTTGCCTACTTCCGGCATGTAAAACAACAAAGCGTTTACCTGTATTTTCGTGTCCTTTTCTGATGCTTTTCACACAGTCATCTTGCCAAGTACGTTTATGTGGCCCTTTTAGGAATATCCATGTTTTATCTAAAAAAACGAACTGACGTGGGCTTGGACTTAAAAAAATTTCTCATATAATGTCTCAAAAAATACAGTCGTTTGGAGACAATACATGGTTTCTCACATAGCACTCGTCTACTATTTTCTAATTTGTATGAAAACCCACAATTTTTCATAAGACGCCACAAACTTGTATCAGAACCGTCATAGAGATGCTTGTTTCTTAGTTGTGTATTTAGAACTTTAATTGTAACGTGCTCTCCTTTTGCTTTCATGCCATACAGTACATTTCTAATCTCTCCTTTTATAGTATCGCTGACATCATTAGTCTTCTTTGTTTGTACATTACGTGACTCTCCTGGTGTAGTAAGAGCTGCCCCTGTCTTGTATTCACTCTTTATTCTTGTCACTGTGCGAAGACTAATTTTCAAAGCGTCCGCTACTTGTTCATGTACCGATGATAACGAAAGCAAAGGTCCGTTGTTTTCTTTTTCTTTTTAAAATACTCCAATAAATGAACTACACATTGTCACATTTCTCCTGTTATCGTTTTTCCCGGCATTTTTTTTTATTAAATAGAACAATTAGTTATTCACAACAAAAAATAATAAGTAAAACTCTTCTGAACAAATTTCAATGACTGACTAAAATCGACTAAAACAACATAAAATATCAATGGTAATTGCTACAATTATAAACCTATTAGCCAGCTCATTCAAGAACAATGCCACAAGTCCTTATTGTAATGGGTATCGGAAGAGAGATAGTTAATTTATAATAAACTGGAATTTTTAAAGGTGTCGGGAGTATTATTTTATGTAATGGAATTCTACATAGTAAGAGCTCAAACTATTAATTAATTAAAAACTGATTAACTTATAAAAACTATTTCATCAGCTACTTCAAACCTGCACAGATCAGGGTAACACGTTAAAAAAAAACACGTCACTGCCAGCTATCTGTATTCGTAAAGAGGCCGAACTTATCACCGACACCGTATCGGCCTAACGCATCTGTGTTATTGCTACAATACTGGGAGACGTGAGTGGTCTCTTCATTCCCTTCTCATCGCACTTTACCATAACGAACGTGACTCGCACAATTGAATTACGCATCTGTGTATCAGAGAGAGACGAATATTAAAAATTCCGTAGTAGCTTATTTCAGGCACACGTCAAGAACGATGAAAACGAGTATACCAATTATGCAATGGAAGAAAAATGAAATTGTAACGTGTTCCATCTTATTATTAATATTATTATTTTGCATTATATTATTTTGCAACCCAAAAAAACTATCAGCATTTTTATCTGTCTCCGAGTCATCTCTATCACTAACACTGCTTACCTATTTTATAAATTTTAAGACATTTATCAATCATAAAACAGGCTGTTTTAGTGGCCTTTGTTTTGAAACCGGTTAATATAGACAGTCTTTTAGTTCCCTTACAGTTCTTGTCTGGTAACACAGTTATGAATCATTAGTGTGATCACCAGTTGTTTAAAATTATAAATTTATATCAGTTCATTATTGATAACTTGGTAGAATAATAATAGATGAAATCAATAATAAAGGCGGTACTAATAGTATCATCCCATCAGTACTGTACATTATTTTAATTGGTTATAATAATGACGACGGAATTGGTTTGTTACTAATTGATTTTTAAGTACTTCCTTTTTATTATTAGATTTGATTTGGCATACTTTGTAAAAAAGGTACAACCTTATGATTCACCAAGAATTCATTGGACGTGAGCATTTTGAAGGTTTGGCCTCTAAATTTTTTGTTTTTTTTAGTAGAATTTATGAAGTAATAAATTCTTAGACAGGAGTAACGCATTATTTTTAATTTTTACCATTACTTTTACTACCATTACATTTTAATTTTGACCTATCTGTACAGATTGCAATGTAATCTAAATACATAGTTACTTAAGATCTCCTTGAGAATATTATGACAATATTCAGTTTGGTATTTAGGAATAATAATGTTTGTAGATAGAACACTTGTCAGTTTTGGTATGTCCAATAATTCCCAAATATTATTATAAGGAGAATTTATTAACTTAAGTTCGTTGCAAGTTACAAAGGCTTTTGCAAGTGGTGGGGAATTCTTTTTTAAAACGAATGTAGTTGTTCAATTAGCTGTATTTATTTAATTATTTATTTTAGCATTATAGATGCACTGATAATGTTGGATTAGAAAATATTTGATTGCCAGATATTCTCTGTTTAATGAGAGTGGGTTTTTAGAGGCTAGAACCAGTGTGGCTTCATTTGGAGTACTCTTCATCAACCCTAACACAATTTTCTACGTTTTTCTACGTTCTACGATTCCATCGTTTTCGTGGTCTTCCTACTGATCGTTTTCCTATTGGGGAACCGTCTTCGGGGTCTCAGGACCATTTTACCTATGTAGGGTCATACGTCGCCATGTTACCAATTCCAACGGTAACTTAAACATCATAATTTGTAACCACAGATAATGTAAAACAATTGTAAATTTATATCATTTAAAGGGTTTTAACCCATATATTTTGGTGGCTCATAGCATGTATACCTCGTAAGTATTAACCACAATTTTCTTTAACCTTAGTCAACATTTTAAATTCAACGTTCTTTTTAATTAAAGTGGTTATTTACTTTCAGGTTTACACTGATGATGGATTTAACAACCCGAAAACATTTTGAAATATATTTGTGATAGCCCGTTTGGGCATTTTATTATATACCTTTCATAAAGGATTTGAAATAAAGTTTTTGTGATATATGGTATACAGCCAGCTACAGGAACTTAGTTTCCTAGTGGATTTTTAGATAATAAATAGTTATGTTGTATAAACCATTAATTGAAACAAAATACAGTTTACAAATTAACTCAAACTTAGAACAGCAAAAGACCATGTGGTTATTGTACATGTAATTTAAAAAGTATGTAAATATATATAATATTAAGATAGGTGTAATACAATTTCAAAAGTAATAAATCTATGCAAACTAGAGAAAACTACATTTGACATACATTCGATAGTACATAAAATCTTTTAAAGTTATGTTAAACAATATTTTATATCATTTTATCTTTTTACACCGAAACAGCAAACTATATTAATTGGTTAATTTTTTTAATCACATTAACCATAACCCACACACACATATGTGTATGTAAGCATCTCCGTTGAACTTATGTAGAGCATGAAGTAAAGTACACTCAAGCATATAACCAAGTAAATGTTTACCAAGGAATCACCGTTAACATCAAATAGCATAAGATATGAATAAACACATTTTTTTTGTGAAAGATCTTATTTGTGACTAAGAAAGTAAAGTGAAAACAAGTTTGGTTATTTCATCAATTATCCGTCTTGAGATGCATTTCATATGAAGGAAAGTTTTAGCTTCAAATAATTTAAGTCATTAAAATGTGATTATTTTAAACAATAAAGATGTAATGGCTCGTTTTATTGTGAAAAAGATATATTCGGTCTTAGAATGTAAATAATAAGTCTTCTTGACAATATTGGTATATGTAAAACAAAATTTTATTGGTAGAAATGAACTCAAAAGGTGTTGGAAAAATTAATAAAAGGAAGGGTAAGAGCTAATGAAAACGTGGCAAAATAACAGGTTCGTATCGATTTTTAATTCCTCTTTTCTAATTGCCAATGATGTTTTCAAAATTATACCAAATATCTTCACCATTTTCTTTCTAATAAAAAAAATCATTAGTGTGTTCTTATTTTGAAAGTGCCCTCTCCTCAATTGAGGTAGGCTATTACAATTGCAAACTTCTCGCTGTATTCAGGTATTCTCATCAACCGTTTAAAATTTAGCCATGCCCATTGTCCTTCCTGTTTTTTCCTTCCTAGTCCTCTTGTTTCCTTGATCTTTCCCTTTACTATTAGTTGAGCATATTTGTACTTATTATTTCCCAGTGTATGGTTCCATAGCACCCTAATAATAACATTAAGCACAACTATAATATACAATCAACAGCCATTAAGACTCATCATCATCAGTGGCATTACAGCTCGTTATGAGCCAAAGCCTTCTTCAGAACAATCTTCCATTCGCCCCTGTCTCTGGCAACTCTCCTTCATGCTTTAACTCCGATGGATTTTAGATCATCCAAAGTTAAATATATTAATAATTCATAGGTACTAACTAAATAACACATTTTTCGAGTATTTTACCTTAACATAAAGAAACTACTTAATCACCTAGTTAGATCTCAGCCATCCTAGTAAGCTGCTTTAAACTGCAGTGAAATATATCGCAGTAAGCACTTAAGGAATTATAATAGTTGCACATGAGAAATAGAGGAGAATTTAACATAAGATTAGTTCTAGCTTGTGTATTTCTGAACGTAATCAAATTTCTCACTGGATAAGATGGAACGTTAAAATTTATTTGTCGAAGAATATCAGGGCAGTCAATGAGATTATGTAGTAGCTTGTACAGGAATATTAGGGAGGCATTAAGACGTCTAGATTCTAATGATACTACGTCCAAACCGCTACACAACTCGCTATTGCTGATGCCCCTCCTGGGATATATGCCGTTAATTTTGAAAGACAAAAATTTTAAAAATTTACGCTGCACGTGCTCTATAATTTGGATGTGTACATCATAAAAAGGTGACCAAATGACAGAAGCATATTCCAGTTTACAGCGTACAAAAGTGTAATAAAGTAATTTAATTGCCTTAGTATTAGTGATATTTCGACTATTTCTAATTATGAATCCATAAGATTTAAGTGCTTCTTTAACCTTTAAATTAACATGTTCAACAAAGGTGAGTTTGTAATCAAATGTAACTCCAAGGTCTTTAATTTTATTCAAACGTTCAAGTTCATTGCCATCGATAATATAAGGATGGTATATATTAGACTGTTTCCTAGAATAACTAACTTCTTTGCACTTATTGGCATTAAGATTCAAATGATTTGCATTACACCATTCATGTACACGATTCAGTTCACTCTGCAGAAAATGACAATCATTAAGGTCGCTTATCAATGAATAAATCTTTAAATCATCGGCATAACATAAACATGGTGCAAAAATTGATTCGCACAGATCGTTAATAAATAACAAGAACAATAATGGACCTAGATTAGAATCTTGTGGAACCCCTGAAGAAGATA
Source organism: Diabrotica balteata (assembly GCA_918026665.1). Lineage (NCBI taxonomy): Eukaryota > Metazoa > Arthropoda > Insecta > Coleoptera > Chrysomelidae > Diabrotica > Diabrotica balteata. The sequence continues at coordinate 16,049,774 of OU898281.1, read as the reverse complement.
GGTACTTTTCCGATTGTAACCATTATAAGCAACAAACTGCGTTCTATTTGACAAGTAAGACCTCATAAGAATCACGGCATCCTCAGAAAGACTTTCGATAGATTGCAAATAATGGAAATTGGTCTATAGTTTTCTACCTGACCCTTTCACCAGTTTTGAATATTGGGCACACTTTTGACTCCTTCCAGAGACTCGGATATTCCTTGTTAAGAAGACATAAATTAAAATTTTTTATGATTGAAATGGTTTTGATGAATGATGAAATTTGGCGATTCCTTCCGTAGCCAGATTTAAGAAGTGTTTAAGAAGGGTGTCTCCACCATTTTTAAAGAGTTTGGCAGGAAAATTGTCCAAACCAGGGGCTTTGTTATTTTTCAGTTTTGAAATGGCTTCTCTAATTTATTCTTCGGTTAGGGGCGGCTCTTGAGCGTTTTCATCCTATTCAGGCAAGGTAATTTCTATTTGGCCTTCTTCACGACTGTCGCTAAGCAGTTCTTCAAAATGATTAGCCCACCTGTTTAGTATCTGTTCTTTGTCACTAATTATGCAACCATCTCTGTGTTTACATGCTGTTATTCTGGGTTTGAATTCTTTTCTGCAGTTGTTTATCTTCTGGTAGAATTTTTACATTTTTGAAGAGGCCCTAAAAGATATTGATGAAGGCATCTCAATAAATGGAGTCAGCTTAATAACCTGCGGTATGCAGATGATACAATGGTATTTTCCAATACCATAGAAGGGCTGCAAAACTTAATGAACAAAATAACAGAAACAAGTAGAACCTATGGACTGGATATAAACACCAGCAACCAGCAAAACCAAGCAACTAATGATCATCAGCAAGCAAAACATAACTGGAGCAAATCTGTATGTGAACCAAATGAGAATTGAACGTGTCTCACAATACAATTACTTGGGAACTCTAATCAATGAATCGTGGGACAATACCATCATCATCATCATCATTGGCTTTTACAACTCTTCGTGAGTTTTTGCCGCGTTTACTATTGCCTTCCATTGATTCCGATCCTGTGCTATTATTTCCCATGGCCTTACTTCCATCTTCTCCAGGTCTTCCCTGACAGCGTCTTTCCACCTTTTTCTAGGCCTTCCTGTCGATCTTTTACCATCTGGTCTTTCCCAAAATACATTGCTAATCAGTCTGTCGTCATCACTCCGTACCACGTGGCCTGCCCATCTTAATCTATTGGCTTTTATGTATCTTACGATGTTTCCTTTCCCGAAGAGAGTCTCTATTTCATTGTTGTATCTGCTCCTCCATTCATTTGTCATGCTGTCCCTGCAAGGACCATATATAATTCGCAGGATTTTGCGTTCCCATACTAATAGCTTATTGATTTCTTTCTTTCTCAATGTCCATGTTTCACTTCCATATGTCACTGCTGGTCGTATTATGGTTTTGTACATTTGGATTTTGGCACGCCTTGAGAGAAGCTTTGACGTCATTAGATGTTGAATGGCAAAGAATGATTTATTTCCCGCCAGTATTCGTATTTCAACCTCCCGTTCTCCTGTGTTTTCACTGGTAATTGTTGCTCCTAGGTATTTGAATTCTTTGACCACCTCAAAATTATGATCGTTTATGGTAATCTTTTGTCTTATTCGCTGTCGTTCCTTTTTTGATACGACCATGTATTTAGTTTTTTCTTCGTTTATTTTCAGGCCTACGCTTAGTGTTGCTTCTTCAAAGTTCGATACTATATCCTTAACTTCCAGTGTTGTCTGTGCTACTGCATCTACATCATCTGCAAATGCGAGAATAATCTTTGCTCCTCTGGCAGTTATGTCTGGTTTGACTCTGGTATAGATTTTTCGCATTGCGTATTCCAATGCTAGGTTAAATAGTAATGGAGACAGCGGGTCTCCCTGTCTGAGCCCGGTGCTTATGCCGAAAGCCTTTGAATTTTTGCCTCCTATTCTAATTTGTGCAAAGGAATTGTTGACACACATTCGCGCAATCATGGTCAGCTTCTTTGGTACGCCTAACTCCATCATTGCACTCCACAGTTTTAAGCGATCTATGGAATCATATGCTTGTTTGAAATCTATGAAGATCTGGTGTACTTATTTATTATATTCCCAATACTTTTCTAGCATTTGTCTGATAGTAAATATTTGGTCGATTGTTGATCTTCCAGGCCTAAAGCCGCATTGGTAATCGCCAATAATTTCCTCTGTATATGGCAGTAATCGTTTTAGTACAACTGAAGCTAATATCTTATATGTAGTACCGATTAGTGAGATTCCCCTGTAGTTGCCACATGTATCCTTTCTGCCTTTTTTATGGGACAATACCCAAGAGATTAAATGTCGCATCGGAAAGGCCAAAAGTGCATTTTTGGCTATGAGCTCTGTGTTCAAAAGACATGACCTCACCCTGAAAACAAAAATAAGGCTCCTTAAATGTTACGTGTACTCAGTGCTTCTGTGTGGATTAGAAACGTGGACATTGAAGGCGGAAACTGTATCAAAACTTCAGGCGATTAAATTATGGTTATACAGAAGAATCCTGAAGATACCATGGACAGACAAAGTCACCAATGAAGAAGTACTGCGGAGGATGAACACAACCGCGGATTTGGTCAACATTGTGAAGAGCCGTAAGCTGGAGTACTTGGGACATATTATGAGAAATCAAGGCAGATAAGACTACTCCAATGCATTTTGTAGGGTAAAATTGAAGGAAAAAGAGCCCCAGGACGAAGAAGAATATCCTGGCTTGCTAACCTGAGAGCATGGTATAGAAAGACCTCTACACAGGTATTTCGTATAGCAACCAACAAAATCATCATAGCCAGAATGATCGTCAACGTTCGGAACGGACAGCATCCTAAGAAGAAGAAGAAGAAGAATTTTTACGAGTCGTTTCTGTTGTGGCGGTTAACAATCTCGTTTAGAGCGTTTTCGTATGACTGTTTCTTTTTCTTTCTAAACGTCTTTTTTTTTCTCGTCTAAGATTTTCATAGTCTTCCAGGTTTGATCTCGTTTTGCGCTGCTGAAGTCTCATGCTGTATGCTTCATTTTTCTGTTGGTTAATGGATCTACATTCTTCGTTAAACCAATCTTCGTTTATTTTAGCCTGGTTAGGTTTTAAAAAGCCTTAAGCCGCTGTACGGATAGCTTCCTTGCATTTGGTTCAGTGTTCTTCTATATGTAAATTTTCGTTGTTTACAGTATTAGAATATTGTACTAGATTAGAGTACTAGAATTTATATCCCTAAATGCAAATGACCTGCTGTTAAAAATACACGTTTATTCAAACATTGCCACTTAAATTATTGATTTTTAAAAAACAGTGAAATTTATTTTATCTAAGTAATTATTTTATGTACAATTTCTATTAAAATCATTCCTTAGTAATAAAAAACTCACCAAACATAGTGCACAATACTTTCTTAACTGAACCAACATATCAATATCGATACTAATTGATCATCCATTAACACATATTTTGATACAGTTTATTTTACGAACACATTACACTACGCACTTTTCTGAAAAAGGAGTGAGACAATGTGTTAATTAAACGAAAGTCGAAGAAGAAATGAAGGTTGCCAGTAAAGCAGTCAAGTGTTTATATTAATAATTTTAATTTGCGGATTAATTGTTTCTACTTTCGTGCCACTTCTAATTAATAAGTGGATTATCTGCCGAGCATTTGTAATTAGATTCTTTTTAGCGATTTTACGATAAAACTTATAAAAGAACATTTACATGAATATGTGGAATGAGTCAGTGAGCGTCCTCTTTTCATAATTGAAATTGAACGCGATTTTTTAAAAATTAATTTAATAACTTGGTTTTTTAGAAGTACGAACTTGTCGTTAAAGCCCAAAGCAAGATAATAATTGATTTTGATTAAAAATAAAAATGACAAGATATTTCTATGCATTTCTCACAAATAAAATGTATACAATAACGTAGTGTTAGTATATGAGTGTATGCATACCTGATAGCTTATTTCAATGGTCAATTCATAGGTAGAGGTAAGGGATTTTCTAAAGAGCTATGACGGTGTAAATAGTTGCGTAGATCTAACTGCAATCAATCAATCAATCAATATTTTTTATTTCATCTGACTTTTACAAGTATTGAAATGCGTCAAAATACAATCTAAAAAACTATAGGTACATAGGTAGTAAAAAAAGTAAAAACTATAAGCACATAAAACATAAAACATACCCAAAAACATACAAATTGTTAAAAAGATGCCTGCAAGTATTCCTCTGACGAGTAGAAAGTGTTTTGCCAGAAGTAAGTCCTTAACTGTTCTCTTAAATACATAAATATTTGACTCTTTAACGTAATTAGGTAATTTATTATACAAACTAACGCATGTTGGGTAAGGACCCTTGCACACAACAGTCAAGTGACGAGCAGGGGTCACCAAATCATTTCTGTAACGAAAATTGTAGCCACTCATTAAGGAAACATCATTTCTGCAAATAAAATTACATCTATGTGACTTTACATAAACAACACAACTGAAAATATACAGAGAAATTACAGTTAAAATATTTAGTTGTTTAAAAACTGGTCTACAGGAATCCAAGCGCCTTCTAAACGTCATGGTACGAATAATTTTTTTTTGAAGAACAAGCACCTCATTAATTCGCGAGCAATTTCCCCAACAAACTAAGCAATATTGCAAAATTGACTGTACATGAGCAAAATAGTAAAGTTTCAAGATGTCTAGGGAGACGAAATTCCTAAGTTGCCTTAGAACATAACAGTGTACAGACAATATTCCCACTACAGAATCAACGTGAGAACTCCAAGACAAATTAGAATCCAGGTAAACACCTAACAACTTAGTGGAGTGGCTATTTACCACAGACCCATTGTCAAGCTTTACTAATGCACTCATCTGCATAGTAGAAGGTGAAAAGGTTACTATATTGGTCTTTGATCCATTTAAGATTAGGGCATTATTTAAACAGTAATGAGTCATACTTTTTACAAGACAGTTTGCTTTTTGTACTACATGAAAAAAATTATTGGAATTTAGTGCAACTGTGGTATCGTCAGTAAATTGAGTGACGTAACAGTCTGATTGCTGTTCCAACTTTTCTCCTCGAACGCTTATTGCATCAGAAAAATTATCTAATGCATTCGAACCAAACATGTTGAGCTATCGTTTATCAGTTGATTTAAATCGTTGACGAAAATCAAAAATAAAAGAGGGCCAATGATACTTCCCTGTGGAACTCCGGAGAGGACACTTTCTTCTGAAGAAAATATTATATTCCCATTCACATTGACCTTAATTTTTTGAAACCTTTTCGATAAAAAGCTTTGCTCCCACTTTAACGTAGTTCCTCTAACACCACTATGATAAAGTTTTTTCCAGCAGTATTGGATGATTTACAGTTTTAAAAGCTGGTGCTAAGTCAAAAAACAAACAGATAACTTTATTACCCTTATCAAAGTTCGATAAAACATGATTGCACAGCGCTAGTAGTGCATCTTGCACACTTAGACCTTCACGGAAACCAAATTGAGACTTTCTATAATGTTGTGCCTTTTAATATACGAGAGGAGACGTGTATGAAATGCCTTTTCATATATTTTTGAAAACACAGATAAAAGTGATAGGCCTCGATAGTTATCAAATTTTGATTTGTCACCTTTTTATGTATAGGCACAACTAGAGCAGTATATAAAATTTGAGGAAAAAATCCCTTCCTGAAATGAAAGGTTTACTAGAAATGTTAATTGTTTATATATGTTATGAGATACATGTAATAACATAGAATACGGGATCTCATCCAGTCCAGCAGAGGATTTTTTTGAGATATCTTTAATTATACCTCTTTATTTCTTCATCACTAACAGGATAAAGGAAAAGGGAGTGTAGAGGCGAAGAAAGATTCTTAGGATTATAGTCAGCTAGGACTAAACTACCAGCTAGGAGATTATATATGTGGAGATCACCTCAAGACATCCCAGATCACATCATCAGAAACCAAATTGATTACAGTATGGTAAATAAAAGATTCAGAAACTCAATAACATCAGCCAAAACATATCCTGGTGCTGATATCGGGTCGGATCATAACCCACTGGTAGTTAACATCAGAATAAAGCTCAAGGAGATAGAGAGTACAAAAGCAAGAAAATACGATTTAGGACTAAAAAATAAAGACACCAGGCACATATTTCTTAACAACGGCACATAACTGGCAACGATATTTGGAGCTACCTTGCTTTCGGTTTGCAGCCTGTAACCGGCAGCTCCTCCAGCTTCTGCCTCGATGACTTATAGCTCTTTAGAAAATCCACAACTTTACCAGGTACTAAGGTAGGTAAAACAGTCCTTATTTTTCTTGTTTTAGTGCTTATTTTTACGTATGTTTTAGAAAATATTATTAAAAATTAATAATCAATACAGCCAGCTCATTCCATTGGCGGTAATTTTTACAGGACGGTTAAAAGCTTCCAAAATAACTTTACTTATTTTCTCACAATTGGTTTTTATATATGATACTCCAGGATCTAATCTAACCATTTTTGTAAGCACCCAGACCAATCGGAAAAGTCAAATATTTCGCCAGACACTCACAAAGGCTCGCATATCTGTATTAACGCAAGGTCATTTTTCCACGAGCCTTTGTGTGTATCTGGGGGAATGTTTGGCCTTTAAGATTGGTCTGACTACAAAAATTATTGGACTAGTTCTGTGAGTATCACATGATATCATATATACGTAAAAATTAAAACTAAGATTATAAGTAAAGTTACATTATTTTTTTGGAAATTTTAAAGCGTCTGGTAAAAGTTACCGCCAGCGAACTGAGCCCAACATACCTTGGTGTTGCTGTCAATGCGATCGTTTAAGGAAATAACCTTTAAATTTTCTTCGTTATCGGACATTTTGATATCTTCCAATTCACAATCATTTTCTTTGCATTCAAGTTCGGATATAACTTCACCTGTGTTGCCTTCATTTTTCTTTCTTTTTATTTTATTTACTTCTGTAGTTATCAACGTTTCCTAAAAAAGAGAAAATATCTGATGGTAAGTAAGCAAGCTCGTGTAACTTTCTGACTAATGTTTAGTGTCAGAGTTCGCGCTGAGGTCGCGCAAGAGCTCCTAAAATGACCTAACGATCACTTACGTAGCCAGGACCGACGACTTTACGTGCCCTCCAAAGCACGGTGGCAGCTTAATTAAATCAGAAATTGAAAAAATTGTCAGTGCCGGGATTTTAACCCGGAATGTCTAGCTTGTAACATAGCCACTGAGCTATTTGATAGTCGAACGACGTAGATATTTATTAAAATTTATTTAGGCCTATTACTGCATGATTTTAATTTCAGTTTTATTATTGTTGAGTCTAACCAATTATTTTTAAATAACTATAACTGTTTAGTTTAGAGATTAAAGTTTCTGCCTCTAGTACTACAATCAATTTTGCTAGTCTCAAAACTTTTTTCGTTATTTTATGTCGATCCGATTTCTAAGCGGGCTGGCGGTCCCACTACTTTGTGAGTACTTTAGTATTTTTCTGGCTCTTGTAAATTAAAAGAATTGTCAAGAAATAAAATCATGAAATCACTAAATTATTCGATATATGTGAGGATTTAACAAACAAAATAACTTCAAATCATGAATGTGACTTGAAAATAACTAAAAAAGCTGGGCTATTTAGATGAAAAGTACTCTTAGTTCAAGAGATAAACAAAGAAAGACTATATTCGTATATGAATTATCTCATGAAGAAACATATTATCTCAGGGGAAAATTTAGATTGGGCAATTTGTTTACGTCATAAATTATATTTAGTGTAATACTTTTGTGCTGGTTGTGTGTCGCTTATTTGTAGAGCCGACAACGCCGAATGGCATGAGGTTGAGTGGTAGTTCCGGTTCCTGTGAGTGCACGAGGACAGACATTGCAATTCAGACTTTTTTCAATAGGTACATCATGAGTATTCCAACGTTGGTCTTTCTTTCTAGCAGTATGGCCCGCGAAGCTCCATTTAAGTTTGGCAATTTTTGTTGTTATGTCCTCGACTTTTGTTTTGGATCTTACCCAGTCGTTCCTCTTTTTATCTGACAGTCGTATACCTAACATTGCTCTTTTCATTGTTCTTTCTGTTGTGGCTAGTTTATTCATGTTTGCCTTGGTTAGGGTCCAGGTTTGATATCCATATGTCATGATAGGAAGGATGCATTGGTTGAACACTTTGCTCTTCAAGTATTGGGGTATTTTGCGGTTCTTAAGTATCCAATTAAGTTTTCCAAATCCTGTCCATGCTAGTCTTGCTCTTCTAGTAATTTCCGCACTTTGGTTCTCTTTGTCAAGTCTCAGGATTTGGCCTAGGTAGATATATTCCTAGATTCCTAGATTTTATGTCTGGGGTCATCTGTGTTTGTCATTATTTTTGTTTTTTTCATATTCATTTTTAGGCCGACGTATTGGGAGCTGGCTGCTAGTTCCATCAACATAATTTGCAGTTCCTCGAATGTGCTCGCTATAATCACTATGTCGTCAGCGAATCTGAGGTGGTTTAACTTGTTGCCATTAAGGTTAATGCCATAGGTTGACTAATTTGTAGTTTTGAAGACGGCTTCTAGGGCTAGGTTGAAAAGCTTTGGCGATATTACTTCTCTTGTCTCAGTCCTCTCTTAATGGGGATGGGATTTGTATTTTCGTTTAGTTGTACTATCATAGTTGCATTTTCATATATATTATGTATTAGTTGCCTTTATATCTAATCTATTCTACAGTTATTAATAGCTTGTTCTATGGCCCACATCTCGATACTATCAAAAGCCTTTTCATAGTCGACGAAGGCAAGAAATACGGGTAGTTGGTATTTATTTGCCTTCTTTGCGGAAGCCAGCCTGTTCAACCGGTTGGTAATTATCCATTTGTAGGTTAACCGGTTATTAATAATTCTCATAAATAGTTTGTATACTTGACTGAGCAACGATATAGGTCTATAATTCTATAGATCACATTTGTCCCCTTTTTTGTGTAAGAGTATTACTAGACTCTCGTTCCAGTCTTTAGGGATCTGGCTATTATGGAGACATCTATTAAATAGCTCTGTTAGTACAGGGATTGTTAATTTCTTGCTTGTTTTCAAGAGCTCGGCAATTATACCGTCGTGTCCTAGAGCTTATTATTTTTTAGTTCTTTTAAAGCTCTTTCTATTTCGTATCTCTTTATATTTGGTAGTATTTCTGATCCCACGTTTTTTATTTTTCTTTTGACGTTCTCCTTTGTTGTTTCATTAGCCTGGCCTTGCGAGCTGTACAAGGATGTGTAGAAGTCTTCGACAATATTTGTTAATTTATATTTGTTATTATAGCACGATCAGTAATGGTTAAATAACAATCAAAAATATTTGAGCCGGAGGCAGATTTTTCTAAGATTAAGACTTTAAGACATGGTAAAATTAACAGAATATCTACTTACGTATTTTTCGTCACTGAAAACAGTTATTTCATCTTCCGAATTACAATTGCCCTCCTCGCATTCAAGATTTGATTCAATACCATCCTGACTTGGTTCTTCCGTATTTACTTCCTCTTCATAATTTTCTTCAGATGCGGATTTCTAAAAAGTGTGTTGATTTCTGAAGTATAATTTTTACATAACATAAAACTAAGATTTCTTAGCCAAATGTGACCATTTGTGAATATACCATAGATACTTAGTATCAATCAAATTTACGCATAAGAACGCAATATCAAACAGCTAATATACAAACAAATTCAACAGAGATATAGCGGTAAAGCAGTGTCTTAATAAATAGAGTTGGTGATAGAATGAGGTGCTTTTCGGCATGAAGTTTTAGCTAAATAAACTCATATTCACTATATTATTGATAAGTAATAGAGCCCACTTGATTTTTTCGTTTCTGAACAAAGACTTTTAGAGAAACTTGGACGGTGGTCAAGGCTGATTCGTCCATGTTGAATATCATGGTATTTTGAATTTTGTGTTCTTCAACAACTTCTTCAAAAAATTTATTTGCCTGAGGCTTCTTAAAATTCTCGGCCCGTGAAAGATACGCAGCCTCTGGAAGACGTAATGATAATTGCGGATTTCGTTGGAGAAAACTACTGCAATCATCCTTTGCCAGCCATCTTGGTTATTTTATTGAATCAATCTTCATCTTCTCTCTGCAATGCTATAGACTATCTTGCATAAGTGTGGTACTGTCACGCCAAAAAATGGGATTCAACCTACCAACGAATGTTGGTAGGACAAGAAAGATAGTGGAATAGCGTCCGAGCTACGAAGCGTACAGAAGTAAAGGCTGTAGCATGCAGAAAATTCCTAAACTATTGAATATTCAGGTAAATTCCTAAACCCTTTAATATTCAAGTAAGTTTATAAAATTTTCTAGTACACTTCTTTGCTATATATATATATATATTATATATATATATATATATATATATATATATATATATAATATATATATATTATAAATTTTGGTGTCTTTATTTACATTCAAACTCCCCAAGAAAGAATTCCACTACGAAGTTAAATAATTCATATATTACGCCTTAGTTCTACAATTTTAAAATCAAGCTGGGAATGATTCGAGATCAAATAGCGTGTTTGACAAGATTTTTGGGTTGTCCCATTGCAAGGATCGGAGGAAAGGTAAGGGACGGGAGATGCCGGTGCGATACAGATCGGTCGAGGAGAATTCAAGTTTTTAGGTTGAAAAATGTAACGAGAGTGAGCAGACGTTTTAGTTAATCGGTAAAGAAAGCGGCAAAATTTGTTTAAAATAGTGAAATATACTCTGTGTAATATGTCAGTTTATCAGAGTCATCACTATTTCTCACAGAGAATGTAAAGGCCGTATGACACTATGCATTTTCTTGTATCATTTCTTATATCGTTTCTGATATAGAAAGTTATTTATGTTTTCTTGTATCGTTTCTTGTACGTACATTTTTGCCCTGTATGACACTATGCAAGTTCTTTTACCAGAAACTGTATGTGATTTGGCACATGATTGGTCGAAATTTTGACACCTATAAAAATAGAACTGCAGTACCTGAGGCACCGAACAAGGGCCTGAGGACCCCAAGCTACTAAGGACTGAGAACATATGCTACTGATTATTTTTTAAAATACTGTGGTGCAAAAATGAAAGAAATAAAATGTCCCAATATGAAAACTAAATTGGAAACCACAATTTTTGAAGATATTCAACAGGTTGTAATGGAAGACAGAAATAATAAATAATTTGGTTGTAATAATTTATTTGTTTTTTTTTAATTATGTGTTTGAATGGTATGCTCTTGAAACTCTACTCTCTTATTTGGAGATATAAAATAATCTTTATACTCATCACGAATTTTTAGTGCGGTTATGTATTGTTTTTAGTAAAACATCTCCTACTTTCAGTAGTTCCGATGCTATTTGATACAATCACTGTGATTTATTGTTTTTCAATACGGCTACTGATGTTCTAATCTTTGTTATTGTTGGTGGGCACTTTTCTCTGTCCGCTTGGCCTAATTGTATGTATACATCAGAGATACTTACATATCTCTGGTATATATCAAAGTTCTCCTCCAGCCATAGAAAAATAAAAATAATAATTATTTTTATTTCTCTATGCCTCCATCCGCCAATATGACATGAAAGAAGTTTTACGTTTTAGCGGCTTTGCGCACAAATTGGCGCATTTCTTGTACAAGAAAATGCAGCGGACACAAATTCTTGTATCGTTTCTGATATAAGAAACTATACGCCTGTATGACACTATCCATTTTTTTTGGTATATCAGAAACGATATAAGAAATGATATAAGAAAATGCATAGTGTCATACGGCCATAAGTCTAGTTTTCATCCCCAGAAGGTTAAGTGCATTATACCGAAATCCAGGTAACTTTTTTTTTGTTTTAACTTTCAAAGTAAAGATATACATTTTTTTCTAATAGTAATAATTGCTTTCATAATTTAAAAAAAAATTGTAACAATTAAAATTATATGTGTTAAGGCGTGGTTAGCTGTCATTTGAATTTTTCTGTTTTAAGATTTAGTTTTGACATATGACAGCTAGCTTTTTTTATTTTTTAACATTAGTTTGTTTTGCTTTTAGAAAAAGGTTAAACTTTATGAATAGTTTCATCTAAAAAGATATTTCTTTATTTGTAATAATTTATTTCTGGCACAGTTTATAGCCCAGTAACAATTTTTTGTAAGTTTTGTAGCATCTCCCACTTGTAAACAAAGTTTGTAAACGGATAGGACATTAGGACAAGTTTTTCTCTTTGTTATTTTGGTATAAATCTTTGTAACTATTAATATAGTATTTTTGTGACATTTATATTTTGTAAGTGTCTGTGTTGAGACAACAATAAATGTTTAATTTTTTTCTCCAAACCATTTTGTTTATTTTCTTTGTAGAAAAGTTTATAACCCCTTTTGTGTTTTTTTTTTAGGAAGGAAGAGCCTTTTTCCTTCATCCAGCATGAGGTTTCCTCAAAGCAGCGTCCATTTTAAATAGCTAGAGGTCCTTCTTGTTGTTTTGCATGTTCATTTGTCCAGGACCCAGCAGATGAATCGACAACATAAGGAGAATTGCTGGAAAATGGAAAAAATACACAAGAAAGAAAGGAGTGACAGAACTTTAAGGAAGTCTACGTTCAGTAGTATACAATTTAGATTTTTTAGATAGATAGAATATCATTGAAATGACCGTTTAACAAAATGGTTCTTACATTATCTTCTTTACTGGACGTGTTTACTGTATCTTCTAAATTACAACTGTCTTCATTGCAATCACGTTTGGATTCGACTTCCTCTTCACTTCCTTCTTCTGTATACAATTCCTTGGTTTTCTTTTCTTTAGATAAAACTGTTTCCTACAATAATAAAAATATTATAATAAACTAGTAAATTTAATTATATATTATTTAATTAATATTAAATATATATATATATATATATAATATATATATATATATATATATATATATATATATACATATATAAATGTGTTAGTTTTGCCAACTCAACCAGTTGTACCGTAATATCGTGGCTTTAGTGCAATAATCCAATTCGCTTATAACAATTTATTTGCAACATAACTAATTCTTTTCAGTAAGTTATAAGGGCCACAGGATACTATTTAAATATAAATGATTGCAAATGTGACCCAAATTATAGACCTATATCGCTGCTCAGTATACAAACTGTTTATGAGAGTTATTAATAATCGGTTGACTTGCAAAATGGATAACATTACAACTAGATGAAAATACAAATTCCATTTCCCATTAAGAGAAGTTAGACAAGGCGACTTAATATCTCCAAAGATTTTTAATCTAGCCCCAGAAAATGCCTCCAACACTACAAATTGATCAGCATATATAGGATCAACGTTAATGGTAACAAGTTAAACCACCTAACAACAATGACACACACAGACGACAACAGACGTATAACTGGCAGTGAGATAGATATAAATGGCAGTGAGATAGAATAAGTCCAGCAATATATCTACCTAGACCAAATTCTGAAATCTGAGTCAAATATGAATAAACTTGTTACAATAGAAAGGGCAATTAAAAAAGCAATGTTAAGTATACGACTGTTAGATAAAAAACGACTGGGGAAGATCAAAATCGATCGAGGATATCACAATAAAAATTGCCGAACTCAAATGGAGTCTCGCAGGTCACACCCGGCCATTGGCATGGAGTGGAGTGGGACGCCGAAGCTAAGCGAGCTGTACCTTTTACCGTAGACGAACTCAACGATGCGTTGAGTGCCCTAAAGACACGAAAGGCTCCGGACTCGATGGAATACCACCAGAAGCGGTGAAACGCATTGGCAGTATGGAGCCGATGTGGATTTTGGACCACATGAATGTACTGCTTGAAACACAGCGATTTCCGACAAATTGGAAGATCTCGAGGCTCGTGCACTCCTAAAGGGTAAAGACAAGTATCGACCTGTTTGCCTTCTATCGTGCATACGTAAATTATACGAGAATCTCTTAGAATTACGAATAGACACAGTGATTGAAGAGTCAGGCGGGCTGTCACCACGCAGTACAGGTCTCAGAAAGAATAAGAGCACGGTGAATGCGCTTAAAGAAGCTTCCGGGAGTTACGCAGGGTGGGGGTTAACCAGAGGTGGGCAATCCTAATGTTGTTTAACATCCGGAATGCTTTTAACTGCATTAAAATGAAAAGAGGTAATAAAGGCTCTACGAGAGGAGAAGGTGTCGCGCGTACTTGATGAATTTTGGGTCTTCGATTATTTGTAAGAGGGAAAAATTCTAGAAGAAGGAGTAGTTGTTGACGTGATTGGCTGGAATGCCGCAGGGGTCGGTCCTAGGACTCACGCTGTGGAGCTTGGCATATGACGGGGTTGTGAGCTAACAATATGAGAGGGTGTAACCCATTCCCATTTGCGGACGACCTCGCTATGCTGGTAGTGGCGCGGGACAAGGAGGACCTTATCTTTGATGCAAATCGTACATACAACCAAGTTGAGGATATGGATGAAAATGCATGAGCTAGAACTGGCTGCGGTAAAGACCGAGGCTATAATTCTCAAGCGACCAAGGAAAAGGACGGGATAACATTTGAATGTGCAGGAAAGAGAGTGGTTCTAAAGAAATGCTTGAGGTATTTAGGGGTGACTTTAGTTAAAACGGGAAGTGGGGGAACACGTAAAAGCGGTGACTTGGGAGGGATTATGCCCAATATCGGAGGGCCCAAAACTGAGAGGAGGAGGGTAAGGAAAGAGGAAAAATATACGAGAGAAGAAATAAAGACATAGCAACAGAACGTTTAAAAAAAGAACAAAGGAAAAGACCATAATGGTGTGGCAAGAGGAATGGGATGAGATGCGAAGAGGTGGTGCAGAGACGAAGTCGTTGAATTCCTAATCTGAGAAGATGTATGATTGCGGGCACCGGCGTTTGTATTATTTGCTGACGCAGATGCTCACCAGGACATGGTTGCTTCAGAGCATACCTTTACAGATTTGGAAAGGCAGGAAATGACAAATGCCTGTATTGTAAAATATCGGACACTGTCTTCACACACTCTATTGGTATGCGATAGATGGATAGTTAAGAGGAGTCTGCTTGAGAGAGAGCTAGGAAAGTCGTGGAATCAGTCACGGAACTGGTGGAAAAGATCTTAGGTCGTCAGATCGGTGGAGAGAAGTTCAGAGATATGTGAGGAAAACATTGGAAAGAAAGGAACAAGAAGAAAGGCGACCCGAAGGTAGGCAGGGTGCCTAAGACCAAGCAAGAAGATAAGGCCAAATGAGACGGGGTGAGATTTACATGAATAGAAGGAATAGAGGGAGAGAAGAATTCGTCGTAAAAGTCGTAGTGGGTAAAGTGCTAGAATGCATGAGAATTGTGCGTGAATGAAAGATCGGGTGAATGTCGTGAAAATGTTGCGTCCTCAATCAGGGCGATCCGGCCGGTAATTCACGGTTGAGGGGCTGTTTTTTTAGCAGGTAGGTTTCTGGCATTGACGGCGATGGTGTCCGAACAACCTTAGCGCGCCGCTTGGATATAGTCGTGTCCATGCTGGAGGAGTCCTGCATAACCGAGGCTAGCGAAAAGGTCACACTGCTAGACAAAAACGTTGTAACGCCACAGTACAACATTGGAGGCTTTACAAAAGTAGATGACTAAAAGGAAGACCACATATGAGATGGGTAAATGACATAAAAAGAATATCCAAAATAAATTGAAAGTAAGTTGCTCGGGAACAGGATAAAGGTCGATAGAAGAAATTGGGATAGAATATTGAAGATCTTTCTTTGATTATTGAAGGAATATTTCTCCTAGAAGAAGAAGATTACCAGTATAACGGATTTTTTTAAAGTAAATTACAAATCTCCCAAATATTTCTTCTCCAGATGTCATCTTCGTTACCGAGATGTCTAAGATTGTTTGCCGTCATCGGCAAAAAATTAAATGTCTCTACTCAATTGTCATAAAAGGTCATATATCGTATAAATATCAAAATGAGTAAGAGACCCAAGTAAGGGAAACTCTGGAGCTTGCTGTGAATTTATCCAATCTACGAACAAAAATATATTTCAATTTTAATAATTTAGTATCCTGTACCTCAGATACGAACTACTCCAATGCATTTTGCAAGGTAAAATTGAAGGAAAAGGGAGGATGAAGAAGAATATCCTAGCTTGCTACCCTGAGAGTATGGAATAGAAAAACCTTAACACAGCTATTCCGTATAGCAACCAACAAAGTCATCATAGCCATAATGATCGCCACGTTCTGAACGGAATGGTACCCTAAAAAGAATAACCTCAGAAATGAATGAACTTAAACCCAATATTTTTAAGACAATTATGTGTCTTAGTTACAATTTGGATCATTCTTAATGACTCGCCCACTAAAAACTTCATATCTTCGTTACCTTTCGTGTCCCTTTCTCAAATGTATCATTATATTTAGACGAATCTATAATATCATAAATATTCTTGGGTGACAAAATGTTATTGTATCTAAACATTACTGGTTTTCTATCCATTGGGCCGTATTGATTCTGATGATTTATATAAACAGTTTCCATGTCATTCAATTCTTCCTCCGTCTCTAATTCCACTTCAGAATCTTCTTTATATGCAGGAGGCTTTCTTTCGTCACTAACTTTATCTTGTTCATCTTCAGGTATATGTCTAATACGTTCTGTAGCTGCTAGGTCTATAAAGTGATCCTTAATGTTTTCAAGATTATCATGTGGCATTTCAGTAGGTACGTAAAAACCTACAGCTTTTATTATTTCAACATTGGGTTGGTGAAAATTCTGGGTATCTAAAAAATAAATATTAACTTAGAACATAGAACATAGAATATAAAATGTGTAATTATTCTGTAATAAGTTTGCTGTAGTTGTTTAATTTTTTATTAAAATACACTGGTATTATCATATTCTTGAATAAGAGATTTCAATGATCTGACTTAAATAAGCTAAATAATCTAATAGGAGAAGGTAGTAACATAAAACGAATATTTTAATATAAGTTATGTTTATTTATGATTTCTCATAAAAGATGAGACTCTCGTCATAGAGTTTAGCTCTGAAACTGAATCAGCTCTGAATCCCCATTCCCCTATTACTTGATTGCACTTTACTGATGACGACCAAATAGTTAGAAATACGTATTTACTGTTGCCTTCCATCTTATATACATATCTGATTATTTTTTCTCTCGTTGCGAGCTATGACTATACTTTCTACCTTTATTCCCTTATTTTACTATTAGCTCGCAATCAATTTTCTTGAATATTTCAATATAAGTATACCTATATATATATATATTTATATATATATATATATATATATATATATTATATATATATATATATATAGTATATATATAAGGATCACTCAGACGAGTGGTGGGTTCTTTATATCGGTCTCAAGGTGGAGAAATAAAAGACAAAGTTGATAGGCTACTTTATCTATTTTGAAGACGTTTTCGCTTTCGAGTTTTGAAAGCATCATCAGTTCATCTAAAAAATTTTACAATATGAGAACCACACAATCATGGAAACGATGTTAATTGTTACCTTAAAAGATATGTAGCAGTCAATGTTATTAACAAACATGTGAATGAAACTAAGTAAATGGACATAATACGCTGATCTTGTATAAACAGTTAAGCAACTAACAACATATATGAACTTGTAAAAAATTAGCACAGCAAATGACCATGTGGTCTAAAGTAAATTCAATGTTATTTAATGTTAATAAGTGAGTAAGAACCAAGAAAATCATAAATAACTTCCAACTATTTAATGGATATTAAGCTTTGATTTTAACTTTAGGTAGCATTATAAGTGATATTAATAAAATTTTAAAAAGTAGTAAAAATGAAGTTACCGATCAAGCCCTATGAATGTCGCCGAGAAAATGGCGTTTAATGAAACAGGAACGAACTAAACGCAAAAAGACAGCCAACCTTGAGGTCAAAATACTTTTGACAGATCAACAAGGTGTAGATACCAACCCAAATTTTGGGCGGTTAATTTAAGTTTAAATGAGTTTGGATGACTACCCGGTTGCAAAGGACAACACAGTGAAAAAAGTTGGTAGTGTAAAAAACAACTCCCCTCACTAATCAGCCCAAATTTACAAACAGGAGATTTTCATTCAACCTCATAAGTAGTACTTTTATATTTTTAGATGAACTGATGATGCTTTCAAAACTCGAAAGCGAAACGTCTTCAAAATAGATAAAGTAGCCTATCAACTTTGTCTTTTATTTCTCCACCTTGAGACCGATATAAGAACCCACCACTCGTCTGAGTGATCCTTATATATATATTGGATTGACGGTCGTACTCCTTTTTCCGATATATATATATATATATATATATATAATATATATATTATATATATATATATATACATATATATTACTCACACTGACGAAGATATACAGGAACTCCACACAGAACTAAAGCAAAATAACCATAAAAGTCACTTTGAGGATTCAATTGGCGACTTTATTGGCAAAGTGGAAAAGAGAAACTGCAAGGACCAATCCATGAGCAAGTATAGAGTCGGTGAGATAAACGAAAGGGAAAAAAGAGTGGTTTAGTTTGCACACTACTAAAACGTGCCATATTTCAAATGCATTCTTTAAAATGACGCTAATTGCTACTCAATATTTCTTGGAATTTAATGTCTACAATATTGAAACTATACTATAATAAAACTTTACATGTTCACCGACAAATTAATACTCACCTTCTTTTGTATTTTCTTCATTAATCCTTGTAGGGATACGATAATGAGGAGGACGATTATTGTTCCTTGCAGCCCCATTCTCATGTCTGTTGGTTGGTATTATAATCGGTACGTACTTTTGTGTCCTTTCATCATCTCGCTCATGTTCCATGTTCCTAATAGGTTGCAGTTCATGTAATAGGCTTGGTGGACTGATTGATTCTAAATCTAATGCTGCAGGTATATTTTTTATAAATGGATTCTGGTGAAAATTAGGAGAATGTTTGTAGTATTCAAATGGTAATAACGGCATCATTTGATGAATATCATGTTGTTGAAGTGAAGCTAGATTTATAAGAGGTAATTCAACAGTGTAAGGCTTACTTGCAAAGGGTGGTGGTCTTGTAGATCGAAGTGTAAATAGTACTGGAAGACGAGAAGGTTTTTTATAATTAGAAATAAGAAACGGAGGTGGAATGGGTCGTACTACGACGACACGATCAATGCTTTTGATATGTCTTGGATCCCTTTTATCTTCTGTATTTTTTACTT
Source organism: Diabrotica balteata (assembly GCA_918026665.1). Taxonomy (NCBI): domain Eukaryota; kingdom Metazoa; phylum Arthropoda; class Insecta; order Coleoptera; family Chrysomelidae; genus Diabrotica; species Diabrotica balteata. The sequence goes on along the minus strand of OU898281.1, from coordinate 16,030,481 downwards.
CTTGGCTTGATATTTCCTTCCTAATCGTTAAAATTAAAAACATGCCTAATACCTAAAAGAGAAGTTTGAATTAATATATAAATGATTAATTAAATAGTCCAGTTGTCAGAGATTTGATCTTAAAATACGAGACAAACAAGCTGAATTTTGTTGAAAATGTCAATTTTGGGGCTCTTCTTTGGGTCACTTCCCAGACTTACCCCTAAAACTCCCTCTCGTAGGGTTAAAAACTGAAATCATCAATTTACCGAGAATCTGTACGTCGTAGAAAAAAATGTTTCAAACAAGAAATGTTACTGAGATAATTTTGAACAAAAATCTTAACTAGCGCTTTTTGTGTAGAATGAACCGTTATCTCAGAAACAACAGCGATCAATGATTTTTTTTTTATTGAAATAAACGTGTCTCAACATCTATGGCCATTGACATGGGATTCGAATAATTTTAAATGTCTACTGCGCGCGCAAAATCAATTATTTAAATAAATTTGTTGTTAACTCGATGGTTAAAATTCGATGTCTTCATGACCAGAATGACCTATCGACAAAACTGAAAATAAGTTTTAAACATAAATATCCTGTATTTTAGGTATGTTGTACAATGAACGACGTTTTTTCTCTTCTTCCGATGGTATTTTGATGTTCTTTTCGTCCACTATGGATTCTTAGATTGGTCTGTCCGATATAAGATTTGTCTTAGTTTCCATGGAATCTCGTATACTTCTTGATTTTTTAACGATATTTTTGTTTTTGCTAATGGTAAAATACTTGAGATTTTTCTGTCGATATTAAATATCGTTTCTATTTTGTGTTTTCTTAGCAACCTTCCTATAGTAGCCTAGTGTAGCCGATTTTTCTTAAGGTTGTTTTCACATTATGCATTTCTTCATTTTATGTTCTTCGCCTGCCAGTCTTTCAGATCATGTAATTAGAGTTTTGATGATTGAATGGAGAGTAATTGAATGGAATGAAGGAATACTTACTGAAGAGAGCAAAAGAAAGGAAGTATGGGAACAAATATTGAATCCATCTGTTCCATGACGACAGGCAAAATGCACAAGATATAGGTGAAGAAGAACAACACCTACAAATTTTACCCTCAGAAGTAAAGAATGCCCTAGAGAATACAAAACAAGAAAAAGCACCGGGTCCTGATCAAATTCCAGTTGAACTGTTGTATGGTAATATAAAGAGACTCACCTGAATTGTCAACCACATACATGTAGAGGGCAACATCCCGGGCTTAAATCGATATTTTTACATCTACCAAAAAACAACAATCCCAAATCATGTAATGACTATAGATTGATAAGCCTAGTGTGTCACCCTTTAAAGATTCCCTTGAAAATTGTTCAAAACCGAAATTATAAGAAATGTAACAGGAGCAGATAGATAGATATTTTCGTTGACGGTACTCTTGTTAGAAATGTCGGGAATATAACAAAAGTGCATATATATGCTTCATAAACTTTAGGAAGGTCTTTGACCAAGTGCAGCATGAAATTAATAGATGAATTAAAAAACATCAATTTAGTCAAAAAAGATATTGAGTTTATTAAGGCTATATACTGGAACCAGAAAGCAGTAGTAAAAGTAAACGATAAAGAAACAAATAATGTACCGATTGCGAGAGGGGTCAGGCAAGGATGCGTTTTGTCTCCGACGCTTTTCAACGTGTACTCACAGGTCATATTCAAAAAAGTCTCACGGGAAAGAAAAGAGGGAGTAAGAATTTGTGGAGAAATCGTAAACACCATAAGATTTGCAGGTAACACGGTTATTATGGTTGAAAGTATAGAAGAACTACAAACTTTACTAGATGCAATAAATAGTAAATGCATTCAAATGGGACTTGACATCAACACAGATAAGACCAAGTTTATGATACTATCAAGGAGTCCAATAAATAATGAACAAATAACCCTTGGTGGGCAGGAAAATAGAGAGTGACAAAATATAAATATCTGGGAGCTTACAGCAACAAAGAATTAGATCGAGACCAAGAGGTCAGGGTACGAATAGAAATAGCAAGGGTAGCGTTCTTAAAATTCATGCATTTATTTATTTAGCGTATGAACTTTCACAGTACGATAAATATACAAATACAATAATATATACATATATATTAAATATATTATTTAAACACTAAAGATAAAATGAATGACACTAAATATTAATGTCCAATTTACATAGCCATTCAATTGCTTCTGGGAACATTCCGCAAAGTCCTGGAGGTTTCCACGGTAGGCACGATTCAAGCAGTCTGAAACACAATGGCTTATGGTCTGTCTAGATTGTCCGCAATCGCACTGTGGACTTTCTGCACGACTCCATCTGAATAGCGAATCAGCACATTTACCGTGTCCGGTACGTATACGATTAAGCCTTGCCCAAGTGGACCGGGGCAGATTTGATCCGATGAAAACCCTGAGTTGGGGTGGATATCTTAATATAGTCCGATTCTACTATTGGCATCCATCTTGTTGTCCATTGCCTATGTATATCATAGGAATTACCAATTTTTCGGGCAGATCGTATTGGAGGATTTCTAGATCTCAGTCGCTGGTGCTCTCTTTTGAGATGTCTGGGATATCTTAATGTATTGGTAATTGTACGTTGGCTACAATTTTCTGGTACTTCTCTCACTAATGCTGCTGTACGGCGTAGATCTGGTGGAGCAATATTGCTTAGAGTAGGCAGCCATCTCACTGGCGTTGGTTCAAAAAAATTCAAGCAATTGTTCTGTGACAAAAATTTGAATACTGCGCTGAGACTGAGGTTTGTTGAATGTTATGTCTGGTCCCAACTATTGTACGGGGTAGAAACATGGACGTTAAAAGCGCAAATAGTTAGAAGCTTGCAGTCTTTGAAGTTTGGATATAGCGGAGAATGTTGAGAATTTCATGAACTGCCAGGGTCACCAATGAGGAAGTGCTAAGAAGGATGAGTCGAGACAAAAAATTGTTGAGAACAATAAAAGTATGCAAGACTGCATACCTTGGACACATACTGAGGAATGATAAATATAGTCTTCTGCAGGTCATCGCAGGAGCAGGGTAGAGTCGATGGCAAAAAGGGAATAGGTAGAAAGAGGAAGTCATGGCTTGCAAAATATTCGAGACTGGATAAACATGACTGTAGATGAATTATTCCACGTCGCAAAAAAACACAGAAACTTTTAGAATGTGGTCGCCAACCTCCGTTAATGAGGGACGGCATAGGAAGAAGAAGAAGACGATTGAATGTAATTGTTCGAGATGTGTGGATTTTTGGTATACTGTATATCCTATGTATTCGTCCTCCTTCTTTATTATTAACAAATCTAAAAATGGTACTTGTTGGTTTTCTTTCAGTTCCATAGTAAACTTAATTTTATTGTGTCCATTCAATTGATTTTTCTTCTCCATGTGTCCAAATGATAAAAGTGTCATCCACTTACCTAAGCCAAAGTTTAGGTTTGTATGTGGCTGTTCCTACTTCTCGCTGTTCTTTTTCTTGCATACACAGGGTTTGATTTTACCGATGACAGTGGTAAACCCATCGGTACTTCTTCAAATTGTTTATATTATAACGAAATATTTTGTTTTATTTATCAAAGCACGTTCGTTACCTTCTTTGTTCATTTATAGACGAAATCTGTATTTTTGAGCAATGTTTTGTTAAGTGTAGAGTGTCCTGTGGTATTAACCAGATTTGTGAAAAGTTAAACCGCATTGAAGTTAGCTAAATAATTGTCTTGCCTCATTCACATCTTTTATAACGCTCGATAAAGTAGCTTGCATTCTGCAGCAGAGAAATTTTGACTGGTGGTTGTGGAGGAGATCCGATAGAACTAACTATTTGTCACAATGTAATCCATCGGTATAGCGGATGGTAATCCATCGGCATCCCAACCTTGGGTAGGCCATAAAGTTTTTGGAAATCTTGGCGAATTCTCTCTAGTACGAGATGGAACTGTTGTTCTTTCTTGTTGTCTGAGGCTTTACTTTTGGCTTTTGTCATTTTTCTCTAGACATGTTGTAGGGTGAGACGCGGATTTCTTTGATTATGCTGTGTACCAATCCGATAATGATAAATTTGATTGACTCTTATGAAAAATTGCAACATTGCTAAAAACGTCGTCCTAACACGATGGTTTTTCTCAAAACCAAAAATTAGTCAACACATGGGAGTCAAACCCAGAAGAAAAACACAGAAGTATATATTTATATATATATATATAATATATATATATTATATATATATATATATAGATATATATAGTAAACTCTTAAATATTGGGGAAGGAAATCTGCAAAAAAAACTTAATGTGTATCAATTATTTCACCTAACGTTTTCGCCAAAGAGAATTTGGCTTCTTCAGGGCTGAAAGAGAATAAATTATAATTAGCTACCATATATTATCTAATAAAAAACATTTACCTTACCGTGAAATTTTAGAAATGTCGAGTTATGATGTTTAAAAAACTTTAGCTAGTAACAACATTAGTGGTGTTTTTTTTGTTACTATGTGCAAAAAAGTTTATTTGTTAACGTTGGAAATGTATGGTAGCTTTGAACTTAAAACGCAAAGGTTTACCCAAGGACAATCGAAAAACCCAATGTAACTACATTTAAAGGAAGTATTTCTTTGAATTGTCGGCAATAACTAAATTTTTAATTGTTGTAAAGTTTGAAGTGAGCTTCTGTTTTCATAGAACGCAAGCGCCGAAACAATTACAAGTAGTTCTTTTGATATCAATGTCGTTAAGGTTCATTGGTTAAAACCGATGAAGTTAGATCCCAGTCTGGGAAGATATTAGTTTAGAATTTCTAATTGAAATTCTTTTTTTTAATTAGTATATTGTTCATGTATTATTGTAATAATATCTTATTGAGATGTATCTAAGAAAAGCAAGGGAATGTTATCTTTTTTTGTTAATGAAAATTATTATTAAAGTAGGTTAGTTGTTAATAGATATATCAGTCAAGTTGGTTATCTGTGATGTTGTATTGTTCTTGGTTCTGATTTAAGTAAGAAGTGGTATATATCGCTTAGATTCTTAATGTCACTCTTAACATTGATAGAAAAATCGTTTAAGGAAAATATAAGAAATTTCAATGAACTCTCTTTTAGATTTATTGCTCTCACGGTGGAGAATTGTAGTTTCGTATAGTCCATGTGAATATATATATATATATATATATATATATATAATATATATAATAATATATATATATATATATATATATATATATAATAAGGAATCACTCAGACGAGTGGTGGGTTCAAATATCGGTCTATAGGGGAGAAATAAAAGACAAAGTTAATACTACTTCATCTATTTTGAACACGTTTCGCTATCGAATTCTGATAGTATCAGTTCATCTAAATTTTACACTATGTGAACCACACATTCATGAAGAGCTGTTAAATAGTTACCTTAAAAAACATGTAGTTGTCAAGGTATTAAAAAGTTAGTACAAAAATCAAATAAAAGGACATCATATGGTGATATTGTATAAAACAAACAAATAATAACAACATTTAGAGACTTAGTATAAAATTAGCAAGCAAAGAAACGTGGTCTAATAAGCATATAATATTTTATATAATATTAACTAGTGAAAAAGAACTAGAAAATCATCGATCACTTCCAACTATGCAAAAATTATTTTATGACTTCATCTTAACTCTGTTTGGTACAATTATTTAAGTTATCTACATTGAGATAAAAAAAATATATAATAAAAAAAATTAAAGTGAAGCTACCACTGTATGCTTGGCACATGTTGCGGTTTTGAATGGGTTAATTAAAAGATACGAGCCAATGACAAGAACAGACAGCAACCATGAGGGAAACGAAAATTCTTCGACAGAACAGCAAGTTAAGAGTACCAACCCACTAATTTAGGGCGGGATTGAAAAAGGTAACATGAGTTTGAAGTTACCTCCCGTAAGAGACAAACAATGAAGAAATTAGCGATAACGGTAATCCCTGCATCAATCCGTCTAGAACAAACAGGTAGCAAAAAATTTTCAACTTCATATATAAAAGAGTGAAAAAAAACCGTCAACAGTGTAGTTGAATATACAACTACAGGTGAATGACGTAAGCACCAATTTCCAAAAAGTCCAAGGTCCCACGCTTGGAACTTTAATTTATAACGGGTATTTCTAAGTATGAAATTGCATATTAATTTGTATTAATAGTAAAAATTTCAGAAATTCACATTAATCAAATGTATGAAACGACAGAGTATGACAGACAAAATTAACGCCATTTCCTTTTTCAAACCCGCAACAGGTTGCCATGCATACAGTGGTATACTTCACTTTAATTTTTTTTATATATAGTTTTTATATCTCAATGTAAGATAACTTAAATAATGCATTACCAAAAGTTAAGATTGATAGTCATAAAATCATTTTTGCATAGTTGGAAGACGAAGTGAATCGATGATTTTCTAGTTCTTCTTTCATAGTTAATATTATATTAAAATATTTTATGCTTATTAGGACCATGTGTTCTGTTTGCTTGCTAAGTTTTTACATTATGTATTAAATTTGTTAGTTATTTGATTGTTTATACAATAATCACATATGATGTCCAGTTATTTAAATTTTAGTACTAACGTTTGAGACCAGTGACAACGACATATCTTTTTAAAGTAATATATAACATCTTCTTCAGAATGGTGGTTCTCAAATTAAAATCTTTAGATGAACTAATGATCATCAGAATTCGATAGCGAAAAGTCTTCAAATAAGATGAAGTAGTATCTACTTGTCTTTATTTTTCCACCTAGTAGACGATATTTTGAACCCACCACTAGTCGCTGGTGATCCTATTATATATGAAACGGTCGTATCCTTTTTACATATATATAAGTATATATATATATATATATATATATATATATATATTTATATCGTATATAATTAGTATTGATTATATATATATATAGTTATATATTATATTATATATGTCTTATATATATATAATATATATACTATATATTGATATCATAAAATAAAGGAGTTATGTGGTCATATAATGAAGCGATTCGAAATTCATCCAATGAATAATTTAAATTTTTAAACCTCATACATTAGACTGATGAAAATAAAAAACTTTTACAATATTTAGAAGCAAAAAGTGAAAAAAACTCGGCAAACAACGGACACATGTTCCACGTATGGTCAATATTTGAATAATTTATTAAAATAAATCGCTGAAACTCAAAAACAACTGATATATCGATACATAACCAATTTCAAATCATGGGGATTTAGATAACGGTAGATAAAATAATTTATTTCGTTTAATATGGACACATTTTCCAAACAATTATCGTTAAAAATCGAAGGTGATAATATACCTAATATCAAAAAGTTTTAATCTAGGAAACAATTGTAATAGAAAAAACAGAAGATTTACCTTGAAAAAAGTATGAACCAAAATATCTGTATGTTAAAGCTTACTGTACAAAAAAAGGGAGAAGGCAAAAAGAAAAAATACCTCCACCACCTATTCCAAGCTGAACGAATTGAATGTCCACATTTTGAAGCTTCTGACGACTCTGTTCAAAGGAAAATTTGTACTTTAATATCTTCAGACAGTTTTCGAAGGGATCTGAGCATTCCTTATTTAACATTTATTGGAAGCCATATTTAAGAGTCTTTGGAGGGATTTGCATAAGATGGGAATCACAGTGAACTGGGTGTATTGATCACACCTAATCCGAGCTGCTGCTGGATGCGTGTCTTCCTTGTGTGGACAAACCATCGTCGATTCTTCAACAAACTTTGTCACTGTAAAATCGGGAGAATACAGAAGTGACGCGAATGGGATATTAGCATTACTACCAAAAAAAACCAAAATTTATGATATGCTCCAGAAACGTGGATGCCACTTGCCAACACTCCCCCATAACCCTGATAGACTACAGTCAATTGAAAGAGTTGAGTAAAATTATAAATACCTGGGATCGTGGCTTTTGGAATGACGTTATGGGGCATCGGGCTAGGCGGAAGGTAAAATGTCGCCATTGAGCACTAGCTCGGACAGCTTAATCGTAAAATTCATCGAAGGTACTAGACCGTGTTCCGAGTTTGATCTTCAACTGAGACTTAGGTTTACTAAGTGCTAGGTGATGGTCAGTGCTGCTATATCGGCGTGTAGAGGAGCTGGGACACTCAAAACGAGGGATATAAATCAGATTAGGTAGCTTTCGAAATGTTGGCTCTACGGCCGTCTCCTAAAAAATACCAGGGACAGCGAAAAATCACAAATATAGATTGTCCTTAAAAGATTTAAACCAAGAAACGCCAACTTTTCGAAACCGTCAAGAAACGGAAAAAACCGGCCCACGGATCTAGGACTACATCATGCGAAATGAAAATTTCCAGTTCCTCGCAACTTATAATCGAGTGGTTAAAATTGAAGGCAAGAGAGGAATGGGAGCCAAGAAAATGTCCTGGCTCCGAAAACATAAGGCACATGGACAGGGTTTCAACGAATACAATCTCTGATAGACATATTGCAAGGAAATAGAGAAAAATTTAATGGATAATTGTCGATCGCTAAACATCCTTTAGTGGATTTGCATCTGAAGAAGAAGATAATCTTCATGTTTATGGATCTTTCAAATAAGGCCTAATGAGGTTTCTTATATTGTTCTAAACTAACAAGCTATGAATTAAAAAAGAGACTACATAACATCGGCCCCTAATTGTTGTAGGACAATTTTTCTTAAATTCCCTGAAAAAATACCATCTTTTATGGTATGTATGGTATGATAAATATGAAAAAATAAAACAATTATTTGTCCAAGCAATTGGAAAATAAAAAAGAAATCAAACAATTTACTGGCGAAATCTAATTCAAACTTTGACCACCGTGCTTCTAAAACTTACAAAGCAAAACAGCTTGATAAATAAGTCGACAAGGAAATCTAACGATTGCGATTCCACAGGTCGTTACCAGGGTCAAAATTCGTAAGTTTTACGTAAATTCAATTTTCTGATACTTCCAAACGGAGAGGAGGTAAAACGTTTTTACATGTGTGTATGAATTTGTAGTCGATTAAAACATTTTAACACACAGAGTAAAAAAATTTAATGTAAAAATTTTACTTTGGAGTAAAATTATAACGCTAAAATTTAACTCTAAATTAAAAAATTTAAACGTGCGAATTTTACTCTAAAGTAAAAATGTACATACTTACTTTACGTTAAAGTAAAAATTTACCGGAGTAAAATTTAACATTACACCGGATCAAAGTCACGGTCATACCGTATTTCTCTAAACTAAGGTCTGGTCACAAGTAAATTTGGTCCGGCAATATATTTCTTAGAAACGATAGTTTAAAAATGCCTTTAGTCGGTACACAACAAATAATAATGAATTGTCCAGGGTTTGCATAAATAGAGAATGAAAATATAGAGTGATGTATTTAAAAAATTGAGAAAATCGTAATTTTGTTTGTGGTTCACCCTGTATACAAATTTTTGTAAATGATCTTTAAATTCAACTTAATTTAAAAACTGTAATATATTGTTTACTTTATTATATAAAATTAATAATTGTTTTTGCATTAAGTACATCTTTATATACATGGTGTTCATTTCATAGCGATTTCGAAATAAAAATGGATTGATAACTTGTTTAAATACCCAGGTAGTATAGTAATGCAAAACCCAAAAAACTATACAAGCAAACAAGAATTATGAAAAAATAAATTTGTAACCAATATATAAGTGGTGTAACAATTTAAAAAATTGTATGTTGTGTCATACCACAGTAGTTATTCATATCATCCTGAAGAATTTTCCTCATATTTTCCAAGCCTGGAAAATATCATTGCCTACATTTTTTCTAAATAAGTTTTTTGGGATATTTCTATACCATAATGGCATTATCGGACTGATGTCACACTAAAAACTCACCCTGTATATTACCCATTATATTATTATAAACGAGTAACTTAGTAACTGTCTAATATTGAAAAAAAATCTTTAGTGAAAGAAAATTCGCCCCCCATATTCAGTATGTAAATTAGTTATTATCTTATATTTAGATAGATTATTTATATATTTAAAATTAAGAGAAAAAAGATGAAATAAAAAATTTAACTTTTCTCTTTTTGCCCATTGTCTATAAAAAATTTACGAAAACTACAATTCTACAATACAGTCCTAAAACTACGACTATTACCAAATTACCTTCGTATTCATTATTCTGAACAAATCACTGACCACCGCACATCAATAACGCAGCACTGATGAAAGCAGACAAATATGCAAAACACCAATTCCAAGTGGTTTTATGTGTATCTGCATATTACTAAAATAAATATAATTTTCTTTCTAGATACAATCTTGGTAAATTAAATTTCACTATGATGCTCATCGTCATGAACACTCATGATAAGCATAATTTATTTTTTATAATTAATTACTCTGAATGCCTTACATGATTTTCTTCCTAAAATTTTCAAAGAAGGGGTCATTAAAATGTAAAATGAAATCTTGATATGAAAAAAATCTAGATGAAAAATAAATGAAATTAAAATATTTGATTTTAATTTTATCAATGCTACAATTGGGTTAGTTCTGCCAACTCGAGGATACGTGCCCCAAGTATTTTGACAAATGAGCTTTATTTAGGGAAGATCCCAAATCTGTGGTTTTCACGGTTATTAGTTATGATTTTTTTCTCCTAAATATCGCAGTAGCACACTTGCCCTGTCAGTTTACATTTCCCGGGCTTAGTTTTACATAATTTCCTTGCGTTACATAACGGGGCTTATTTACTAGGCTTTTCTTCACATAGTTCTAAAAAAAATTCAATATTTTCATAATTTTCATTTTTATAAAACAAAATATCTTCAGATGGGTCGAATAGCTCACCACAAAATGAGAAAGTCATTTATTTAAGGGCACTCATTGTACAATTTATCTTAATTTATGTTGTATATCTTGCGGAAATTTAGTATTAAAATTATGTATTCCTCTCCTAATATGTGAAGAAGGTAATACTTGAAGGAAATCGTCTTTTGCCACAAGTGATATATCATCCGCCTGAGAAAAAACAAAGCATTTGTTTTGTCCCTCAGGAACTTTACCTAAGTAATACTTTCAGTGAGAGATATCAGATATCATCTCTATATATAATGTCATTTCTATCCCGACTTTCTTGGCTTTTGGAAGTTACCTGAACTTAGTCTCACATAGAAAATTTAGGTGGGGACCAAGAAATATTTCATTTTCGTCGACTTCTTCTTCTACCGAAAGTGTCTTGTAAAGTGTCTTTGCTGCGTTCGGCAGTGATCACTTCACCTCCTGCTGCACTTCGCTTCTTTTTTTGCTGGAGTTAGTGTTTTGTTTTTTATAACGGTTTTTAGTAGGAGATGTTCAAAAGATACTGACAATCTGAAAAACAAAATCATAAAGTTACGAGAGTAGCTCACTAAAATCCTACAAAATCAGTATTTTTGAAATACGATACTCACGAATGTGTCTCGAAGGTGGCAACATCTATCACATCTAGAGAAGTCTCTTGACGCTGATCTTTCATCACTTTAAAGAAGAAGATTTGTAACCATTTTCAGTACAACTGTAGTATCAAATGGAAAGATACTTCCTTCTTAAATCAGCTTAGAAAAAACTTTTTGGGAAGAACCAGCAAGCTAACGACTTCACGAGTTCTTCTCATTAATTTTAATGTCTGGAGAATGTGACTTCTATGAGCCAGTAGTTTCAGAATGGTGTCTTCCTTCTCCTCCGATCTTGCGCAATTGATTAAATCTGCCGTAAGGTGCTTTGAATATCCGTCGTAGATAACTAGTTCATGTCGATCAGGATTTATGTTTTTACAAAGTATGCTCAAAATAGTTGCAAAATACAAAAGCTTTCATTCATCTCAGATATTTTTGCCTTTAAAAATGATCAATGAAGGAATTTTTTCGCCACTAGCTCTTGCTGCTGCCGTCAACACCGTAGTGTTCTTCCTTCCCAATCTACTGGTGGTTCTTGTGCATGATTCTCCTTGCTTGCCAACAACTTTTGTTTTAGAGGGGTCACTCGAAAATCCAGTTTCATCTATATTGTAGATTCGCTTAGGTTTGTCAGAAAAAGTCCAAAATATAAATAACCTTAAATAATTTTTAACAACAGAGACAAAAGGATTCATGGTCTTCCTTGCAAAACTCAAATATTTCCGGTTTCTTTAATGACTGCCAATGTTTTCTTTTAAAATTTAAGAATCAGTCTTCACCTGGTCTACCATCTTTAAATTGAGATTATAAGTTGTTTGATTAAACGAACTGGGTAATTCTAAAACTTTTTTATGGGAAAAACCGATCACCATTGCTCCATCGTGCGAAAACCTTCTGCCAATGGAATGTTGGTAGATCAACCTTGTGACCTATTCTTCCACTCAAGTGATTCCTCAAAATAAAGAGAGACTATTTTACAGTTTTAATAAAAGAGAAAAAGAATTTAACATGACGATTTCAACTCAAAAAACTAGAACAATAGTAATCAATAAAGAACCAATCAGATGTAAACTGGAAGTCGATAAAGTTAGCACTGAACAAGTAATGGAAATAAAACAGCTGGGGGTTAAACAGTCCAGCTATGGAGACGTTTAACAAGAAGTAAGAGATCAACAACAAAGAGCAAATATATTAGCAGGATGCCTTATTAACACTAGCGTAATCAATAATCTTACGGTCAAAATTCAGAACGTGCTGGCAACAACAGAAATGAGAATACTCAGAAGAATTACAGGACAAAATATGGGTAAATTTATCATACAACAAGAAAATGCCCAACGAGGTTTAACATCGTGCTTTACTGTGCAATTCCCTAGGGGCTGGATAGAAGGAACACTTTAAAGTCACCTGCATAATTAAAATCAAACCTTTCTTGATCATAAAGTCAGTAGATTACATAGATTTACACGCAATAATTGTATGCCGTTTTAGATTATATAAAGAAATTCATTGACGTGGTGACCACAAAAAAAATTTCAAAAGTCTTTTTTCATGAATTTTAAATAATGTATTCTACTATCTACGGCAAGTAAGTTTAAAGAAAAATGAAGAAACAGTCATTTAGCCGTGAAATCATAAGATACTTTCATTTATAGAACATTCACTGACAAAAGACAGAAAAGCTCATTTTCGATTTTATTATACATATTCTTCTTTTGTTAAAATCTATGAAACTTATTAAATCTGAACCATACTATTTAAAAATTATAACAAAATATAAGAAACGAACTACATATATAAATATCTTATAACAATTATTGTGGAATATTGCAAATCAACTGTATATACAAATTTAAAGCAAATTTAGCAAATAACGTTTCATTTATTATTGTTCTTATTTGCAACAATGCAAATGACGCATTTTTTTGTATACATTTATATTTTTGTTCTGTAACATACACGAGTGTGGCAAAATAATCAGCCAAACTGTAGGGTTCTCTTATTTGGTATCAAATAAAATTATTAGCAATGATTTTTTGGCGTGTCTTCGCTTTTGTAGGAATTTTATGTTGTGTTTCTGCGTTATTTGAAAATGGTGAGTAGGTATACATGCGATTATTAATGTTATTTTAATTATTAAACACTTTCTTGTATTATAATAAAAAGTAAGCCTGTTTAGGCCAAAATAAATTGTTTAATAAGATCTGCCATCATCATCATAGTATTTTGGTTGATAAGAAATTTTTTTCCATTGCCATAGAGCTATATAAAAATAAGAATTTTTCAAAAAAACAATATTTTTACTGTATGGTAGATTTATTTTTTTGCAGACAAAAAAATTTACTTGGACTAAAGCTGACTGTTTTGAACGCGTAAAATGTCAACAAAAATACAAACCAGTTTAACTAAACTATAAAACTATAACTATAAAAAACAGAATGTTAACTCTTTCAAAAAACAAACAACATTTAAAAAAAAACTTTCTTTGATTCATATTTGGACATATTTACCCTTGATTTGAGTCTGTTCCTTATATAACCGTCTCTTTTTTATGTTCACTTCCAAAATCTTGGTTATTTCCCTCCATTTTTTCGTTACTTTGCTTTTTCTCCAATCTCTAATATCCATGTCTGACAAGTCTTTCTTTACTGCATCCAAACGTTTCTTCTTTGAGCGTTCCCTTCTTTTTTCCCATTTTTCTCTCCTCTATATTGTTTTAACATTTCGGTTCTCAGACTGGCATTCGTATAATATGACCAAGCCATCTAGATCTTTGGGCTTATAGTTTTGTCGTAATTATTGTTTTTCCAGCATCCTCATTATTTCTTTATTTGTTCGTTTTCTTTAAATATTCTCGGTCATCTGTATTCCTCCGAAGATTTTTCTGAGCACATTTTTTTCCTAGATCTCTACTTTATTTTTTTTTACTTTATATCGGTTTATAATTATCGTTTTGTTTGGTATGCACATATTATTGGAGTCGCAGTTTAACTCCCTTCATTAATCTTTTGTCCATCTCTGTTCATTCTTTTACCGTGTTAGTTATGGTTACTAAAAAATGGCTGCTAAGACTTCGAAAAAGGTTGGTAGGTGACATAAGAGCAGTGGCAGGCAAACAGTGGATTAGATTGGCACAAGATAGAGAAAGATGGAATCAATTGGGAGAGGCCTACATTCAGGAGTGGATGGAAAATGGTTGACAAAGAGAGAGTGATGGTTACTATTATATATATTCAGAGATTCTACAGTATTCACTGCCTTCCCTCGGTCAACCGTTTCCATCTCTCTGTGTAGATATATTCTCCATCGTTTAGGCCTCTCTTACTCATATCGTCGCCCTACTTTGTTCCTCCAGGATCTTCAGGGTCGTCCTCTTTTCCTCCTTCCTATGGGGCTAAATTCGGATATTCTCTTTATCCATCTGCTGTCGCTAGTTCTTCTTACATTTTCATACCACTTTAGTCTTTTTTGTTCTATATATGTTAGTAAGTCTGTTTCTATTGATGTTCTTTGCTTTATTCCGACATTACTTCTCCTATCCAATTCTTGTTACTCTGCAGCATCTTCGCAGATATTCCATCTCTGTTGCTACTATCTTACTGCTGTTTTTCTTATTCTTTCTTATTATGTTACTCGTAAGTATTTAAATTCTGACACTTTTTCAAAACTATAGACAGCTTCTGCATCTTTCATTTTGATATATTTGCTATCATTTGTTATGTCTCCTCTTGCGTTTTTTTTTAGTTTTATTCTTTTTCCTTTCTTTACTGGCTTTACAACTAGGGGTGACTCTTCACCACATTCACTATAGCCTTCTCTCTTGCATTCACTCTTCTACGATCTTGCGCTTCATTTCCTCTTGTTATACTTCAATCCTAGATAAATCGGCTTTAACATCATTGTTCCATCTTGTTCTAGGATGGCCATCTGACGATGTCTTCAGTACCATACAGATTCACCAATTCAGCATTACAGCGCCTTCTCCACTCTCCTGTCAATTTAACTCTTTGAAGGCCAGATATCATTCTGAGAACTTTCCTTTCAAATACTAGCAGCTTATTTATTTCATCTAACCAAATACTTTTTCGGCAGCGCCGTTTTCCTCTTGCCAAATTATACTTTTTATAATTTGGCAATCCAGTTGCTAACTTAGTCTTTCAATATACTTGGTGGTCTTTTGAGAGGTACCTACTTACTTGATATCATTAACCATACATAACTTCAAAATATTTCAATACTACAGACGTGGTAACGACAAAATATATATCTACTAAAATTGTGTGAATGTTTAGTTAATTTTCTGGTCCATATAGTTTATGATTTTGCCAATTATAAAAAGCATTGAGAAGAAAGATACATACCAAGATGATTTACAGGAAATAAAAAGATATGATTTGTCTAGACGTTTATATTTATATAAATTGCTTACCTATAATTTTATTTTAGAGATTTCTTTAAAATGCGTGGGAAAAGTTTATCAAAATGTAACTCTGACAGCATACTATCCAGATTATAATGATCAAGATCACGAGCATGGGTATCAAGACAAACAGGGAAAAAAATTAAGGACATTGCAGGTAAGATGACAAAACCGTTATTTATCTACCAAGGGTATTAAGTAGATGTTGGTTGTCAATATCAAGTTGAGTCAGATGAAACTGTTAGAATATTTTAATAAGCAACCAAAACCAATTTCTATGGCTGGTCCAGATAATTTTACTATTTTTTTAAAACTTAGATTAAATCTACGTTTTTAAAGCATTGGGCATAAATGGAGTTTTAATTTGTAGGATTATTTAGACCATAGGGCAGATTTTGTCACCTTGGCCATGGATGAGACTACAGGAATTCCATATGGAACTAAAGTGTGCATTCCCGAATTAAATCAACAGTATGGCCACAGAATTTTACTTGAAGTCCGGGACTCCTCGTATGATTTATATGGAAATGGTTTCGCCAGGGCTGATATTTGCGTTAGAAGTGAAGTTGATAGTTACGATTAAAAGTGTAAATAGACTTGTTCATTTGGTCTTTATGTAAATAAAATATTTGGAAATTTGAGTATTTAAATATTTTCATATTATTTTTTTTTTCAAATTTATGACTTATTTTCTGAGCAATCAGGATATTCCCTAAACTGTTTTATTAAGGTTTAAAATAGAATTGTAATCATCTCCAATGCTAACGCTCAACGGCCAAGTGGCTATTACCCAAGTTCTGTACTTACCACTAGATAATTAAAATAGAAAGACATTTAAATAATTAAATCATGTTTTTATAATTAATGTTTCATCTTTCGATTTTACACTAAATTACCTTATTGTCATCAAAATAATCAGCCTCGCCATCAATTGGGTCAATTGCTGACAAATATATAACCACTAGATTTTATTAATTTTGCGCTAATGTTGTCCAGGTGACTTGTTTTTCAGCCTGGTAACTGCTTCTTGCAGTTCAGCTGCTGAAGGGGGGTTCTTTCTCTGGTTATTGTTTGATCCAGTATAATTCCATCATATAGTGGATCTTCGTTTTTTTCAAACTTTTCTTTATAGAATTCTGTCCATCTTTGTAGTATTTCACTCTGTTGAGTTACTATATCTCCTTATTTGTCTCTGCACATCATTGTTCTTGGTTCAAATTCTTTCCACTTTTGGTAAGTTTTTGGTAGAATTTTCTGGTTTCTGATGGTTTATTTAGTTCTTCCATTTCTTGGAGTTCTTTTTCTATGTGTTCTCTTTTCGTTCTGCGATGTACTTTCTTCTCTTCCCTCCTTAGCATTATATATTCTCCCTCTGCCTTTCGTGTACTATGTCGTTGTTGTAGTCGTTAGATGCATTATTTTTCCTCTCTGTTATGTTACGACATTTTTCATTGAAACAGTCCTTCAGTTGATTTGAGCTTTTTTTGGTAAACCCAAAGGTCTCTTTGTTGATGTTTTTACACAGATGTTTTTACACGGTTCCCATTATCTTTTATATCCTCGTGCTTTTGTGTTTCTAGCCTTCCTTTTATATATTCTTTGTATTTTGTCTTTTTACTTTTTTTTTATTTAATTAATGGCTTTGGATAACTTGAGCGATTCAGTCACGATAATGTATTTGACTACTTGAGTTTATTAATGATGTATTGACCTATTGTATTTGTTACCGAAATAGTACTTTGCATAGAGGTAAATTAAAAATATCATGTAAACATCAGTATCACAAGAATCAGTAGCTTGATAAAAAAAACCATACATTCATTCGTTTCATTCAATGCCCTAACCAACAATATTTAGGGACCCACAAGGGATTACATAATATAGGGATACTTTTCACGCTAAGGTGCTGCTTTCATAGCGACTTTATTACAACACAAGACAGGCAACGGTTAGAAGGTAACTATATAGAACAAAGCTAGGTTTACACATTCACTTTTACACATTCAATCCTAAAATTTTTCTTTTAGTCCTTTTTAAATATTCCCAAAAAAATTTGGTATAAACCTAATATTATGACGAGAGATATATAAAATGGAAGATTGACACTGAGGGAGAGGTTGCCTTTTTACTTGTTGTCTGATGTTTTTTATTTCATATTTTTCAATTTTGGATCCCTTTTCTTTTTTAATGTTTGAGATTCTAACTCTTATTCTATTTCCACCTAGGTAGTAATCCGAATATGCATTTGCCCTTCGTTTGCTGCATATGTTTATTACGTCGTAGAGTGACGTCTAGAGTCAATAATAACATAATAGACCATGTTTACTGTAACCCCATCTGGAGATCTCCACGTTCCTGATGAATATTTTTTTTCTGGAAGCCTGTGCTGGCAATGATCATTGTTAAGGGAAGTTGCTAGATTTATTAGGCTGATGCAATTGTCATTGGATACCTCATTGAAAGGCTGTGTTGTTTACCTATAGTTGGTAGGTATTGTTGTTTCTTTTTCTATTTTGCGTTAATAAATTAAACTGTGTAAGAAATATTTAATAACAAATAAAAAATGATACAGGTATAATAATGATTCTTCTGAGGTTTCTCCCAGAACACTAAAAACTTATATAAGATCTAGCTCTAGCTCTCTAAGCTCTAATATCTTCAACTTCAGAAATTTCAATATCTTATTTAGATTGAGAATGCGAGAATAGAAATATGTACTAATATTTAATTGTGTGATTGCTTTTCCACGGCAATATTAAACACGCCAGCGCGTCCCCTTGTCTTTGACCGTTATTAATGTCAAAGAACGTAGAGTTTTCTCCTTCAAATTCTAACACATACACATACAAAGATTTCAAAGATTTAGGCGCCAAAATTATATTTGGTGTAATTTTGATTGATTGTAATTGATGATTCTACATCCAAATAAAATTAAGGAAAATATTTTTTACAACAAACATATATTTGTCATGTCATAAAAACAGTAATAATTACAACACACAAATAAATGAAAATTCAAATTAATTAACTCAAAATAATCATCTTCCGGTTCAGATGTCTCAATTGACTCTGTGTTTGGGTCAGCAGGTAATAAAAGTTCAATCGTTTCAGATAGAAATGCCTGCGTGAAGATTTTTTTATTGTCTCAAGCAAGTAATGAAGGGATCTGAACTTAATAAAATACTATAATATACATCAAGTTACACCTTTCCTAGAAAACTTTCTAGCAAAATTTAACCGGTATGATCGGAAATGCTTGTTCCGGCTTCTGCAGCCTTTTCTGATTAGCTGTTCTATTGGAAGTAGCGAACTTTGTATGATTTGGCTTCCATGTATCAATTAGCTTATGCATGGTTGGCATCATTTGATGCCAACCATACGTTCTACGTACAATTTGCTGTTTCGTACGCATACGTATCAATTTTTCAGCTTCTATTTTGTGGCGACCTTAAAATAGTTTCTAAAAAACAACCTTGAATCTGTAAATAATATCAAAGCTAATACCTGTAATGTCTGAAGTCAATTTGGGATTTTCAAAAAATCTGCGGCTTGTGTTGCCAAAGTTGGCCTTTGGCATGTTAACAAGTACTTCGTATTCATTCCGAAATCTCTCCTGAATTTTCCGACTTCTTTTGGGCTTCTAAATCTTTTTATTCTTCACTTTTTCTTTACCAGTATTCTTTACAGGTAGTTTATACGCCAAGGCGTATAATACTTTCAAAAATACGGATCCGCGCGTGTTAATATTGACAAGCCGAAATTTCAAAGGGTTTACAGTATTTTTCATTGACAAATCATTAAAGTTCTTTGAGGTAGCTCCACAAATGTATCACTGGGATGTTAACTTTGTGTCTGTGACTGCGTTGCGCACCTTACCATGAATTATACTTATTTTGAGTTGGTGCTCGAACGAACACTCCTCTTCATTTAACCTAACAATTGTATAGTTCAGTTATTTAATTAATTCCGGCACAAATTTTTTCTCTTCTTTAGTTAAATCCGTTGTTTCTTTTACAAATCTAAATCTAATTGACCGGCAAAGCTTTGACAAAGAAGGGGTTGGATTTTGTCATATAATTTTACTATCGTGTTTTTCCACAAACAGTGCGCAAAGTTAACAAAGGAACTCATAAAAATGTTGGCATCTGAATCAGTATTATTATTGAAACTTTGTTTACATTTGTAATGTTGGGCACCGTCACAACACAACTCCATTTGCAAATTATCATTAAAGACTTCCTCTTTTGCCTCGGTAAGTCGAATTAGCAAATCTTCTAAGTATTTTGATAATCGTGTCACGGTTAGATTCATTAGGCACTGTAGGTTACTCTCTGCGCAGGTAGATGTAATTTTTAGGGATTCTTTTGGCGGATTGTTTAGATTTCAAAAATAAGATCATAGCAAGGGAATTTTTTTGGATTTGTTGCTCTTATTATCTCATACTGCCGTCTCGATAGATCAGATTCAACTAACATCTTGAGTGCTTGCAGAGACGTCAATGGAGGTTAGCTCATCTTTGTCGCAATTTTTACTGTTAGGCTTTTTATATATTTACTGGTCTGTGTTGGTGAGTTCGTAATATTGTTAAGCAATTTTAAGGAGGTCCTATATCCTGTTTGTCTGCCAACACAGATTTAGCAGCGTGGACAATAACTTCATTACCTACGGAGGCCCCTATTTATTCCGTTTTCCTTCGTTTACTTCTTCTTGGAGCGCCAATGGTAGCAACAATATGGTCCGTGTATCGTGTGGGAGATCTACCTCTATTTCTTTTGCCTTCTACTTTTCCCTGGATGGTAAGTTTTTCAAGACCATTTCTTCGAAGCACATGTCCAAAATAGCTTATTATTTGTTCTGATATTTATGTTCTTAGTCTTTTCTTTATGTTTAGCTGGTCCAGTATGGATTCATTTTGTTCTTCGGGAATGCTGAGAATACCACCCAATGGTATTCTCAGCATTCGTCTCCAGCAGTACATCTCAAATACATCTATGTTCTTTTTGTCTTTCTCAGTAAGGGTTCCAGCAATGCGATGCATAAGTAAAAAACTGGAAAAACTAGACTTCTTATAGGCTTCGTTTACTACGCTCACTTAATTCTCCAAAAGACTTGGGTGGTCGACCTTGAGTGAAAGTTGTTTCAATGAGAATCTCGAGTGTTCCCTGTAACCATGATTGGTTTTTTTTTTTTCAGCAAGAAAACATTAGGTGTGTTATTTTCTTTTGCCCATCGTTGCTTAATTTGTGATTTTATATTATTAGAATATCTTTGTTTGAAAAAATCTTTAGCCTCTTGGTAGTGCCCAGAACGCATTAGGAGAAAATTCTCATTTAATGTGTCATACACAAAAAGTTCCGTCAGAAAATTTAAAAAGTTTTTTTGTTGCTGTTAGTAAATGTCCCCTGAAAAAAATACCTGGTTATCTATAAATTTCGTCATTTTTCCGACATTTTTTGAGTCTTCAGACACGTTGTATTACCTATATTTAACATCAGCCAATTTTATTTTCGTGAATTTTTCTGTCAAATATGTTTTTGGGACTCTGTTGTAGAAATTAAAACAGGCTCTAAAGAAAACTCATTTGTGCTATAACTAAAATTTTATTAATTTTTTACCAACCTAAAATAAATGTTTTTCAAATGGTTAAACACAATTTTCTTAACGACATGGATCATCTTCTCTGCCTCTTGTGGAGAGCAATGGCTCAGTGTATTGCTGACGCGATTTCATAATATTAAGACCCATATTGTTGATAGTATCATGATATTCGCTGGTGCCTGTTCTGTGAACAAACCAGTCTTCTATTGCCGTTGGTGCTAAAAAAGTCAATTTTCAAAGTTATATACATTTTATCTATAAAGTCATCTAAACTTGTTTCCATAAAGATAAATCATTAGAAAATCTACAAGCCGTGTGAAAGTTAAATTTCCCCCAACCAGTTTGGGTTCACAAATGCTGTTGGTATCCCCTTGCGGTTGGGAATCCCCTGTAGAAATAGTAAGGCACTACAACTCCCTTGGCACCATAATAAATGAAGGATGGACCAACAACCAGTAGATTAGAGCACGCATTGGAAAAGCTAGTCCATCTTCAATCGAATAAGGGTTTTGCTTTCAAGAGTCACAACCTCTCTATTGATACAAAAGTAAGAATGCTGCGATGCTAAGTCTTCTCTGTCCCTTTTTATGGTGTTCAATCGAGGACCTTGAACGAAGATATCTGCAGAAAACTGGAAGCATTTGAGATGTGGCTATATTTGAAAATACTTAAGATTCCGTGGACCAACCGAGTCACAAATGAGGAGGTCCTCAGAAGAATAAATATACATATTATGCGAAATGAATCCAGATATGGTCTCCTTTAAACCATCCTGCAAGGAAATATATTTCGAAAAGGAAGTCCAGGAAGAAGAAGTACATCTTGGTTTAAGAATCTCAGAATTTGGGTCAATACAACATCTATGCAGCTTTTTCCGTGCTGCTGCAGATAAGATAAAGGTAAAGTTAAGTGATAATATAAAGGTAAATCTTGAGCTGAGAGTGTGGATGAGAGTTTTTGCGTGCGTTTTCCCAATCTTCTTTGCAAGTCGACCTAGGAGCGGGTGCTCTGTTTCTCACCCTATCTAAAGTTACTTTCAGATCAGCATTCCAATTGATAATGCTGGTGCGCAGGACTGCCTGATTAGTTGCTGTTGGGCTAAATAAGAGCCTTGTCTTTCCTTATCAATTCCAAGAAGTATTGGTTTTCAATGGTGTGTATGACTTGTTTGATAACATTGGGGATTCAAAGACGATAGTTTGCGTTTTCTTCGCATTCATTACACCATCGTTCGACGACGTTTAATAGATACTATGACTTCTGACATACTCTCACAGTATTGTACCGTTTTGTTGTGGTTAATAAGGCTGTATCGGCTGCATAGACTAGAAGTTGAGTGCCAGATATGTTTTCGATAGTTAGGTCGCTGTTATGATATACAACAATGAGGGTAGTATGGAACCTTGTGGGACCCTGTTTTATAGAGAGAAGGGTGTTAACATCATGTATTTTGACTCTTACAGTTCTGTCACAGATAAGATTTTCAATTTTTATAAATTGTTTGACGAAGGATGCTGAAAGTCCCCTGGACAGCGCATATGAGCAACGAGCAGGTCCTACACAAGATGCGGTACCCGACAGAGAACTCTTAAAAATAATGAAAACACGGAAAACCTCATATTTGGGACACATACACAGAAATGAGAAATACCAGCTACTGCAGCTTCTTATAGAGGGGAAGGTAGAAGGAAAAACGTGGTCCTGGTAGACGGCAGGCATCCTGGTTGAAGAACATTCGTGAGTGGACTGGTTTGGATTCTCAATCTTTAATAAGAAAAGCCAGGGACAGAAATGATTTGTGCTGAGGTTATCGCCAACCTTCATTGAAGACGGCACCCAACGAAGAGAAGATAAATTGTGACTATGGCCTAAGTAATGTGGCTGCATTGTCATTTATGTATTGATAGTTAGAGATTATTTAGGTTACGAGAAATCCTGTGAATCTCTCCTTAAGGATGTACTCAAGGATTGTTCTTAGTGTATTGATCAAATAGACCGGTCTATAGGCTTGCACATTGGTATGGGATTTATCTATTTTGAGTAACATAAGCGTGTTATCCATTTTACAAGGGGTAGGAAAGTGGCCTGAGTTTTAGACATGCAAAAATAATATTTTAAAAAACGCGATTACAAAGATGGCAACTTCCTGAACATAACAAACAAGATGGATGACCTGTATACCTAAGGCGAGACGCGCAATACGCGAAAAAGAGATAACCTATGTCAGAATAGGAAAGAATAAAGTTTGGGATGATGGAATTTGAGAATAAAATTGGGACAGTGTCGAATGATGTTCTAAACCGATTATAGATATCTGCGATATTACTACTCACGATTTAGATATGTATTACACATTTAAAGAAGACGAATTTAAAATAATATGATAATATGTGTTTGAGGTGCGTTCCTGGGACGACTTTATTTTATAATAGTTAATTTAATTACATGAAATTTACTCGAAACTTTATTTGTATTTCTTGTAGATTTAAAACTCTTTATTTCAATCTCTTTTTTATAACTTACATCAACTGATTTAACAAGACAAAATTGCTATAATGATTCTATGATATTTGAAACGAATCAAAAGTGTGAAAATAGTTCATTGACAATTCCATCAGTCTATGAAACATCTTATTTTAAACTTACAAAAAGATATTTCGATGATGGATAAATTAAAACCATCATAACGAGCTATGATCCATTTACAACAGAAGAAATAAAAAAGGCACTTTTGAGAATAAAAAACCAAAATCCAGCCTTGTAGGTATAGGTACCTATGTAACATTTTTAAATTTCGTTCGAATGTAGTATTTGAAAGCTGAACAGAAAAGAAACTTTGATAAACCTTAACAGAAGAGTATACCTGCAGTAGATTAATGCAGTAAAAGCTTTTACCAAAGTAACATTAGTTGTATCAATAACTACTTACTTCTTTGGAAACCAATTTGTGAACAAACATCCACAAAAGGCTTGGGAAAGGTGTTGAACCTGAATTTCGTTGGATCTCTATATCCCCGACCCAAACCTATAATTTCTCCCTTTACAGGAATTCCTACAGGAGAATCTATTGCAGCCGTCAGTTTCTTGTATGAAGTTAGTGGTAAACCTTTCTTGATGTAATCGGTTTGGTATATGGTTTTCATTTTTTCGTCATCGGTATCGCACGGATGGTCAAGAATGTCGCTGGATAATATTGCCATCTAAAATATAAAACGAATAATTACGTCTTAAAACTAAATATATACCATTTTTCAAAGTAAAAACGTTTCACGTCACAATTTATATAAAGTGACGTCACTTATATTTATAATTTCCAGAACGTCAACCTTAGGGTTCAAATTTTCCTAACACAGCTAATAATACGAAACCCATACGGAACTGCTCGATCTTTTATAGATGTCAACATGGTATAATAATCAAAAAAATGTAAGCATCATTATATTGGGAATTTTAGAATTATATTGATTAATTAACCAAAAACATTTGTTATTATGAATAATATAAATTTTTATGAAATAACTTTTTATGTCTAATATTCCACAAAATAATCATTTTAATTAAATAGATTAGACAATTGTATGTAACTGATACGGGAATACTTCAAATTTCAATGACAGTTTAGCGTGAGGTAAAATTGTAAGTGTTGCCGCTTTTTTAGAGTAAGAATTTTATTTCTGTTTTGATTTCTTATACAATTTGATCATGATACATCATGTATTAATAAATTGTACTTATAAATAGGTACATGTTAAATTTAGATTAATAGATTTAAAAACTAATTATTGTTGTGTATTGTGATTATGCTATGCCAAAACAACTAAATAGTCTGTAGAAAGCTGATAAGCTTATGCTAAGCTATATAAGATATATGTGTAGTTGCAGTAGTCTTAAAACTAAGTGTATTTACTATATAACAGTTTGACAAATATTTGACATTTTAAAAATTCCTGACTTACTAACTATTCTGATGTTTTGGCAACGCTGTGAGGTTCTGACGTTGTAAATCTTGAATGACGTGCAATCATTGTTATATGAAAAATTCTATAGTATATCTCTTGTATAATAAAGAGATGCCGCTGGTTATTATAAAAACAATTGAAAACGTCTATCAAACAGTAATATGGTAGGCCGAATAGATAGACAACTTGCGGAAACTATAGATACAAAGAATTAAATAAGATAGAGGCATTCACTAAGTCCCATGCTATTCAATCTAATCATGATGTAGTTATAAAAAGCGTCAATAAAGGAAGTCAATACAGAATGGGAATTACCGAAAATAAAAATGGAAAGTTGAAAAAGAAGGAAGAGATTAAGTACCAAGAGCAAATTGCAGGATTCCTTGATAAGACTATATGGCGTAACTGGCAGATTCACATTGAGATAAAATCAAGATTCTATGAGGCCAGTATGTATAAGACCAATAATGACGTACGCAATTGATTTTAAAATATGAATTTAATATCGTTCTGAAGCTACTTTCTTGTGACATTTTAATATAATTTACTATTTTTGTAAATGTCTTAATTTTATAGCAAAATTGTGGCTTATTCCTTACAAAAATAGTAAAATAATTTAATAACTGTAAATTGAGTTCCTTCATTTCGGTATATTTAATAAAGTTTCGTAGTATTGTTTCAAATTTTGTTTTAATGTATTTTTTGACGTTTCGGGAAAATTTTGTCATTAATATCAGCAAAATATAGGCATTACGTTTACGTAGTTTTAAGAAGTATAACACTTTTAATAAATTGATTTTTTTTTCACAAGAATAGAGATAATATGGAAAAAATCATGGATGCCAAAATTTATCAACGAAATAGTTGTCGAATGATGTGCCACATATGGCTTGTTCTCTATGTACAATGAAAGATTTATAATAGTCGAAGGGATTGACAAATGACAGATACCTATATCGTTAAAAAGGTAATTAGCTCATTTGAAATAAAAATTGACGTTTTTTAGCATTTTCACAAAATCCAATGATTGTTACCAAATATCAGGCCAACTCTGTGTATGTATTGTGTAAAGTTAGAAAACTAATTTATAATCTCATACCTATTAAGTTACATACAATAATAGCAATTTTGTGATACCTTTTTACTCAATTCTTCTAACTCCTGATACAGCTGCATCTCCTTTTGCGCCAACTTTTTATATCTTCCCATCTCTGGTTCATACAAATGAAAATCACAATGGCAATATGGTTCGACCAGTCGGGCGACATAGTCGTTATTGTGTTTAACACGTGCAGGAGGCTCTGATGGTCTAAAATTGATATATTATTGGAAAATATTTAATAACTGAAATATTTAAAAGTGTTAATTGTATATAAGAAATAAAATATCAAAAACTTTACTGTTTTCATTTGTCGACTAAATTTAAAAGTGACTATAATATATTTCTTAATAAACTCTCTAAAGGGTCAAAATACTAATCGGGTTCTTCTTCTTCTTCAGCCTTCATTTATTCATCGTTGGGCATAGGCCCCCTTCAATTGCTTCCACGCTTCCCTATCTTTTGCAATTCTCATCCACTGCTTTCCAGCTACACCTGTTATATCGTCTATCTATCTCTTTTTGGGTCTTCCCACGCTTCTTTTTGTTTCTTGAGGTCTCCAGAATGTCACTTTATGAGACCATCTGTTGGTGTCTTGTCTTGCTACATGGTCTACCCATTGCCATCGGAATGTACAGTTGCGGTCACGGAATAGTTTACACCTTACTTTTTATATTGTAATACTGTAAAATTGCAGTGTCGTACGGATTTGATAAATGTCAAAGTCAAAAAATTTCAAAACGTCAATGCTTTCGCGAGTGTTCAACAATAAAATAAAAGTATATTAAACTCTTCCAAAATGGTTAGAATACATTTGAATTATGCGCAAAAAGCAAGAGCAATTGCCAAACTCGAAGAAGGTTGGTCACTAAGGCAAGTTGCTGCTGATTTGAAACGTGAGTCATATGTGCATATGGAAGATTAAACAAAGATGGGATAATTTTCACTCTATAGCACGGTTGGGCGGTTCAGGAGGGCAGAAGATTTCCACAGATCAACAGGATGAGATGTTAGTAGATTATTTGAGAGAATCTCCTTTTGCCACAGCTCAAAAGGCAAGAGAAGAGGCAGCGTTTCCAGGCAGTATTCGCACTGCACGTCGAAGAATTAAAGCAAGTGGACTGCTAAATTGTGTAGCTGCACGGAAACCTTTTTGACTGAGGATCACAAGAGGAGACGAGTTGAATTTTGTAATGAATTTATAAACCGCGATGAGAATTTTTGGTCTAGGGTTGTATTTTCCGATGAAAAAGTATTTCAGTCGTATAATAATGTCGAATAAGAGTTTATAGGCCGAGAAATCATAGGTATGATGAACAGTATACGCATCATTTAAGAAATAGTGGAGGATTCTCTGTCAACGTATGGGGATGGATAAGTGCCGAAGGCCCGGGCGTTTGTTATCATGTAGAGGAGAAGTTAACAGGATTATATTACAAACATATTATTGAGCACACAATGTTGCCATCGGTGATCCTGAGATTCCCCAACAACGACTTTATCTTCCAACATGACAATTGCCCGGTGCATACGAGTAGAATTGTTCGAGAATGGCTAGAAGAAACTGATGTTAATGTTCTTCCGTGGCCTTCCCGTAGTGCAGACTTTAACCCCGTCGAAAATGTGTGGGCAGAGTTAACAAAGAAACTAAATGAAAGAAACCTTAGACCACGGAATAGAATTGAATTATGGGAAGCAATTGAGCAGGCATGGGAAGAGCTTGTTAACTATAACATGAGGGGATTGGTGCTATCTATGAACAGAAGACTGCAAAATTGTATTGACAAGAATGGGGCTTCCCCCAAATATTAATTATTATTTATCATTGTTTATCGTTATTTAATATAAAATAGATTTAAAATAAAATGCATATTAAAAAAAAAGACTTCTTTATTTTCGTTATTAAGATCATAATCCATTTTATTCAAAAAAGCTGTTTTCTATATTTTTCATTTTGTAAAATATTTTGATATTTTAATTTTAATCTACCTATTCTAGCTAGTACACCACTGGCAACGTCACTTTGACGTAAAAGGTGCGTTTAAACGAAGTAAAAATTTAAAAAATGGGCTCCTAGATACGTGAACCTGTAAACTATTCCGTGACCGCAACTGTAGCTATTTATCAGCTAATGGGGTCGCTAATTAGGTTAACACTTATAAATCCTTAAAAGTATACACTTCACGCAAGAAATTTACTACTAATTATGAGGGTGGTTACACTCGGGTTTTATTCTTATTAATGCAAATATTAACCACTCGTACCCCTTTTTAATTTAACTTTTCAACGCCACCTCGTATTTTATTATGGCTGGCTAGTTATAGAGAGACAGAAGCAAAACAAAAAAGAATCCAAGCATTCGAACTCTGGTGTTACCGTAAAATGCTCAGAATATCCTACATAAGCCATACGACAAATGTGGAAGTCTTGCGGAGGATGAATAAGGAAAGAGAGCTTATGCTTATAATAAAAGAACGGAAAACACAATATTTTGGTCACATCATAAGAAATCAAAAGTATGAACTGCTCCAACTTATAATCGAAGGCAAAGTCAATAGCAAAAGAGGACCAGGAAGAAGACGCAACTCTTGGCTTAAAAACCTACGGCAATGGACGAACATGACCTCCATAGAACTATTCAGGGCTGCTACAAATAAGATTAAATGGGCAAATGTAATGGGCAACGTCCTTAAGGATAAGGCACCGTAAGAAGAAGTTATAGAGAACTGTGTCTGCGAAGCGAGCTTGTTAAGAAAAAGAATAGACTTACAGAATCTCCTACTTGTCATAAAAATAGACGAATAGGAGCAACTGATCTCTGTCGTACCCAATATTTCATCTTAGCTTTACCCAATTATTTAGCATAGAACCTATCTTGAATATTCATCTCAGTTTAGAACTAAACCAAAGAATGGTTAAGTGCTATATTTGGTCTGTACTTGTGTACGAAGCAGAGGTATGGACACTAAAAGTATCAAGTATGAACATAATTAAAGCATTGTAGATGTGGATTTATATACGAATTCTGAAGATACCTTGGACAGAAAGAAAAACTAATGAGGAAGTACTAAAAAGGGTCAACAAAGGTAGAGAATTGCTAAATACTGTTACTAAACAGTAAAAATGTCTTATCCGAGACATAAACTGAGCGGAAATCGGTATATAATACTACAGCTGATCCTTAAAGCCAAAATAGAAGGCCGTAGATGTGTAGGAAGAAAACAGCTCAGACATCAAATGCAGCACAATTATTCCATTTGACAGAATATCGAGAAGCCATCGAGATAACTCCGATATGAAAAAAAAGAACCTATCTAACCCACATCCCGAGAGTTGGAAGACTCCTTTTGACCGTGTTTGAGTGGAAAAGTGTGTGACGTATATATATGCCGCGCACCCTATAGACACACTGCGTAACGTGCGCCGTTACTCACACTTTTAACTCACACACTTCTAAATTTTGTCCTCACTTTCCAATCTGTTTACCAGCGTAGCAAGGCATCCACCGAGTGATTGCCGGTATAAGAAATCCACCACTTACTGACCAACGGCTTCCAACACTCATATAACATTACTAACTGATCCAACGGGCGGATAACTTAAGTAAGTGGTGGGCACTCTTTTGTTCTAGAGTGGAGAAACTGGACCTAGCTGGATGAACCAAGAAATAGATCAACTGCTTAAGGCTATGTAAATTAAATGGGATTTTTGATATGGATATCTCTTTCACAGCTATTATATATACAGCTTTGAAAGTGAATACTTCTTCTTCTTCTTCTTCTACTTTTTGTAGATCTTTCGATCTGTTTAATTCTGAAGCTGCCTCTGGTTAATTTCTTGGGAGGTAGATTGCCAACTATCCCTCCATCTTTTAGGTGGTCTTCCGGGGGTCTTGAACCAGGCGGATTGTTTTCTAGGGCAATTTTTGGGAGTCTATTCTCATCCATTCGTCTTACATGGTTGTACCACATCCTCTTGCGCTGTCTTCCCCATCTTACAATATCTTGAATTTTGCACTGCTCTCTAATGTTTGTATTTCTCACTCTGTCCCTTCTTGTTTTCCCCATTATTGTTCTTAGGGTTTTCATTTCGGCAACCCTTAGCATCTGTTTCGTTTTGTTGGTATCTTCGCGCACTTCTATGCCATATGTCATGATCGGTCGTATGCAAGTCTTATCTTATGATATCATTAATATCGGATTGCAAGATCCGACAGGGAAGGAATAACACAACAAAACCATGGGAAGTCCCATATCGTTAGCAAGCAAAACCGCCAAGTAAAAGGAACGAGCACCTCCATAAAATCTAAAAAGTTTATTGAAATATACACCTGGAACGTCAAGACCATGTACGAAGTAGGCAAAATTTATAATGTAATCCATGAAATAGAGAGACTGAATATATAATGGGAATCAGTGAAATATATTACTCCAGAAATAGAAAAGGTCAACATAGGCATGTTTGCTGTTGTTGGTAGCGGACAAAAGATTCAGAGGAAAATCTCCAGTACGATGGTCAGACCAATAAAGGACAAACCACGCGCACAGGAGAGAGAAGTGGACAGAAATAGTCAAACGAATTATATGACGTCGCCACATCCTTATGAAGGAAAAAAGATAGTTGGGATACTTCATACTATAAGAAGATACAGTATTGTGCGAATTAATGGAATCACTGTGATTCTTTTTTTATTTTTTCAAGATTCACAGTTGGCAACACTACCTACAGAGTTGACAGCTGACCAAACATTGAAAACATAACTTACTGTGTGTTGGTGTGTTTGAGTATGTTTTAGGTCATTTCTTACCAAGCTTGTGTTGTTTTGGGGGTTTTTGTACTATTTTGTGTTGTTTTTGGTTTTATTCCAACATGGATATTACGCCTAGGAAGCGTGAAAAGATTGTCACGTTGAGTGAACACACTAGTATGTCACAAAGAGAGATTGCTAGAACGTGTGGAGTGAGTCAGGAGTAGTAAGCAAAATTTTGAAGCGTAAACGAGAAACGGGATCAGTGGATGTGAAAAGGTTAGGAAAATGTGGAAGAAAGAGAAAAACAACACCAGCAGATGATAGATTTTTACTTCGAAAGAGCAAATTGGACCCAAGAAAATCAAGCTAAGACCTACAACAAGATCTAGCAGCATCAGCTATAGTGATTCATGACTCAACTGTTCGTAGAAGACTTTTGGAGAATGGTAGAAGGGCAATTCGTCCACAGAAAAAAAACAGCTTCTAACTGAACGAATGAAGAAATAAAGGCTACTGTGGGCCAACAAATACTCTAATTGGACTGTAGGCGACTGGAAAAAAGTCCTATTTACAGATGAAACCCACTTTATAGTTCAGGGACAGCGGTCGAAATTTGTCAGGAAGTCTAACAATGAAAAGCTTACACCATCTCGTATTGACCAAACCGTAAAACATCCAGTCAAGAAAATGTTTTGGGGATGTTTTTCATACATGGGGGTTGGATCTTTGGTGCCAATTGAAGGCATGATGAACAGCCAAAAATACAAATCCATGTTGAAAAAGTATTTGGACAAACAACTCCAAAAATGTCAACCCCAAGGAGGAGCGATTCTTCAACAGGACTCTGCTCTTTGTCACAAATCAAAGGAAATGATGGCATTTTTTAAAAATAAGAAGATTAATGTTTTAGATTGGCCCGGTAATTCGCTCGACCTCAACCCCATTGAAAATTTATGGGCCATTTGCAAAGCTAGACTGCGAAAAAATCACTGTACCACTAAAATAAAAATGATAGAAGCGGCCATTCAGGTTTGGTATCGAGATGAAAGATATCTGACAACTGCCGTAAACTCATAGAATCTATGCTAAAACGGGTAAAAGCAGTAATTGCTGTCAAAGGGGGACATATTGCCTACTAAATGATGTAAGTTTACCTTTATAGTTTTGTCAAAATATAATTTTTTACTAAATAAATTGTTTTTTTATTAAAACAGCCTATGATTCCATTAATTCGCACAATACTGTAAGTAAAGGCAGATCTTAAACTAGATAGACTGATGATATTAAGCGAATAGCTGGTCACGGAGGGATGCAAAAAACAACGAACAACAATGCACTTAAGGGAGGATTCCATCCGACGCTGAGGCCAGACGTCTTTCAAACGAATAAAAAATTTCTATATCTTACACACACACACTTGTTTTATTTAAATTTAAAGATATAAAGCGCTTAATTAAAGGCCATAAACATAGCAGTTTTGCCAAAGTCTCGATGACTTTTGTAGTTGATGCAAAATGTATATTAAGTATATTGGCTGTAGTACAACCTACGTACAACAAACTCCTTCTAGAGAGGAAGTAATTAAACTAATACTTAAATTTGAAACATACAATACAGGCCATCACCAGCGATACTTCATTTACAAAAACCACTTACAATACGGTTTAAAAATATTTAGTGGCCATATAAAATGTTATGTGTAATTAAAATTATATAGGGTAATTTCGATGATTAGGTAGGATTTTAACTGAAATTGAGCTGAGCATTTTCGCTATAATAACAACAACGTCTAGGTAAAACCAAAGTTACCTGACAACTCAGAGTTTTTCATTTATACGATTTTATTAATTATTACTTACTTTGAAACCATAGGCTTTGGATAAGGCCATTTGTAATCTCTTCTGGTGCTAGTTAAAAATGAATCTAAACCCGCCATTTTGGAACTCTAACTAAAAATTTTGTCTTATGGGTTCTAATTTATGTTCTAATATACTTTTTCATTAATGACTTTTGAAGAGTGTACACGTGGGGCCAAAGAATTTTTACAGTTATCCTGAAAACGGCGTAAACTAGAAAATTTTGCGTCAATCTTAAAAGTATATTCCAGTACTCCATTTTATTTATTATTGTCACTTTGACAGTTCATAAAAAAATAATAATCTAAGTAGCAACATCTAACGCCTATATTTATTGTATTGAAAACAAAGTGCGCTACACAAATCAAAGTTCGCTAAGTTTCGATAGAATTCGAAAATACGACCCCTGGTCTTAGAACATGTACATGGAAAAATAAAATATTGTTTATGTTCTGCAGTTATTACTTAATAAAAAACTAATAAAAAGGTCGGCTCATATTTAATCCGTCCTGATTTCCAAGGGAAAAAATCTAGGCTTAAAAACGCATATATGCAGTTTATATGATATTTCAATATGTATCAAACAGGGTAATTTAAAAAAAAATCGAGTTTTTTATACAGTACCAACATGCGGAATAATATTTGTTACGATGCCATTATTCTTGTATACGAGCTGTAGAAAACATGCCATTGATTTATCCTGAAGAAGGTGAATACCGCATGAATCGTAAGTAAATAAATAAAATATTCTTTTCGAAATCTTTAGCAGCTAAGTACTTCTCCTTTTCTTTTTGTTTACTCATGTTAACTTTTGTGCTGCTTGAATATCAACATTATATTTTTTTCTATGTCAACTTAAGCTTATTATTTTGATTGGTGAACTTACCTCGAGAAGAGACGTAGGATTATTATAGCTGAAGATATTGCGACTTTTATAAATTTGAATTTATGAATTCAGTTTTTGAAATAGTCTAATCGCTTCGTTTATATACCCTTTATCTTTGGCGCATCATAAACGGCTCGTTTTTAAAGGAATCGTTCTTAATTTTTTTGTCCAAACTTAAACTCTGAATATTTCAAATGGTTCTTTTTAAATTACTTTTTTTATTTACTTTTTAAATTAATTTTGTTGAATTCATGTAACAATGTCAATATAGCGAATAAAAAAAATTAACAGATCACACACAGGTAAAAGAAGCAGATCGCACAAATGGCATTGAACCGACGATATAAAAGATTAGAATAACTGGATTAGAACAGTTTAAGATAGAGCTCAATGAAGCAATTTGATGGAGGCCTATTTTAAGCAGTAGACTCAACACCAGACTTGCCTTTTTAATTATATTTTAATTAAATTATATATAGTACAGGTTGTTTACAACTGTCGTTGTTTTCCTGTCCCTAGTTTCCATCGTTTCCTATCTCGGGTGTCGGCTTCATTTAGCTGTCTTCTTTCCATGGCTTCATTCACGTCATCTCGCCAGCTTCTTCTTGGACGTCCTATTTTCCTTCTTTCGGTTGGGATCCATTTTAATATTTTCTTTGGCCACCTCTCGTCTGCCATTCTGTTTACATGACCGAACCAAGTTAGTTGTTTTTTCTGGACTTCATCTATAATGTCTTTTTCTTGCTCCATTCTACGTTTTATTTCCTCATTGCGGATTCTCTCCATTCTTGTCAATCTACAGCTTCTTCTCATAATATCCATCTCGGTAACTTGTAATTTTTTCCTGTTTCTTTTACTAGTGTCCCATATCTCTGCTCCGTATGTTACCACCGGCTCAACCATCGTCTTATATATTCGTTTTTTTCGTCGTTCTTGTGATTTTTTTATCCCAGAGAATGGAGTTTAGGCATTTGGTAATGTTTCTGCCTTTGTTTATTATTGTATTTATTTCTTCATGGCTATTTCCGTCTTTTGTAAACACTACTCCTAGGTATTTTACTCTATTTGTTCCTTTGATTTTGTCACTCTCCAATGTCAGGTCTTCGACTGTATTTTTCTCCACTGAGAGATATTCGCATTTTTGTAAGTTCATTGTCAGTCCACATTCTTCGTACGCTGTTTGTAGTTTCCTAACCATATAGCTGAGGTCGTCTATATATTCTGCTACCACCGGTTGGTCATCAGCGAAGAATAGTGTATAGAGAATATCCTCATCTATTTGTATTCCCATATTTCTGCATTGTCTTTGTCACTTTTATAGAGATCGATCCAGATATATTTTAAACAGCGTAGGTGATTAACAACATCCCTGTCGTAGCCCTTTCGTAGTGTTGAATTTCTCACTAAGTTTGCCATTTATTTTAATTGATGCGGTGTTGTTTACATACCACTTTTGAGTTGCTATTATTAACGAAGGTTTTATTTCCATGTTTTGCATTTCACTCCATAAATTATTTATCGGCACGTTATCATATGCCTTTTCAAGATCTATCAGGGCTATATGTGTTTCTTTGTTGTCGCTTTTCGATTAATATTTTAAGTGTGAATAGATTATCTATAGTCGATTAAGATTATCTATAGAATTAAAATCAATAAACTAGATAACAAGTTTATTCTATTGTTGCAGGTGATTACCTCATTTATATTAGGAAATGTCTTCAGCTACATGGCTTCGACGGAAAGAAGAAATACGTTTGGCACGCTACATTCATATTTATAACTTTACTTTTTTGTGGAAGACTATCGTATGCTTTTAGACTAATAACTGAACCAAAAATGCTTGTGGAAATCATTGTGACATATCCTTTAGCAATTATGGTAACATTAAGAACTGTATGATCTTTATTTTTCAATAAAAACCTGAATTTATTTATAACATACGGTATCAAAAGTATTGAGAACTAGTGGGGCTCTTTCCCTATTATCGAGCCTAAGTGACATGTTACGCCAGAGTATCTCCCAAAAATGTTCTTATGCATCTGGAGGTTGAGAGCAGTGATCTGCATAATCTTATAGTGATGTTCAATAAGACCCAGCCATTTTATATTCTCTAGGTGGTTTTTCAGAATGCAGTAGTAGAGATAATAATAGGTATCACCTGGGTACTTTTCATTCGCCAATGTTTCTTTATTTTGTATCTCAAGATCTCTGTACTTGCCGATATTCTCGTTGTATTTAACACGCAGATTATTGTTGTTATATCGTTGTTGTATCGCTATATTAATAAGTGTTGTTTCTGTAGTTAGTTAATTAACTATGGTCTGTTTTTTAACCACGAGGAGTAATTCAAATTTTACGCGCCGTAATGCTTGTTTGTAATTGGTTCAACCGCAGGCAAGTTTACTCCACTAAATTATGACATATTGACACTAATGACATTTGTGAAATTTTAAAATTCAAACTTTATATATATATATATCGACGATTTTTTGTATTTTCTGCGTTATTCGTTACATTTCTAGATTTTTTCGTTTGCATTTATATAAAAACAGTTCTTTTCAGAACTATTTAGCGACATATTAGTGTTTTAAGATAACAATATGGATTTAATGCCAAGTACTTGTAGTAATTATTCGTCTCCACCTTAAAAACGCCAAGTAGATTTGGTTCATTTATCATCAAATGAGAGACAATGTATTATAAACATGTACAAACAAATAATGAAAATTGATCTTTCTGGAATGAAAATAACGGCCACGGTAAAAAAAATAAAACATGCAACAGGTTAGTTTTGCAGAATAGTTATTGTTAAAATCAAAACTTACTAAAATAATGTGCTAATTTGAAGAACCAAAGAATATAAGCAGACTGGAATAGTAAGATGTCCTAAAAATATTGGCGGTCGATTGCAACATACGATGAAGGAGTTAAAACATCTATATGACAAATTAGTACACAGCTTATTTTTCAAGAATGAAATGCCCACCTTAAGTGAAATTTACAACCGCTCAGATCTTCCAAATGTGTCGTTCATTATTATATAAATTCTTAAAGCAAATCAATTTAAAGTAGGTAAGTAAATATGGATTAGCCACAAATATTTAATTAAATGATCTAAAACATTTTAGAGGTTTTATTTTTATAATCGGGTATATTATTGTTACTGCTAAATAGTTTTTGTAATTAAAATTTATGAGCTACATGAAAAATGTTTGTAACTATTACACTTCATGTTTGATCAAAATATTTTTCCTATTTATAGACATAAGTACAACAGCCT
The DNA here is from genome assembly GCA_918026665.1 of Diabrotica balteata. Taxonomy (NCBI): domain Eukaryota; kingdom Metazoa; phylum Arthropoda; class Insecta; order Coleoptera; family Chrysomelidae; genus Diabrotica; species Diabrotica balteata. The sequence continues at coordinate 15,993,153 of OU898281.1, read as the reverse complement.
TTGTGTTACGAATTGATTGATTTATTATCAGTAGTAATATCCCTAGGACATTGATAACAGACGAGATAATTTCATGACAATCGAAAGCTCGTTAGATCTAGATAGAACGATCGTTGGTAACAGCACCAAACAGCACGAAGCCGAAGGCTGAGTGCTGTTACCAAGAAACGAGCTTGAGAAATTTGTCATGAAATTATGAGGCATTCATCAATGTCCGAGGGATATTCGGCGGATAATTTTTCGAGAAAAAAATCATAACTCAACATAACGAAACATTTATTTATTAAAAGTATAGTTAGTGAAAGTACAATTATTAAAATTTAAGTTAATATTAGATTAGAAACGCGACATTTTGAAATTTATTTGGATGAAGTTGTCAAACTCGATCGTGTTGTCATAGGGATTGAAAATTGCACTGGATGCAATTATCAGTCTAATGTTGACATGATTGGGTGAAATTGTTCCACATGACACAAAATGACGAAATTTGAATGGTTGTTTAGAACAGTCGAAAAATTATCTATATTATGAATGTCTTACCCTAGTTATTTTTTAGGTAAAATTATTCAATGAATGGTTTATACATTGGGCTGCAGACTAAAAACAAAACTCGTTTGCTCAAATATCTGAAAGAGATTTAGTTTTTGCCAAAAAACTAAATGAAAAAATTCAAAATTGTGTAGTTGTTCATGAACCTCACCAAGACATAAATGGAGAGGTTATTTAGGAAGACTAATAAATTTTTACATACATCCCGAATATATATTATGCACAGAATATTATTGTCCTTTATTATATAAATTGATTTCTGACTCTTTAAGTTGTTTGTAATAACTTAGACTTGGTGATATGTGAATAGTATTTAATGTGATATTTTTCTAGATGATATTTATACTAAGTATAGTTTAAAGTGTTTATAAATGTAGGTTATTTATATCTAATTATCATAAGAAAAATGGCAACCATCTTTTAAATTTAGTGTATACTTGTTAAAAAGCATTTTCATTTTGTTTTCATCACAATAAAAGAACATTAGTAAAGTAATGTTGTGTTTTAGTTTGATTGTATTAATAGAGTTGGTTTTGTTCTTCCTGGTTGTAGATCATCACAAGAAAACTGCAAAATTATGCTGGAATGTAACATAATAGATTGAATTTGCTGATTATCTCACAGAAATCCATTATTTTTTAGTAAATTTTATTTATTGATAACAAATGGGACAAATTTACTGTCAAAATTAAACAAGAATCCAGCATTAAAGAAAATGCAAATACACACTTATACAAAGTATCATTTTGCATTTTAGTACTTCAAATATAACCTAAAGATATTGATACATAAGTTAAACAAATCTATCTAATGAGGTAACTGATTAGCATGCATGAGAAGTAGGACCACACCTATATTTGAACTATAATTGATTCTATGATGGGAAATACAAAAAAGTGAATTAAAAAGCAGTGAACGGGAAGGAATATGTAAAACAAATTGGCTGAAGCAATTCAGGAGATTGGATTATTATTCTTAAAGATAATGATCAAAGTCAAAGTTAGACTCTTCTGGTAAGAAAAAAATCTAGATTCAAGAAACTTATCACACCAGAATAAGAATATGGTCTAGGAAGTTTAAAAGAACAGTATTTCAGAAATCTTTGAGCTCTCTCTAATTTTTTGATACATGCATTTGCATAGCTTTGTTGCATATAAGATCTATTTGCAAATTATAAGACAAATTTCTGTAAAAAACCATACTTAAATCTATAACATTATTGACTCTCCTGATCAAAATATTCTCTAAATTATAATTAAATACCATAGACTCAAGAGATCTATAAAACTGGGTCACCCGATATTTTAAATATATATACATGGGACCAAATGTTAAAAACGTCCTTTTTTTATTGTGATATTAATTGGAAGTGAAAAGTGAATTAAAAAAATTATTATTCAAATATAAATAAACAAAGTTAGGTTAGAATTGACGTGTAATGTTGCCCGATATTGATTATTCGATTTCCGAAAGGTCGAGATAATAAACAAAAAAAGAAGATATATTTGGTGACTTATCTAGTAACTTTCTTGGGTGTGAATCTGTCTTTTTGGTTTACTCCTCCTGGTTAAAAAACAGAGTATAGTATATGATCCAATCTATTATGTGCCACTGGTTGGTTTGTGAGCACAGTGCGGTCATAGTGTATGATATAGCTTAGGTTGGCAACACTAGCAGTGAAGGCAGGCATGTCAATCACTTAGTCAACAGGTTAACTAGGTTATAAAAAGTTACACCTTATCAAGAACAAAAATAAAATATAAAAACATATGTGTGTGTCTTTATGTACGTGTTCTTTATGTAAATTTTCTAAAAGGTGGAGTATTTGTAGCTGACGATGCTTTCCCTTTAAGAACCCACATTTTAAAGCCTTTTAAAATAAGTACTCATCTATCTAGAAAACAAAAAATATTTTTCTTTTTTTTTTGTGTAGACATGATCCTGTCTATTTTTAAATGTGCCTCCAGTAAGATATCGTTCCATTCGTTTCGTGATCTACCCACTAATCGTCTTCTTATTAACGAACCATCTCTCACCGTATTTACTACTAGATTTGTTGCATTAGGGTTATATGATCGTTCTATTCTACTATTATATTACTTTCCCAGTCGTTGATGTTCTTCACTATCCATCTCCGTCATATATTGGAGAGTGCTATGTGCTAGGAAAACATCTGCCCTGGAAGTCGACTCCATAATGTTCGACTAAATTATGACAGCATGGTCATAATTTTAGATGCCCTTGATTCGTGAAAAACATTTTTATGACGACTATTATTACTAGTATGACCGAAACTGGTCGAGCCAAGTTGATTTGACATCTTATTTCCACCTTCTGGAACAAAAATGATTTCATGTACTAATAATATACCTTGTGCTTAGTATTAACGATAGGTTGCTACCAAAAACCAAATTTTTATTCAGTTAATTTACACATAAACGACTTACTACTAACTAAAAACACGTGTTAACAAAGTCAAAATTAACCTAAAACCTTCAATAAGCCATCTGTTAATAGAAACTTAAGTTTTGCGACCAATTCCCATTAAAACATACATAGGAATCGGTTGTGAAATATATAAATTCTAAATGTTTTTAAAGTTTTAACCTACTTATTAATTATTTTTAGGCCGTACTAAAACTGCAAATGCTGTATCTTGATAAAAAACGGGTTCAATATTTCTACGACACCATTGCAAATGAATTCTGGGATTGCCACATTGCAGGTCCTAGACCAGAAGCAGAAATTAAAAGAAAACATTTTAGAGTATATCTTTTATTCGTAGGCGAAGTTGGTGGAGCTCTGGTAATATTATTCTTTCTGTCTATCGTACCTATTGTCGATATGCCAGGAGCAAAACTGCCTCTGCCGTTTATCAATTGGACACCGTTCGATATTGACTCTAGTCCCATACAAGAAATTTTTCGTGTAGTAATGATATGGAATTTATTGTTATCGATACTTTCAAATATGTTCTTTGATGCGTTGTTTTTTTATGGCGTCGAGCATCTAATTGCCCAATTTATTCTGTTAAAAGAATTACTAGAGAATATTTGCCAAAAACATTATGGAAGAAAAAGACGATTGCGAAAAGTTTTCTTCCAAGGAATTCCAAAATAAAGTATACAGCAGATTAAAGATATGCATCGGTCATCACGTAAAGTTGTTAAAGTAAGTACTCGAAATTCCATTAACCGAAATTAAGTAGTAGTGACAGTATAGTTTTAAAATTGTTATCCATAGGTTCTCAGCAATGTGAATGTTATTAGAACTTGTAACGAAGTAGTTTGCCTACATCATCATCATCATTTTGGCTTTACAAGCCTGTGTGGGTCCTAGCCTCCCCAAGAATTCTCTTCCAGTCGTCCCTATCCATCATCTTCCTTCGCCAAGCAGGTATTTCCATATTTCTCATATCTTGGTCTATGTTATCTAGGAATCTTGTTTTGGGTCTTCCTCTTCTTCTTTGACCAATAGGTCTATCAAGGAGCGGTTTTCTAGCTGAGTCGGTTTGCTCCATCCGCATTACATGGCCTACCTACCTCAGACGTTCTATCTTAATGTGTTTTACGATATCTGGTTCCTGATATATTCTATAGAGTTCAAAGTTGTATCGTCTTCTCCTGACACCATTTTCATTTATCGATCCATGGATTCGCCTTAGTATTTTTCTTTCGAAACATCCTAACATGTTTTCATTACTTTTTGTTAAAGTCCAGGTTTCTGAACCATATGCTAGGACTAGGCGTATTATTGTTTTGTAGAGTTTTACTTTTATATTTCTTGATATAACTGTAGATTTGTTAACTAGTTTGGCCGTAACTCGCATCCACTGTTATTGCTTTAGCTTGTTTACTTCCAACCTTATTGACGCCGAGAGGTGATCGTGATACTCTGTTTTGATGAGGGGATCTCGGAACCTTTTATACTCTCTGATTAGTTTGCGTGTCCCTTTGATTTTTGTTATTATTCTTTATAGAAGCATTGGAGTATATGGATTATATCGAGTTATTGAAATTGTTAGGACTGAGGCTCCTTGAAGAAGTCCTTGAATTTTGGAATTTCCTGTATCAACTTGATTATTATTGACATCTTACCTAACTCAGGGAGGGTTTTTTTGGAACAGCTCCCAATTAGCCTTACGATAATCTTGCCTGTAGATAGCAGTTCTGCTCTGTGGAGGAGAATTGAAGTCAGTTTTAACTAATAATGTAAGATTGTCAGAGGTTATTGAATCTCCAATAAAACATTCATCTTCGAACCTATCTAGCATTCTTTTAGTGCATTGGATGTGATTAACTATAGACATTCCACGATGATTAAAGAATGTGACTTCATTGTTGGTGATTCTAGAAATGGGCAGCTCCAGAAGGTCTAAGAGGCTTCTGCCAGGAATATTTGTAAATGTGCCACCAAATTGAGTATGTCTGCTATTAAGATCGCCCATTAAAACCGCCTTATCGAGTGAGGAAAAGTACTCGATAAGTGGTATGGAAAGGGGTATATCTGGAGGCTTATAGTAAGAGATTATCGTAATGTTGTTGTTATTTGATAGGGGATGTCAACTGCTAGGTAATCGATATCATGAAGCTGGTTAGCCATGACAGGAGGAGGGATGTGAGGTAAGGTAGGTATGTTTTGTGAATGAGTAGAGCATTTATATGACAGACCTGACTTCTCGGTTTATGGTACGATGTATATTTTGTGATGGAAAAAACTACAAACTCTCCGCAAGCAGTACACTAAATGTAATCTATAACATTTTAAAGTGAAAACAAATAAGTTAGATTTAAAATACGAGAATTTTTATTACAAATGCTTTTTTAATTAACTTTAATGGCTGGCAAATATTTTCAGCTACATAATTTAATTTAACTTGTTTTGTAGGTTTGGAAAGAATCTTGCGGAATTTTGTTCAGTAATACTTCTACCACAGATGCTAATGACTTATGCCCTGCTCGTTATTAATGGATTTGTTATAAGTATTGTTAGTAAAATCATTGTTTAATTAATTTTAGAGTATAGTAGTTTGATAAACTTTCACCTCCATGTTTCAGATGTCTATTTGATAATAGAAAAGATAAATTCGTTTAATAATTTTAGTTTACTTTAATGGAATATTGCTGAATATTTTTGTATACGAGTTTCTTCCAGGATGTGTATGTATTCGTCAGAAATTTAGTTGCCGGTAAAGGCCAGCAATTTTTGGTGAGGTGAGGGAGTGTCTGCCAAATACATTGCAAACATATCAGCATATTCGCTCTGTGCGTGACTGACGCGACACCTACCGCCTTTATCTGACAATTTGGGAATCCCAATTTTCAGGTTAAACGTATGACATATGTTTGACATTGTTAAATACATGCGAAATTGACAATTATTAATAAATTAGTTTTTTAACTATATTTTAAAGTTTATGTACAAAATAAATGTAGTATTAAATACTGGGTTTCTTAAAATTCATCATAATATACCTTTTCAACTCCAAACAGAAAAGAAACGAAAAAATCTAGTACGGGCAAATCAAGTTTTTCGCGCAAAAGAGCATATAATTAAAAACAATAGTAGTAAAAGTTATGATATAAAAGCTAAAGTCATCTGCAGTTATCTCGAAACCTTATGAAATATCATTCAAGGTAAATTATTTAAATTTTTCCTATTTCAATTGCATAAAAATGAAATTATGTGATATTTACTTTTTCATATTAATAGCACGAATTCATCTTTTTCTTTTCTCTAATTTATATGTAATCTTTGGAAACCTATGAAAACTACACTCACCATTATTGCTATTATTAGGACAATTAAATACGCAACATGTATTTGCACGCATTTTTGATAAAATTTATGCGTAAAAATATTTTGTTTAATATTCCAATTTTGTCATATTTCGCCGCTACGCACGCTGGCATCGTTTCAATGTACCCCTACCATGGTCACGCACGGAGCGAATAGCCTAAAACTAGCGCCGCAACATCTACTACAAGAATATAGAAGAAGTAGGTGTTGCGGCGGTTGGGGCTGGGAAAATTTTACCGACTACCGTGGGAAAAAGTGGCATCCTTTGATGTTTGCACTTGCTCAGGTGTTCGAGTGACGTCACGCTCACTGACAAGTCGAGTAATTTCTTCTTTTCGTCTCTTTCGTCTTCTTTTCGTCAGCTGATCTGTTTTTTCGTCTCATGTCACCTTCTTCTATTCATTAATTGAACGTCCACTGCTTGACAGGGGAACCCAATATTTTTTATACTGCTACATATAAGCTTGCGTTCTTTCGTCTAGTGCTTAACACAGATTTTTCGCCCAGTAATCTACATACTTCTACGATTATTTCCTCCAATGCTATACATAGGGCTACGATTATTTTCTCCAATGCTCTATATAGGTCTACGATTCTTTCGTCCACGGCTAGACACATGTCTTATCGCTAATCATCGTACGGTCACAGTCTGTGCTTGAATGTTTTTCATGTTGATATTCGACGACTTTCATTTTGATCTTATTAAGATGTAGTCTATTTAATTTCTTGTTCGTCCATCTGGGCTGCGCCATGTATATAATCTCCGTGGGTGGTGTTGATAGAACGTGTTTGTAATTGTAAGATGTTGTTCTTTGTGTTGATCTCCACTACACGGTCGCCATTCTCATTTCTCTGTTCCAGTTTATTTTAGCCCAGCACTCCTTCAAAACACACGTGAATTAAACTGGAATATGGCTTAGTTTATCAAATGCTGCCCATTTCAAGTCTACTCATGTGTTTGATTGTCTCTGATTGTGATCTGTTATTGAATGTTGCTCTTTCAGACTGAGTTTTAAGCGAATATATCATCGCAATTGTGTATTGTAAGCTGTATATGATAGACACAACGCTATTCGCAAACCTCTTATGATTTAATATTTGTCCATCTATATTAATGCCCATATCTTGCAATTGAGTATTCTTAAATACTGACTCTAGAGCTGCAGTGAACAATTCTGGTGAAATATTGTTTTACTCCTCAACATAAGCTGAAGTTTTCTGTTTTTGTGTAGTTCTATACTTAATGTAGCATTATCATAAATGTTATAGGCTATATATGTATATATTTTAGAGTAACAACGATTTGGCCAAAGTCTTTATACTTTCATGTATATCAGGAGCATGTATAATTGAACTAGCAATATATACTATACCAGCATCTGATCTTCAAGTTGAGGTTAGTAAAACTATTAATTTTTATGATTTCAAACTGATAAATATCTGATAACTTTTACCATTGATAAGATTTTCAATGTTTTAACCAAATATAAGAGGTCATTTTTTATTGCATACTTTTTTTAATGTACTGTGAAGTATAATTTTCCAGTGTGGTAAAAAACTGGATGTGGTAAAGCTGGATCCATCATGTAGATGGAGGTTTAAAACCGTTTGTTAGTTTTTTCTCACGCAAAATATGTAAAACTGTTGCCAGTGATACTTCTGTTAAAAAATGCGACTAACAGCTTCCGTTGAGGTGTGTGTCTATGAAAGGTCTTTGACGCGGATGTCGTGAACTTTTAATACTGATAAAATATATGGCACATCGTCTTAATTTAATATAATGTTTAGTCTTACTTCACAATAAAAAACTAATTAACAAAATAAATAAGAAAACTATTAAGACGAAGCAATCGAGCACAAATTTACTAGCCAATGCTGTAACAACAATGATAAACACTGATTGCAAAAACTGTTCTTCTTCTTCTTTAACTGTCGTCTCCCAATCGGAGGTTGGATATCATCATCACTATCTTCACTTTATTTATTGCTGCTTTGAAGAGTTCTATGGAACTTCATTTAAGCCAGTCCCTTAAATTCTTCAGCCATGACACTCTCCTTCTTCCTATACTCCTTCCTCCACTTATCTTTCTCTGTATTATCAGCCTTAGCAGTTCATATCGCTGTCCCCTCATTACGTGTCCCAGATATTGTAACTTTGCTATTCTAAGCATCCTCCTGTAACACCACATTTCATAGGACTGTAATTTATGTGTTCTTGCTTCAATGTCCAGCTTTCAAGTCCATATTGCAGTATCGAAAACACGTAGCATCTCAGTGCTCTTACTCTCAGTTCTAATCTAAAATCTTTGTTGCAGAGAATTATTTTCATTTTTATAAACGCATTTCTTGCTATTTTTATCCTAGCTCTTATTTCGGTTGTTTGATCATTATTGTCTGGAATCCAGGTTCCTAGGTATTTGTATTTATCAATCCTTTCTATCGGTACATTTCCCAAATGTATGTTTGTTGGTATATTTGTTTTCTTTGTTATTATCATGTATTTGGTCTTTTTTATATTCATTTTTAGTCCATATTTTTCACAGAAACTGTTTGTTTTGTTGTTTGTTTGTTTTGACATTCTTCTACTTTTTATTCCCCAACCTTTGCGTTAAAGTCTCCCATTATAATTGTTATATCTTGCATTTTAATGGATTTTAAAATGTTATCTAGGTCTTCGTAGAAAGTTTCAATATTGCTCTCTGGTTTGTCTGCAGTTGGCGCATAAGTTTGTAGGATGTTTATTTTGGGTTTCTTCTGGTTTACTGTTCACATATTTTAAATAATATTTTTACCGAATGATCATTTAGCAATGCAATTCCCACTTACATAATATTTAGACCATTTAATTTGCAATAATCAACAAAAATGTAATATGATAACAAGCATTGCTAATACGATCTTCGCCGTCGCAGCACATGTTTCCTTGTTAATAACAGTTTTTAAATGACATTAGTCATTTTTCAAGGATGTGGATTTTTCAGTGATGTGGATTTAAGAAATTGATTCCGGTAAAAGCTTTATTCGTAGGAAGTCACGTACCTATATTCCCATAAGAGCAAGGAAAGATCTGGTAATTATGAAATCCACAGAGCGACAAAGGCTCGAACAGGGACCTAACGATACAGATAATTCCTAATAAAATAATTCAATCGTAAAAAAAAATATTGAAATAACCACAATATCCCAACAACTGGCAGTTTTAAAATCGGTTCTTAACAATGAATCACTCTCCTTATTGTCTTGTCAAAGTATAAGGCTTTATCTTGCAGAAAATAAATTAAAATAGAGCAAAACTGAATAGAACGGAATTTAGATTATATTAAGATTTAGAACAAAGAGAACATCACTGAATGCCACAGAATTAAAGGTTTTATCATTAAATACTTGTAAAAAATATTACCTTGATCTTTAATAGATGTTCTTTTAGTGCTTGTCTGTTATCGATTCCATCATCTGCTCAGACTGGTATTTGTTTAGAGCTCCGCTTAAAAAGGCGTTAACTTTTATGTTAATAAATACACAAGAACCAATTTTTATTAAAGCTGGAGGACTCTACGTTATCGATAACCCAGTCATAATAGAGGTGAGTTATATTTCGTATTTAAAATCTTGAAACTGACTACAGTCAATTATTATAATTGTAGAAAGTGACTCATGTTTTAATTATTTTTTGTAAGCCAGTAAAATTGGACGTTTACCCTATAGAAAAAAAAAAATTTTTTTCAACAAAAGGAGAAAATTTAATTATTATTTAATAAACAAATTAGAATATTATTGTAGAATCTGTTTAATCTCTAAAAAAATGACTTCTTCTGATACGAAAACCTTCTTCTTCTGATATGAAATCAATTTCAAAAGTTTGACTGGTCGATTTTTAAACTGTTCAAATATTTTGGCAAAGATTTGGGTTCTAAGAAAAATGTAACGTTGTTAGCGTGTATGATTTAACTTGAAGTTATCTGCAATGTGGTAGTTAACATCTTTTTCTATATTTTTTAACGGTAAACAATGTCTGCGATCAACAACATCATCGCAAATTACGGTAATATAACTGGCAACAACGCCATTGTTCAAGTATCAATTTTATTGTCTGTTATCTAAACACCTTTGTAAATTTTTTATTTTTTTTTTAATAATTATTATTTTAATACGAAATATTAATTTATCTTAATTCCTTTTTAGATACTTCAAAAAGCTTTTTCGGCAATAATACTCTTACGAGCTTTAACAGGAGTTGATTAGACAATAGACGTACTTCGGAATGAAAATCTAAATTTAGAGAAGTCCACTATTTTTTTTAAATTATTGAATTAAATTAAAATATTGAAGTTCTTCTCAATATAATGCTTAATATTGTAGTAATTGTTTGCTTTCATTTATTAAACATATGCTTCTTTAAATAATGTACAACTATATGTTTGGCATTTTAATAATAAACTCACCTGCATATCTTATGACTATTACGATTGCCCAATTTGCTTAAGCAAATGACAGCTAGAATTATAGCTATCAGTGATCCTTCTTTCCATCAGAAGAACCTAAGAATCCTATCAAACCTTTATCACAAGCAGAGAACAAAATGCCAATTGCTCTTATACTTCACTAAAATACATAAAAGGCATAACACCCAGACTTTCAAGACTTTTTAAAGATTTCGCCAATTTAAAAATAGCCTTTAAAACTTCATTAACTGCAAGATCTATATTTTCTAAGGTTAAAGACAAAAGCAGCATCAAAGATTGTTCCAACGTAGTTTACCAGATCTCTTGCAACAACTGTAATTTGGTATATGTGGGACAAACCACACGCAACCTAGGTAGTCGCTTAATCAATCATCGTAGCGACAGCAGACTATATCCAGAAAGATCTGCCCTTGCAGAACATGTTAATAAAGAACATTATATATTGAATTATGAATCAGTCAAAATTCTAGCTACTGAATCCAATCACAAAAAAAGACTTTTCTTAGAAATGGCATTCATTGCTCAAAATTCAAACGCAATGAACAAAAGGAGTGCCATTAATCAGTTAAGCACTATATACTCCTACCTATTATGTTGGATACACATTCACAATTCAATAATGTTTCAACAACTGATTCATTCAAAGTAGAATAATTTGTCAAGTTTGGTCTTTTACACCATGCAATTTTTATATATTTTAATTATTGACTCAATCAATGAGTGGTGCGTGAAATTGTCACCTGTAAGTAGAATATCCACAAAGGCAAATCTCAATAACGTAAGTGTTCCTTATCTTTATACAACCTTTTCACTTAATAGATTTCGAGGATGCTTTACTAACAGCAGCACTTTATTTTCAGTTTTTCCTGATGATGAAAATAAACATTTTCGAAAGCTTGAAACTTAGTTAAAAGACTACACTTATTTCACCGATGAAAATCCCAATAAACCTGAAAGCTATATATATATTATATATATATATATATATATATATATATATATATATATATATATTATATATATATATATATATATATATATATATATATATATACCCGGTATTTAGGCGGTACACGCCCTTCTGGTAGGGATCTATGGAGGAGTATCACCGAACCGCAAGCCCTTATCTCTTGCCGTACTCTTCCACCATAGGCCGATCAGATACCAGCATATTCTAGACTCTAGACTAAGCCGCAGATTCATTTAGAATTTTAAACTTCTGCGTTAGCATTTTTGTTTTTCTGTACACCGAGCTGGGGATTGAACTGACATCTCTCGCATTGAAGCGAAGGCGGCTATCCGATCGACATCATCAATTGATATCAATACATTTTTATTGTAATGTGGAAAATTTTGAAAGACAACGTAACCGCTTAGAAAGGGAAAGCTGGAATTATAATTTTTGTGTAAAAAGTTATCTCCATTTCAAAAATATTTATACTTGTTGTTGTACGTGTTGTTGTACATGTGGTACGAAATATTTTTTTTGTTTAAAAATGAATTTTTTCCCAACATTAAATAAAATTTTAACAAAATAACATAGTCAACTTTTCAAAAAAATAACGACACCATTTGCTGTTTCACATCATACCTACGTACTATAATATTTTCGATCAAATTTGCTTTTAACGAAAATAAGTATATCTATAATATGCAATTTACATTTCTATTTATTATGTATGAAATGCAATAATTTAAAGATTCATATGGTATTTTTACATTTCAAATCTGCACAAAATAATATGAAATCATTGTTTCTGCACATGAGTTTCAGAGAACATGTCATTGATTTATCCTGAAGAGGGCGAATACCGCATTTCGTGTAAGTAACAAACCAATTTAAATAAAGTAAATACATATTGTAGGGACTGTATCTATGTTTAGAAAAGGAAAAAAGGAGAAGGATAGATTGTCTATGATACTAAAATATTTTTATTGACTTTTTCGACATTCTGGCAGTATATCCATGACTTTTTCAAAAATAATATTGACTAAAAAACTTTTTATCAAAAAGCATAATAAATTTTAAAATAAAATCGTTTGACTTCGCAAGCATGTAAAAGTTGGTTGCTAACAAGTATAAAATTAAACATCACAATTAAAATAATAATAAAAGCGTAGGACCCAGTAAGTCACTACATGTCAAATGTCAAATATATTTTAAAATGTAATGTTTTGTTTGTTGACGTTGGTTTATCATTTAAAAATCAGTTGTTTTAAGATCAAGGCGTTCTGAAATTATCTATTGTGTATTTTAACTAAATTAAAATATATCTTGTTTAAATTTTGATATCTTTTTATCATTTATGGCCTGATATTTATATAGACTCTAGCAGCTCCCTCTTTTTCCTTTTTTGTTTTCATTTTAGGATCTTAGTTTTGTCAAAATTAAATTTATATTTCTCTTCGTTTTCATGTTTTGTGATCGCGGTTGAGTTTTTTTGTCATAATTGTGAGAACCTATTCTTGAGCTGAGTTGTTGACTGGTTTGTCCAATATATACCCCATCGCAAGTCCAGCAGGGAATTTTATATACAACCTGCGATTTTTTTTAATTAAGGGGTTTTTGTTTTTAGTTTTGTAAAACTATTTTTCAAAAGATTGTGCCCTTTATGAGGAACTATAATGTTATGTTTGGACAGAAGATTTGCTAGGTGTTCTGATAAACCTTTTATAATGGGGAGAGACATATAGTTTTTCTTTGCCATGATAGTTTTGTCGTTATTTTTGTTATTATAAAATGTATCCCAGAAAACTACAGAGGTATAAACTTGTTAAATACTACGCTAAAACTTACAACTAAAATTTTACAAGCGCTAATAAATCAGAGGATAAGTTTAGCAGATGAAACACTAGGTTTTACAATCGTGTACAGATACAATATCCGTTACAAAGCAAATTACTACTAGAGTATAATAGACCAGCATTTTTTTGTCTGATTGACCTAAAGAAAGCGTTTGACAGAGTTAGACTCAAAGAAGCAATCTATCCTTCAGCATAATAGAGAAGTTCCCCTAAATATTATAAATACTATGGAAATCATCTACCAAAACAACAAAATGGAAGTCAGAATAGGTGGACAACTTACAGAACCTACAGAAATATGCAGCGGAATAAGACAAGAGGATTCATTGAGCCACATGCTCTTCAATTTGATGCTCTTTAATTTGATTATGGATAAATCATTAAAAGCGTTAACAAAGGAAGAGGATACAGAATGGGAAACAGAGAAATAAAATTACTCTGTTATACAGACGACGCAATATTGATAGCCCAAGAGGAAGATAGTCTGCAAAGACTGGTCCACAGATTTAACATAAGAGCAAAACAAATTAATATGATAATCTCATCTCAGAAAACTAAAACAATAGTAGTCAGCAAAGAATCAACCAGATTTAAAATAGAAGTTGATGACATCAGTATTGAACAAGTTTTTTAGGCATTGAACAAGTGTTGAGAGGTCAAGTACAAAAAGCAAATAGACTCGCAGGATGCATTAATAACACTATATGGCAAAACAGACACATTTACACTGAGATGAAGTCAAGAATTTATAAAGCCAGTTGTAAGACCATTAATGACATATGCTCGTACAGGAAATGCGCAGAGAGATCAAAAGAGAAGCATAGATATTAGAAGAAACTGTAGCATACATTGTATAAATGAATGACCACAAAATAGAAAAATAAAGGGAATATCCACATAAGCAGAATGGAGGAGACCTGCGTCGTCAAAATAGCAAAGATAAGTCACAAATCGGCAGAAGAAGTATCGGATATCCGCGCAAAAGATAGAGTGACAACCTTCCGCAGAGATATTAACCCGCCAATGAACAATCAGAACTACTTATAAAGAGGAAGAAGAAGAAAAAGAAGTAAAATGTATGCAGTTGCGATTTGAATGTATTTTTGATAAGGTGGTGTGGGTATGAAGTAAGTGTTAGTGCTGTTTTTGCGTTCTTTATGGTTTGAGGTCTGAGATCGGATAATCTTACAGCTGTCAGCGAGGCGGATAACTACAGATTGCTTTTGAGACAATGGACGATGAGAGTTAAAATTCAGGCCTCTCTACGACCAGGTTTTTTTGTTGTACCATGAAGTAGTTATAGTACTATTTTCTGTATGTAAACTCAGGTCCAGAAAATAGATTTGACAATTTTTTTCATCTTATAATGTGAAACTTTTTTTGGTGAAAGTAATTAAATTGATTTAGCAAAATATCCATTTTATATGTGCTAGCAGTCAAAACAACATTAAAGTCAACCTATTTACTATATAAAAACAAAATCTTTCAATAAACAGGAACAATAGAAAATAAATAGAACACAGAATAAATACAGACCAAAAACGTTTTGATGTTTTTTAATCCTTTTGAATAAATTTCATTAGCCACCAGTAGTCTTTACTTACTATGTAAGTTTTTTTATATAATTTATACTTTGGTGACAAAGCAATTTTATAAAAATAGCCTGTAATATTTTTTTACAAATATTCAAATAAATTCTAATTTTTCTTAACGCTTAACCAAAAAAATACGAGGCAATAAAGAAAAAAATTAATTTTAAAGCAAATCTAACTTTATAAGAATAATCAAAATCTCCACTTCAGAAGACGCATAGTGTATACAAACTGAGTTATAATTGTTGTGTTTTCTATGACAGATGATCCGTTTCTACATACGAAGAAATTTCTACAAATACACGGCTTTGAAGGGCCCAAGAAATACTTCTGGCATATTACAGCTGTATTAAAAAGTATAATCATGTTCGGACGAACAATTTATGCTTGTCAAATACTGAATCAACCTAAGCTAGTTGCTGATTTTATTGCCACATATCCTGTAGGGCTTATGGTAAGCATAACAGAATTAAATAACTTTAGTTTAAGAACGTACTATATTCCGTTTGAAAATTGTATGATTAGTCTAAAGGTACGATTAGGCCAAAAAAAGACCAGGTTTTTTATGATAGTTTCTTTGTTTTTTTTTCTTCAACTTGGAAGATACTGTTATCTCTTCCTTGTAGAGTTAAATTCAGTTTGTTAAGGGCACTGAAGAATCCAACTAGGCATCTGTAATAAAATACATTAGCTACTAATATGACATAGTTACTATTTAAAGGCTGGAGAATGTTCTCGAACTACTTCTCGAAGCATATGGAGTTTTATGTCTTTCCGGCTTTCTTCTATATAAAAACATGAACACCATTTTTCAGAAAACCAGTATTGCTGCGAATATAGATGACAATTATACGCTAGCCTTTCTCTGACAATGCTCGCAATCCTATGGTGAACCTTCAACAAAGGCTTGCGGTACATTTGCTAGTGTTGTATCTTGCCAAACTTTGGCGACTGTATGTCCGGCATTAACTCAAGTCTCGCCAAGTCAACAAATTTTTCGTTTTGCCACACGATGTTCCCGACTTGAGCGTAGATGATTACGTAGCCAAAACATTATATCCCCCTTATCTGTTAAAATGGAATTCCGGCATCGTTTTATAAAACGAAAGTCAAGATCCTGTAATGTTTTTCATAACAATTCATGGCTAATTTCAGGAAAAATATAGATTTTGCCTATTTTACTTACACCTTAACTTGTATGGTGAATCAATATTGACCCAGCAAAAATGTAATTTTGACAATTTAACCAATATCGCAATCGGCGGACGGCTCTGGCGAGCTATGAATTCTCGGGTGTATACTAGTTCGCTCCCGTGGTCAGATACCCCACAGAAAAGGGACATAGGTAAATTCGCTCCGGCCATATATTTCTTAGAAAAGATATTTGAATAATGTCTTCTTAAACTTTGTATTTACCTATTAATACAATACTACCATCATTGTTTAAAAAAGAATGAGTCTTTTTAAACAATGCTACTATATAATACTACTTCTTACTTAAAAAATATTAAAATTATAAAGATAATATCACTAAAGTATTATGATGTTAGAGCTCATATTCCCTTGTTCAATATTTGATTGGGTTTTTCCGTATCAGAAGTTGCAATTGATATATTTCTTTGAAAAGATTGTTTTGTTTTATAGTAGTCTACCTGAAATTTTATTTCCAGTTTGAATGTCGTTATACCTAGTTCATGATGGAGAACTCTGAAGCAAGTGAAATGTTAAGTGAAAAGGGCAAGTCAATGGAAGTATGACTTCCATAAAATGCTTGCTAATAATATCAAACGTTGGCAGTGTGTAGAAAGAAGTTGCAAAGCATTTGTTAAAACTTTAAATATTTGTAACAGTGTAGTCGAATGTAATCATAACCATACCCATAAAAGTTTATCAAAAACAGTGTTTTTCAACCGGCTCTAAAAGCCGGTTCAAAGGCCACAGTGTGTAATAGTTTTTTCATTAAAATTTTCTATTTTACTTTTTATTTTACTCTAAGGTAAGAGTTGCCAGCTGTTCTCCGTGTGAAGAGGTTTACTCTCTGGCTCTGGAACTCACTTCAGCCATGTATGTTACCTGAAGTCATATTTAATTTAATACTGAACATCACAGTTTTTTTACAACATGATGTATAATCTTTTACGACTATATGTAATTTAAAGGGTTTTTACCCAGGTATTTTGGTGGCTCAGGCATTATAACCAAGCAATTTTAAAATTTAAACCTGATGATGGACTGTTTAGTCCGAAAACGTTTGTTTTTTGATGTAGCCCTTTTAAGGGTTTTTAAATAAATATACCCATTTACGAAGACTAACCTCTTTTTTATCTACATTATATTCACAACACAATTCAGAGACATGAAGAAGTATTTATTTTATATTTTGAGCACATATTAAATATATTTTTAATTTATAATTTATGTTTTAGGCAATAATTAAGATGTACATGCTCTACTTTGACAAAAAACGTGTTCAATATTTCTACGACACTGTTAAAAATGAATTTTGGGATTTCCAGATCGTAAACCCCAAAGTACAACTGCAAATTAAGAAAAGAGTCTTCATAACTCACATTTCCATATTATTTCACTTATGTGCCCCACTTCTAATATTACTTTTTCTTTCCGTCACTCCTATTGTCGATATGCCGGAAGGAAAACTTCCTCTGACATGCATCAATTGGACACCATTCGACATTGAACCCAGTCCACGACATGAGATTTTTTATGTGATAATGCTTTGGAATTTCGTTTTATCAGTAATTGCAAATGTCGTTTTCGATGTAATATATTTGTACGCATATCAGCATCTATGTGTCCAAATAATTATGTTAAAAGAATTGCTAGAGAATATTGCCAAAGATTTAATGAAGGGAAACGATGATTGCAAAATGTTTTCTTCTGAGGACTTTCAAAATAAAGTGTATCGGAGACTAAAAATATGTGTTGCTCATCACGTAAAGCTATTAAAGTAAGTAATCATAAGTATACTAGTTCCTGCTTAACGTTAGTTATAATTAAATAGAATGACTTTAATGTCATACTTACTTACCTCGTATGTTCTTCTTCTTCTTCTTCTTCTTCTTAGGGTGCATGTCCGTTCCGAACTTTGGTGATCATTCTGGCTATGATGACTTTGTTGGTTAGCTGTGTTCAGGTCTTTCTATACCATGCTCCTAGGTTAGCAAGCCAGGATATTCTACTTCGTCCTGAAGCCCTTTTTCCTTCAATTTCACCTTGCACAATGCATTGGAGTAGCTCATATCTGCCTCATATCATTACAGTATTGTGCGAATTAATGTGAACAAACAGAATTAATTTGTAAATATGATTTATTTAGGCCAAATGTAAATTTAGGTACACTTACATTAGAGTTATTTATTAATTAGTATTTAATATGTTCCCCTTTATTTTATGGCTTCCTGGAGTCTTCTAAGCATGGAATCACAAGTTGTTTGCAATTGTTTGAGATTGCTTCATCTCTAAACCACACCTTAATCACTGCTTCCACCATTTTTATTTTTGTCGTACAGTCAAATTTTTGCAGTTTAGCCTTACATATTGCCCTCAAATTTTCAATAGGATTAAGGTCAGGTGAATTCCCAGGCCAATCAAGAAGGGTAATATTATTATCCTTGTAGTATTTCATCATAACCTTCGATACATGGCACAGAGCTGAATCGGCCGGTACTTTGTCAAACTCTATAGCTAAGCGTTGCCCTAGCATGGCTTCGAACTTTTCACTGTTCATCATACCTTCAATATTAATAAGAGTGCAAGTTCCTGAGTATGAAAAATAGGAGGTTTTACTATTTGGTTAATATGGCTAGCTGAAAGTGACTCATTGGCTGCCTTTCGTACGAATTTTGTTCGCTGGCCCTGCACTAGGAAGTGACTCTCATCAGAAAATAACACTTTTCTCCAATCTTCTGCTCTCCAATGAGCGTACTTTTTGGCCAATTTAGTCTTTTTTTCATCATCGGCGCTGTCAGAAGTTGTTTCTTCTGCGGTCTCATGGTTCTTCTCCCTCCTCCTAAGAGACGTCTGCGTACCATTCAGTCGTGAATTTTTATTCCAGACTTTTCTAAATCTTGCTATGTTGCTTTTAAATAACTTATTTTTCTGGGATGAAGTTTGCTATCGCGCAAAAGAAAGGCTTTATCTCGAGGAGTAGTCTTCCGTTTTCTTCCACATTTTCCTTTTTACTGCGCTTCAACTGACCCTGTTCCCTTTTTTGTTTAATTATTTTATTTACTGCACCCAAACTTACACAACACTGCTTTTCAATGTCCCTCTGAGTCATTGGTGTATGCTCACTAAGTGTTTTGATGCTTTCTCTTTTCCTAGGAGTGATATCCATATTAAAAAGTTAAACCTGATTGCACAGTTAAATCAATGAGAATATCACCAACTTGCACATAACCTGAGATACAACAAAATATAATGATATAAAACACAAAGAACGTGCTTTGAACAATATACTAATAAGGTTTTTAGGTTATGTTGTTTTTTTTTTGACAAAACAGTTGACAGAATAGGCACAGCAAATGTGCCAACTTATGAAAACTGAATTTCGATCTCTGTTCACATTAATTCGCACAATACTGTATATGTCCCAAGTACTGCAGCTTACTGCACTTCACGATGTTGACCAAATCCGCAGTTGTGTTCATTTTTCGTAGTACTTCTTCATTGGTGATTTTGTCTGTCCATAGTATCTTCAGGATCCTTCTGTATATTCATACCTCAAAAGCCTGAAGTTTTGATAGAGTTTTTGCCTTCAATGTCCACGTTTCACCTCCGTACAGAGGCCCTGAGTACACATAACATTTAAGGACCCTTATTTTTGTTTCTAGGGTGAGGTCATGGCTCTTGACCACAGAGCTTATAGTCGAGAATGCACTTTGTCATAAAATACAAACATAAAAATATTACGGAATGTAAAAACCCCTTGTAAAAAACATTACACTACACTACACTGGGTACATTAGAAGCAAAATAAAAATGAGTTCCTTTAATCATAAATAATCATCAAATAGAAATATTCAACTCGACAACTCGATTATTATCTGCTGAAGCAATAGAAAAAGTTTAATACTTACTACTGTGAAATTTTTTTGTTTTACTTAACTTGCTTCCACTGTAGAACTGCTGGTTCTTTAAATATATTAAAGAGGGTTTCCAATAATAACCAAACCTTGGCAGGTTTCTCAGCAATCAAATAAAAAAAAAACTTGTTTCCGCTGCCATACTTTGGCAGGTAAACGAAAAGAAAATGTTTACTCAACTTCCAATGGACTAATCTCAACATTGTTGTACTAAGGACTCAAAGACCTTAGCACCCGCTGAACAAATGGTAGTACTAACGGCTCTTTTGAAAGCTTTATTTGAGAATCTCAATTCTCACATCTTATCGCAAAACATCGATAAATGCAACTTGTAATGAATAAAACAAACATTAAATGTTTATTATAAACCAATTACATAAAAGTGTTCTTATTTGGATATTCTGAGATGTATATACTGCCTTTTACAGGATCGTATAAAACTTTCTAAATTAAATTAAATTGAAAAATGTCTATAAATTTTACTGTGAATCATTACATTATCGGATGTATCAGATGGACAACTGTTTGAAACGGGCTCTTAAGGTAATTTATTTATTTTAAAGAACCCCACAAAAAGACGTCGAATTTGCCTTTAGATATTGTGCTGAATTTTTTTATCTATTAAAATTTTTTGCTGTTTTCTTTCTCGTGAAAGCTCAATAAATTCTGCTATGTGCTCTGTAGTTACTATTAGTTTGTAGTTCTTGACAATTTGACGCTTCATTAAACCATTTACTCAATCTCCACTTGCTTTATTTGTACCGATATATTGTTTTAAACATATTTAATTTATTTTATTTTTAGGTTTGGAAAGAATCTTGAAGAATTTTGTTCAGTGGTACTTCTACCGCAGTTAGTAATGAGCTATGCAGCGCTTGCCATTAATGGATTTATTATAAGTGTTGTTAGTAAAAATCATTTTTTCTTTTTACGCTATTTTAAAGATTAGTTAAAATCTACTTTTCTAACCCCAAAGAAGAAAGTCAGGTGGCGGCAAGTCTGGTGATCTTAGTGGCCACTCAATAGGACCTCTCCTTCCAATCCATTTGTTCGGATAATTAATATCCAACCAGTACTTAACTGGAAATGCAGCAAATCTTCGTCTAGAGCTAGGTGGCTTTGATCGTCCCTTTGGTTCTCTAATTCATGCATAGTTAAAGGTTCGATGGTGTTTTCCATCATATCGAGATAAACGTCGCCAATTACATTGCCTGGTATGAAGAAGGGACCAATTATAGCATCGTCTATATATTCCTCTCCTAATTGAGTGTGACCTTCTTTGAATCGATCTTGGTTCGTATCACTCCAATACCGACAAATTTATTTATTTACATTACCATTCAGTATAAAAGTACATTTATCAGTGAAACAAATATTTTTTAACATTCTCGGTTCAAAGCGAATTCTTTCAGTCATGAGTTCACAAAACTCAATTCGTCAGTCTGGATCATCATCGCCTAGTTCTTGAAGAATTTGTGTTTGTTGGGGTGAAACTTATGTAATATCAACATCTTTCTAACCGACTCATGTGAAAGTCCTGTCATTGCAGATACTTGACGTGTTGATGCAGTAGGCTATATTACAAAATTTTCAAGGACCTCAATTTGGGATGCTTCATTCAGTAATCTTGGGGCATCCCTTTTTTATTTTGCACTGATCGCGTTTCTCTAAACTTTTCTACTAAACTAAATCGCGGACGTAGACGGGACTTACATTTTTGTCCGGATGCCTTTCATGAAATATTTGAGCTGTTCGTAAATAATACTGGTTCTAGGAGGCAAATATGAAAATGATCACCACGCGTTCAGGTATACTGTAAACCATCGTAACAACTACAGCTAAATGACAGTACCGATCGTACACATGATGAAAACTAATGACATTTAAAATTCTCAAATAGACCAAAAATTATTGAATCTGACAGAACCCAAAAACAGATGCCTTCAACTTGTTTTGCAAAAACGGCAAATTAGGTTAGGTTAGGTTAGGTTAGGTTAGGTTAGGTTAGGTCGTTTTTACGAGACGTTTTACGTGAAGTTTGACGTTTTACGTGACGTGTGACGTTTTGACGTGATGTGTGTCGTTTTTACGTGACGTTTTACGTGACGTTTGACGTTTTTTACGTGACGTTTGACGTTTTACGTAATAATCGGCGTTTTATGAGAGGTTTTACGTGACGTTCGACATTTTAAATAAGTGACATAACAACAGAGTGTTACAGAGGGTAGCAGAGGGTAGCAGAGGCACACAGAGGGTAACAGAGCGTCATAACAGAGGGTAACAGACGGTAGCAGAGCCTAGCAGAGGGTTGCGGTGTCGAAGGTCAAAGTGGAGTGAAGCGACCACCTTTCTACAAAATTATGATTTCAATAAATTATCGGGAATATCGTAGGTGAATGTCAAGGAAATAGTGCAACAGCCGCAAGGCGTTACGATAATCCTCACGCCAAAAAACGACTCATCACCAAAGGACTTTCAAAGTTAATGTTTTTGCAGGAATTGTGGATAACAATCTAATAGGCCCAGTATTTCTTTCCAAAAATTTAAATGGGGATAATTATTTCGAGTTCTTGGCAAACGATTTACAAGAGAAGAAGATTTGGAAGAAGTGAATATTGCAATAAGGCAAAATATGTGGTTTCTACAAGATGGCGCTCCACCGCATTACAGTAATGAAGTAAGGAATACCTTTGCAGGCAGTATCCTGGTCGGTGGATTGAAAGGGTCATGACGCACCTATTTCTTGGCCACCCAGAAGTCCAGGTCTTAACCCCATGGACTTTTGCTTTTGGGGGTTTATGAAAGTGAAAGTGTCTTCTGTAACAATAAAGGACGAACAACAATTGCGGGTTAGAATAATTGAAGCTGCAAATCAATTTCGTCAGAAAAATATGATTTTTCAGCGCATTCGATTTTTCTTATTAAAACAATACCGAATGTGTATTGAAGAAAATGGGGGTCATTTTGAACATTTATTGTATTATCATATTTATAGAGGTTATAGACATTTTTTGTGCTTGTTAATTTATTTAAGTCATTTATTTAGTTACACGTAATTTTTTAAACGTTCATGGAAAGGGCCGTAACTAAATAAAAGCTGCTTTTTGAAAAAAGTGATAGAGACAAAAAATTTTTTAAAATAATGGGTTAAATTAATGATACCGAAAAATTCATTTGATTTAAACATACTCAAAAGTTTGGGGGGATTTAGGGCTTCACGTCCCCTTTAAATTTTTCTTTGCGCTTAGATTTTGTTGTTTTTTTTTTATGAAAAATGCTTTCCGAACAAGAAAGTAACGTGTCCATTTTTATTACAAAATGTCAAGTAGTTTAGGAGAATAACTTCAAAGGGCTATAACTTTTTTTGTGTACACTTTTGTACTATGGTAAGTTGAACTCAATCAATTTATTTTTGTCCCCCCAATTTATATTTATATAAATATAATACAAATTAAACACAAAATACAAATTTTGTGTTTAATTTGTATTATATTTTATATTTATAATATTCTCTGTAATATGCATTTCAGAACCACAGCGATTTAATGAAAGCCTCTATAATAACCTCTGTATCATTTGCTTCTTTCGTTCAACTTGCACTGTTTGCCATTTCAGCATCGGACCTTGAAGATCAGGTTAGTAAAAAATCTTTAATATTTTTTTTAAGATTTTATTGCAACGTAACCATTTTAGAAACTTATTAAAAGCTATTATTACTATTACTAACATCGGTCGGGATGAATAGATGAAAACGAATTCGTTTCTCGCTTGTAAGTAGCTACTAGGATGTCTCCAATAGATGTCACCATCTATTAGAGATCTAAAGAAACTAAATGTTTTTCTTGCGTTCATATGGCAATTTGGTTGAGTTTACCGAAAGTACAAGCTGATTATAGCCGCAAATGTCAAACATGGAACAAAAAAATTTCGGTTTAGCAGTGTTGGCATGTTTTTATATTGTATAAGCTGTATACTTCAAATATAAATAGATAAAGCTTTAGAAAAGTACATTTTGATTATATTATGTAATGAATTCTGCAATTTTTGATTTATATAAAATTAGAATGAGTAAATATTTGTTATTTTGAATATTAATTGCAGTTAACGTTGAGTTTACCGAAAGTACAAGCTGAATATAGCTGCAAATGTCAAAAATATTTTGGTTTGACAGTATTGGCATGTTTTAATAATGCATAATTATGTTGTATGTTTCAAATATAAAGAGATAAAGCTTTTGGAAAGTAAATTTTGATTATACTATTTTATGAATTCCGCAATTCTCAATTTATATGAAGCAATACAGGTAAATATTTGTCTCCTTGGAGATTAATTGCAAACATTTGACAACTGCTGATTTGAGGATTGCCAAATCTATCCTCTAATCTATGAAAGGGTAATTGCTAAAACAATTTCTAGTAATGAACTGCAATTTATTTTCGAAAGAAACAAATATTTACTCATTCTTGTTTTATGTAAATCAAACATTGCAGAGTTTATGACATAATATAAACAAAATGTACTTTTCTAAAGCTGGATTTATAGTTTGACGGACTGTAGACGCAGACGCACTGGAAAAAGATCAACAAAGACTTTTGTGTACTCTTCTTTATAAATGAACGTAAACGCAAGAGGCGAGACGTAAGAAACGCACTGTAACGGGAGAGTTGGTCAACTATTTGGTCAACTATCATCTTTTACAGTGTGTTACTTCCGTCTGGCCAATCAAAAGGAAGAATTTTGTGCTGTCAACCAAAGTCAACTGTCTGGCAAGCCCACCATTTTGTAAAGTTAAGATCAACATATTCAAATATTGATTTTGTTGATTATTTGTTACAATGGACGTTAAGGGGTTGAGTTTACCGAAAGTACAAGCTGAATATAACCGCAAATGTCAAAAATATTTCGGCTTTGCAGTGTTGGCATGTTTTTATAATGCATATATTGTATGCTTCAAATATAAAGAGATAAAGCTTTTAAAAATACATTTTGATTATACTATTTTATGAATTCTGCTATTTTTAATTTTTATCAAGCAATAACGAGTAGGTATTTGTCTCTTTCGAGATTAATTGCAAACATCTGTTGTAATCTGGCAACTGCTGATTTGACGATTGCCAAATCTATCCTCTAATCTACCGAAGGGTTATTACTAAAAAAAAAACTAAAAATTAACTGCAATTAATCTCTAAAGGAACAAATATTTACTCATTGTTGTTTTATATAAATCAAAAATTGCAGAATGCATAACATAATGTATTCAAAATGTACTTTTCTAAAGCTTTATCTCTTTATGTTTGAAGCATACAGCATATACAATATAAAAACATGCCAACACTGCTACACCGAAATTTTTTGTTCCATGTTTGACATTTGCGGCTATAATCAGCTTGTACTTTCGGTAAACTCAACCCGTTAAGAATTTATAAAATAATAATAATAATAAATAATAAAAGGATATTATAGTATCATGGTCATTAGTCTAGAAACTGTTTCTACCCATGCGCAAAAATTCTACCCAAATCCAGCTTAAAGCTTTATCTTTTAATATTTGAAGCATACAGCATTTACATTACATAAACATGCCAACACTGGCTATACTAAAATTTTTTGTTTCATGTTTGACATTTGCGGCTATAATCAGCTTGTACATTCGATAAACTCAACCCTGTTGGTTATTGGAATTTTTTTTTTTGGCCCTATAGATTAGATGATAGATTTGGCAATCGTCAAATAAGCAGTTGTCAGATTGCAACAGATTTTAGTAAATAATCTCGAAAGAGACAAATATTTACTCGTTATTGTTTCATATAAATTAAAAATTACAGAATTCATAAAATAGTATAATCAAAATGTACTTTTTAAAAGCTTTTTCTAGTTATATTTAAAGCATACAACATATCCATTATAAAAACATCATAACACTGCCAAACCGAAATATTTTATTTCATGGTTGACATTTGCGATTATATTCAGCTTGTACTTTCGGTAAACTCAACCGGCAATTTGATTATATGATAAAGTTTATCCACTTTGCAAGCTTTTTGCATTTATAATAAGAGTTTATACCAAATAATATGTTTCATATGCTACAAATTTATTTTTTACAAAATTTACTATAATCGATATTGTTTTAGTGCTTGTCTGTCATGGACTCCATAATCTGTTCAGATTGGTATTTGTTTAAATCTCCGCTTAAAAGAGCTTTAATCATTATGTTAATGAATTCAAAAATACCAATTTCAATTCGGGCTGGAGGTCTTGTCAAAATTTTGAATCCGGTTTTGATAGAGGTAAGTTATACTTTGTGGATCTAGTTTTTTGAGTGCTTTTAAAGTTAATACACTTCGCTCATACTTAGAATATTTAAGACACAAGCGAGCTTTATAATTGGTGATTATTTCATTATTTGTTGGATTTTGATGTTTAAATGCTTTATACTAAATTTTTTTTAATACTTTGTAGATCCTTCAAAAGGCTTTTTCGACCATTGTACTGTTACGTGCTCTAACAGGATTTGAATGAGAATATTCAGGAGAGACAATTTAAATCCCATCAACTCTTTTATTAATTAATAACTGTTTTTTTATTGTGAAGCATAAGTAGTACTCTTATAGTAATAGAGGGTATTTCAAATCCAGTGGCGAGCACTTCCACGAAATAGTTCGTCGTGCAGACAATAGTATATTTATGATCAGACCCATGCAGTGGTGTTGCAATATTAAACAAATTAAATTATTTGAAATCGCACTAATTACAAAATTATTACTCACTTAAATAATAAATAGAGTTTAATTTTACACAGATTTTTGTGTCGATACCAAACTTTTTATTCAAATCAGCAACTTAGTAAAATGTTCAGTACTGACAGTGTTAAAATATGAATATTTGTGATCGTTTTTTTCAAAATTTCAAAACAATTCAGTCATACTCAGAAGTAAAATTTCATTATCCCATATAGTTATACCGCGCTATAAAAAGTATTCACTTTTGTCGGCACTTTCCAATTGCCACGCCCCGTTTTAATTTTAAGTTAATAATTGACCTTAGATGGCAATTTATTGGATCTCCCGTCCCATGCGTCAGGCAAAATCATTCTTCTTCTTCAAGTGCCATCTTCGTTCCGAAGGTTGGCGATCATCAGGGCTATACGTATTTTCGAAACTACTGCCCGAAAAAATTCGATGTTGCTACAGCTATACGATTCCCGTAGATTCTTTAGCCAGGAGTTTCGTCTTCTTCTTATGGACCTTTTTCCTGCTATTTTCCCTTGCATAATTATTCGAAGCAGTTCATATCTTTCGCCTCTTGTAATGTGTCCCAAGTATTGCAGTTTTCGTTTTTTGATCGTAAATATGACTTCCTTTTCTTTATTCATTCTTCTCAAGACCTCGACATTTGTGACTCTCTCGGTCCATGATATTCTCAGGATTCTGCGATACATCCACAGTTCAAATGCCTCTAATTTTTTGATATCAATCTTTTTCAACGTCCATGACTCCATTCCGTAGAACAGAATTTTAGTGAATTAGAACAGAAGTAGACATTTTAGTGAATATGGATCTGGCTTTTTCTATTCTTATTTTGATTTCTGCTGAGCTATTGTTGTCTTCATTTATAAAAGTGCCTAAATATTAGTATTTGCTAACTCGATCGAGAATTTCATTGTGTAAATATAGATTTTGGACATTTTGTGTTGATTTCGATATTACCATAAATTTAGTTTTCCTTATGTTCAAAGATAGTCCATATTCTTTGCTGCAGTCTGCTATCTTATTCATCAATGTCTGTAGCTCTTCAAGTGTTTCTTGCGATCAGAACGGTGTCGTCGGCAAATCTCAGATTGTTAATCTAACACCATTTATTTTAATACCTACGGATTGCTCAGAGAGTGTTCTATTCATTACGTTTTCGGAATAGAGATTAAATAACAAGGTTGGTGACAGTATACACCCTTGTCACACACCTCGCTTTATTTCAATTTCTTCAGTGGTATTATTCTCTACTCTCACTATTGCTTTCTGATTGTAGTACATATTATCTATTAGTCGGATGCCTCGTTTATCTAAATTCTTTTCTGTCAGGAGTCTGATTAGGTGATCATATCGCATTTTATCAAAGGCCTTGTTGTAATCTATGAAACACATGAATACATCTTGATTTATGTCAAGACATCTTTATTATATTTTGGCCCGATCTAGCGTCATGCCATTACACCAGAGAATTACAGATTGGTTAACTGCTCAAAATATAAATTTTGTTCCTAAGCGCGACAACCCCCCAAATGTGCCTTAGGAAAAGCCTATAGAAGAGTTTTGGCTGTTTTGAGTTGAATGGTGTATAATAATGGCTGTGAAGCCCAAAATGTAGATCAGCCAAGACGAAGAATTTTGGAAAAATTTCATGTGATCGACTTCGAAACAGTCCAAAGGCTTATTGCACATGCAAGACCAAATGCATGTGTCATCGAAGATCACGGAACTCTTTCTGTTCTATAAAAAAACATTATAAACCTTAAATATATCTAGACTTAATTTCCTGTATTTAATTAATAAAATAAACTTAATTTACAATTAGAAAATACATATTTATTTTTTCCAAAAACTTTAGAGGCTTGCGTTATATTATGGTTACATATCTTTAACAATTTGATTTAAATCATAAGTATTTTTTGGAAAACCACTGCTTTGTTAGCCTAGTTTTACTGTTCCGAGAAATTTCCGCCACTAGATTTGAAATTCCCTCTCCTATTTATTTGAATATGATAATATAGTATTAACTGGATAAATCCAGAATACAACGAAATATTAATATGTAGATTTATGCACTATGCTTGGATAATCCTAACTCTATCTGGGAATTCTAGTATTATCCGATATTTACGTTTTAACCGTAACATACACATGGACACATACTACACAAAATGCTTGTTTTAGCATTGCCACAGTATTGCGATAGTCATAGTCATAGACATTATAATACGTAGTGTTCCCCCAGTGCGACAGAGAAAACTGACGCAAAGTAGTTTGTAGGTACAGGTGAACAGGAATCTCGTGAAACGGGCGGAGCTTCTAGTGCGCAGAGAGAGAAAGTATTCGGCCAGAAAAGAATGAAATTTACCCGAACATTACAATCATTGTACGGCTTGATAATCTCTCGGTAGATATTAAAAATGTTACAATGTTGTCAATATGTGGATGATCTCAGTAATATTGGGTATTTTTAGTTTGATATCTGAAAAAATGAGTTTCAAATAATTTACACAATTTAATGACTAAAAGAATAAGGGAATTATTTTTGGTGAGGTATGATATACAAAAAATTGTATACAAATGAAGAAAAGAGTATCTTACATTTTACAAAAAAAAAATATTCTTGATAAAAGGAAAAATCCCATTCCGAATCACTGTCTCTTAAAGTTATGACAAATTTTTCCATATTATTTTCCATTGTTGCTAGTAGAACCAAAAATTCTTCCTCACATTTTTTGCATGGCTGCATCGGCTTTGCCACTCAGTAGGAGGGAAAGTCGCAAAGAATTGTTCGCATAAGTCTTTTACATTATTGATATTAAATGTAATATTTTTTTATGCTACATAGGATTTTAAGCTAGCCCAGAGCAGCTCGATTGGATTAAGATCTGGGTGATATGGAGGTAATCGTAAAATTGTATGTCCATGTTTTATTGCGATCTCGTCTATTGCATAAAGAACATATGCTGTTTTATGCATTTTTACTAAATCGTACAGTTCCGTCTTTAGCATACTATTGTTTATAGGAATATTTCTGGCCTCTAACCATTTCTTTATTAATTCTTCTGTTGGTGTTGATGTTGGTGCCTTGTTAATTTGTTTATTGTGATAAGGTGCATTATCTATTACTACAACAATTTGTGGAGGAAGATTGAGTGTTAATTTGTTTTCGAACCACACAATAATTTTTAAAAATATCGTCGTGATAGTCGCCTGTTTTAATAACAGATTTATAAAATAAGGCAGCTCCTTGAACAAAACCACACCACCAGCATGTACAATAATCAAACAATTTCCTTTTGATCTTGGTTGCTTAATACCTTCATTCGAATCATCACTCCAACTTTTGCGTGTGGTATGTGTTGACTGAATGTATGTTTCATCCATATACACTATAGGACGACCTTCTTCTCGATACTTATTAACAGCTCTTAAGCAGTGTATACGAAGCTTCCGAATGTCATGTCCTTCCATTAGAAGTATTCGATTTGTTTTTCTCCAGTGGAAGCCAATGTCTCTTATAATTAATCTTAAAGATTCTCGACTACCTTGATAGCCTACAACATCTCTGAATTTAGGCAGAATATTTTTTAGCTGAGGTACTTCTGTCTCGCTTATATACATTTTATGAATAATATGCCTTAACACCCCTTTGTCGAAGTAATCAATAGTTTGCTTCTTTTTTCTTTTATAATATGTTTTCTTGGAAGGGAGAACGAGGAGCATTGCCCTGCAAGTACATTTATTACATTAGTGCTAGCATGCTAATTTGTTGTAGATATCATATAAAATAACTAAATAAATAGGTATTTTCTCCAGTCTTCAGAGACGAAAATGCCACTGAACCTCTAAAAATCATACGAACAAGTTGAATTTTGCTGAGAATGTCAATTTTTGGACCCCAAAAAAGATGTTAAACGTTCACCACTTTTAACCTCGGACTTTCCCCTAAAATTTCTGGTTTATTCTACAGAAAAAGTGCTAATACACATTTTTATTCAAAATGATCTTAGCTACACTTTTTATTCCAAACATTTTTTCTACGGGTGTTTTCTACGAAAATCGGGAAAACAAAACATACACATACAAAACCTAAAATCACAACAAAATTAAATTTAAATACCGCGAGTAAAAGAAATAATGCAACAGTGTAAAAATATTCAGCTCCTCACTGCATAACGTTTACTGCACGAATGGCTTTGCTAGACCCCCACTTTCAAATTTGTTTCTGCGCGGTGACTTTTTTATTTCACGAGATATCTGTTTGACTGTAGTAGTGCATAGGTTTATCGATCTCGTGACCTTCTCATTGATCATTCAGTTTTCTCTGTCGCACGGTATTGCAACGATCACACGATCAGTCTATCTTGTAATAATGTCTATGGCGATAGTAGTAAATTTTTGACGACAATTTTTGAGATTAAATGCACTTACATTAAATTTCTTATTGCCCTAGATATAGAATTTCTTAGTTGTGTATAACTTAGGAAATCATACGATTATGTAAAACGTTACTTTAAAGATCTTATGAATCAATTACGTTAGTATATACTTCTAGAATTGCTCATTGTTTTATTGTGATCCTTATTATTAAAAAACTTACAGACTCCAATAACTTACGTATAAAAAATACTGAACACACATATATACAACATAAAATGATCATTGCGTAATACCCTTACATGATTAACTCAGAAAATTACAAATCAAAAAATATGTATGACATTCATCATCGCCGTTCAGGATTTATAACCCCATTAGACTTACATTATGTAATGTTTGAATATAAATGAAGTAAATTGTAAATAAACAAGCTTCAACCAGGCTGGTTTACCAGTGGTCATTTTAATCCTCTCATGCTTAATTTTAAAGAATTTTTTTCTTAGAAAAATTATTTATTGCGAAATATTAAAAATTAACATTAGAAAATAGTATAGGGTAAGTGTTTACTAATTTGACTTCTGTCCTCCGAAGCTCCTTGGTAAACCTCAAAACGATACATATATCCACGAATTCAAGCTCTTACCCACACTTTGGCTTCCCACTTTTTAGGTTCTTTTTTGGTAAGTATTGTTTTATACCTAATTTTCCTTTTAGTGAAATAATTTGTTTATCAACTGATTGGTATTCCTCTGGATCTGTGGCACCTAAGAAGTTTTTCTGAATTATATCCAAAGATGGTCGGATTTTTTGCAATTTGTCCGTGTTATTTTGATTTACATTATCATTATTTACGAAAGGTAAAAACCTCGAAATATATTCAAATCTATTAACAGGCATAACATCTGCAATAAGGTCCATCCTGAAGCCATTATCACTTAACCAGTAAAGCCGTATTCTGAGATATCTGATGTACGATATCACTAAATTTATGCATAAGAAAGCATATAACTCATATTTTATAAAACCAAAATTTAATTTATTGTTTTTAGCCAGCATATAAATTGGTCTGAAATAAGATATCATCGATTATGCCTGCAGTGAACAGTAATAAAAAATAATCAATGGATTGTTTCCTTGAATATGAACATTGCCTGTTCCTCTAAACTTTGGCAACGTTGCTGACCCATACATGTTATCATAATTGCACCATTTCCAGTCTTTTTTCTCAGCCTTTTTTGGATTTTCTCTTGGTTTTTATGTTTTGATGAAAATGCCAAAATACGCTGAGCTAATTGAATGTCATCTTCCCTCCTATCATCGTCACTGTTTTCTGGCTGTATTTCTTCTAAGTCGCTTTCAAAAATTTGGTCTTCAGTCGTTACTTATTCGAGCGAATGCGGTCAGGTCAGGTCAGGTGATTTTATACATACTGATACTAACATACACAAAATTTGACTTTCAAAATGAATATTGTAGATGGCGGTAGTAGTTACTTGATTCTACTGTCCACTAGTCCACTGTCCACTGAAAAGGATTTCATGCATTTTGCACAAGTTTCATAGAATTAAAATATATTTTTTGGGGTTAAAAAAATCTGTTCACTCGAATGAACTCAATGCATGAAAGGGTTGAAGATTTCGGTTAAAGATTTTTTTGATCTTTAAAAAAGTTTGGATTAGTTTTCCATAAAAAACTTATCGTTTTCCGGTTATTCAACATAATATGTTTGGATTTTTGTATTCAATAAAAAAATTCTACTTTCAAACAGCCATAATATTGTTAATATTAAACGATATAATAATAATAAAAAACGAATCTCTTTGTTTTATAAGGTTCATTTTATATCCAAACAGTTTTTCCGATAAAATGTAAATTTTTGAAGTTATTTGCCAAAAACCATTCAAAAACAGCCTTTTTGTGTGTAGTTTGTGAACTTATATGGTGGTATGTAATAAATGAGAAAGTACTTGCCTATGGGTATGTAGAAGGTGCTTATGGGTGAATATAATGGAGAGAGCTATCCTAACAACTGCAGGGTAGACTCCCGATACGTAATGCTCATGTACATAATATTTACAAGAAAGCTAAAATGAAAATACAAATAGATACGAAAACCAAAACTATATCAATCAACAGAGGAGTCCGCCGGGAAGATATTATCTCACCAAAGCTATTCACACTTGGACTGGAAGACCTTAACTGGGTAGATAAAGGACTAGATGTTAATGGATGAAAACCGAGTCATTTGAAATGCGCTGATGACATTATAATATTCGCTACGAGTTTCTAAGATCTACAGCCCATGATGATGCAATTATTTCAAGCTTCGGAAAAAGTAGGTCTTAAGATGAACTTGGAAAAAACAAAAATACTGACAAATACACCGAACATTAGAGAAATATTATTGAACGACATAAGTTTAAAAACAGTAAGCGAATATATCTACCTGGGATAGATAATGAAAGTTAACAAAAAAAATCAAACTGACCAGAACAATAAGGTTAGCATTGTCAATACCTTAAACAAGGAAAGAGAGAGGACGGGTAACGCTCGTTCAACCAACCTTCAAAATTAAAATAAAATAAATTAAATAAAACATTTAATGCACAAAAATGTTTCATTTTAAATACGAATTAGTCAATCCTTAAAAATACAAAGATACGCCGCTGACCACTTCCTCTGGTGGCAGTTTGGCTTCACTTTTAGCGATACGGTTACGCGTCCTCTCTCTTTCCTTGTCTAAGGGCAATACCATAAGCAAAACGATTATCGGAAAAACTGAAAACGATAACAAATAAATTCAACATTTGAACAACAATAAACCAAACAATAAACAAAAAAGAATGAAGAATTGTTTTTATAAACTACCCTGTGCATTTTATATCTTTCTTATTTAACAAGACTACAGACACAGAATAATAAACAATCAGAATGCCCACTCTCAGATGCCGCCTTTGAAGTTTTTCAGCATGCGTGCCATGTTTTAGAAGGAAACACATAACACAGACATATGATTGTGAGGTTATGTAATTGTTTATATTTATGTTTAATTATATTATATTTGTTACTACATTTAACAATGTTAATATAATTCTATAGTATGTCTACGATTACTGTAAGTCAATTAAACCAGGTTAATTTTTCTACGCACACCACATAAATTTTCAATAAACAACACTGGTTCCCTTTAACACATGGCGGAACGTCTGCGCGAATGGGATGCGCGTACTTAATTTTCCATAGAGAGTGGGCATTCTGATTGTTTATTATTCTGTGCTACAGGTGAGGTCCAAGAATTATTTAATTGTTTAATGACCCCTTGTTTGTCAATATCTCTGATAATTTCTTCAGCTTCGGTACCAATGATAAATATAATGAAGTGAAAGGGTTCTGAAGTGACGTCATTGAATAAATATAAAATTGAATATCCTGTTGACAGTATGTGACTTACGTCTAAATTGTCACTTGTCATTATTGATATGCAATTTTGCCGAGGAGGACGAGGATGAATTATTGAAAGCTGCAGCAAGTGTAGATGGCATTTAGTAGAAATTAAATAAATATATTTAATAATGGATTTAGAATCAATACAAAATATATTTGACGAGACATGTGTCCGGTATTCAATAATATTTCTACTTTGGATCGAGTTCATATGGGAAACATATTTGTCATTCCGGCAAGTAAGTTGACAACATTTTTCAAAATCTTAATATTCATACCTAACATATTTGTTAAGATTAAAATAATGGCTATTATATCAGCTGCAATTCTATATATTAAAATCTTAGACTCGTTTTCAAAATTAGAATATGCTAAATACAATATTACATGATAGTTGTTTGACTAATGCCCATCTAGAATGAACTCACCAGTTGAGATACTTTATATATAAAAAAACAACATAAACTAACTGAAATTGTACTCATTCTTGATTTTGGATTAGAGAGATTTGTAGCCCTTGCAGTGAAAGTTTTGCATTATGTGATCTTTGACTTCTTGATTTAATGATGCATTGTTATTATTCACCACAGTGCCAGAAATTTCTATCGTTTTATCAAAGAATATAGACGCATATGCGTCTATATTCTTTGGTTTTATACAATAGTTCTAACTGCAATGTTTGGTTGGAACCAACCAGTGAGCAATTATTTTCAATAACCTTGAATCACTCACAAATTAATGGGACATATCAATATTTTCTAAATTGTTAGATTGTATAATTGTTTTTATAAAACTCACCAGATGTACTAGCATAATGAAGCCATAGTGTTGATAGAGCTACATCAACTGTAGCTCTACTTCATCATGTAGCTTCATAATAGCAAAATTAATTATGAAGATTGGTTTACTTAATTTTTCTTTATATGTTTACATTAAAACATTCCCAAAAATTTGTATACTTGAAAAGAGATTACATGAACTATGTTTTGTTTTAGTACCAAAAAGCACAAAGTGTAACAGAAGTCCCAGAAATAATTAAGAAGGTAATGGATGCAAATGAATTTGAGAAGGCAAGGCAATATTCACTAGCAAAACTAAGGTTTGGTTTTGTAAGAGATACATATGGTATTCTGTACACTACCTTTGTAATAACTTATGGTCTACTGGCATATTTTTGGGATCATGCTGAATCTATCAATCCTGTAAAAGGAGAAATTACAACTAGCTGCATATGGCTCTTTACTGTATCACTTATATCAACAATTATAGATTTGCCTCTGACAGTATACCATACATTTGTGTTAGAAGAAAAATTTGGTTTTAATAAACAATCTGCTGGATTCTTTATTTGGGATAAGATTAAAGCTTTTTTTGTTAGCCAAATTATTACATTGATTATTTGTTCGGTGATTATAAGTATAATTAAAAGTGGTGGGCCATACTTCTTCATCTGGCTATGGGCTGTTGTTTGTGTCATCTCAATGATTTTACTGACATTATATCCTTCTGTAATTGCTCCTCTCTTTGATAAATATACACCATTACCAGAAGGTGAATTGAGAACATCTATTGAAAATTTGGCTTCCGATTTGAAATTTCCTTTAACACAACTGTATGTTGTAGAAGGATCCAAAAGATCTTCACATAGTAATGCCTATTTTTATGGTTTATTTAAATCAAAGAGAATTGTGTTGTTCGATACATTATTGCCTAAGGATGATGGTACAGGATGCAAAAATGATGAAATCCTAGCAGTATTATCTCACGAATTAGGACATTGGTATCACAGCCACATTATTAAAAATCTTATTGTAATGCAGGTTAATCTGTTTTTATTATTCTTAGGATTCTCTGTTATATTTAAGTACGAACCATTATATAAAGCTTTAGGTTTTGTTAAAGTTAGGCCTGTACTCGTAGGACTTTTTGTAGTATTGCAGTATGTTATGATGCCATACAATACAATTCTTAACTTCCTAATGACTTGCTTATCTAGAAAGTTTGAGTTCCAAGCAGATGACTTTGCAGTACAGCTAGGAAAATCTGAGGCTTTAGAAAGAGCCCTTGTACAACTGAACAAAGATAATTTAGGTTTTCCAATTAATGATTACCTTTACTCTGCTTGGCATCACTCTCATCCTCCATTACTAGAAAGAATAGCCGTTTTGAGAGAAAGTTCAAGAAAATCCCAATAGACTGAGTTTTACACAACCATTGTTACCTTTTTTGTAAACATTTTTTATAGTTTAATAAACAAAAATGTAAACATTTAATTTTAAAATAAATTATAAGAACATGTTTCGTATTTTTATTTAGAAATTAACAAAAAATATACCTTAAGTTGTCATAAGTGTGGCCACAGCAGGTGCTGTGGAACCCACACCAACTTTGGAGGGGAGTAAAATGTTCACTTCTAGACACAACTATTTTAGGTACACACTGAAAAATCTCTACGATAACTACAATAAGTTCCAGAAAATAATTGTAAATCAGTGAAGACAAGAGTATAAAAATATAAAATCTGGCTCTGTGTAGATCTAATGAGATTTTAACTTCAGAAAGAAAACTGAATTAAATCCCAGCATTCGACTGAAAAAACTTATAGATACCATTAATGACAAAGGAAATGAAGATGTAGCGAATCGAAAGTCTATGGGAAAGTGCCAAAATAATGCTTTTTGAAATAGAACCCAAAAATGAGGAATAGCACAATGATAGTGAGAAGATACTGGAATACCTACCTAAAAAACAAAAAATAGTGGATGGGGTAAATCATTTCTTTCTAAGTATCTGGAGAAGACGATACAACTTCGAACTCTATAGAATAATATACCAGGAACCAGATATCGTAAAATACATTAAGACAAGACGTCTGAGGTGGGTAGGCCATGTAATGCGGATGGAGCAAACCGACCCCGCTAGAAAAACGATCCTTGATAGACCTATTGGTCAAAGAAGAAGATGAAGACCCAGAACAAGATTCCTAGATAACATAGACCAAGGTATGAGAAATATAGAAATACGTGTTTGGCGGAGGAAGGCGATGAAGAAGGACGACTGGAAAAAAATTCTTGGGGAGGCTAGGACTCACACAGGGTTGTAAAGCCAAAATGATGATTGAATAATTAAATTCGTCTTGATGTTTTCGCTTGCCGTTAATTAGGTGACCCAGCATTTCCTTTTTTGCTTCTTCATCTTCAGCGTAATGCTTCTTCATCGGAACGTCGGAAGAAGAATTATCTGAAAAATATTTCAGATTTAATACTTGGAAATAAACTGGAATGCTGTTAATTGACCTCCGCATTGTGGATTAGGAACGCCTGTCCACTGTTTGTGAGTGTGCAGGCTTGTCTTTTTGCTCGATGGCTATTCCTAATATCTGTAGCGCACCCAGGGGGGTTTTTTGGGAGATGCCCTTCCGCAGGGCATATAAAGTAAAAAATATAGGTATAAAAAATACTAGGAAAATGTAACTTGTCTTTCATACACAATACAAAAATTCAAAAACGCTAATTTAAAAATTTAATTATCACTTTAAATATGTAGAATACAATAATTATTGTATAAATATACTATAACTAATACACAATAATTAATAATATTTTTCATTATATTTAGATATAGGTAGATACCTAATATTAGGCTTAAGATAAGAGTAAACAGAACGAGTCTGCTGCGAGTAGCATTCGCCTATAGGACTGTATCTGCGGAGGAATATCACGGGTTGTATTCCTATGCATGTGTTAGTAGTAGAAAGGAGACATTTCTATGAGAGAAAAGAGCCATAAAAAAGAAGAAAGTGAAAGATCAATTGGAAAGATGTACAGTGGAGAGAAACATAAAATGTATAGAAAAATAGGTATGAACCCTGTGACTGTGAGAGATATGATCGTGAAGATGACGGGAAGTAAGGAGGGATGGAATAGTGTTCACAATTACATCCGAACAGTAATTAAAAAGGAAGAAGAAGAAGAGAAACACCAACCGGGCCAACGACAGAGATAAGATCTCGATAAGAGAAGGAGTGTTCCAAAAATGTCGTAAGCCTTACAGCGGCATCCCACTTTTGGAGTACAGTTCATGCGACAGTTAACTGCGCACAAATAGGAGAAGGTCTCTTTAGTACTTTAAATTAAACTAAAACCCAAATTTTAAGGACTCAAAATGGGGGTAGCATAAAAAAAATCGGTGCCCTGCCAAACCTACAGGGAGATTCTAGGTGCCCCACTGCCTCATATTATGCCTTTTAAAACCTTCAAAAACTTGGATAAGATTTTTACGTGAAATCGATTATTTTTTCATAGATAGACCAAAATATTTAGATTTTTAATAATAAAGAAAATCTTTCATAAATACCTACACATTTTAAAACAGATTTATATCTTCTTT
This sequence comes from Diabrotica balteata, assembly GCA_918026665.1. Taxonomy (NCBI): domain Eukaryota; kingdom Metazoa; phylum Arthropoda; class Insecta; order Coleoptera; family Chrysomelidae; genus Diabrotica; species Diabrotica balteata. The sequence goes on along the minus strand of OU898281.1, from coordinate 15,953,875 downwards.
GACTCTTAAATTCTTTGTGTTACATATATTTTTTTCAGTAATTGGAGTTTAAATATTTTACAAAAAAATAGCTACGCATCATACCAGGGTCTATAATTTTCATAACCATTCAATTTACCTAAAACACGTAATTGACTAGTAATCATCGGGTATTTTTACCCATTGCGAACATGCAGGTTCTTGCTAAATATTTTTTCAGATGATGACACAGGTCTTATATGTGGATTGTAGAAAACATGTCTTTGATTTATCCTAAAGAAGGCGAATATCGCGTTAGATGTAAGTAGTAAAATAAAATTTATTTCTTTATTATTTTTAACCACAGTAACAAATTTTTTTAATTCCATTCGGATATAAAATGTTGGCTCCTTAACTTAGGGCTAAATATAGTTAACTTTAATGCTGTATTCCACCTTTTGAGTTTAGATGATCCTCTTATCCGTCTGAAGAAATGTATTCAGTTACACGGCTATGATGGAAAAAGGAAATACTTCTGGCATGCTGCAGCAATACTGAAAGTACTTATTTTCATTGGACGAACAATTTACGCAGGACAAACGTTAAACCAACCTAAAAAACTTGCCGAATTAGTTGCTACGTATCCTGTAAGGTTTATGGTAAGAATTAAATTTAGCACGTTTACTTATAACTAAAGCACCACATTTTTCTTTGGTTAGAATCAAATACCACATTCCTAAGACACTGTATTAGTGAACATTGTTTTGTTTTGAATCAAGTAGGTATTGATCTTTATTATGTTTTACCCCCATAGATAATAGCGCACAAATCTTTCCAATTATTGGTTTCCGCGTAAATTCAGTATTTACCTTATCACGATCTGCAGTTTACTGTTACATAAAAACAGAACTAAAGTAGGTTTTATCTTAATTTAAAAAGTGGTTTTAAGAAATACTCTTTCTTTTATGGGAAGGAGAACGCCTAAACAACATCCGCTATGCAGATGACACCGTTATTTTGGCAGACAGCTTAAACAGTTTACAGCAAATAAAAAACAAAGTAAATGAAGTAAGTGAAAGATTTGAACTAAAAGTAATTATATCAAAAACTAAATTTATGGTCATCAGCAAAAATAACATTAGACACGTGCTTCTCAAGAATATACCAGTGGACCGAACAAAACAGTTTACCTATCTTGGAACAACAGTAAACGAACAATGGGATCACTAACAAGAAGTAAAATGTTAAATAGAGAAGGCTAGGAGTGCAATCAACATAATGGCCAAATTCTTTAAAAGCCACAACCTAAATCTGGAGATAAATGTAAGGCTCCTACGTTGTTATATCTTCTCGATATTATATTACTGAGTTGAATCCTGAACACTCACTGAAGCAATGGAGAAAAAACTTAAGGTCTTCGAAATGTAGCTACACAGAAGAATCCTAAGGATATCATTGACAGACAAGATATCCAACGAGACTGTACTACGAAGAATGGGAAAAGAAAGATAATTGATGTATATCTATGATTAAAAGGACAAAGTTAGAATATCTATGACATATAATGAGAAATGGCACTAAATACAGATTACTGAAAATAATCCTTAAAGGCAAAGTATTCGGAAAGCGAGGAATTGGGAAAAAAAAGAATATCATGGTTCAAAAACTTGAAGAAATGGTTCTCCACAATAACAACTAATATATTTAAAGCATCGGTTAATAACATCATTATAGCCAGAATGATCGCCAATATTCGAAACGAATATGCACCAAAAGAAGAAGATTGGAAGATGGTGGTAAATCTTCCAAGGGCCGTACCAAGCCGTGTCCCGTTAAGGATGCTCTGGCGTATGTTGGATTCAGGGTGGAAGGCTACATCCGCACGCAGTCCTCCCAGACGACTCGTGTTTACGGATGCAGCCAAAGCATCCTGCCTACCAACTAAAGTTTACCTCAAAGCACCACCAGATCGTACCCATACACAATTGTCTGTAAACCAATGCCTAGCTTTTTAGAAATACTGCACTCTCATTGTTCTTCTTTTAACCAGATACGTAAATACTCTCTTCTCACCTTCAAACTATTTAATAAAGGTTTGTTATTTTAGGCAATAGCTAAGTTGTACGTACTTTATATCGACAAAAAACGTATTGAATACTTCTACTACACTATTAACAACGAATTTTGGGATTACCATATTGCAGGTCCCAAGATAGAAGCAGAAATTAAGAAAAGATTTTTTGCAACCAATATATTCGTACTATGCCATTTTATTGGGGCCATGTCAGTATTAACTTTTATTTCCCTTTTTCCAATTGTTGATATGCCGGAAGGAAAACGGCCCTTACCAAATATCATTTGGACACCATTCGATACTGATCCAAGTCCACTACATGAGATTCTTTATGTGATAATGTTGTGGAATTTAAGTTTGTCAGTATTTGGAAATGCATTTTATGACGTATTATTTATTTATGCGATGCAGCATTTATTTGTCCAATTTATGCTGTTAAAAGAATTGTTGATGAATATTACCAAAGAAATCATGGAAGAACATGAAGATTATGACAAGTTATCCTCTGAGTACTTCCAAAATAAGGTGTACGATAGACTAACTATATGTGTTGCTCATCACGCAAAGTTATTAAAGTAAGTAGATACTAAAAAAATCTAGTATTTATTCTAATATCTAACCTTCAAATTCAAAGTCTTACATTTTAGAAATATAGAAATATAACCAGAAATATATAGACCGCTATTGGGATAAATTATCAAAGTGTCATGTATGCCGCCGAGTCCCACTCTGCTGCAGTTTACATTGTGTTATACAGAAACGTTCGGTTTTTCTGATAAGAATGTCGTTTTCTAATGAAATAGTATATAATGTCAATAAAAAAAATGAATAAAATCTTCTTCCTCTTTATAAGCAATTCTGGTTGTTCATTGGCAGATTAATACCTTAATGAAAGGTTGTCACTGCATCTTTTGCGCGGTCATCCGATACTTCTGCCGATTGGTGACTTATCTCTTGCTATTTTGCTGACACGGATCTTCCCTATTCTGTTTATGTGGTTATTCGATTCTTTGTTTCTATTTTACGTCCATTCATTTATACACTGTTATATTTTCTTCTAATTTCTTCAATCCTCTTTCGATATCTCAGCATATTACCTGTAATTCTTCTCAGTACTCTCATCCCTGCCGTCCAGTAGGCTGTGTCTGGTCTTGTTTCTGAGTCATATGTCATTATTGGATTTACACTGGCTTTATAAATTCTTGATTTCATCTCAATGGTAATGTGTCTGTATCGCCATATAGTGTATTAGGGCATCCTGTCAGTCTATTTGCTTTTTGTACTTAATCTCTCACTTCTTTGTCCAGGTCTCTATAGCTAGACAATGTAATTCCCAGGTATATTATTTCCATTACTTGTTCAATCCTGATGCCATCAATTTCTATTTTATCATTGATATTATGTACCTACCATTTCATTAGAAAACGACATTCTTGAGAGAAAAACTGCACTTTTCTATATAATTATATAATACAATGTAAATTGCAGCAGAGTAGGACTCTACGGCAGACATGACACTTTATAAAAGTTAGTTATATTAAATTCTATCGTTTATTTTGAATTTTTTTTGTTCTTTTTTCAAAATATTTAAAAACTATAATATAAAGTACGTAAAAAATGATGTACCAAAAAGGTAGTTCTTTTTTCGATAAATATTCGTGCTTTTTATTAACTTCTGTGCCGTAACCGGTCCCTTGCTTTTTCTCTACAATATCTCATTTTAGATGTCTTGCTTTACTGCTTTCAATCATGTTTTCTTTGGACGCCATCTTCTTTTTTTTTTACTGTCTCCCTGCACGTTTAGTATTTTTTAACATTTCGATTCTCTGGCACTCGTATTACCTATGTGACCAATCCATCTAGCTCTTTGGGCTTGTATTTTTGCCAGAATTGTTAAATTTCCATACATTCTCATTTCTTCATTTGTCCATCTTCTTCAAATAGACTCTCCCGTCTGTCTGTATTCATCCGAAGATTTTTCTGAGCAGCTTTATTTTCCAGATTTCTACTTTTTCTTTCTGATATTTCATAATTTACATTTTGCTACAAAGGTACTTACTACAAGGTGCTTTTAGGTGATGATTCGTACAATTTTTATAAATTGAAAATCGCGTTTTATCTGTGCCGAGAATTGAACTCGTGCACTGTAATATATGTGGTGCCATTGTTAGGCAACCAACATGACAGCAGCCTCGTGGTGACTTCACCTGTCATGTTAGGGCAGTCAACATGTGGGTGTCAGATTATAAAGTATCACAATAAAAGACCTGGAATAAAACACTCTTATTTATTCATCCTTATACCCTGGCAGGTTTACCAGGATATTACATGGTGTCAGGTGTTTATTCGGGCTAAATAGTCTACGAGTTTTACACGTTTTCTGATGTTATTTTGTGACTAATATGGAGAATTTGTGTAGACCTCCTGAACCGTTGAACCTAGATGGAAATATAGCGGAAAACTGGAAAAGATTTTCACAAAAGTTTGAGTTATTCCTGACAGCCACAGGATTGCTGGATAAGCCAGAAGCACAGAAGATAGCCGTATTCTTGAACCTTGTGGGTGATGAAGGACTGGATCTTCACAATAGCTTTACATACACAGAAGAGGAAAATAAGAAACTAGAATCAATCATAAAGAAATTCGAAGATTACTGCTCGCCGACTGCTAATTTAATATTTGAACGATTTAAGTTCAATAGTGTAATGCAAACTGAAGGCCAAACATTTGACAACTTTCTCACAGAGCTGAGAAAGGCAGTAAAAACTACTAGTTACCAAGACCAAGATGAAATGGTAAGAGATAGAATAGTAATGAGCATATGGGACAAAAATACCCAAGAAAAACTATTAAGAGAACCAAAGCTAACATTAACAAAGGCTATTGAATTCTGTAGGACAGTTGAGGTCAGTAAATCACAATCCAAAGCTATTCAAAATGAACTAGGGGTTAATGCATTAAGAAGTAAGCCATCATCGTCCTCAACACCTAACTTGAACCAGAGCAGTTGCCATAGATGTGGATACAAACACAAGAAAAATGCAAATTGCCCAGCCACAGGTAAAAGTTGTGCCAAATGCCAAAAGCCAAATCACTTTGCTGCAGTATGTAAACATGATGAAAAGAAGAAAGAAAAGAATAGAAGCTGGAAACAAAAAAATGTGCACGTGGTAGAGGAAGAAGATAGTGATAGTGTATGTGATGTACATTGCCTAAGTTCAATAAATGTAATAGATTCAGTAGGTTCAACATGTAGAAAAAGTGAAAGTGTTTGGAAGCAAAAGATAAACATAGGACGCAGTCATGTAGAATTTAAACTAGATACAGGTGCTGAAGTAAGTGTTTTGCCATATTATGTTTTAAAAAACCTGAAATTAGAAAATAAACTAAAGAGAACATCAGTAACCCTGTTATCTTATGGTAGTCCAGATTTCAAAATTAAACCTTGTGGAGAGATTAAGTTATTATGCAAAGCTAATAAGTGTGAAAGTATGATTAAATTTATTGTTGTTGATTTAGATAATCAAATACCCTTATTAGGGCTACAAGGGTGTTTAGAATTAAAATTAATAGAACGGTTAGCTCATGTAGGACAGGGTGTGGATGTTGTTTTTAGTTCATTAGATAACGTAAAAAAGCAGTATAATTCAGTTTTTGATGGTTTAGGAGAATTTCCTACTGAGTACCACATAACCTTAAAAAGCAATACTAAACCGTATGTTCAGCCCCCCAGGAGGGTACCTATATCACTTCATGATAGACTCAGACATAAATTAAAACAACTTGAAGATCAAGGTGTCATTGAAAAAATAGAAAAACCAACTGAGTGGCTGAACCCATTAGTAATAGTTGAAAAGAAAAATGGCGATTTAAGGTTGTGTCTGGATCCTCAACGTTTAAATAATGCGATACAACGAGAACACTTTTTAATACCTACAGCGGAAGAAATTGCAGTCAAGTTGTGTGACAAAGAATACTTCACTGTCTTAGATATGAAAGATGGCTATTTTCAAGTCAGGTTAGATGGTCAAAGTGCTGATTACACTGCTTTTGGAACCCCATTTGGGCGGTACCGATTTCTTAGATTGCCCTTTGGGATTTGCTCAGCACCAGAAGTTTTTCAGAGGAAAAACTTTGAAATATTTGGAGATTTAGACGGAGTGGGACTATACTTCGATGATCTTATTGTGACAGGCTCAAATGAACAAGAGCATGATCAGAACCTAAAATTGGTCCTAGAACGAGCACTAGAATACAATATTAAATTTAATAGCTCTAAAGTTCAATTTAAACTAAAATCAGTAAAGTTTTTGGGACAAATTTATTCAAAAAGTGGAGTTGAATCCAACAAAAACTATGTTAGAGCAATTTCAGAATTGCCTAGGCCTAGTGATAAAAAAGGATTATTGAGAATTTTAGGCATGGCGAAGTACTTGGGTAAGTTTGTGCCCAACATGTCAAAGGTAACAGCCCCATTACGTGATCTCACAAGGCTTGATGTTACATGGGAATGGGATAACATCCATGAACAGTCTCTGTTCCAGCTTAAACACTTATTGACGACATCACCAGTACTGAGATATTTTAACTCTAAAAAGAAATTGAAATTGAAACTGATGCTTCAAAGGATGGACTGGGTGCATGTTTGTTGCAAGATGGGCATCCAGTGGCATTTGCATCTAGAAGCTTATCTAAAACAGAGCAAAAATATGCCCAAATTGAAAAAGAAATGCTAGCGATTGTCTTTGCCATTCAAAAATTTCATTATTTTGTATACGGACAGAAGGTCAAAGTTCACTCTGATCACAAACCACTAGAAGTCATATTTAAAAAGGATTTAGCACGGATATCTCCAAGATTACAAAGAATGCGTTTAAGATTGCTTGACTATGATTTAATGGTCTCATACAGACCTGGAAAATATTTATATATTGCGGACACACTTTCTCGTGCATTCCTCTCAGAAAAAGGATTCAAAAGTGACAATGAATTTGAATATGCGGTGCATGCAGTAGTCAAAAATATACCCATGTCTGAAGAAAGGAAAGTACAGTTTGCAAATGAGACACAGAAAGATGAACATCTAAAAGCAGTAATTGAGTTCTGCATTAATGGATGGCCAGAGAGCAAACAGGAAGTACCAGAGTCGATACGACATTATTTCAAAGTGAAAGAGAGCCTTATCTCTATAGATGGACTATTATTGATGTCTGATAAGGTCATAGTGCCCCAGTCACTGCGTTTAGAAATGTTGAAATTGCTGCATGAGGGTCACATTGGCATTGAAAAAAGCAAAGCTCGTGCGAGACAGATATTATATTGGCCAGGTATTAATTCTGACATTGAACATCACATCAATGCATGCAGAACATGTGAGTCGAATGCACACAAGCAACAGAAGGAAACTCTGCAACTGTACCCAATTGCTGAGCGCCCTTGGGAACGCCTAGGCCTAGATATTTTTACATATGCTGGAAATAGCTACCTAGTTATATTTGATTCATTTTCAAATTGGTTGGACCTGCATTTGATAAAGAATAAATCTTCCAAAGCTGTTATTGGGGTATTAAGAAGAGTGTTCTCTGTGTTTGGTTCACCAGATTGTATAACATGTGATAATATACCATTTGATAGTTTGTATTGTAAAAATTTTGCGAGAGAATGGAATTTCAAAATCATCACTAGAAGCCCGAATTATCCACGCTCCAATGGCCTCGCTGAGAAAGGAGTAGGAATAGCAAAAAATATAATTAAGAAATCAGTAAAAGAAGGTGATATTGAAATCTCATTGCTGCAATACCGTAATACACCTCTCAAGCATATTGGTTACTCCCCGTCTCAATTGTTAATGAGCCGGATTTGTAAAACTAAAATACCTATTAGTTCAGAGTTATTGCAACCTAAGTTATGTGAAAATGTGCTTGAGAAGCTGCAACATAGGCGCAATACATATAATAAGTATTATAATAGAAGTGCCAAAGAATTACCACCGTTAACAAATAATACTGATGTTACAGTATACAATCATGTTCAGAAGAAGTGGGAACCAGGTCAAATAGTTAGCCAACATGGGACACCAAGGTCTTATATGGTTTTAAATGAAAATGGAGACACAGTCAGACGCAACAGAGTAGATTTAAGAGAATCATTAAATGTGTTCAAAACAGCTTCTGGACATGATAATATACAATGTAGTCTGTTCAATCCTGATTCAAGTGACCCGCCCCAGTGTGAAGTGAATATCTTGCCCACTGAGCAAAGAGAGTCCTGTAGAAACCAAAGAGATAGTGTTCATGGATTGCCTCTTGTGGAGCCAGTCTATGAACCATCGCTTAAAACTACTAGGTCGGGTCGCTCTGTAAAACCCCCTGAACGCTTAGATCTATAAGAGGGAGGATGTAATATATGTGGTGCCATTGTTAGGCAACCAACATGACAGCAGCCTGGTGGTGACTTCACCTGTCATGTTAGGGCAGTCAACATGTGGGTGTCAGATTATAAAGTATCACAATAAAAGACCTGGAATAAAACACTCTTATTTATTCATCCTTATACCCTGGCAGGTTTACCAGGATATTACATGCACTCTGGCTTAGAACGCCAGTAGCTTAGCCGCTGAACTTTGGCCGACACGAAAGGTATTAATAAACGGGCCTTAGGCCTTACCCAAGCCAGGAGACCTCATTTACTATCAATCTATTTATTTATCCATTGACTCTATTCAGTCACGAATTCTAATTTAAACCTAAACATGCTTTGTGGGTTGTACACTGGTGCATTTGAAATATTTGTGGCTGGAGTATGACTTTCGTATGACGTCGATGTGAGTATTAGCCCGTTAAGTCATTGGGGGGATATAACTCATTATTGAAATGTATTACATTATCTCTATCTTCTCTCTTTTTTACCTGACTTTTTTAAACTCGCAGAAATCGCTTTAAGTGTTTTAAAAATGCCAGATTGACTCCTATAGAACCTTAATTACTACTTTTTTATTTTGTTTCTAACAAAATTTAATAGCAAAAATGTAATAAAAAGATATATATTTTCGTATTATGTTATTTTCATTTACAAAGAAACAACATAGTTTTTTATTTTTGCAGGTTTGGAAAAAACCTTGAGATATTTTCATCTGGAGTCCTTCTACCCCAATTAGTAATGAGTTATGCAGTATTGGTTATTAATGGATATATTCTAAGTATTGTTAGTAAAACTGTATTTTTTACATTAGAAAATTGTATAACATAAGAAACATCCTAGGTGAAAGATAGTCGCAATAATAATAAATACTATTAAAAAAATAAAGGGTCGGATAGCTCAAAACGTTAAAATCGATTTTGTTCCTCGTGATTTTTTTTTGAAGTATCTCCGGAAGTTTTTGATATATAAACTCTTCTAAGATGTAATTTAAAAATTGTTTTCATGATAGCCATGTCCGTCGATTAGCAGGACTAGATCAACCTCTATCCTCTTCTATTTATTGTTCCAAGACTACAGCTTTCCACAATGTTCTCCTCAACAGTATTCTGTTCCATTTTGGTGGTAAAAAATTAAAGGATGGCACTCCTCGGAGAACTGTATTTACTTGCCATCATACTAGGTGGAAGCTAACAGAGCTTCTGTAGAATAGTTCAAACAATTTACCACACCAACGACATAGAGTATGATCCAGTATCGTTAATATTAGAGGTCTTTTCGCTTACACCCACATTAAAAACATAAAAATTAACACTGTAGTCAGGGCTAGTTGTTACTGGTGGTATGCTTACCACTTTACTGTGTCTGTTATGGGATTCCTTTACACGTTTTACGGTCAGGTAATCAAAGGGTTTAAGGAACAATACCGCACGAATAGTGACTCAGCGATTCTTCTTCTTAAAGTGCCTTCTCTTCAATGGATGTTGGCTACACAATTACAAATTTCTGTCTGTCCTCAGCCATTCTTATTAGCCGTTCAGAATTTAGCCTGTTCATTGGCGGATGTTTCTTAGCCACGATAGTCTTTTCCTTCCGAGTCCTTTCTCTCTCTAGATTTTTCTTTTCACTATTGGTTCAGCATAGTGATATTTATTATTTCTCAGTATGTGGCCTAGGTATGATGTTTTTTAACTTTCACCATGTTGAAAAGATCTCGTCCCTTAGCTATTTTCTGCAGCACTTCTTTGTTTGAGGTATGCAATTTCCATGAAATCTTGAGTATTCTCCGATAGATCCACATTTCAAAGGCCCTTAATTTATTTACTGTTAATGTTTTAAGTGTTCATGTTTTAAACTGTATAGAGAAGAGTCTACCAGATGTAGCATTTTGATAAACGTAGACGAATTTCGAGTTTTCGAAAGATTTTTTGGCCTGGTCTGTTCTCGACCTTATTTCTAGATAACAGCAAATGATATAGAGCTACCACCTACATGCAAATATTGCCACTTATTTACTATACCTCGTGTACATAAGAGTGAGCATAAAAACGCTTGTACAGACGAGCATCAGCGATACAGAATGCTTGTACTGCTGCAAAATTCACTTTCTATTCCTGTGCAGCATATATGTACTGGTCACTTAGGCACATTCATTATATTCCTAATGAATGGTTGGTCCTGTAACAATCAACTTTTTGTTTATATTTTAGAATGATCATGAATGGATCTAGAGATCACCAAACTATATGATCAGTTGGAAATTAGATTAAACATTCATAAAGCCTTAGCTAGGCTTTATGAATATTTAGCCTTCCCATACTAATTAATTTTACAGCTTTCAACACTTTAGAAATGTATATTTGTATATATATTTTTAAATATATTCCAGGATCATAGTGATTTGATGAAAACCACCATACTTCTAAACTTAACTGGGTCATGTCTCGTTCAACTAGCTGTATTTGCTTTTCAAGCATCGGATATTAAATTTCAGGTTTGTAAAAGGTCATCGATCGTATAATAATTATAAATAACAATATTCTTTTAGAGCTTGTCAGTCATTGACTCTATTCACAACTCAGAATGGTATTTGTTTAAAGCTCCGCTTAAAAAAGCTTTAACCTTTATTATAATGAATACGAAAAAGCCTATTTCGATCAATGCTGGAGGACTTTCCAATGTTGATAATGAGGTATTAGTAAACGTAAGTTATACTAGATAATAGTATTAAAAGTAGTCGTATCACTTCTATGCAAAATATGTTTATTTATTTGTTTCTTTTTTTAGATCATCCAAAAAGCTTTTTCGGCAATTACGCTCTTACGAGCTTTGACAGCTGTCGAGTAAAAGTATTTATGAGTATTAATCTAAATAATGCAAAATTTTAGTTTATCTGACACTTTCTTTGTCTATAAATTAGTAATTAATTTACTTAACACAATTTTTATTATTTAACACATAAGATAGTTAAATATTCTCTACAATAATTTAATTGATATGTCATATCTAAATACTGTGGAAAAAAATATATATGTATAGGAGTTAATATTTCGTTGAAACTGTATTTCCTGATAGCCTCAGCAACTGAGTTGCTATCAACAAGTCCTCGTAGACACTTTATCTTAGGAAAAGCAACTTCATGTAGAGTATTACGCCATGTCATCAATTCCACTTGTAACTTTAACATCATAACATATTAAACATTTAACGGGTTTTTACCCAAATATTTAGTGACTCAAAACATGTAGGTACTGTACACCTAGACACACTCATGATAGAATATAGATTCCGAAAACGTATTGTGATTGTGATATAGCCCAATTGGGTGTTTTAATTATATAGGTACCTTTTATAAAGGATTTTAAATAAACTTTTTATGTAGGTTGAATATATAATTATAATAGGTCGTATTTGTTCTGAAGATCTTCTACCTCTTTACATTTTTCCTCATAGTAAGTTTGTTTTGCCTCTCGTTATCAATTTTTCTGGCATCATTGTTAATGATTTTGTAATTGTAACTTTCTTTGTTCTTGGCTTGTCTTCTTTGGTCCATCCTGCCGAGTACTCCGTCAGTCATCCAGTTGTCTCTCTTTCTTATCGGTTCTTTTAATATCCCTTTGCAAGGAACGAAGAGGCAGTTTTTTAATGTTTCCCATTGTTGGTTTATTTCATAGGTGTTCGTATCCAATTTATCAAAGTTTTATTAGATTAGTGGATTATGGTCTGGGCCCTGATTCTAATTGAGATTTCGACTGAAAACATGTTGAAATCAATATGGCGACGTCGAAATGCGACTTTGCGAGCCTTGTGGATTTCAGCTGAACTAACCAAAAAACGTCACAAATTTTCGAATTATCGAAATTATTTTAAACTTCAAGAAAGTGGTTGAAATTTAATTTCGAGTCGAAATTAATGTGCCATGAGTGGCTGGACTGGGAGAAGTGAGATTAGGTTCAGTTTAGGCGGTGTTGTTTTGTTTGATTATTGCAAGGAAAACTGAGGCAAGAAGTATTAATATGGCTGCGTTTTACCTATGAGAAATTGTATGTGATTCGGCACAAAATTGGTCGAAATTTTGAGACTTTCACAAAAATAGAACTGCAGTACCTGGGGCCCCAAGCCAGATGCTACTGATTATTTTTTAAAATACTGTGGTACAAAAATTAAGGAAATAAAATGTCCCAATAATAAAACTAAGTTGTAAACCACAATTTTTGAAGATATTCAACAGGCTGTAATGGAAGATAGAAATAATAAATAATTTGGTTGTTATAATTTTTTTTTACAAATTATGTGTTTGAATGGCATGCTCTTGAAATTCTACTCTCTTATTTGGAGAGTGATTTATTGTCTTTCTTAATTTGGCTACTGCTGTTCTAATCTTGGTTATTGTTGGTGACTGGTGGGCACCAACAATAACCAAGCACCTGCTTGGTCTAATTGTATATCAAAGTTCTCCTCCAGCCGTTATTATGACATAAGTTTTACGTTTTTGCGCACACATTGGCTCATTTCTAGTACAATAAAATGCAGCGGATACAAATTCTTGTATCGTTTCTTACTTTTTTGTTATATCAGAAACGATATAAGAAATGATACAAAAAAATGTATAGTGTCATATGGCCTTAAGAAGAATGTTACAATTTAGGTAGCAATTCCGCCTTAATAATCAAGCTGCAAATTATTTGATAAGGATATAAGAACCATATTTGGAGGGTGTTTATGCCTCTAGGAGACCAAAATGTTTAGGATAAGTATTACTAAGCTGCAATAAATTTAAAAATATATTAGAATATAACCACTAAGTCAAAAGCCACCATAATTTCTTTTTGGCGAGACAATTTAGTGCCACCATCACAGACAGCCTCTCCATCCATTTTCTTTCAATTCAAAATATAATAATTGAGAATGGCCACTAAAAATTTAACAACTCAAACAAGAAACAAAAGGCGTAATGTAAACAAAACAAACATTTAACAAGCGTTGTGCAGCATGCAGCCAATAAACAAGACGGCCAACCCAAATTCTGAGCAGTGTCAAAATGATAAAGTAAATATCCCCACTTTTAACTAAAATCGAAATGAATGAGAATCGCTAGCGATTGCGACTGTCATGGCGTAGTCGCTTTTAAATTTCGACATCGAAATGAAATAGAATCAGGGCCCTGATGTGACATCTGCTCCGGGATATGTTTTAACTGATCTGATAGTGTTACGATACCTCTCTTTAATCATTATATAATCGATTTGGTTTCTTACTACTTTTTCCAGTTTATCTGCTGATCAGCGCCATGTATATAACTTATGCAGAACAACTTGTGATTATTAGACTTTGTTCTTGGCAGAATTGTATTAAACGATCTCGTCTATCGTTACATTCCCCCAGTCCTTGATCTCCCATTATTTTTCCAGCTCTTCCCTTGCCAACTTTTGTATTGAAATCGCCCATGACCGTGATTTCCCTGTTCTTTGTCATTTTCAGTGCATCTTAAATTTGTTGGTAGACTGTTTCTACTTCATCCTCTGTTGCATGCGTCGTTGGCGCATATACTTGGATCAAATTTAGTTTTGTGGGTGATGTCCTTATTTGTAGTAGCATCACTCTTTCTGAGATTGGAACAAAACCATCTATTGACCTCTGTATCGAAAATAATTGCTACTCCACGTCTATGGTGGTTGTCAATGTTTCCCGAGTAATATAAGGCATCGGTTTCTGTCGAAAGGTGTCCTGAGTTAGGCCACCATGTTTTGCTTACACCTAATATATTTTAGATTCATTCTTCTCATATCTTGAAGGATGTTATGTATTTTACCAGGTTGATACATGCTTTTGACATCCATGTACCTATTTTTGCTTTTGATAATTTCATTTTGTTTTGTTTCGATGTTTGGCAAGGGTTTCAACAAAATGGTTATGAATATGATTAATAAATAAACTATACATTTTGAAATAACTTTATTGGTAGTTTTCGGACATCAATTTTCTTAATGAAGTTACAGCACTACTGTAGTATATCGTCTTAAAAACAAGATGTATAAAATGAAAATCCTATTTCAATAACTACACAAAATTAAATAAACTCTAGTATAATTAAACAGTTGCACTTATAACTTCTGTGTACTTCTTGATTTTGCTAGCTACAGACATGTCTACGTATCTGTCACCAATGCTTACTATCATTCCACCGATGATGCTGGGGTCGACTTTTGTAGCCAATTGAATGGTTTGGTTTGACTTGACGAAGGACTTCAATACACCCATAAGTTTTTGTTTTTGGTCAGCGTCCAAGTCTCTAGCAGTGGTTACTTCACATGAGACCTAAAATTTAATTGAATACAATTTATATTATGTTACAAAAAAAGAACTTCTCATAAAAAAGGGAAAAGATAAAATAAAGAAGGGCTGTAATTAAAAATGTATCTAAACCATTTCAATCTTTAAATAAAAACATGTTTTTATTTTTGTTTATAATTCAAACGAATATTATCCAGTAACCATTTTCTCCTATTCAAGTCCTGCATATCAATTAGACATTTCTCAGTTCAATTAAAAAACAATCAAATCATCCCAATCAACTCTCTGGAATCACTAGATAACGATAAGCGGTTTGTCATTGTCAATTACCCTATTTTTTGACACGAATAGTCTCTATGAGAATAATAATGATCTTCAGCTTTTGGTAAAAAGTCAGTTTTAACAATTGGGCAATGATTAGTTTAAGGCATCCATTATAACCAAACTTTTATATGACATTTAACATAAGCTTAAATGGTGTCAGAGTTGCCAAGTCTTCAGTTTTTTTATACTCTCATATAATATTATAAAAATGCATTGAAATTATATAAAAATTCATAGATTTTAATTAAATTAAAGATAATAATTAAATGCATATACTATAAAATTGATTAAAATGATATAAAAAATGAATGGTATTAATAAAATTACTGTATATAATAGAAATACATTAAAATTATATAAAAATTCATAGACTTATGATTCACAAGTGTCATTGTAGCGGGTTGACCATTCGCACATAATAATAAGAAGGACCTAATAGAGAAGATGTGGAAGTGCTGTCAAATAATTTACAATATTTAACTACATTTAAAGTAACAGAAAATATTTAAGGCTGTTTTATCGGTGCACCAAAACCTAGGGATTGTTATTTACCGAAAAAATGTCTCGAAATTTGGACACAATATTCGAAATTATGTTGCTTTTAAAATGATGGTTTTACTTTTTTTATTTTTTATTTTATTTTTTTTTATTATAACCAATCTTTTTACGCCCATCACTTGAAAGAGTTTTTTTTTCTGTAATCGTTGATTTTTTTTTTTTTTCACCTTTCTGTGTCCAGTAATAATCGAGAAAAGCGTGTTCCAACTTTGAAGAAAATTGCTAAAAAATACTAAAATCTAATAGTGAAACGTGTTACTCATCATTGTCGCTAAGGTTCACCGTTATCGCCTTCGTGACGTCAAATCTCATGAATATACGGTCAGTTAGTTCGTGTTAAAACTAATTTGAATGGAGAGTAATGCATTTCTTCTTCTTCTTCTTCTTAGCCTGTGTTCGTCCACTGCTGGACATAGGCCTCTTCCATTTGCTTCCATCGATTTCTACTTTTGGCAATTCTCATCCACTGCTTGCCCGCGACTTGTTTGATATCGTCTGTCCACCTCTTCTGCGGTCTGCCTACTCCTCGCCTGTTCTCTCTTGGTCTCCAGTTTGTTAATCTTTGTGTCCATTTTTCGGGATTATCTCGGGCAACGTGTCCGACCCATTGCCACTTGAGCCTTGCAATACGTTCTGAGACATCAGTAATTTTTGTTCTTTCACGAATGACGTTATTTCGAATCCTGTCTCTCAAACTAATCCCTAGCATGGCCCTCTCCATTGCTCTTTGGGTTGTAATGAGATGTTCTAAGGTTTTCTTTGTGAAGGCCATGGTCTCCAGTCCATATGTAGTTACAGGCAAGATACATTTGTCATAAACTCTACGTTTTAGACACATTGGTATATCTTTATTCTTCAAAATAAAGCTTAATTTGCTGAAAGCTCCCCAAGACAGTTGTATGCATCTTTTTATTTCGGCTATTTGATTTTCTTTGCCGATTTTAATGGTATGTCCAAGATATATATAGTGGTCTACATTTTCAAGACTGACGTTGTCAATAACAAGATTAGTTTGTAAATTACTCATTATTTTTGTTTTCTGAAGGTTCATTTTGAGACCTATTTTATTTGACTGCTGGTTTAATTCCTTCAACATTTGCTCCAGTTCCTTGATATCTGTACTAAAGATGTAATGCATTTGTTGTCATTAAACTACCGGTTGGCAGGCGCCACTGAGTAAAGATAGTCTCGCGTAAGCAGTGTAGAAATGTAAGTGATACGCCCATTTCAAATTGCAGTGTGCTTGAACTGCTAAAACAGCCTTAAGAATCCTGTTTCATACTTATTCAAAACTTGTAGCTTCTCATAATACAAATTATAATTTCGTTAAAGTAACTTATATTTTAAAACTTCATATACATTTTACAAAAAAATATGGCAAGTTTTATACTTATTTAAAATTTGTAGCTTCTCACAACACAAAATATTATTTCGTAAAATTAACTTTATATTTTTAACATCCATATATCTATTTTACAAAAAAACAATGAGGAAAATATATTTGGGTAGGTACAGTGCCTTACTAATCATTGTCCTAACAATTTTACAAAAATAAGTGTTAAAATTTTGGCAAGAGCATTTTTGACAGTATAAATTTTAGCGAATGCTCTATTTTCATTTTACAGTTCCCATCAATATTGCAATATTATTTAAAACTTGATAGAAATTTAATAACCAAGTGAATTGTAAATAAAAAAACTAAATTGTTTCCCAGTAATGAGAGAACGAAACTCAATAAGGACATCCTTTCAGACAAAAGATCACTTTAAGATGAGAATACTAACAACTGTGCGAAGGAATATAACAATTATGCCTATAGAAAACAAAAAGGATATTAAATGTTCCAACCTGGTCTCAGATAAGTACAATTTACAAATTATTTGGGTATAAATTGAAAAAACTGGAATTGAAAACTTCAGTTGATTACATCCCATGACAGTAGGCCGTATATTATTTAAAATTTTGAAACTAACAAACATTAAACAAATAAAAAGAATTGACAGAAAGCGTATAAAGGTTTTACTACCATCACAATTAGAAGCTAAAAGTTTTGCTAAAAATTAATTATAAAAAAATCAAAATTTAAACTTAAGACTTAGAGAAACTAAAGACTTAGTTAGGGATGTAGATACTTAATATGACATCAACTATCCCATTGAATCTACATCTAAGATTATACATATTTATGAGAAAGTGTAGGGTGCAAAGAGAAGATAACATTGACTATATAGATAAAACAACTATGGTTTTAAACTTTGATGGTAACATTTTACTCATCTGTATAGCTTTTAACAGAGTTTATTTCCCTGTCAAACAATTTATTAGTAGGGTTGTTCAATGCTATAAATGTTTGAAATTTGGTCATGTCTCAAAGACTCTCAATATTCTTTTGATTAGAATCTTATTAGAAGAGAGACAATAACTATGGAGTCTAAGCTATTCTTATTTGCAATGCAATTACCTACAGTGAACTAAAACTAAATTATACCTTCAATAAAAAAATAGAAGCCTCTTGCAACAAAACTAAATTTGAAAGGACTGAATTAAGTTTTCTATCTATATACAAACTTAAATGTAAATGGTCAAGTAAATGATTGGACAAACATATTCTCACAGGTGAGTGACTCATTAATTATAGGTGGAGATAAAATAAAGAAGGGCAGCAAGTAAAAATGTATCTGAACAAATTAAATGATTTGTGGATTATACATTTAAAAGAGGTCTTTGTAGACTTTTCCAAACTGAGACCTAAAAAATATTGTGTGTGTACCCTGTTCCAGGTATTAATGCTGTTTGCGAAAAAGTTCCCTGCAGTTTTACAGGTTACAGGACCAATTAATGGTAGACAATCAATTGTTGGGCCAATATGCATGTCTCTATCCTCTTTTCAAACTTCCACATTTAACTGTACTTTAAAGACTTTAACTGAACTTGATTTGAAAAATGAAGGGCTTAATGAAGATAATAAACAGTGTTACATTATTTGCATATCAAAGGATGACAAACAGTTGTAAAGCAAGTGTACCAAAAGCAAAAAACTAAATTTTTCCCTAGTGCAATTATATTATCAAAATGTTGGTGAACTATGCACTAAATTTACAGATTTTAGCCCATTAAATGCAGTGAACTATGTGTATTGACATTATTGTTATTGATGAAAGTTAACTTTATGATGAAGTATTTTGGGAAGATTGAGTTGAAACAGTTATAATATTTTTAGTTGCAGATTGAAATGATAAAATCACATTAAAATTTAGTGGAGTGGCTGAGGTGTTAATAATAGTGGAGGGTTAATATGTAATGTACGATGAATTGAAAAGAATAAGGTATCAAGAGAAATTATCTTTAAGAAGTGTAAAGACACAAAATAGATACACATTTTCTATTTATAACCACATATGACAGTAAACCATTTGTATAGGGATTCAATAGTAGAGCAGCCATCTCAGTAAAACAGTAAATTTAAATTTCAAGGGAATTAGTCTCCAAATCAAGTAAAAGCTGTACAATAGCAGCAGTCAAATACTGAATTTATAAAGTGTAGAATAAATGAACATTGATAAAAAATTTAAAACTTAAAACTATATACAGTAATCTAACAAAAGCATATTTATATTTTTAGTTAAAAATAATATCACAAACCTCTCCTCTGTGTGCTGCCATAATTTGCTTGAATGCATTAATAACTGTTTCTAGTTTATTAAGACGACCATTGTCAGCCAACAATGCCAAAAGATTAGCAGATTCTGGTTTAAGAGAAATCTTTTGAGCTACTGCTTTAAGAGCCTCTGACTTAAGACTTCTTTTGATTGTTGGGTTTTCTACAAATCCTCGTAGTTTAGCATCTGTTTTTAAAGCACCCTGAAGCTTCAAAAGGTCCTTCTCCACACCTTCCAATGACTTTTGTTTGCTGGCTGCAGAATATAGAGCTGAAGCATACCTACCTTCAATTCCAAAAATTTGGAGTGGGGCTTTAACTAATTGTGAAGCGGTGTTACTAGTACTGAAGCTGCGAACCTATAAAAAAGTCAAACAAATCAACAAATTAAACAAAACCCATCATCTACTTGCAATACTGGTTACTATGATTTTAAACTAGAAGGATGGTTTTAAAGTATAATTTTAAATTTTTATCAAAAATACAATATAATCAGTATGTGCTGCATGCAGGTTGTATATCTGCATCTGTGAGAAATTAAATTAACTAGATTATACTAAAAAATACACTTGGTAATTACGCATTGATACTTATCAATGCTTCATTTTTTTAAAGTTATCAAAGTTAAATATATACATATTGAACGAATTTAAAACGGATCATACAATTTAATATATGTCTGTTTGAACTGTATTTGAAATAATGGACCAATATAAAATTTGGACAAAAGTAAATCCATACCTGGGTTTAGACATTGTATAAAATATCATTCAACTATCTGTCTCGCAACAATGTACTTGTGTAACAATGTTGCCAATCGCCGTGTAATAATCCAATTTGCAGATCTTTTTGAGAGTTATATCTTCTTTGTATGTTTAAATAAATTGGATATTTGCCTATATTTTTCATTGTATTTACCAATCTACTACAACAGACTCAATAACAAAAATAAACTTAATGGTTTGTAGTTATTTTCTTTTTTTCTTGTAAATCGACGGTTAAACTGCAAAACCTCGTAAGTCAGTTTTATGTAACTTTACAGGAGAGACGAAAAACGTTTTGGCTTCTTGACTTAACATTCAGTTTTCTCGTTTTATGAGTGTAGGGTTCTTTTGAGGTAACAATTACATTACTCTTAAGTAAAATTTAGTAACATTGTTTTTTTTGTCAAAAAGCCACTTACGAGGTTTTGCAACTTAAAATCTTAAACTGTCAGTAAACTTACGAGGTTTTGTCTCAAAAGAACCACTTCCGAGGTTAAAAAAAAAGCAATAAATTAAATTATTTTTAGTTAATTTATTACATTACATCACCTATGGTATAAAACTTATAAAATATTCTTAAAAACGAGTAGTGATAACCAATCTTTATACTTAAAAAGTAAAAAAATCAAAACCAAAATAGCCGTAGTTTATAAAACTTGCTAATATTCACTATTAAAATTAAATTCTGTCCATAAGAATAAAAAAAATTAAAAAATAAAAATTGTGATAATTTATAACTGGCTAATATCCTCTATTTACTCATGAGCAAGAGACTCATAAAAATGCCGAAAATCTTTAGGAATAAAGATTTTCATATCCTGCAAATCATTAAATTTAGAAAGTGTTATTTTTGGTGCAGTAGGATATGATAATGGCGGAGCAATATTTGCTTTTTCTTTGTTGGGTCGTTGCGGTAGTAGTTTCCAGTCATCTTCGTAATACAATTTGTACTCTATAAGACCATTCGGACGATATGCTAGACACCTTAAATTTGTGACTATAGGATCACCTTTTTATAATTAAAAGATTATTAATTATACAATAATTAATTTTATAATTAATAATCTTTAAAGAAAAGATGATCCAGGTAATGAACATCATAAGGATGCTGTAATTTTGCATTTTTACAAATTTGAACATAACAGCCAGGTACATAAATTGTCCCGGACAAATTTTTCAGCGGACGCTCGATGCAGGCGTGCATCGAGTCGCACTCCATCTGAGTATGTCCTTTTTCCAAATAGTTTTGGTAAATTTGAATATTCTTTGCTGCTGCAAAATTGGATAAAGCACTACTCAAAGTTGAATTCCTGTTTTGGTAATTGCAGCCATCAGAAAAAAAAATAACTTCTTTTGTTTCTTCTGTTACATACTTTTCAATCTGGTGAATGACAATTGATGTGAAGTCAGAAGCTTTTATATTTCCGGCTCCCTCATGCCAGATGTAACAGTCACCCTTATTTGATGCTAGATTAAAAAAGCACAAGTTGTGAACATTAAGTTTCTTTTTATAGTAAGAAACAGATACTTGCAATTTGGCGCACTTAAAACCGTTTGTAAATCCATAGTGAACAACAATTTAGTTGAATCATTTTTAGTGGACTGTTTTAATTTTTCGTTTTCTTGGCGAGCAGCATTTTTCTAATAATATGTAACTGATAATCTTTATTACTTACAGTCCCAACAGTGTTACTAGTGCAGATGTCACACTGGTCCTTCCTAAAAAAAATTGATTTATTGGAGGCAATAAAATAACAATAAGTAAACACTTACTTTGGCCTAAACACAGACAAATTTTGGTCCTCAAATTGTCTTCTAAAATACGTGTGACTTACTGGAGCATGTTCGTTAGTTGATCGACATTCATTAGTGTAACATCTATATAATTCGTTTATATTTTGCCACATCGGTTCTAAATACAATTTAGATGTTTCTTTACGGCAATGGTGGCTTTCAAGTTTGGGCAACTTTTGAAAAAAGTTAATTAGGAACTTTTTCTTTTTCGTTGGCTCGGATTTACAATTAGTATTCAATTGCTCAATATTTTGGGTTTGAGTTACGTTTACCCAACTTGCTACTCCCCTACACATAGTGTCTCTAAAAACATTTTTTTGCATACCCGAAGTCGTATACTATTCTTTTTTAAATGAAAACATAAGGTACCTTTCCGCTGTTTCTCAATGGCTTCTAAAATCAAATTTATTTTAGTAAACCTATTGTAGAGTTTAAAATATTATTAGTTACCTGCTTTGCGTAGTTTAATTGGTGCTGTATCAACAAGGTCTTTTACAAACATTTTTTTCTCGTCCCAATTCAACTGCCAAAAGTTATTGAATAACTGTAACCTATCTTCTTGACTAAATGTTCTGCAAAAGAGTTTTGATGATTTTAAAGACAATTTGCATTCACAAGCTGGACCCATTTGTCTTTGATTTCTTTCAACGGTTACATACTTTTTAGTAGTTTTTTCGTACATTTTGGAATCATATTTCTCACCTCGCATTCTTTTTATTCTGTTGTTAGAGCGACCCCATTTTTCTTTATGTACATTCTATTTTTTTTGCCCTTTTCTTTTTGGTTTGAGTTTTATTGTCAGTTTCAGCTTCATTGGTAAATTGGTCACTTTCATCAGTGTCATCGGTAGACACTATATATTCAGATCCACTGTCTTCAAATGGTTCCGTTTCTTCAGAATTTAAATTTATAACATCATCATTACTGTTATTTAAACTCTGAGATAAAGATTTTAAATCATGGGTTTTATCTGCATAATTATTATCACTAAGTGATGCCTGACCATCTTTTATACTAAAAAGATAACCTCGCTTTATTGATTACGAACAAATTACCTTAATTAATTACTATTAAACTGGGAATAAGCCACAATTAAAGATAAAAATACGTTTATTGACGTTTCAATTTCCACTTCGGAAATCGTTCTCAAAATACATTATGAGAACGATTTCCGAAGTGGAAATTGAAACGTCAATAAACGTATTTTTATCTTTAATTGTGGCTTATTTCCAGTTTAATAGTAATTAATTTACAATGCCACAAGAAAATAGCTTCAGAACAAAATTACCTTAATATTGCATTAAAAATAATTGTACAACAGTAAACTTACCCCTCTTGGCAATCTGCACTGTTTGTTTTTATTAAGCTTAAGATATATTTTCCTCTTGAATTCATTATCAAAATTATGTAATACCAATAGATATTATCTTCTCAAAATCTCATTAACACAACAACAAAATTGACAACCACCACTCAAGTAATGAAATAGTTTCTGGAAGTCCCACAAAATTAAACTCCAAAACCACGCAAGTCGAACTTAAGAGTTTTCTGCTAACAGTTAGTTTTACGAGGTTCTTGTAGATGTCGCTAGTACCATTAAATTTAAATATAGACTTACAAGATTTCGTAGTTTAAAAGATATGGAAAAATATAAACCAAAACAGTATAAAAGTCATAATTGACCAAAAATCGACTTACGAGGTTTTGCAGTTTAACCGTCGAAATATTTATGGATAACACCTTATTTGAGAAACATCTAAAGGAATGAGGTTGACAACACCGCTTAAAGAAGGACTTGTCTAAAGAAGCGATAACTGGTTTGACAGCATAATAAAATCATAGATTTATGTGTAGCTTTCAATTTTTATGATTTCAGAATCCAGCAGCCCTCTGAAGTATTTAATTTTTATAATATAATTATTTGACAACCTTTTGTTGGCCAACCACCTACAGCAAAATTGAGCCGAAATACATAATATTTCGTATGTTCCGAATTTATTTCGTTCAATCTGTATATACCAAATTACAAGCGAATCTGATCATATTTTATGTGAAATGGTTAAATTTTTACAAATGAAATTGACTATGCTGTTCTTTGTTTTTTTTATATGTTATTCCAATAAATTAAGAGATTTATAATAACACTTTAATAAGGATACAAGTACAATGGCAAAACTCTTGCAAGGTATGTATCAGCTCTTACTCTTTCTTATGTCTTTACAATTTTTAAGATTCAAATCACTGATTTTTTATTTACTATCCCAGATGAGATCTGATTTCCTAGCTACATTGCAGCTTTTGTACTTGGTAATAGCCACAAGTGAGACCATTTATATCATTATGTGGAGATTGGTTTGTGACATAAGAGAGAGTACCATTAACTCCTCATAACTATTTTTTATTGAAATCTGTAAAGGATTTCTAGGTAGGATATTAATATTTGTAGGATACACTAAAACAACTTCCTGTATGTTCATTTTGGTATTACGATAATAAAGGGCATGTAGATCTAATGGAACCTGAAAACTATAGACAGTTTCCATGTTCCATTGGACATAATTTGCCTGCATGGAAATTGATAGGAAAGAGTCACTTTAAAGATGTATACTATTAACTCCGTACTGCAAGTAGAAGGCAGAAATATAAATGAATGCTTAATTTTAACTGAATATTAATTTTAATTAATATTTGTCATTTTTACAGTTTATCAAAAACTCTTAACCTCCAGAGAAGTTATGTAACAAGATTTATGAGGTAATGGGAATTATTAAACGTTGATGAGCAAAATAACTATAATACAATAAAAACTTACAGCCATATAAAGATTTTGTGAAGCCATTTGGAATTAATTTTCTATTTTAAAGTTTAATTTTATAAATCGGTCGCCTTAACCCACACCAATGACAGAAAATTCGGTCTGTGAGCTATGACAGACTATGACGTAAAAAAGTGACATTGACAAAACGAGGAACAACAGGATAGCCAATAGGAAAATATTAAAGAACGTTTTAAAACACAGGTTATACAGGGTGAGTCCAATGACGTATAATATATAGACTCGGTGAACGCTTTAAAAAGTGTCCAAAACATGAATACCTTTGTTATTGTTTATTGTTTTGATACGAAGATACACGAAGTTCATGATTTCTTACGAAGCATCACGAAGTTGATCTTGTGTTTGAAAACATCATGGACGTATGAAAACATTTTCTCCATTTTGTGTGACAAGCAAATTTTATTTTAAATTGTTGAGAGTTATTTACTTACTATTTTAGTAAAATGCCATACTATTTTATCAAAATAATTATTTCTCTTATAGATGGGAACAAAAAGAAATCATAAATATTTAATTTTAATTAAAAAAATAATTATTGTCATTAAAATATAAATGAACACGCCGCTGTTGTGATAAACATACCTTCAACCTTGAGCCGAGATCTTTCGGACACTCGATTCTATAGCGAGAATAGGGGACTGCGTAGTCTATATATTATACGTCATTGGGTGAGTCACAACAATTGGAACAAAGCAGAATCACAGAATAATAATAAATATCAATTGTTTTATTATTCTGTGGTAGGATTGTGTTCTTTGTAACAAAATTTTGATATTGGACCCATTGGTGAATAAATTGTAGCTGTTAAATTAGACACAGTGTCTTAAAGTTCAATATATTAGAATAATTTCATTGAATATAGACAATTCTTATTTTTTTTTAGTTTTTACAGGAAGCGATTTGTGATAATGAATTTGAGTCAAATCTTTTTACTTTTTTTGCAAAACTTTTTGAAGCTTTTGATGATGTCCATATCATTTTTACCTCATATTTTGCAAAATTGAAATATTTTGCAAAATATAATGTCCATATCATTTTTACCTCATATTTTGCAAAATTTACAAGAGCTATTATGTACTTTTGCTTTTTTCGATTTAATTATTACAATTAATCGCTACAATTATGTTTTCGCCTCAAATGCCTCGTCACAATCATTTTACAAAGGAACAATTGCTGCATCTAACTTGTATCTACGCTAAAGGATATGATTTGTATATATGCTCGGTAACTACAATATTATTGTAGGACCGTATAATATTTTTAAATAATGAAAGTCCTTTGTCAAAATAAGTAAAAAATACATAGACGTATTAGGAGACAAACCAGTAATTTTGTTTTTACCCTTTTTCCTCTTATATTGTTATTAATCTTGATTTATAGTCGAAATATAAAACACTTTATTATAAATACAGAAATAAACCAAAAGATTTTACGCAAAGTACGAATATGAAGACAAATAATTTTCCCGAAAGAAAAAACATTTGTATTTCAGTATGAAATGTAATGATCAATTCTTCTTCTTCCAAATAAAACCTTTAAATCAAATTAATCTTTACATTACTTCACAGATGACATCTGTCAAGATGTCAAACATTACCCTAAAGGTCGTTTGAAAAAGAAAATTGTAAATTAAATATAAAAGAAACAAAAAGAAATACTTTTATCTGAATATTTTTAATGGACAAATATTCGACAAAATTAAATGATTCGAAATTTATACGAATTTAGTTTATATCAACTGTCCATAAATTATAACCTAACATGTTGAAGGTAGGTACTTTGTTTATTATAATATTTTGTTTTTAACTATTTCTTTTTTTAATTAATAGTTGTTAACAATTAGAAATAATGTAAACATTTTCCTTTCTCTAACGTGATAATAAAATAACAGACAGTTTCTAGGATATTAAGTTACTGTATAATTTTTCCAATAAGTTTATGCTTTTTAATTTTAAAGTGTAGAATATTATATTTCACCAGATATATGTATGTTCTATTCGATCTACGTATTTTTTGCTTGGTAATTCCATTTTAAAATAGTATGACTGACCAAGATTCTTAATGATTTTTTTATTACTATAACTGTACATTTTTTATGCCTAATTCATTTCTCAAGCATCTGTTTGCTCTTATTTCTGTAGTTTTCATTTTCCCTTATTACTATTTGCTTCACTGATATATAAAACAGTGTTTGTCTGGTTAGATTATTGCAAGCTTTGGAAATTGGTATAGAGTTGTATAATAAAACTGATTAGTACTCCATAGAGTAACATTCATTGGTAAAGAGATTAAATAATTCTTATTTATAGTTTAATAAGTTTAGCAGATTAGAAGAAACCTTATTTTCACTCATAATGTTTCTAATTCTTAAAATAAAGTATTCTTTTGTTTCCTGAATATTTTGAACCTGCAATCTACTTCACCTATTAGTCTTGATTCTGAAATTATCAGTATTTCAGGATCTAGTTATTTTGTTTTTAATTATTGTATTTTTATTTAGGTAAAGGGCCAGTTAAAGTTTGAGGACAAATGGCCTCAAATGGGCCCTATAGTTTTAAAACTACTTAAGCAAGAACCAGTTTCTCCATCAGAATGGCAAGAGCTCTTTTATGATGTTCATTTAGTATGTCTTTGGGATGAAAAGGGACCTGCCAAACTCAGAGATCACTTACATGAGGATATAGTCCAGTTTATTAAACAGGCTCAATCAAGAGTTCTAGCCCACAGGCAAGAGGAGGCTCTTTTGAAAGCCTACATTGCAGAATGGAGGAAGTTTTTTACACAATGTAATTATTTGCCTACACCCTTTAGACAACTTGAAACCAGTTTACAGGTAATAATATAATTATTATTGTTAAAGTCCAATAATCGTAAACCAATATGCTGTTGTGATTAATCAAGAATTTTAGTTATTATTTTAGAATAAACAAATTGAAACAGGGAAATAAAGGTTTGTCTTAAATAACATGTTAAATATAACCCAATGCCCCTTTCATTAGAATTTCTTCTGAATTCTCCTCTACAACTCTTTGCAAGTATCTATAGCTTTGAACTATAAATCCAGGTCACAAGGAAAAACTGATTCTACGCAATATATCCAGCAATTTGGAAACATTTTGTCAATTGACATTATCTTATTGAGAAAATTTGGTAGTTCTGTTAAAATTTTTCAGAAATATCTGAACCATTACACAAAATTCCTGAATTATTAGTATACCAGTGTATTTTACTACATATTAATATTTAATTCTAAGTTATGTACTTAACAAAAAATAATTTTTTTTTATAAAATCTTCAGGTAGGTAGCTAAAATTAATCTCCCTCTAATTTATTATTAAATTTTTACTGCTAAATCAGCTATAGGATTTGCTGGGAGAATTAGATAGAATGCCAGAATTATATAGAAAAAGATATCACTCCAGTAAGTGATCTTTAAAGCAAATCTAATAAATAAGAGAAAGCTATGGAATTGAAACTTATTAAAATGCTGGTTAAGAACTTATGTATTATATATTTTATATTTAATTTAGACATATATTATACATTTTAAAGTAGACAACTTTAAAATGATATTGCCAATATAACTGAGTTGTGTTCTTGGGATGACTTTATTGTAAGATAATTCATTCATTTACATGAAATCAACTTTAACTTGAAAATTTCCTTCAGAAAAGAATCACATAGCATGTGATTCGTGTTTAAAAATGCCATGATGACAGAAAAATTCTTCCTTTAGTGATTTCATAGTAAATCATGAGTAAAAATCAGGAAAAAAATCTCATAATACTATCACGACATGGTAAGTATTTGGTCTTACATTTAGTTTACTGCCAATAAACACCAAATTCTGATTTTATATTTAGAAAACATAAGTGATGTATCCTTGATATGTTACTGACTTACTAATGGTGGTATTTTACTTTTATTAACTTAATCTTTTAATATGCGTAACCAGATCTTACTGCATTCTGCTGATGAATTTATGACACAATTGGTCTCATTCAGAAAAATTAGAGCCACTTCTTTGATTTTTCTCTTTTACCATCTGTTTCTTTTTTTTATAACTTCTTTCTTAAATTGTTCCATTGGGCCTTATGTTCATTTTCCCATGCATGTTTACATATTTGAGATCTATCAAATTCTGTATTTTTAATATTAGATTGATGTTCGTTTATTCTAACATTTAATGGCCTTGTATTCACAAGGTATTTTATAAATACAATTCTTTGTCATTTCTTTTTCATTGTTAGGTTTAGTTTTAGACAAAATAGATCTCAATGTGTTTGTTGTTTTGAATGTTGTTGAAATGTTGAATTATTTTGTATCATTTTCAGTTTTTATGATAATCCCTTTATGTATGGTATTGTTAGTTTCTTCGTACTATTCCTTGTATATGTACTCTTAATGGCTTAACAAATTTGTGGAATATAATATTTTGTTATCAGCAGCCTGTTCACCCTATGAGCTTTTTAATGTGATGATCTCTCTGATGTATAATAAACAGAACAACTTAATCATTTAGCATTTCTATCTTTTGTGGGTGGTTTTTCCTACATTTGTTTTTGTAGTTCTTTATAATGACTTAAGTAAGTCTTCATATAAAGATTGAGATTGAATCTTCTTACTAACCCATTCTTACTAGTGTTGACAAAATATCTAATTATTCTAAATGAAATTTTAGAAAATAAAGCTATTATTGAAAATTTATTTTTTAGTATTGTTGTGATTTTCTAGCTATTGAGCTATTTTCTTGTGGCATCGGAGGTCAAAACATCAAAATAAACTTATTTTTAAGTAAAAGTGCGGCTTATTCCCAGTAAAAATATTAAATTGTTATTGTTTTTAACAAAATTATAGCCGTATATATCAATAGTATATACCGATTTTTTAATCTGTAAATTTTCTTTCTATTTCCAGGGTAAACCAACATCTGCTAATCCAAGTGTTCAAAATAATAGTGGGAAGAAAGCTACTGGAGAAGAAAGTATAGTGAGAAAACTCATGTTGGATTCATGGAATGAAAGTATATTTAGTGATATTAAATATAAGTTACAGGATAGTGCTATGAAGTTGGTGCATGCAGAAAGAAATGGAGAGGCTTTTGATTCCCAGTTAGTTATAGGTAAATAATATTTTTATCTTAGTAACCATTTTACGGGGATCTTAATTTTTACTACAATTATTACAGCTTTAAGCAGAACCTCTATAAGCCAAAAACTGTCAAAACTGGAAAAATGTTTTCTTCCCTTCAATCCAAGTCCCAAAACCTCCAGTACCCAAAATCTTAACCCTCTATTAGTCAAAATAATCAGTTAGTTCCAAACTACAAGTCAATTTGATACATATTTTCCCTCTATAACTTAAACAAATTAAATTGGAACTCATATTTAGAACATAACAATCTTTTATTTTACAACCTTTACAACTCCATTATTTGAAAGTCAATGTAAGTAAATCATTGTTTCTTAAAAACAAATTAGGAGTATTCAATAAATAGACTACTTATGACAAGTTAACATATGCATGCTTGCTTTGTGTCAGGTGTTTAATTTTAGTATTTTTGATTTCATTTGTACTTTAGCAATGAAAGTCATTTGTTGTTGATTGAAAAATTGTCAAAAATTGAGAAATCGTTTGGTATTACCACAATACACATAAACGTGTACAACAGTTTACAAATAGAATTGTTAGAACATGAGTGCTGTGAAACATAAACAGAAAATTTTGAGTCTTGCTGAAAAGTTGAGGTACTCAAAGCTGTAAAGAGCTGTCAAAAGAAGAAAGATGTTACTGCACAATTTTGCCTATTAATGAATACTCTGTCAACAGTAATAAAAAATGAAGAATTCATGATGAAAAAAAAATCAAAACAGTTGTTAAAATTTGTCCTGCTAAAGACAATGAATTTCAGAATTTCTGGACTTGGAGGAGTGCTTACTTAAATTGTTTGAGGAATGTTTGGAGCGAAAATATCAATATTAGTGAATCAATGTCACAAGAAAAAGCTGAATTATACTCCAAATCATTGGGAGTGGCTAATTTCAGGGTTAGTAATGGCCCTTCAGCCAGTTTAAACAAATGGAAAAGTGAATTGTCAGATTTGTTACATGTTTAAGAACCTAATAATATTTTCGATGCTGATGAAACAGGGCTGTTTTTTAAATATCTTGCTAATAAGACTCTAAAAGATAACTTTAAAAAGTAATAAATGCAATGGTGAAAGCATAGCAACAAACATTTGACTATTCTGTTAGCAGCAAATATGTTGCTCAGACAACTATCACCATAGGTCATTGGTAAATCACTACCTTTGAAATATCAATCACTACCTTTGAATATAAAGCAAATAAGAAAACATTGAAGTCTTTTGCAATTTTCAAAAACTGGCTCACAAGTATTCATAAGAAAATGGAAGAAGAAAAATCTTATCATTTGTTGATAATTCTACAGCCCATACTGATATTCCATAAACGAAAGCAATTAAAATCCAATATCTGTTTGGCAATACCACATCAAGATTACAGCGTATGGATTAAGCTATCATTAAAAACTTTAAGTCATTATATCAAGCAGTTGTCACAAGTATGTTAGATACTATGAAAAAAAAAGAAAAAAGAATTCTATAGATGTACTTCAAGCGATGAGATAAGGCTTGGTGAAATTCCACTATGACTACTTTAAAAAAATCGTTATGTATACTGTGGTTTCCATTGTCATCAACAGAAGAAGCTGAAACTGAAGATGTTTCTATTTTACCTCCTGCAGAATGGAATAAAGTGGTGTCAGAATCAGGAATATCCTTTAACAGCTTTGTTACATGCAGTGATGGAGTTATGACTGCTGGGGCATTATCTGATGACAAAATTATCGATTCAGTAGCTTACATAACCTATACTAGTGATTTATATGACGTAGAAGGCTTGAATAGTACTACATGCGCTCCATGGGTTTTTATCAAAGAGGCAAGCATTGAAAGTTTTACGTAATTTTATAGAGCAAATCAGCAATTCTGAAGAACAATAATTTTCAGCATTCTTTATTTCTTAGACAGTGCTATAGAGAAAACGGAATTATATAGAAGCAAAAAAATGAATGATGTTTTGAAATAATTTTGATTTTTAATAAATAAAATCATGTTTGTTACCTCTGTATCTTGAATTTTTATTTATTGCACCTCTCTAACTCAAAATATTAGTAAGAAGGAATCTCAAGCTCTACATGTTGAATCAAAACTCTATAACTTGAATATTTTGCTGTCTTCCTACTGTATGTAGATTAATCAACAATAAAAGTTGAAGGCGTACCTGCTACATCAATAATTTATTTAAAATGTTGCTAATGTAAAGTAGGATTACCACTAAAAGTTTTTCTTTTTAGGCGTTAGAGAATCATATGTGAACCTCTGCTCAAATACGGAAGATCGACTGCATATTTATAGAGAAAATTTTGAGGCAGCCTACATTCAAAGTACTGATCTATTTTATCGCCTGAAAGCTCCGGAACAACTTGCTACTAACGGAGTACAAGCTTATATGCGTTATGCAGGTAAGTAACAAAACAAAACATACTATATTTATCTAATTGGTGCATTGGAACACTTCACATAAATGCTGAAAATAACTTCTTCTTTAAGTCCCATCTTCTATCAAAGGTTGGAAATCATCATTGTATTCTTCATAGTACTATGGATAAGGAGGATATTTAAAGTATCACAATTTTAAAGTGTCCTAAATTTTTTTACCAATGTATTAAAAGTCTCAATTGTATCTTTGTTTTATTTGTCTTATTGGTTGAAACGAATTTAAACTAACGCTAGGTTTAATTTTGTTTAGATGCCAAATTGAGAGAGGAAGAAGCGAGAGCTCAAAGATACTTAGAGGCTGGCAGCTACGCCGTAATCCAATGTTGCGTAAAGGTACTCGTAGGGAACGCTCTGCCAGTTTTATTGGCCGAGTGTGCGCCTTTAATAAAGGCCGGAGAAACTGAACGATTGCATTTAATGTTTAGGTTATTAGAACGAGTTCCAGAAGGAGTGCAACCCATGTTGCAGGAATTAGAGAATCATATTACGCAAGCGGGACTAGCCGATATGGTCGCTGCTGCCGACATCATTACTCAGGATTCGGAGAAGTATGTCGAAAGGCTGTTGGAACTGTTTCGGAAATTTAGTAAATTGGTTCACGATGCGTTTTCGGACGATCCAAGATTTTTGACAGCAAGAGATAAAGCTTTTAAAACTGTGGTAAACGACACGACTGTCTTTAGGTAAGTTCTTTATTTCTCTTAGGTTAAATTAAGTTATTATATAGAAAAGTAATTAGTAAGGAAAATAATTTTTTAAATTTAGTTCGGAACTGGACACCGGGATATGAGTGCCTATTCCAGTTTAATCCTTAATTTAACAATATATAAGTTCAGTTTAAGTATACATGAATATACCATTCGGAGTCGTAGCTGCCTTGTTTTGACAAGTATAATAGATCCCTGACTATCCGAGCTGCGGATTATCCATGCTATGATTTACCATTATTTAAATTTCGAGGTTTTATTGAAATTACATCACCTTAAATAACTTGCCAAACACTTTTCGAAGTCCAATGTCGTTATTGTTTAAATTTCTGAAACAATTTATTTTTAGTTTATAAATTATTTAACCAATCGAACTAATTGTTCGAATTATTTATACAGTGATCCTTACATAAATAAACCAGGCTTTTATAGCCAGGATTAAATTACAGCCCAGCAAATTCTGTACTTTTCTTCGATTTTTTTTACAGTTCCAGATTATTCCAGATTTCGCTCGTATTATATACAATCTGCGTCACGCGGAAGTTAAGGTTAGTGTTTTTAACACTATAACAGTACTAACAGTCTATTTCAGTCAACTGTGTTTCTATATCAGTCTCAAATTTTCTGGAATCCTTGAAATCAATGATATGAATTTTTTAGACCACATAGAGCAATTTGTTCCAATGGTTTTTAGAAAATCGTCTTTCTCTCAATAACTCAAAATTACAAATAGTGACAAAATACATAATACCATTGTACATACCATTTTAACAAATTGTTCACAGGAAGCTATATTTCCGGGCTTCTATCTTGATCAGGGACTCACTTGGGAACAGGATATATTAAAATGTTCTCAAAAGCTATCCAGCCCCCTCTTTTTATTTAGAAATCTAGCTAAGGCTACCTCCCTGCAAATCCTCCTTACAGCATATACTAACTTTCACTCGCAACTAACTTAGCGATTCTTTCCTTTACCATGTAGATAAGGTGTTTGGTTAGCAGGGAAAATGGATTCATATAATCACTGGATAGGGTTTTCGAGAGACTAGTAGGCAGTCTTTTAAAAACCTGAAACTCTCACACTACCTTCTATGTACATTAATCATATCGATCTTTATAAAACACAACAAAATACTTATCAAAGTAGAAGTTGTGATGGTTTTGTGCCAGATTTCAGTTGTCTTGAAAGGTTCCCATTTCCAATGTCTGTCAGATTACGTGATTTGAATCAATTTAAGAGAAAAGTCAGAAATTATCTCCTGGAGGGTGCTTTCTATTCATTCAAATCAAACAAATTTTAGTTTTAAATAATTTTTAATTGTTACTTACTTATTACTGACTTCTAAAAGTACATGTTTTTGTATATTGTTACTAATAAATACTCTACCGTACTGATATAGAAGCCCAGTATCATCAGAATGATAACAGGAGAAGTGTTGGTCCCAATATAGACCCCTGGAAAACTCCATATATAGTACTTATCTTCTGCTGCACTTACCACATTGTTACATATTACTTTTTTGTATTTTTTCACTAAAATAGTCCCTCGACCAAATTAAACTTATTTCAGTTATCCCATGTTGTTCATCACTGAAATAAGTATGTCATGGCCAACTGTCCTAGAAGAACTGATTGCCGAGGTTAAAATAAATAGCAAAAAACCGCGAGTAAGTTCTCCCACACGCCGGGTGTTTCAATTTATATGAAATATTGGCAATGGTCTACATAAAGCTTTCCTAACACCACAAGTCAGAGCAGGATTGACATCCACTATCCGAGCAATCCAGACATGATATTACTGTACTCTTTCGAGAGTTAACAGACAAAAGAAGGTCAACTGTATCGAAACTGGGAGAACTAACTGGGATAAATACCGTAGAAAATTAGAAGAATATATCAGTCTACAAGTAAACCTCAAAATAAGAAGGGAGGTAGATGAAACACTAACAGCCTTAAACAACAATCTCATAGGGGCCTTACAAAATGCCACACCTACGAACAATAACAATATAGGTAGAAAAGCCGAATACATCCCAGCTTAAATAAAAAAGTTGTAGCTCAAAAAAGGAAAGCTAGGACCAAATGGCACCGAACTGATGGCCCAGCAAACAAGACTACATTAAACAGGCTAAGCAATCAACTCAAATCCAAACTTAAAGAGGCACAAGAACTGTCATTTACAAAGTACATAACAAATCTTAATCGGCACGATAACTTAATATTCAAACCGATCAAAAACTAACATAAAAACTCCGGTACCTCCAATTAGAAACCAATAGGGACCAACTCTACATTGGGCCAGAAAGTGATGAGGAAAAAAAACAATGCTATTTGCCAAACACCTAGGGTGTGGGACCGGTGAGGACTGCCGGTAGAAGTTATACTTCTATACACGCGTTCGCCGTTAAAAATTTATATGGGAGTCAATCTGCACAATCATTACATATGTAATGCTATAGGTAAGAGAGAGCAGAAAGAGAAAAATAATTATATAGGTATATGGTGTATTGTTTGCTGTATATAAACATTTGTCCTGTAATAGGAGTATAGTAAATGAAGGATTGTATCAATATTTTAATGAAAAGATATATTTTTATTTTCATATAATGTATAAAAGGAGTTGAATGCAAAAACATTTTTTTACACATACTCTACAGTAAATTCATAGTTGTCATTAATGTAAAATATAATTAATAATTAATAATTAATATAAAAATTACAATACAATAAATACACTGCAACATAATTCAATATAATAATACAATATAAATTAAAATACAATATTCATAAGTATTTAAAACTGCCAATATACATAACTTACTTTACGAAGATAAAAATAAAAAACCAACAACTCGGATTATGTTGTGAATTTTTCATTTTATTTTAAAATTTAATAATTTTTGCATATATTACATAGATTTAATAAGATTAACGTGGGGTTTTTAAATATTTCAAAAACAAAAAAGAAAAATTCATATTGGGATTCGAACTCACAAACACCAGCGTATGAACCAAACACGTAAAAATTTGCCAATTAGACATTACACTGACGGATTTCAAAACTGACAGTTCTCAGTCAAACAGTGATTATTTTGAAATACAAAAGCCTAAAATAATTATAAACGTTTAATAAATAATCCAAAACATATCACATAAATAATAATATTGATACATATTATATTATATATAATATTATATATATATATATATATATATATATTATATATATATATATATATATACAAAAGGAAAGTTTTTATTTTCGAGAGAGGAAGAGAGAGAAAATATATCTTCTGTCTCTCTCTTACTCATTATCTTACATATGTAATGGTTTCACAGATTCACTCTCATGCAAATTTCCAACGCCAACCGTGCGTATAGAAGTATAACTTCAAAAACTGTATTGAAAGATTTTTACAAAACCAATGATACATATATAGGTTAATATTTTGTCTATTTCGTTGTATGTGTTTGTAATTCAGTGAATAGGGGCAGACAATGTGTTTGAAATATTTCTAAAACCGTATTGTCTCTTAAACCATTTTCCCGGCAATATATAGGAAGTTTTCATATTTAACGCTATGTTAAGGTAAGTATATAATTATATTCACAACCAAGAAAGAGCGCTCAAAATGTATTAGCACGTCATACTTCCGAAACATATTAATTGGCCAAAGGATTGTACACTAACCGTAGGAAGAGTAGGAATCTAGTTGTACAGTTGCGGTCACGAATAGTTTACAGGTTCACGTATCTAGGAGCCCATTTTTTAAATTTTTACTTCGTTTAAACGCACCTTTTACGTCAAAGTGACGTTGCCAGTGGTGTACTAGCTAGAATAGGTAGATTAAAATTAAAATATCAAAATATTTTACAAAATGAAAAATATAGAAAACAGTTTTTTGAATAAAATGGATTATGATCTTAATAACGAAAATAAAGAAGTCTTTTTTTTTAATATGCATTTTATTTTAAATCTATTTTATATTAAATAACGATAAACAATGATAAATAATAATTAATATTTGGTGGAAGCCCCATTCTTGTCAATACAATTTTGCAGTCTTCTGTTCATAGATAGCACCAATCCCCTCATGTTATAGTTAACAAGCTCTTCCCATGCCTGCTCAATTGCTTCCCATAATTCAATTCTATTCCGTGGTCTAAGGTTTCTTTCATTTAGTTTCTTTGTTAACTCTGCCCACACATTTTCGACGGGGTTAAAGTCTGCACTACGGGAAGGCCACGGAAGAACATTAACATCAGTTTCTTCTAGCCATTCTCGAACAATTCTACTCGTATGCACCGGGCAATTGTCATGTTGGAAGATAAAGTCGTTGTTGGGGAATCTCTGGATCACCGATGGCAACATTGTGTGCTCAATAATATGTTTGTAATATAATCCTGTTAACTTCTCCTCTACATGATAACAAACGCCCGGGCCTTCGGCACTTATCCATCCCCATACGTTGACAGAGAATCCTCCACTATTTCTTAAATGATGCGTATACTGTTCATCATACCTATGATTTCTCGGCCTATAAACTCTTATTCGACCATTATTATACGACTGAAATACTTTTTCATCGGAAAATACAACCCTAGACCAAAAATTCTCATCGCGGTTTATAAATTCATTACAAAATTCAACTCGTCTCCTCTTGTGATCCTCAGTCAAAAAAGGTTTCCGTGCAGCTACACAATTTAGCAGTCCACTTGCTTTAATTCTTCGACGTGCAGTGCGAATACTGCCTGGAAACGCTGCCTCTTCTCTTGCCTTTTGAGCTGTGGCAAAAGGAGATTCTCTCAAATAATCTACTAACATCTCATCCTGTTGATCTGTGGAAATCTTCTGCCCTCCTGAACCGCCCAACCGTGCTATAGAGTGAAAATTATCCCATCTTTGTTTAATCTTCCATATGCACATATGACTCACGTTCAAATCAGCAGCAACTTGCCTTAGTGACCAACCTTCTTCGAGTTTGGCAATTGCTCTTGCTTTTTGCGCATAATTCAAATGTATTCTAACCATTTTGGAAGAGTTTAATATACTTTTATTTTATTGTTGAACACTCGCGAAAGCATTGACGTTTTGAAATTTTTTGACTTTGACATTTATCAAATCCGTACGACACTGCAATTTTACAGTATTACAATATAAAAAGTAAGGTGTAAACTATTCCGTGACCGCAACTGTACCTAGCCTGTGTAGGCAAAGATCAGGATCTGTTCAGGCCCGACCCGTTTTTTCTTGACTGTGAATAGATTATACTTCCTGTATTAATTTATCGATCTATCTTCTATCTATCCATCTATCTATCGTGTCTTATTCTATTCGTTCTTACAGGCCTCGCCCTGTCTCCCCCGCTAGAATTTATACTCAACAGTTGTTATTCATCTTGTTCCAGCATGTTTTTAATGATGGCTACAGCGCTCATCAATTTGTTTTAATGGGTTTTGTCCGCTTTTGATCGAAGTTTCATCTGTGTTTGTCGTTTTCGTTTTACCACAGATCACCACCAATTTTTTTTTCATCTACCAAGACCATGGACGTATAAATAAAGACCTTTATCTTTATTTATACGTCCATGACCAAGACAGAAACAATTTACGGTTAGGCAAGTACCTTGAATCATCAAATATGAGATTTCCTCATTATGCAACGCCAAGGAAAATATCTATTCTCCGTACAAAAAGGACCTCTTCTGCGACCTATAATGTCCCAAACCAATATTTACTGGTCAAATCTAATGAAGCTTTTGTTTTTTTCATACTCTCAAGATCGTTCGCGAATTTATCACTTCAGACAACGTTCCTGCGTATGTAATAAAAAATCACTATTTTTGTAGGTTAGAACTAAGTACCGGTAGGAATATAGGAACAAAAGTGGTTACACCGGAAAGTAAATGTCCAGAGTTGTTAGCGAATTATTGCGATATGTTGTTGCGAAGAACCCCGCTATCGAAAAGGCTGACTAGTGAAGAGATTGAAAGTAGGTTAAGAGATGTACTTTTAGTATTGAAATATGTATCAAATAAGGATGTTTTTATGCGGTATCATAAAGCCCATCTTACACGGAGATTAATTTTGGATGCTAGGTAAGTTACGAAAGAATTTTATATTAAAATATTATAAAACATTTTCTTTGCTTTTTTTGTAGCGCCGATAGTGAAAAAGAAGAAGACATGGTCGAATGGTTGCGAGAAGTTGGCATGCCGGCCGATTATGTAAATAAACTAGCCAGAATGTTCCAAGATATCAAAGTCAGCGAAGATCTTAATGGCCAATTCAGGACGTCGAATGCTCGACATGACGCCATTAATATAAAAATATTAAATGCTGGCGCCTGGGCTAGAGGTTCTGAGAGGGTCACCGTTAGTTTACCCGTAGAATTAGAAGATTATATTCCCGAAGTCGAAGAGTTTTATAAGAAAAAACATTCTGGAAGGAAGTTGCAATGGTAAGTCTACATTTCTAACATATATTTTGTATTGTATTATAACGTAAGCAGCGCAGAATAGATCTGAATGAAGGTTTTTCGAGGAGGCCTATGTTCAGCAGTGATTCATCTGATTCATCTTACTTCATGAGTACTGATTCATCAAAAAGATTCCAAAGGTACAACTGAATTGGGCGCCATCCGTTATTTATACTCGTGAAAAAACGAGCTCAGAGAGAGAAATAAAATGAAAATTTTAAAACAAAGCTAACCCTTATTATTTTCTAACGAACAAAAAGTTATTAAAAGATTCTAGGAGAAGCTCTCGGATTTGGCAAGGCCAAAATCGGAACTACTATGAACTGCAGTTAGATTTAGATGTTTCCGTACTCGGCGGATAGATGGCGGGAGTAACATTAATTATTTACATATTTATTAGAAATTATAATAATAAATTTTTTAAATTTTGAAAAATAATTTCAAACTATTGAAGTGGATAAAATTATTTTGCTAAGCAAACTAAGCCTCCATGCATCTATCAACTCTTTATTAGAAGAAAATTTATGACCTTTTTAATTTGAGGAATCGGGCATAGTCGGATCCGGTGAATAAGTGGGGTGTTAGGAGTAATTCGAACACTAAATTAAAATACCTTTGGATAACTTTCCGCGTCTTTTATTAATATTTTTTCCGTAGAGTGGTCGTAATTATTTCGCGCAGCAGCGGAGAGAGAAAGGTTTCAGGAAATTGTAAACATGATGACGGCCAACGTCTGAATACGGACACGGCACCCAAAGAGAAGAAGGTCGTACTTCTTGATAATCACAAAAACCTTAAGAAAAACGTTTCCAGCATAGTTTTGAACACAAATTTTGTTCGGCCTTGGGGAACCAGAATATCTACGTTCCATCGATTGTTGCTCTCTGTCTGGATCGTAGAAATGTATCATACATAGTAATAACACGGATAAGAAGCTTGCATCTTTTTCAAACCGAGCACAGATTAACATTCAAACATTTTTAGGATACATTTTGCAGAAATTTTTCCGTGGCCATACCGACGTGAACTATCTTTTGTCTGCTAGCACATAGCACACATGTATTTAAAAATAATATCTGTAGAAAGAGTCGTCATATTATACCAAACGCATGTTTTGTTTCAGGTATCACCATATGAGTAACGGAACCATAACATTCGCAACTGTCGGTGGCAAATTCGACCTCGATGTCACCACTTTTCAAATGGCTGTACTATTCGCATGGAACCAAAGACCTCACGATAAGATTAGTTACGAAAATCTCCGATTAGCTACCGAGTTACCGGACGCGGAGTTACGGAGGACGTTGTGGTCTCTAGTCGCATTTCCAAAGTTGAAACGTCAGCTGTTATACTATTCGCCAACGGTAACCGCCCCCAAAGATTTCACCGAGCATACAGTATTTTGGGTTAATCAAGATTTTGCTTTAATTAAGAATGGAAAATCACAGAAAAGGGGAAAGGTAAGATGTTTAAATATTTTTATTAATAGCGATAAATATTTTCGTTTTTGACATAAACTATTATGAAAATAGAAGGTAATGTCATCATTCTCTTTGCTTTTGTCTTTAAATCGGAGATTCCCAAAGTTTATTGGACTGCAGCTCATCTCAAAAAACTTCCAAATTCCAATCTGCATGAAAAAAAAAAAACTGTTCAAATGAGAAAAACAAATATTCTATTACATTTTATTGGCAATTAATTACAAGGATTACTACACTTGGGAGCAAAAACATCGACTCAACTCACTGATGTTGTGTTTTATTGAATTAAAACAACTAATGCAAAAAAATATCTATTATAGAGCTTCCAAAAAATAATTATTTTATGCAAATTGGCAACGTTTTGTAAAATTTGTCTACTTCTGCATGGCACAGGGAAAGTAACAAACATTGTAACGGGCATGTTCTGCGCAATGTAGACCTCTATGAGTTTGTCCTTGGTCGTCTTCAGTTGCTTTTCAAACTTAGACGTGTGTGTACACTTCTAAGTGTAGTAAGTGAATATTTTATAAATTAATACTTTTCCAGTCTGCAGTCTCAAGTGATTACCGTCGATACCAGGAGACCGGTAGCTACAGTCGATGACCAGGTTCAGGACGGCGACGTGTAACGGCAAAGAGAGATGATCGATTCACTGTTCAAGTGCCTTTCGGAACGGTACGCGAGATGAGCTTCAATAATCCTTGAGGAATGCACGAGGTGTCACTGTCACTCAGTGGATAGTTGGGACAAGACTTAATTCTGCCACTTTGACTCACACACAAGCTAAAACAGTTCCCAAATTGAGCGCACGTCAGAAACAAACTCGACTTCAGTTTTCCCGACAACACGTTGGTTGTGGACCTTGTAATTGGAGCAGAGTATTATTCTCTGATTAAATGTGCTTGTATAACAATGACAAGACGACGCATCTATCGGAGGCCTGGGAAACGATTGCTCAGTGCTGCAGTATCGAAACAGTGAGCTATGGAGATGATTCGTGTATGTTTTGGGATGGTATATCTTTAGAAGGAAAAACAGAGCTTCTGTTCTTGCCCGATGGAGGTCGCGGAGGGGTTTGACAGCTTTTAACAGGAGAGGGATTGTACCAAATCATTTTGGTATAAACTTTTCCTCTTTATGCAAATTTTTACACACTATTAGTATAAAAAGATTTTTACTATTTTTTAAATCTATTTTATCTTGTCGTCGGCATGCAATTATTCATTTTTTCAAGACGACTTTGTTTTTTGATGAGAATCGAAAGTAACGTATGTCAGTGCCTTTTGTTTTTCTATTATAATTGCCACAATATATATACATAGTTTTTAAATACAAACCTAAATTTCAAATAAATCACCGGCGAATTACTATATCTAATCATTATCAAAAGCCACGAATAGCTGTCTAATGTGTTTCGCGCTTTATTGTTGCTTCGCCGTGATGGCACTGCACAAAGCGACTCGTTTAGGATTTTGATCTAGCATACCAGTGTAAGTGTATCGTGTTACTAGGTGGGGTTTCTGGAGCTTTAGAATATAAGCACTCAATATCACCAAATGGGCAGGAAGGACCAGGAAAACTTCATCCACTTATCCATTCCCACGGTGTCTTACGGAGGATCTTCGACCAGTCTATTCGAAATACCCTCTACCTATATTCTATCTTCGGTGAATAATTAACATTTCTCACATGGAAATAAAATAAAACAAAGTTTAGGAAGTGGATAAGGTCCAGCTACAGAGTCTCAGTGTTTGGAGAACCGGAGCAGAGCCCCGGCAACGGACTCTCAGGGTGCAACGGCATTTTCTGATCACTTGGCCAATAAAAAAGTCCGAAGATGTTTTGAGGCGGTGGTGACGTGCATCGGGGTGCGTATTAGTCTACGATTAAAGCCTCCGGTGCCATCAATTGAAGTACATCTTAGAGCCGCTAAATATAGCCTTAGACCCTCGTTTACTATGATAGCTCTAGGATGCAATACCGTATTTGTAAATAATAAATATCATAAAATTATTTTAATTACAATAATGAAATTTTAGATAATTTTTTTATATTTTTAGGTAAATTTGATAGGACGACTACAACTGAGTACCGAGAGATCCCAATTAGAAGATAACCAATCTATAGTACAACTCAGGATCCTTAGAACGCAAGAGGCGATAATAAAGATATTAAAAATGCGTAAGAAAATATCGAACGCCGCCCTACAGGCGGAACTCGTAGATATTTTAAAAAACATGTTCTTCCCTTCTAAAAAAATGATCAAAGAACAATTGGAATGGCTTATCGAACACAAATATATGCGAAGGGACGACGACGATATAAATACGTTCATTTATATGGCATAACTTGTTAATACCAACAATTTAAACGAATTTTGTTATAAATGTGTTACATTGGGCTTCGGTTTGTGAAGAGTGAATAGGTACATGTGCAGATGTTCATGAATAATTTTAACTAGTATCCGAATAAATATAAATATTTAAGATTTTGGTTTGGAAAACTGGTTTTCCAAAATATCAACGAAATTTATTATTATCACAATTAAGTTTTAACTTCTTTTCTAAACCGACTTATTTTTTAATTAAATCAGGTGCAGCAAAGTAAAATTACGATGTCGTCTCGCTCGTAAATTTTACAACTTCCTATTTTAATGGATTTGTTCAACCCCTTACAGCATGATTTTTTTATTTTGAAAAAAAAAATTATGATTACAAAATTGACTTCAAGATTACGGTAACCAATATAAAAAAAAATCCTACTTGGTTAGTTTTTTTTGTATGTCATACATACATAAAATTAATAAAAAAAAATGGACGTTTATTAATTTTTAATTATAATAATCATTCAGTGTGAAAGTTGAAAAAACAATTTTTATCTTTGTTTTTTGCATTAAAACGTTACATTTCTCGCATTTTATGAAGCTTTTTGAACCTCAGGGATATTTGCATTTTTGCCTTTTACTACACCATAATGGAAGATGACAATATCCATCTATTCGTACATCTTGCAGTAGAATATCGGTTGCCGGGACCCCTTATTTCTTGTTTTGTAAATTTTCCATAGCTCTACACGGACGATCCCCTTTTTGTAGTAAAACCAGCTATATTAACTTTGCATAAAACACTCTGCTACTGCCATTTTGAAATCTGCCAGAGCTAAATTATTATGCTCATTGTCACTTCTCCAAAGAATCCACGTATTGATAGTCATCAAATCAATAATATGGAAAAATATAAGCATGTATCATTTTTTGGATCTGA
This sequence comes from Diabrotica balteata, assembly GCA_918026665.1. Taxonomy (NCBI): domain Eukaryota; kingdom Metazoa; phylum Arthropoda; class Insecta; order Coleoptera; family Chrysomelidae; genus Diabrotica; species Diabrotica balteata. The sequence continues at coordinate 15,909,687 of OU898281.1, read as the reverse complement.
GTTTGATCCTATAATATCCAACATTGAATCCAGGAGATCTACTACCCCATATACTTGTAGATTGTTACAGCTTTTGGACATGGATCTGTGTCTTTTTCGAAAACCGTTTGAAATTCAACTGTTGGCATAGTCCCAGCATATGTTGATAAAATCTTTACCAATTTGTTGTCATACCATGTAACAACAGCTATTTTTGTACCCATCAATTGTGGCGACTTTCTCTACCATAGCTCATCGCCGTTCTTTTTTAATTCAGCCTCTTTTGCCATATTACTGTTTGGCACTCTGTTTATTCTAACTGTTCCTAGTGGTAACATACCCTGTTTCGTTAGATAAATTTGCAATGGGACACTGTTGAACCAATTATCAAAGAATATTTTGTGATTTATAAGTCTTGGTACTGTTTGTGTTAGCCGAAGAACCACATTTGAACTTACCCCTAAATCAGGAACACCATCGGGTACAACATTAGTTAGGCTTCCTACAAAAATTTCACAATGGTAGGAAAATCCGCTGACACGACTAATAACAAACGCCTTATATCCCCATTTGTGGAGTTTTTGCGGATTATATTGTTTTATAGATAAACGAGATTTTATTGGAATTATCTGCTCACTTATGGCTAAAAATTCCTCTTTTGGAACTTTGAATAACTGATTCCTTAGTTTATTTAGTAGCGATCGGATTTTAAAAAGTTTGTCATGATCAGGATTACCGGCAGCAACAGCTTCGTTATTGTTCGCAAAATGTAACGTTTTCTTCCCATCTATTGCATGACATAATATCTGAGATCAATCGATAATTCAGGCTGAAGTTCCAATAACTTCTAGCGTTTGGCAATTGCACATTGACATATAAATACAGGTTCCTAAGAACTGTTCTAGCTGATTTTCAGAAAGTTTCAAATGTTTTTGAGGTGTTTTTTTTCCATTGAATATAATATAGTTTGATAAACTATATCTTTGATCATCTCATTTGTTAAAAAAAATTTTAAATTCGTAAGGGGAATCCATTTTGATAATTGGTGATTATCAAAATGGATTCAGACCAAATAGAGCCACTACAGATAACATATTCATACTAAGAACGATACAAGAAAAGGCTTATGAATACGACATAGACATATATAATATGTATATTAGACTTTAAACAAGCATTTTGATAGTGTGAAAAGAGACAGAATACTGGAAGACCTTTGTAATCTAGGTATACCTAAGAAATACATCAGCCTCATAAAAAATGACGTTGCAGGGTTCAAAAGCCGCAGTCAGATTAGATGGAGAACTGACTCCCCTGTTTAACATCAAACATGGGGAGTAAGACCGGGAGATGCCCTATCAACCATGCTATTCAACCTAGTTCTCGAGCAGTCATCAGAAAAAAACCAATTATAACCGGCCGTATAAACACCAAATCAGTACAAATTACTGCATATGCAGACGAGTAGCCATCATTAGTAGAATAAGCCACGACTAATGGAAGTGTTCAAACAAATTGATCCTGAAGCAAGAAAAAGAGGTCTCAAAATGAACCAAGCAAAAACGAAGTATATGACAATCAAAGAATAAGTGACAATGAAAATAATATCACAATAGACAACTATACTCTCGAATGAGTGGATGCCTTTACATATCTCGGCACAGAAATCAATCAGAAGAACTATTTTGTTTTTTCAAAGTTTATGTTCAGGCCTATTTGTTCTATTGCCTGTTTTAGTTCTTCCATCATTTTGTGAGCTTCATTTAAACTCTCGGCTATAATGACAATATCATCTGCAAAGCGCAAGTGGCTTTAAGTATTCACCATCACTATTTCATTCCCCTTTTAGCCCAATCTAGTTTTTTAAGGCATATTCCAGAGCTGCAGTGAATAGTTTGGGGGGAGATGGTGTCGCCCTAATTCCTCGCTCAATTTCTATATTTATCGGTAAAGTCATGGAGTTTAACAGATGCTGTTGCGTTGTTGTATATATGTTTTATCAAATTTGTATATCTATAGTCTACTCGGCTTTGTTCTAATGCTCCTAATACTGCCGGTAATTCCACGGTATCAAAAGCTTTCTTGAAGTCTATGAAATCAACGTGAGTGGTTTATTATATTCAACACATTTTTTCAATTAGTATTTTAAGTGCTTGTAGGTGGTCATTTGTTCCATAACCTTTCCTAAACCCAGCTTGCTCCTTAGATTAATAGAAATCTAATTTTCGTTCTAAACGTTTCGTTTTGTGATGATCTTGGTAAACCATTTGTAGAGATGTGACAACAGACTTATCGGTCTATAATTCTCTAGGTCTGATATATCTCCTTTTTTGTGTATTAGGATAGTAATATGCATTGTTTCCATTTTGTAGGGACAATACCTTGGTTTAGGACATAGGTTGAATAGTTCAGTTACTACTTCCAGCAGTTTCTTGCCTCCTACTTTAACAGCTTCTATTACTATTTTGGTCATCTCCCTAGACCCTTGTTGTTTTTTCATTTCTTTTAGAGTTCGTTTCACTTCTTTCTATCGTTATGGTAGGCAGAAGTTGGGATCCTGGTTCATTACTCTGCGTTCTCTAATTTGTGTTTTGTCTTCTTCTGTTAACTGGCTTTTGTATAATTCTTCATAGAAGCTTTTGCTATCTCTACTATTCTCTCTCTATTTGTTGTTATATTACCTTCCTTGTCTTTTAGTTTCAAAATTTCCTTTTTACATCACAAAGCTTTCTTCTGAGTATTTTCATTATTCCATTTTGCTCAATCACATTTTGTATTTTCTCAGTATTATACTTCTCTGATCTTTACGAATTGCTTTTGAGATATCTCTGTTCAGATTTCTGAGTTCAGCTGAGTCGCCTTTCTGCTCTGATCTCTTGATTTTTCTTTCTTTAATGAGCTTTCTGGTTGTTTTCGCTCAGTTTCTCTTCTTTTCCGGCTGGTCTAGCACAGTACTGTTTTTGTGCAGTCATAACGCTTCTGTGATTGCATTATTTACGGTTTCAACATCTGTCGAAAGAGAGTGGTTTAAGGCCCGATTTATAGCTTTCACGTATTCTTTTGTGTTTTCTGGTGTACTCCATTTTGTCAATTCTCTTCTCTTTATTAATCTTGTTCTTTCATTTTTTAAGTTTAACTGTATTATAGCTCTCACTGCTCGATGATCGCTACCAATGCCTTAATTGGTAATATATTATATGCCTTATTGGTAATAATACCAATAACTTAAAATTAGATTTTATTATATTCAATTTTTAGACCATAAGAGCCAACTACAAATAACTTTTTTACCACCATAATTACTAATATAAATACTTACTTTTTTTAGATTAAAATGTATGTTTAATATCTTAAAAATATGTTCTGAAATGACATTTATCTGCGCCCCTGTATCTAATTTAAATCTTATCATTTTATTACATCCTTATACTAGATATTCATTTTTATGTATATTTGATGGTTAATTTGGGACCTCAATGACCAATTGGTTCAATTTCGTTTTCTAGACAAATGTGATATAAAAATCTAGAATCTCACAAGAAAAATATTTAATTTTGGATAAAATTATTGATGAACTTCTGTGTCTTTTGAAGTAAAATTGATTTTTGACCCTGTGGACGTTTCTAAAAACTCAGTATAAATAGAAACAGATTAAATTGTGCGTCTCTTTCTGTTTTATATTATTTTTATATGATTTTTTTCTTTGGTTTCATCTTTATTTATTTCTAATGTTTTAAAATTGTGTAAAATATATTTTATAAAGAAAAAAGATTTTATACAAAATATGTATGTGTCTTTTATTATAACCTTGTGTATAATTTTCTTGTGTCAGTATTATTTGTGTTTCGGCTCGAAGGACCATCTATAATTTTCTTGTATCACGCACGAATTAGTAATTTTATTACTCTCATTTGTTACGTGCCTTTTATAAATTAATTCATAGGTCAAGCTCCACGCTTGAAACCTTATTACAAATATAATTATGGGGTATGTTCACGCCGTAGTTAAAATGAGTGACATTCAAACTAAAGTTTCACAATTTTTTTAAGTAGATGGTAGTACGTGCATCATATTCTATTATTTTGATTTTCCCGAAATTTAATTCAACACCGACATTGTTGCCAACGAGCCTTAGTACTGGAACTTATAATATAATATACGGTCGGTAGAATCGGTACAGTTCGTTCTCAATGGGCAGTCTTCTTCAATGTAAGTTGAAATAGCTATTATTTGAAGATTCAAAAATTCTATTTTTTTGATTGGACCATTCGATATATTTTTTTAATTTTTGTATCTTGTTCATTTACCTTTGAAGTTAAGTTGCTGTTTTGATTTTGAGTGTTTTTTTTAGTTTTATAAACATTTTAAATACCTAGTGCACATCAGTCTTGTTTCCTAATTAAATTAAAAAATTAAATTTCAAGTAAAATAAAATAGAAATATACACCTGTAAACCTCATAATTTATTAACCCAGCACCGGACGCTAAGGCACAGATTAATAAACAATCAGAATGCTCACTCTGCTTGAAAAAATAAGTACGCGCAGACGGAATCAGCCATGTTTTAAACGGAAGTGCTGTTCAGTGACATTTTATCTGATGTGCATAGAACAATTAACCCGGTTTAATTTATTTACGGCAACTATGTACATAATATGCACTATTTTATTCGTACTTTTAGTTGAATAGATTAAATTATTTCAAATGTACTAAATTAGTAATTCTCTAACTAATTTTAACTTATGGTTCTGTCGTAGCTTGTCACAAATTTCTCAATTTCGAGTCTATGTTTCCGTTTTAAGAATATGGCGATCGCGTGCCTGACAAACTTCAAAGCGGCATCTGAGAGTGGCATGTCTGATTGTTATATTTATTTCTGTCGCTAAGGGTCTGATCGTTCTTTGTAAATTTTGCATTTTCTGGCAAACGAAGGCTATTGAATTAATATTTATTTTCAGTCCGGTAAATGAAAACAATTCCTTTGCTAATTCAATTTTTGTTCGAATTTTGAACTTAACTAACTTTGTAAAAAAGTTATTAGCCCACTCAATCTTGGATTCTAAGTTGTAACTTCTGTAGTTTCTCCGATATATTCCATGGACACGGAAACATAAGATGCCATAGTCGAAATTTTTGACGCAACGAAGATGTATGTTATGATAATATAGCTTCAACATACTATTCAGCGTCATATTCTATAATTGCATACTTGCATAACAACTTGGCCTGGAATTTTCCAATTTTGATTTAAAAATTGAGGGTTCGCACCCTTGGCGCATAACGGCGCCAGTGACGATTGATGGCGATCTCGACATCAACCTTCGGTCAGTTACACATGTACTGCAATTGTAAACACGTGTAATTGGCGATGTCAAACGAAAGAGGCGGCACGGTGCGGTAAAATTTTGAACTAGTGCACGTAGATACAAAACATTTTGTATTAGATTATACAACACATAACATAGTTATAACATTTTAAATATTATTAAATAAAGCACAATAAAGTAACAAAATGTTAAAAAGTAAATGTAAACTTATTTCTCTGCACCGTAATGCAGTAATTATCGATAGGAAGGAATAAGATATGCACTTTTTCCTCGTGACAAAAACTACAAGATCGTTGGGCACCGGAATTAAACAATTGGAAAATCGGATAATCAAGTGATATAATGGTGTCTTCACAACATTATATTTATTAACAGATTTTTTATTTTTAAAGTAAATTTGCTGACGGGAATGGCTAACATTTATTATATATAATGTCATACCAACCTAAACCAAATATATACACTAACAAGCATCTTAAATTAAAATTACTATTACAGCTGCAGCAGGGAAAAGAAAAGTTTCAAAGACAGGTGTTTGTTTCCACTCTTAATCCTTCTGAAAGGAAAACACACGAAACAAAAATCAATGAGGAAACTGGTGACTGCTAGACTAATGCGGTAATTAAACACACGCACATTCCTCAATGGCGATTTTACAAGTGCCTTGTATAACCACCTACCTCGTCTCTTAACTCATCCTCAGTGATTTTCATGTGGGGCACCATTTAAATTAGTCGTTTTGCAAATCAACAAACCGACTAATTTGTTATTATTATTTGCCACACACCACAATGTGGCCACCCTTTAACAAAGGCCTCGCTTTTTTCCTTCTTTGCAGGTCTTATTTGTGTGTCTCCTATATAATTTCAAAATATGGAGCAGAATAACTTCAATTTCTGTATTTGCCATTGCGTTAACAAAACAAATACAAATGGCAGATAAAAATACGGATAATTTTTAGACACAACAATCATCATTCACCTACAAAGATAGCTCTGTTTGTGTTTTCCTACGTCGCGTGTTCAGCTGATCATCTGTCAAAGCGCCCCCCTATAGTTCGTCGTTGACATCGCCAACGATGTCGTTGACATCGCCAGATAGCTTTCGTAACGACGGGGGTTTAGAAGACATATAAAGAGAAACTAAAAAGATTTGTTTGTTGGCACATAAGGGAATATTCAAAGTGATCTAAAGGTACTTTGTCAACTGTTTTTTTTGGTTCAAAATTAATCTGTCTACGCCTGAAATTCGTTTTTTACGTATCACAGTCAATATGAGTCAAACAAGTACTATCTGAAATGTGCCGTTGATCCTCGAGCCAGAAGCGACCATTTGGAACCTGTTGACTGCACAGGGTTGTATAATCGAACACAGACCTTTGCCTTCTAAGGATGTGCATGTCGTGGAGAAGAATTAAGATATGAGAAATGCAGATGAAGTAAAAAGTAAAGTTTGTGTAACCTTCTGGCAGTTAGACTGCCAGAAGGTCTCTGCGTAGACGCATCTTTGGCTGTTATGGGTTAAACGGAGGAGCCCATAAAAATCTGTTCCATTTTGTTTCTTTGTCGGAAGTGGTTTTTCCTTTTGCCCAAAGTGAGCCAAAATGTTAAGTTTTAATTATTTATTGTTTGATAAAGGGAATAAGGTTGCTAAATAAATAATAACAACATTTTATAAACAAATTCTCGTTTAATAATAGAACAGTAATATACTTTCTTTATTTACTAATATAGCTTAACAAGTTACATTGAAATGGGAACTAAATTTGTAGAAATTATAGGAAAACATGGCATTTTAAACAAAGCGTTATATATATAATATAGTACTATATGTTCAATAGATATAACAATAATTGTTCCCACTTCTAAATTCAAATAAAACCAACAGTAAATAATATAATTTATAAATTTCATACAAGAGAGTCGAACCATTTGAGAAACTAAGCACAACACCCGTACATATTGGGTTATATCTTTTAATATTTGATAATCTACGGAACTGCAGCACTTTCTCTCGTAGACAATACTCACTATCAATATACTACTACAATCATAGAAGTACTATCTCTCGTAATGATAGAAGACCCGTAGGGACAAATCTCCAACCGCTCCGAGAGTCTGTCATACCTTCCGATAGCAGGTTGATAATAATACATTGACGCGGGCCACGTAGCAGTCACGTTGGTCGTAGCTAATGATATCGCACTCCCACTCTGAAGGTCAATGATACTGTATTCAGCGTGTTGAGCTTGCCTTTCTCCAGTCGCAGCACGTTAACGTCCAGTTCGCCTGTGTGCCTATTGAATGATGCGTTCAAAGACCCACAGCCTTCCTCTACGCTGTGTGTGCTATATAGGAGTCCATGTGCCTCCCGCCCATTGTCAACTAAAGTAGAGCAGTGCTATACTCCCTCCTCATTGTACTAAACAACGCATTGTTCTATATATAAAATTCGTTGACGTATTCCCCTGAATGTGATGGACCATGTTGAATACACCGGCATCACAACTAAAACTCATGGCAAATAAGCTTTGTAAAAATAAATCGTTTAAAATTCTTAGATTTCTATGTGGTTAAAACACTTGTTCTTTCTATACAAATCTGCCCACCCTTAAGCTCATCTGGTCATTTTCAAGGCTTTATCTTCTATTCTTACAAAGTGTGGGGTTATTGGTGCGTTGGTGCCGGTTCCCCTCTATCGAGGCAAAAAGACAGAAATGAAGGAGTGTAAAGGTAGTAGGCGGCACACAAAAAAAAACAATATTGATAGATGGAAAGTGCCATTTCGAGTGTGCCCCAGATGATCTCTTATACAATATCTCTGGGAGAGGCCACATTAAACAAGGAAAGAGAGTCTCTTTCCAATGTTTAAGAAATCAAATTTAGTTGGGTTATGTTAATTGTTTGTCATAAATGTTCACCCCTGAGTGTCACCCTGATACTATGAATAACAAGATAGGATCTTTCCCTAGCTCAAAATCGGTTCGGGTTTTCGCGCCATGCCGTCCATTGGAGGACTAGAATTTGAGATTCTTGTTACAGTTAAATGAGATTTTTATGCATTCTGTGATGAGGTTACTAGGACGAAAATAAGTTAAGAGGTTTAATAATTACAATAATCGTATCACATAAGGATATCTCCAAACTATTTATTAAGATTATTTATTGATATATACCAAAAAAACTGGGACATTTTCGAACGTGCAAGTCCGCCAATGACGTCACCAAAACGATGCGCCTAATTATCTTATCTATAGTCATAGTATCATGAGTGTCCACTTTTTAGACTATTATATTTTTGTTCGATAGGTTCCCCGTACGGCGTTTCTGTAGTTTGAAATTATGTTTTCACATAGCCATAATTTTGGGCTATATAATCATATTTAGAGACGAAATAAAGATATTGACATGGAGAAATACAGAACAAGAAAAAGTAATAAAGATTTTGTACATATATTACATTTATTGTTAAAAGGGGGACCTAAACAATATTTTATGAGGTACTTCTGGAAAGACAATTTTTTTAAACTAATATTTTAAGACAAAACAGAGATATTTTAGGTATATCAAACTCTTGAAAGGATATATTTAAGTATTCCACATAGTACTGAAAACCACAGTACAAAGTTTAAAACAACCAAATTTAGACAAGAATTTTGTGCTATTTACTGTTGGGTGCTCTCCATTTATTTGTGACGTCATTGAATCTATGACCTGCTATGATAATAATTTTTCTATGTATACGACAATCGGAGTTCAACCGCCAAGATCAAATAGGCGGTCCACAAAATGAAAATGATGGATTGGGACAATCAGTTTATCGATGAACTATTATTCATTTCATAGTATACTTCATCTAATTTACATACGCGTGCACGTCAATCGGGCGTCATCAGCCCGTTGACGATCACATGAATACCAACCCGAATATTATAGGCCGTACGGTGTGTTCTTTTTTAGAATCCACTTTGCCGAGTACTGGGCTGAGATTACCGCCACTAGAAGACATATTTTATTATATTCGCGTCGAAATAATATTTAAAGATTTCTATTAATGTTTGTATTACCATTTCTATTACTGTTTGTACAATTTGTAGACAAAATTATAAAAAGCGTTTTTCTGTAAAGAATATTTGTTCGGAACACACTGTAACTGAATCGAACGAAGGTGATAGTTTGGCAATACACTGGTAACCTTTATTTGACAGTTGCGTTTGTTGACCACTTTTTGTACTTCCATTATTGTGATATTTTAAAGTGGATACCAGTCTTGGGTTTACCTATTTAATAAGACTCATATTCTTTTTAGAAAAAAAATTATTATTTATTTTTATTGTTGTGTGTCTATTAGTAATTTGTTTTGTTGTATAATCCACTTTTGCCAATAATTATGTGACCTATTTGATTTAAAATGGATTCAAATTTTTGTGATACTTTGCAACTATGTACAACTTCGATCTCTGACGTAGATAATGACTTTGCAACGGTATGTAAATTAGATGAAGTATATTAGTATAGAAACATTTTTGTCGGTAATTAAAATGTTGCTATTTATAAATTATCTCGAAAACACATTGGACCGTTAAACATGGCGGGAATATTAAGGCAAATTATTTTTCTGATCTGCAACTTTACACTGGTACGTTAAATATTATCTTTATCCTCACTTTATATTTTTGAAGCAAATTCATCAGAAATTTAGAGGTTATTGTGATTAAAAAATTAGTTTTCCTTTGGAGAGTGAATAATCGTCAATTGTTGATGAAACAAAGCAATATATTCAAGTACTTCTGCTGGACTATTTTCGAAAGACTAGCAAGCGAGAATGAAACTATTGTTTTTATTGATGAATACAATTGAGCATATTGTATTACTTATGCAGGCGAAATATGTGTATTAGAAATCGTTTCCAGCAAGGAAAACTAATTGAATTTCGAATCTTCTTTAGATATATGTTTATTCGTATGTTTCAACATAAAGGTATAAATATTTTAAAACAAATTGAAAATATTTCGATTTTTCTTCATGATAAGAATATAAGTATATCGGCGAAAGACAACAATTAGCTGGCCACCACCGCGATGCATAGGCAAGAAGTTAAAAAACTACGCCTGCGTCTTGGTTGCTTAAAAGGACGCATCTCAGTTATAATACTATATTTTAACTTTGTATTTATTTCATAAAATACTTCAACAGTAGATGAATATATGAAGATATCCGTATTAACATACGAAACTAAACGAAATTGCAACTTAAAAGAAACAAATAATTGCATTGAAGTTGGCTAGAATTCAATCAGAAGAAGTAGACAAAGAATTTATTGGTATTTTATTTACACTAAAATACAACGAATGTTATTTGTTTTAATCACCTACTGATTAAATTGAATTTAATATTTATTCATTTATTTAAAAAACGTGCATGCATTTGCCATGAAAAGTTAAAAAACATATACAAAAAGGTATTCCCTTATTTTTCAACCAGTGCCTATAAAACGCAAACAATTTAATGTAGCATAAAATTGACATTAACAGCAATATTCCTAAATATATCCATTGAATATGTCGCAGCTCCCTCATGCGATTATTTAATGAAATTAAAGTACTCTTTAGTCTCGATAACATCAAATTTTTAGTCAATGAGCATTGGTTCTACAGAACTACTAACATATATTCACATATTTATTTGATTTTCAAGTGGTTATAGGTACATTTGGCAATACATAAATGCAGAAATAGGAAGACATTAAACAATTAAAAACTTAGGACTCTTTTTGGCTTTTATCACGGCTTGCGCAGAAGGATCCAAATGTTATAAGCCAACAGTTCCCGAAATTTATAAATGCCTGACGATAAGCAGGTGGTTATGTGGACAACAGCGATACAATAACATATATTCGCTTTTTTATACAAACTATATTGTTTTTCCTCATCAATTTTTTATGCCAGAGAAAGGGACAAACATTTGCGCGTCGGGTTCGTGATTACAAGTACAGCTGCTGCACTGCATTTCAAGAGGCATATGGTGGATGGCAGAATTAGTTTTCTGCGTCTAGCATGTGCTTAAAGAACTGCATCAGTTGTGTCCCTGTAGGTGATTACCGGATTCGTTCCGCTGCATCTTCTGGGGCATGAAAGAGAACGGTTGTTTTGACGTAGGGGTCGGAACATTGAAGACCATGGGAGACGTGACAAGAGCGTCACTTCCATCGCGATATGGGAAGCCGAATGGGATGCAACATTGGATTTGGCGTAGTGAAGCAAGTCATTAACCCTGGACCTGGAAAATTGGATGAACTATGAGCATAGGCGTGTAAAGTATTATCTGACACAGGTGCTTTCAGGTCATGGGTGCTTCTACGCTTACCTTCACAGGTTCAAAAGGACTGAATCCGCCGAATGCCTTTACGGCGAAATGAATAAGATTGAGGTAGAGTGAGATGAGATTCGATTCTCTGAGCAAATGTAGAGAGAATGGTTTCGTGTGAAAGGTGATGCAAAGTGATGAGGTACGAATATTTGATGGCCCGTATTGTTGAAGAAGACAGAAGAAGAAAAGATAAGTGAACTACAATAGCGACAGCACATCCGAATGGTAGCTGGGGACCTCCAGCTTAAACTGTTATTGGATCACTGGTGCGTTGGTGTTGAGCGACTGAGAATTTGAAACGAACGGATAGAATGGGAGCGGAAGGATTTATTAGGAAACAAGCGACAAAAGTAGGGGGAATCTAGACCGTTGAACTCGATCGCACTCGTTTCCAAAGCGGTGTGGGTGTGGCTTTGGTTGGTTTCAGGACCCCGGCAGAGGAAAATGCAGATATTCTGCCGCCTAGTGATAAAAAATGGTTAGGTTAGGTTTTGAAAGGCTCCCATAAGCATCGGCCTGATTAACTTTAGGTTAGGTTAGCGTTTACAAAAGCGAAAGGGTTCGATATTTTTTCACCTTAAATCATAATACTGGGGTATCTAGATATCGACAATCCAAAAACTGAACGGCAAAAAACGATAAAAAAATATTGAGAGGCGAATGAGATTAGATCATTGATAAGGTTGTCATATTTTGTTATACTAGGTACAGCTCAGGTAAACATTTTCGGAAAAACAGAATGTCATATTCGCACTTAGACTTAACGTATGAGGAACATTTTAAGAAAATTCGCAACTACATGCTAAACAATTTAAAATTTAGCTTAACTAAAGTTTAAATCTTTTATTATGAATGCAGTGTATTTGGTACTATATTCAAAAGAAACACTTTTCCGTTATTCTTTATAATTAAATTGTTTCATTATAATATATTGTAAAATATTGTACATAATTGGAATATAGCTTAATTACCAAAGACAATATACCTCAAATGTCTGTTGTCCACACACTTTTCTGCATTGGAATATCCTAATTATGAAAACCAGTTTTCCTTGCACATATCCTTTCTTCTTTAAAATATAAAATAAACTATATATCAGCTCAACATGGTGGTATAATAAAAATAACTTTATATTTAAAACTGTGTAATGATATGCATGTCACTTTGTCACTGTCAATATATACAAAGAAAAGCCTGGTTTGTAAAACTAAAGGGCTAGAATTTATACAAAAAAACCCCCCCCCAGTGCATTTGTTTAACGTTACATATAAACATTGCGATGCAAAAGTTATAATGGATTCTATTAAACGATATTCTATAAGTGAAAAATTCATAGATACACTTTTTAAGTAACAACATTTTTTTCTTAAATTTCTTTCCATATACATTTTCACGATCTATCAATGGAATTTTTCGGTTATAAAATATCTAACGCAAACAACTTTTGTAATACGTTGATAAGCTAAAAGACAAAAGCACTGGCCGTTTTTAATAATAAATAAATAAACAAGTACGATGTAGAGAGAAAGGTACTACTAAAGAAACATTTACCATTTTAAACATACCTTATTGTCTTCCAAATACTTATAACATGTTTTTGTAAGATTAAAAGAAAAAATTTAGTACATATTTACATTCACTACTTTTCTACCACCGCTATACATTATAAACTCAATTTATCTGAACCAACGAAATAAAAATAGCGAAAAATAATCTTTCGCAACATCTGCAGATCTTGTTTAATTTATTCTTCAACAAAATAGCTTGTCTTAATGTATACAATGCAAATCATGCCAGGATCACCATCTATAGCTACGCATAGAATTTAAGCTTTTTACAAATGTTTTGAAAATAAAACCAGATTGTTGAAAAGTTTCGGGCGATATGATTAAGTAAGCACTTATAGAATCCCTATTTTCTTTCAAATAAAGATACATCAGTAAATTCAATTATAAAGATGTTCTACGAAACATCGCAATACAAAACATTAAAAACCAACAAAGACTCTTTCCTTGCTTTATTTTTTAGAAGGAAGTTAAGAGATAGTGAATGCAATCCTGACCACGGCGCAGTAGAACAAAATTTGTTTAGTCTCCCACTTCCTGCGAAAAACGCACGTCTATGCACTGTATATTCCACTTACATAGAACCTTTCTACTTACGTAGATTTATCGCCTCCTTCCTTCGCGTAGTTTCAAGTCAGGAGTGTTTGCTCTATCTTTACCTGCGTGAATTGCATCGAGAGATCTACTCATATTCGAATAACCTAAATATTGCACCAGAAAAATTCATTATCATTATTACAACCAATATCATCCAACATCAGAAAGTGACAAAAAGCTTGATAAAAAATCTAAAAAGAGGAGTTTTTTTGTTGCATGATTTGAAACTTGGCAACGCTCTACACAATAAAAATACACCTAAAATCGGTAATTAAAAACCACAACTGTCTTTTGAACATTTAAATTGGGAATAACCACCAATTTAAAAGGTTTAAGTACGTTAATTGACGTTTCCATTGGAAATTGAAACGTCAAAAAACGTACTTTACCTTTAATTGTGGCTTATTCCATTTTAAATAGTTAATTACTTTAAAAATCCACAAGACAATAGCTTCAGACAATGTCATTCAGTGCCTAGAGGTAACATCCATAAATAATAGATAGGTGTGGATAAGTTAATAAAAAAGCACTCACACCTCAGATTGACTAAAAACAAAAATCGACTACAATAGAAGGAACTATGGTAGGAAGAAATATTATGAAAGTCTGGAAACGATCAATGGACTTGTTTTCAGCCATGAATTGTACATGCCTCATGGAAGCTAACCACGCACAATTTTCAACGGTACTCAACGAAAAGAATCGATCTAAGATTAACATAGACAACCAGCTGTCCATTACTGAATCAAAGCTATTGATGAAAGGTTCCCCAGGTTCTTTATTGATCCAGCCTAGACATAAATATTCTGTCAGCCATGTAACACATACAAATAAAACGACCAATAACAATAAAGCACTGGCCAAATGGCATACAGTCCGTAATAAGAAAACAATTTTAGAATGGACAAACACTTTGTACGAAACCACGTGATTTACCTAGTAGACTGGGGTTTCCGGCTTCACTTCCTGCTTCTAAGAGCAAAACTTGTCAAATGATGCTCCGATAAGCTTTAATAAGCCATGTACTTAAAGTGTTTCTTGTGTGTGAGTCTTTTGCATATAGGAGGAACCATGAGAAAAACAATAAAGGTTAAAGTTTCCGAATAGAAATTGACATTCAATTTCCACTTTTGGAAATCGTTCACAAAATAAAACACTAATGGTTGTATAATTAACAAACGATTTCCAAGTGGAAAATTTAAAACGTCAATAAACATACTCTAACCTTTAATTGTGGCTTATTCCCATTTAAATAGTAATACTTTAAAATGCCACAAGAAAATGAGCTTCAAACAATATTGAAAAACAGTTTGGCTTTAAAACTGGATTTTGAATACGAGAAGATTCCTTTTCAATACACGTTTTGATACAAAGAGTTCAAGATGTAAATTGCTATCTTTAGGCATGATTTATGAGTTCCTAGAAAGCATTTGACACAGTTCAACATCACAAAAGGTACTATGTTAAAGGAATCTGGTATCGACGATAGAGTTATCCGACAAAGCCTAATCAGAAACTTGTAGCTACAACAAAAGGTTGCCGAATATTCAAGAAACTGTACAAAGGAATTTTCAACGACTCACATTATTCCAACAAACTGATGCTGTTTAGAGAAACTATTAGTTAAATAAGAAAGGAAACTGAACCATTAAACAAACAGAACGATATGCAGATTATACATTTCTGATTGCTGATAATACACTGAAGATAATAGAACGATTGTAAACTGTAACAAATAAACGGTATGAAAATTGAACTTAATAACAAAAATTTCTTAAAGTTTGCAAAAACGATGGAATACATACCAATTTAGAGCGAGACTAATGAAACTTTGACAGTTGACCAACTACGTATCTGGACTCAGTCTAAAAGAAGAATCGAGACTCCAACAGATTTGATGTACAAAACTCGAGAGCTGTCTTTCAACCATCCTCAGGAAATCTTATGTGAATAGTGACCTGACAGTATCATAAAAATACAGTCTGAGATGTATGTTTTTCAACGTCTTCTATATAAGTAGAACTTGGCCCTAATGAAGCAAACATCTAAACGACTAAACATTCGAATTGTGTGGCATATCGCGCCGCAAGCCCATAATTTCATACATCCATGAAACAACGTATAAAAAAAAAGGTTATGCCTATTGTGAAACCGAAAAGATGTCCCTCCTTTAGACATTTGATGCATGCGCACATTAAAAGAACAACTGATTTAGCAATTTTTTTAAAAACACAAATAAAGCAATAGTATTTATGGACGTTGATGGACATACGATGTATATCAGACATGATGAAATGACGACCTCATTTATTTAAGCACCTGTCGACAAACTTATGTGGACCAACCAATGTTCACAGAGAATAGCCACTAATAAAATCATATGTTGATATTATTTCTTTGATTGTTATATTATCGTCCTTTAATTTTCACTTCAAGTCATGTTATGATTAGATTAAAAATTGTTGTTAGCAACAAAAAAGTTATTTATTGAGAGAAGCAGTTTTTTTTATTTAATTCCAAACCCCCCCCGTTTATAAAATGTTAACCCACAGATTTGGTGAAATTGTAAAATTTGGTAAAACTCCTTGTTTTGATTTCTACACACCAGTTGGTGTTGTTACTTTTGACTCAACGTCAATTTCCTATAGAGAACAGATGATAAATTTAGGTGCTGATTTTTCAAACATCATTACTTCTTTCTATTTCTTATCGCCGAAAAGCTTTTTGAGTCCTATTCCATCTTTATTAGTATACAATCTCTTTTCGCCAGTGGCCTGCATCTTTGAGAACGACTTTTCTAAGACAATGTTGTAGTAATTATAGACTATTTCAGATATACTGATAGGAACGTTTTGTTCAAGATTTGTTTTGCTTGGTTCTCGACGGGTAAATTTTGTGGGCGTTCTAGAAATTGTGTCGCCGAAGACTGATTATTAGTTTTCAATATCATCCAGCTCGTTGAAATTAAAAAAAAACTAATAAATTAATATTTGAGGATCCTTAAAGTTAATCATAAAATTTGTAAATTGTCCCTTAATTTTAATATCTAAACCATAAAACCAAGAGCCCAAAAAAAACTCCTATTAGTCAACGGCTGTACCCCATTACATATTTTAAGTAAGGTTAGGTTCTACTTAAGAAATATACACAGGATAGAAATAGACTTGAGCGCTGCGAATACAGACCCGTATTCCTTCCTCCAGTGGGCGTACAGAGAAAACTGATGCAAACAGTCTGTGTGCATCCTCTTTCTAATGGAGCGTTATCGACCACTAACTTTCCCATGTGGGCATGTGGTCACGGTCAATAAACCCTGACTTTTAGAAAGGAGATGCAGGGACGATGCCCAGCAACAGGTTATCTGTCCTCAATGGAGGAACATATTCCAAGCGTTCATCTATTTGTAACTATATTTTATGCTTTGTGATAATGTTTGGAGGATAATCGACAAGCAACCGTTAAAAAGAGCGAGACAAGCGAAACGGGCCAGAGATCATAAAGGAGAAATTTAACAAGCAATAACAAACCAAAAAACGAAAAAAAGAAAAACTGTAGGTCCAGACGAAATACCATGCGGAACTAACTGAAATTCTAACGATGAAACGCTACCGTACTTCTGAACCTAAGTTAAAGAAGTATATAAAACGTGAAAAAATTCACAGAATTGTTGTAGTCCACCTTAGCAATACCAAAAACAGTTTTATGCCAAAGATTGTTCAACTAATAGACAATACAGTAAAAAGCCATACCCTCAAAATATTCTAAAGATATTCATGAAGATTATATAGAAAACTAAGATATATGGATGATACCATTTGCGTTCCGCAAGGTATGTTTTGCTTTTATAAACCTATCCTCAAAGTGCTTAGATATGAACCTAATATTTATTCCTTTTCATTCGACGTCGAGAAGGCATTCGACAGGGTCCGCATGAATAACTAATAGAATACGTGAGAAACCAGAAAATAGACACCAACTTACGAATCATTACAAATCTGTAATTGGAATCAAAGAGCCAATTAAAGAAATATAACAACAAAATCCAAATATAGATATAAAAAGGAGTAAGACAGGCTTGTGATCTGTCACCATTAAGCTGTTTAACGTGACATTGAAGCCATATTCCAGGAAGCGATAGCGAATCTTGATGGAATCCTGTAACGGAAGAATAATCAAAGAACATAAATATCATAAAAACATAATAAAACAAAAGTTTAATTGTCTCAAAAAACACAACATAATTGAAGATTAATGATAAAGTAAAACCCAAATGAGAAAAATAGACACATACAAATATGGAACCTGGGTTGATGTACAAAAATAGACCAAACAGAGAAATGAAAGTTCTAATTGAACTGCAATGCCAAGCAGTTGTGAAATTGAAGACAATGCTAGACCAACAGAGACCTCAGTTGCATCTCAGATTGCCTACGTAAAATGTTCATATTTCCTATCTACTATAACCGAATGAAGCTTGGACATTGAAGAAACAACACATAAAAAAAAATAGAAGCGTGAGAAATGTGGGTGTTACCAGAAGAATATTATAAAATTCAGTGATCAAAATTACCAATCTGTGTACTATGATTGTCCTAAAAAGAGTCCAAAATTAGAACAGCATAAAAAGAAAAAAAACTAGAGTATTTGGGGTCACATAACCAGGAAGAAAAATAATACTGCTGAGAATTAATTATGCAAGAAGGATCCCAAGGAAGAAAAGCATAAAAAAGACTATCTCCCTGCTGAGGAACCTTAGAGAAATGGTTAAAACTGTAGTCACTACACTTTTCAGAGCAGCATCCAACAAAGTGACCATTACCGTTATGATAATCCAACCTCCCGATACAGATGGATACTATAAGAAGAAGTTTAGAAGCTTTAAGCAATGAAAAAAAACGATTATCAAAACCTTAAAAAAAAAACTAAAATTTATGATCGCTTTTCAAATTAATGAAAGTTAAGAAATCCGTTTAACACAAAGGCAAAAGAAAATATTATCAACTATTTATTGTCCTGTAATTCTGCAAAATTACTACAAAATTCAATTTTCGTTGGGTAAAATAATGATTTACTTCAACCCATTTCTACTATAAAACATTTAAAATCTCATCACTGAAAAGTCAAGAGTCAATAAATCCAAACAAAATGTATTAGTTTTGTTGGATATGTGGAAAAAAGATTTGATTACTGTTGTGTGGACATGAAAAGCTCAATATTAGTTTAAATCAAAGAGTCCAAATATACAAATGATTAATCAGACTGGGAAATATGTCAGTGTAAAAAAAGAACACAGAGAGTAATGAACACCCCCCCCCATCTGGTCAATACTATCAAAAATTAGAAAGACGTCCATATCTGCGGACACAGTAATGCGCCATAGGAAATTTAAACAGCTCAGGTTTATTGAAGGCAAGATTGAAGTTAAAAATGGTGCATAGGACGAAAGAAAATCTTTGTCTACGAAACATCAGAGATTTGTAACCACACAAGAGGAAATG
This sequence comes from Diabrotica balteata, assembly GCA_918026665.1. Taxonomy (NCBI): domain Eukaryota; kingdom Metazoa; phylum Arthropoda; class Insecta; order Coleoptera; family Chrysomelidae; genus Diabrotica; species Diabrotica balteata. The sequence continues at coordinate 15,890,353 of OU898281.1, read as the reverse complement.
AAATTAATGCATCGAGCTTCAGAGACAAGGAGAAGTTTGCCAATATTGATCGCCAACCTCAACAGAGAAACACTAGGTTAGAGGAAAGATAACAACCAAATACTGTAGACGTATTGGCATCTCCAGCAGCTTGGTACCAGAAAACGGCTGTTCAGACGAAAGGCAGCGAGAATTGGAAAAGTACAAGATCTCTACAATAACCATATAAACCTCCACAGGACGTTGTTTTTATTTCTTTATTGCAGCGTCATATATAGTTGCTAAAGTCAATACATATTTTTACTTACAATGAAAATTTCCAAAAATTATGGAAATGTATGAAATGGCTCAGTTTTCTCTAACAGAAAGAACATTTACATTCAACAGCCGTTCCTCTAATTTATTTTTTCTCTATACCATAATATTATTCAAATAACATGTTCGCGTTTTTGAGCCATGACATAAAAATGATAATAATGAATAAATGACATCTGAAGTAGGAATATAAACAAAATTCTCTAAATACACAAAATCCAATCTGCAATATTAAACTACAAAATAATACAACTACTAGTACCAACTTGTAGTACAATAATATTCCGATACAAAGGTGACAAAGTTTTCTCCTTTATTTTAGCTACAGAGATGTACTTAAATATTCTCGAGACCTACTATGATACGACCGTATTTTCCACCATTCCTACGTGCAAAACCAAGTGTCCCTTTAAGGATGTAACAAATCATCTATGTAAGTTTTTAAAAGTCATCGCAATCTGTCAGTTACAGCAGAATAGAATATCACAATTTCATTTAATTTAAGAAGTGCAAGGAAAGACCTATGGGCGGCCGTAAAATAATTGCGAGAAAAATTCGTTTTTATTTCCAATTGTCTTTAATCCGCAAATAAATAATTATTAGTCATATGTCCATAAAAACTGTCATAGGTGGTGTTCAACTCAAACATGAAACACCGTACAGATGCGATCGGAAATATCTCTGGAATTTCGAGAGTGCGGTAAAAAATAGAGAGGTGAAATGCTTTTTGTCATAGTGATAATTCTTTATCAAGCTTTTTCGTAGTAAAAAAGAAAGCTTATATAATTATCTCTATACGAAAAACATTCGAACACAATAAGTCATCAAAAGAGTGTAAAAGCCTTAACAGAGTGCCGTGAAGTTCATCGCTATATTAACATGATAAAATAACATCTAGTCCAAATGGGACAGCATGCGTGAAACACTGGCAGATAAAAAAGACTATACGTATTTTTAAAATACAGACGGTGATTGACGAACAGGGAGACACAATTTCGCCAAAATTGTTTTACAACAATATTTAGCAGCAATATGTTTAAAACGCAAATCTAGTGAAAAAGGAATTAATGGTCAAGGGAGAAATGCCTTAGCCATTTGAGGTTCTTGCTGACGATATGTCCTTTTGCTGACAGCATCCGAGGATGCAGTATCGCAACTGAAGAAACTATACCTAGCCTCCCTACAAGCGGAGTAAAAATCAACCACACAAAATCCACAAATCATGACAAATCGTGTATTTAGCGAAAAGATTTCAGTAAATGGCAGATGCAATATTGATAGAAACCTTACCTCTTATAAGTACTCTAGACCTGAGATACGCAAGAGGTAGATAATCAACGTGCGAACTAAGCCGCCGCAATAGGACTTACACTTTGGGTGGGCATTCGGCAGAGACTGAGCTATTTTCTTAATAATCAAAACTGCCTATGGGTCTTAAATAGAAAAGTCGTTAATCAGTGCGTGTTGCCATACTTACTATTGTGGTTGCAAGACATTAACACTAATCAAAGAATATAAGAAATAGAAATTCCGAGTGTACCCATTGAAGCCAGGAACGATCGATGTTAAGGCATGTTCCTCGTAGAAGCGGATCACGAAGCTAAGGAAAGTAAGACGAGAACTGAGTGGACAGATGCCGTAGCAAGAAATTATACCCTGTAAGTGAACTCGCGGGCCCACATGAGCTAGAATGTCGGATAGCAATGGACACAGCGAATAATAACAGTGGACACCGAGACAAGCAGCAATCGCATAAGAGTCGTCCACCAACTAGAGGGCTGATTACATAAAACGACATCGACTAAAATTAGATGCAAACTGCACAAAAGCAGACATATACATTGAAAATAGACTGAGGAGACCTATAACCACAGTGGATAGAGCCGTTAAATAAATGATGAATTCCTGTTATCAAATGAAGTACTTTTTTTCTAACAAGACGCGTACACCAGAATCGTTACATGAGACCCGGCCGGAAATAGCGAGCAACGAAATAGATTCCCTTTATTACAGATAAAAAATACGATTTCAAGAGTGTGGCCGTTCTTAATATATTCACGACAAACTCTACATCAATGGTTAGAGCTAACCAATTAAAGATCTACACCACTTAGATAGAAGTCATATAATTAAAAAAAAATATTCTCACTCGAGCAAGCCCACGAAACAACAAAAGATCACATTAGAAACAACAACTCAAAATATCAGAAAAAACGTTACAAAGTGAAAGAACATTGACCCACAAACCAGTCGGCGGACACTCATTAAAGACAATCGAAAGCTCGAGAAGAGATATTGAAATTTAAACATAAAAAAAGCGTACAGACTGAGGAGGCCTATGTCCACATGACCGATTTTCTGATTGTTGAAAGTAACAATAACTAAATGAAACGATAGAACGAAAACACACATCTTCAATACAACCACCCAAGAAATTAATATGATTTATATCACAAAAAACCAAAAGTATATACCCCAGTCCATCTATCAAACCAATCCTTAACCATCTAAATACCCAGTATACGATTAAAAACGAAATTGATTGAGAAGACAATAAACAGAAAGCAAGGTTTAGATATCTGGAATAGATATAACCTAGTTCGAATGTTGGAAGAAGAAGTACGACAACAAAACTAAAAAGCCATTAAAAGCGGTCGAATATCTAAAGTGGACACAATCTCTCTCTGAGAAAATCTCTATTATGAAGCAACAGCACTGTCAACAAGTCGATTAGTATTAGTAAAAAAGCAATAACTTCAACTATAACAAACAACAAAACTAACTATTTTTCAGTAAACTCCAAAATAACATTTTAAAAAAAATATTTGTTTTTTCGTTTTGGCCGAATTCGAAATATTATCAAAAGTTGCTTTTTTTCTAATATATATTTTTTTAAACATAAAATAGTACAACAATTTTTGAAAAATAAATATAACATTTTATAAGCATTGTCTCTCTACAACAAAGCGTTGCCCATATGTCTTATAATGTTGGTGACATATCAATATCTACAAGTAAAAACACATATATAGTTTACATTACATTATTCAGTTAGTACAACCTTATAACGTATGCATAACAATTTTAGTAATTTATCCTTACTAATATTTACAGAGTATCCAGACAGACCTTATTGAATCCGATTAATAATTTTTGAAAATAAATTTACGATCTATATTACTCCTTCATATGATATCTTTTTCTATTATTCGTAGTTGACTATATTCGCCAAATATCTTTATCTAATTCTTACTGAACTCAAAAAACTCTAATTTTCCATTATGTTTCAACATTTCGCAGATTAGATAATTCGTTGCTTTTTCAAATTTTTATAAAATACTATTTGGCGGACTCATGATTGAATATTATTTATTCTATTTCTGCATTTATCATTGGCCCGAAATTCTCATTTTTTTTCTTTTTAAACCTAACGATTTTTAGTAACCATTCTTCTTCTCACATAAGACGGCATGAATTCATGTCTTCCTCCTGTCAAACAGACAGATCATTCAGATAGATTTATGGTCTTTTTTGTTATTATAATTAATAAATCTTGGTCCAAGTATCTATACTCTTGTACCGTTTATAATATATGACAGAATTAACTATTTCCTCTCCTTTGTTAAATATACCCT